>JBBPBO010001985.1:40978339-41312016 GCA_037974295.1 Cicer cuneatum
TTTTCATCTCTTTCTTTTTTCTTTATTTTTCTCTCTCCCTGTTTCTTCTCCTTTTCAACTCATTCTCTTTTCATCTCTTTCTTTTTCGCTCCTCCTTTCTTTTTATCTCTCCTTTTCTACTTATTTCTCTTTTTTCTCTCTCTCTCCCTCTCCCTTTTTGTCATCAGCCAAAAAGAGGTCCTACTATTTTTGTATTTTTGTTTTTCTCTTACAAATTACAGAAAGTAAAAACAGAAAAATAAAAAACATAAAGTAAAATTACAAGAAAATTAAAAACTCCTAAGATGACTACTTTGAGCTAGTCAAATATGGAGATAATGTTGAGATGCTTCTTGATGAACTCGAACCTATCTTCTAGTAATGCTTTGGTGAAGATATCAGCCCATTGATGATTAGTGTCCACAAACTGGATGCTTAAATTCAAGTCAAGTCAAGTCATACAGCACCTTGACTTTTGAGGAATACAGCACCTTGACTTCTCAAGTCAAGTCATCTCCTACCAATCTAACAACCCCAGATTGTAGAAGTAATTACAACGCCTTGAATCTAATTGCTAAGTAATCTGCTACCCCTTCTGACTCCCTCAGATTGTAGACTCTACTTCAACAACTTAGATCTAACACAAGGGAAAGAAAAACACGAGTGCTTGCTTCTAGAAAGCTGAAACTCACAATTAACCTCACTGAAAACTTGAGTGTCTGCTTCTAGAAGTGTATGACTCTTTTGTGATTTTTCGATGCTGAGTCTTCTGTCTTGAGCCTCCTTTTATAGATGAAGATTTAGGGTTGCTTCCATGCTTAAGTTCGAGCTGTATCTTGCCAGATACTCTTACAAAAATAATTTGACCAATCGGGTTTCTCTTAAATAAAAAACATATCTTTTTAGCTCCAAATTTGCTTTCAAAAATAACTTTGGCCAATCTTGTCTTTAATTAATTCTGGATCAAATCTTTCTTCCCGCCAATAGCTTCTGAACTCCCATACGACTTTGATCAAATCAAATCATGATCCTTTTAATAATTTCTGGATCAAATCAAATTTATTTTTGTATCAAATCCTTTTAATACTTTGATCAAATTTAATCAAGTCTCCACTAATTATCATCATGATTAAATCTGGACCGTTTGATCTTCTAATCTCGTCCACACTTGGACCATACAATCTGATCTGCTGTGATCCTCTAATCTCGGCCAACCCTGGACCATACTTTCTTATCTTCTGATCTCGACCACTCAGGACTTGCAATCTGATCTGATGTGATCCTCTGATCTCGACCAATACTGGACCACACGTTCTTATCTTCTGATCTCGGCCAACAATGGGCCATATGGTCTGATCTTCTGATCTCGGCCAACACTGGGCCATATGCTTAAATCTGGACCATTGATCTGAACTTTTTCCCTCTGATCTGGACCAATTCTGGACTGGGTCTGGATTGAACTAAAATTAAATCTATACATAGGATATTTTAATCTGGACATTTACCTTATGATCTGGATCAGTTATGGATTAAATCTCTTGTTCTAGACTAATTAATTTATGCTCTGATTAAGTCTGGATCAAGTCTGGACTGATTATCATTTCACTGCCAAGCTATCTTCTGGTCAGAATAAATTCTGGACCAAGTCTGACTTTTGATTCCTTCTGGTCTGGAACAAGTCTCCCATTGGCAGGCTTCCTTCTGGTGTAGTCCAGGTCTCCTTCTGGACTCTGCTTCCTTCTGATCTGGGCCAGGAAAGATATCCTATGGTGGTGTTTTGACATCGTGGTGTATCCTCTGGTGCCTTCAGGATGCATCCTCTGGTACCTTCTAGATGCATTATCTGGTATCTTCTGGAGGTGTATCCTCTGGTAATTCACCTTCTGCCTCTGATGACTTCATCTTCTGCCTCTGGTAACTTCATCTTCTGGTGGGATTTAATATAGTAATTCTAAGTACAAAATAAGATTACATGGAGTGCTTTTGTAAACATCAAAATCCTAAGTACTTAGAACCAACTTGATTTCAACAACCCGAACATTACTACCAAGCAGAAGAGACAGATTGATTGAAAACAAAGAAAGTTGTACCGGTGATTGTGATTCTCCACATGGTTTGTGATTATGCTGGTGATGCAATTTTTGTTGATTTAGGACTTTTGGTGGTGGGTTCTCATACATATTTGTGAAAAAAGAGTATTATAAGATTAAAACCTCGTACACTTGATAAAAAAATTTAATTAAATAGTATTCATAGATAGATATATTTTGTTGGGATTAAGAATTAACCGATGTATTGGTTAATAGTTCTCAAATGTGATTTCCTTTTCTTCAAATGATTATGTTAAGGAAGAAATTTTTCTCTTAGCTATGTGTTATGTACATCTTGTATAGTGTATGAGGGATTAAGCTATTGAACTAATAAATGCATAAGGTACATTAAAATGATAAAGAGATAGAAATGTTTAAAAAGTTTGTTTGATTGATTGTGTCGCTTGAAAATTTACAAATGTTGGTATTTATAGACAAATAATATTTATCAAATAACCTATTAACTTGGAAACATTATAAGCTTGTGAGAAAAAATAATTATCAAATAAGACTATTAACTTATACGCTATAAATTATCAATGAAACGAAACATAAAGTGACATTCATTTTAAATAGGAGAAAGTATTCCTTTTAAAATAGGCAAAAATATACTTATAGTCCTTTAAGTTTAACTTAATTTTTATTTAGGTCCTCTAAGTTTATTTTATCCTAATTTGGTATTTTAAGTTACATTTTGTTTGCACCGTTAGATCTTTATCTCAATTTCGACAATAATTATTTCAATTGAAAGCTTTTGATCATTTAAAACTCTATCAAATGTTGCAACAATATGTCCCTCATACTAATATTTTAGAAAGCATTCATTAAATCTTATAAATGGTATATATTTCTTGATTTTCTCTAAAATAATTTAAATACACGTATATCCTTAAAAACAAGGTAGTAAAAGTCTATCTGAAAACCTACTTATTGTAATGTTTTGATTAAATCTTGACACTGCATGAAAGTAATCTAAGAAAAAAAATTAAATTTAAAGAACTATATGAATAATTTAATAATTTTTAAAGATTAATAATACAAACGGATGTGACTTAAATGGTTGAATAAAAAAAATTTAAACATCTAAATAAAAATTGAATAAAACTTAAAATTGTGTTTTTGTCTTTAAAATGACATATCTTAAACTTATATTCCGGCTGTGGATCAAATTAATAGAAAAACAATGTAACCAAAAAGTAATAATATAAAAACAGAAAGAAAAAAAAAAATCAAATGCTCTAAAGTCAATAATACGGCTTAGGCCAATGATGATGCAGTAGTCAATGAAATTACCAACTATGTCCATGAAAAGAGGAATCTTTGAAAAGCTGAAGATGGCATATTCCACCTTGGACATGCCAATTTTGAATGGTAATAAACACTTCCTAAATTAGTATACATAAACCCGCGAATTTGTTTTTTTATTTAAACATTTCTGTTTAATTTGAATTAAATTAATTTAAATTTAATTATATTCAGTTTAAATAGCAGATTTGAGATTTTGAATTTGTGAATTGTAAATTCAATCTATTGATATAACATAGACATTTTTATTTATTTATTTTATTATTGATATATAATTATAATTCATTTATTGGAGTTTATTTAAAAATTTGTTGTGAATTTAATTAATATGCGTGTTTTGTGGTATTTGTAAATGTATTTACAGTATTAGCTGATATGTAAAACAAAATTTTACGAATTTTACATTTTATTTAAAATAAAAATATTTTATTTATTTATAATTGCAAACTCAACTCAATTCAACATACTCTTAATTGGATTGATTTGATTCAAATTTAATGTAAAAGTTAGAAATTGAAAACTCAACCAACTCAAATAATATTTATAGTGTTAAATATTAGATTTGGCTAAAATTGACCTAACTTAATTGAAAACATCCAAAAATTATTGTCACTATAGTACAACTTGCTATAGTTTCTAAATAAATATCTAAATTTTTATTTATCAAAAGATTAAAAATTGTACTTATCGAAGATTGAAAAAATCAAAAATAAGTTTTTTAAAGCTTAATATATTAAACATGAATTTAATATACAAATGATATTCTTCAAATATTTTTATTCGGTCTAATGAAGTAGGGTGACTTTTGCACAACTTATCTAATGAGATAAGTAATTGTGAAATTTGATATAGATTCTTATATTTCGAGTATATTTTTTATAACGTTGCTTTTTTATTTTTTGAGGTTGTTAAATTGAATGTTAGTGAAATGTTAACCCGTATATTAAGTTTTGTTTTTTTTATTTTTTTATTTGTTTTGGGGACTTATTCCCCTTGAAATAATCCAATTTTTTTTTATTATATCATTTTTTAAAATATTTCAATAAATATATTTAGATGGTGAAAATTTAAATTTATTACTATATAAAACTTTTAAGGCTAACAACACATTATTGTTAAACTCATAAAAAAAATATTTTTATTACTATCATAAATTATAAACTTTATGCTAAATCTGATAACGTGATTTCATATCATTTAATGAATATGCTAAATCATGAATTTTTAAACTTATTAAATGATAGAATATTAAATTTTTTGATATAACATTTTTTTCTTAAATTAATCTTTTGTTTAAAATTTCTATTTATAGTTTTATTACTTCTAAACCATAAATGATTTTTTTATTTAAGTATTTAGATAAAATTACTTAAAATTGGCCTTTCACTTATGAATTTGTTTCCTCTAAATTTAGAAATTGATAATGTTCAACGATTCTTCTTCTTTTTTTATTTTTTTGAAATTAAATGATTATTTATATATTTATGTAGGGTACACATAATATTAATAATATCAATTTATAAATTCTAATTTAATTAATAAATATCAAAATTATTAATCCAAATACTATGCTGTTTGAATTAAAAATTTTGTAATTATTTTTAAATTTATTTATCATTTTTTATATATAAAAAAAATCAATAATATCAATCAATAATGTACATATAATAATATCAACTAATGATATTGATTTGTTTGTCGATGGTTTATATAATAAAGGAAGTGACTTGTAAATCTTGCTATCAAACGGCTTCAACCGAGGTCCGACTTTAGAGGAGCTTATCTTTATTTACATATTTTTCTCTATATAAGGACACTCTCTGCACCATTTCAGTTTGGATCTGGGGTCTTTCACTTCTCTCTAATTCTCTCCTTTATTTTTCTCTCATTGTCTTCTTCTTCTTCTTATCTGATTGGCCCTTTACATAGGTATACTACACTATAATCTTAGATCTCAGTTACTGATTCCCCCTTTCCACAGACACTTTTTTTTTTCTCGTTGTTGTAGCAAATTAACACCATGATCCCCCCTTTCTACTTTCCAACGTCTAGTTTTTTCCGTTCTTTAATTTTTGGTGATCGGATTTTGTTTTGATTTAACGTTCCACTTATTGTGGGGGTTTGTTTGGTTTTTTATGTTTTCAGGTGAAGGGGATTGATTGAATTGAGTTGAAATGGCGAACAGGAACCTGGAAAAGATGGCATCAATTGATGCTCACCTTCGGCAATTGGTTCCTGCAAAAGTGAGTGAGGATGACAAACTTATTGAGTATGATGCTTTGCTCTTGGATCGGTTCCTTGATATTCTACAGGATTTACATGGGGAGGATCTGAAAGAAACGGTGAGTTTTTTAACTTTTTTCATACCTTCGCCTAATGGATTCTAGAAGGAAAATATTTTTTTTTCTACTGTTTATTATTCCTTTTTTTTATAAAAAATACAAATTGTTCTTTTCAACGTTGACAGTTGAGTTTACTTTCAAGTTTCTAAATTGTCAATTATATACAAGGATTATGTGATGTATATTGAAAGTTTAATCGTTTTAATTGGTCAACACTCACTCACCCTTTGTTTATTATGAGTACTTTGACTATTTGTTTAGCTTACCTATTAGGAGACAAAACATGAACCATATTCATGTCTCTTGGTGATTGAAATTTGTGATAAATAGAACCTGTTTAGTAGAAAATCACTTTTTCGTCCCTTTGTTACAGAGTTTTTTTTTTTTGAAAAAATGGGAATCTGAAAAAAAAATCTAAAATCTGCTTAAATGAACAGCTTCTCAAAACATTATTTTTCATAATTGATTTTTTTAAAAAAATGAGTTTCATCATGATAGACAAACACAAAACAGTTTCTGCTTTTCTTGAAAATCTCTAAAAAATAATTTCTGAATTATTGAGTACCAAAATTGCTTTCTTTTATAATCTGTAACAAACGGGCGCTATAATTGGACTTTACTTTACATATCATGTCATATATGCTCGTGCATTTCTCTTTAACATTATGAAGTAGAGAACTGTTTCATGGTTATGACTAATTGGTTCTTATGCAGGTCCAAGAAGTATATGAACTTTCTGCTGAGTATGAAGGAAAGCATGACCCTGAGAAACTGGAAGAACTTGGAAATCTGATAACTAGTTTGGATGCTGGAGATTCTATTGTTGTTGCCAAGTCCTTTTCCCACATGCTTAACTTGGCAAACTTAGCTGAAGAAGTCCAAATTGCTCACCGCAGAAGGATTAAGTTGAAAAAGGGTGATTTTGCTGATGAGAACAATGCAACAACTGAATCAGATATTGAAGAAACTCTCAAGAGACTTGTAGGGGATCTGAACAAGTCTCCTCAGGAAGTTTTTGATGCGCTGAAAAACCAGACTGTTGATCTTGTTCTTACTGCTCATCCTACGCAATCAATTCGTAGATCTTTGCTTCAAAAGCATGGAAGGTTTGATTCAAAACCTAGTAATTTTCAGCTTCTGCCCTTTACTTTTGTTGTTCTTGATTTAGTTTACATCAAAACGAAGATATTTAAGCTTTCTTCTCTTCTATTTCTTTTCAGGATACGGAATTGTTTAACACAGTTGTATGCAAAAGATATCACTCCTGATGATAAGCAGGAGCTTGATGAGGCTCTACAGAGGGAGGTGAATATCAAATCTCTTATGATTTCTTTTAATGTTCTCCCAAATTGTCATGATTCTATCATTTTTTTGTTGCAACTTGCACACAACTGAAAACTTAAATGCAATTTTCCGAGTTTCTGTGGCCGGAATCTATTTGTTTATATCTGCACTAGCTGTGAAGAATATTGTAAAAGAAAAGTCATCATTATGTCCATGTTATTAAAAAGTATATTCAAGTTGCAAGCAAATGCTTTATTTTTTAACACATGGTGATTTTGAAAAGTTTCTTTTACGTGTGTTCATGTAGATCCAAGCTGCTTTCCGTACTGATGAAATAAGGAGGACCCCTCCAACACCACAAGATGAGATGAGAGCAGGGATGAGCTACTTCCATGAAACAATTTGGATGGGTGTACCTAAATTTCTTCGTCGTGTTGATACAGCTTTGAAAAATATAGGGATTAATGAACGTGTCCCATATAATGCGCCACTTATTCAGTTTTCTTCTTGGATGGGTGGAGATCGTGATGGTATGATTCTTCTTGCCTTTTACCAATAATATTTTTCAGTTTAAGAAGAAAACAAAGATGTGCAGAGATTGCGAAGCCTAACATTATAAATGTTGCCAGGTTGTCATGTCAAATGTCAACCTTTAGATGGGTCATATCAGTTTGTTTGTAATATATGTCATGATACTATTAAGGTTCTCCGATGGCCATGTCTCATGTGTCTAACTATGTACAATATGATGCAGGAAATCCAAGAGTTACTCCTGAAGTTACAAGAGATGTTTGCTTATTGGCTAGAATGATGGCTGCTAATTTGTATTATTCCCAGATAGAGGATCTTATGTTTGAAGTAATTTAAAGCCGTCCAAATCTTTTCAAACAATATTATTGTGGATGGTTTATTACTATGTCACCATTATGCTGATTTCCCTTTTTTATTTCTTCTGTAGCTGTCTATGTGGCGCTGCAATGACGAGCTACGTGTCCGTGCAGAAGAACTTAACAGGTCTTCCAAGAAAGACGCCGTTGCAAAACACTACATAGGTGTTTACTTAAGTCTTTTTGTTTACGTTGAATTAAGTTTAAATTTTATACTTCAGTAAAAGCTCCCAAATTATTATATTTACTTGAGGTTTTGCATCATAATAGGTTAGTTGGGTAACTTTTGTGATACTCTACTTAATTTACTTAATTCATGATACAGAATTTTGGAAAAACATTCCTCCAAATGAACCATATCGTGTGCTACTTGGTGAAGTAAGGGATAGGCTCTACCAAACTCGTGAACGTTCTCGCCATTTGTTAGCTAATGGGTACTCTGACATTCCAGAGGAGCATACTTTCACCAATGTTGACGAGGTAATTTTTTTGCTTACCGTTGTATTCAAATAATACAATCTAGTCTAGCTTCTGATTTAGCAGTTTAAAAGTCATCAATGTTATGCAATTATTGCCTCCTCTGTTTGTTTATGTAGCTCGACTGTTTGAGAAACTTTATCAAAACCTTTTTAGATGTTAATACAGTTTCGTTTTCTGGAAATGATGTTTTTTTTAGCTTTGTTGGATTATCATAAACATTTACATTTATACTAGTTGATTTGCTCCTCACTTTTGTTAGAAATGCAAAAAAGATAAAATAGACGGAACAAGGATATGTTGTATGAAACATTTAGTTTTATTGCATGCTAATTTTTTGTCTTACAGATGCTAACTAAACTTATTAAATTTTGTCTAGTTCTTGGAACCTCTTGAACTCTGTTATAGATCACTTTGTGCTTGTGGTGATCGCGCAATTGCTGATGGAAGTCTTCTAGATTTCTTGAGGCAAGTCTCTACTTTTGGTCTGTCACTAGTGAGGCTTGATATCAGGCAAGAGTCAGAACGTCATAGCGACGTATTGGATGCAATTACCAAACACCTGGAAATTGGCTCCTACCAAGAATGGTCTGAAGAAAAGCGGCAGCAATGGCTTTTGTCTGAATTGAGTGGCAAACGCCCCTTGTTCGGACCTGACCTTCCCCAAACTGAAGAAATTAGAGATGTTTTGGACACTCTTCATGTCATAGCAGAACTACCATCAGACAACTTTGGAGCATATATCATATCAATGGCTACTGCAGCATCTGATGTGCTTGCAGTTGAACTTCTACAACGCGAATGCCATGTCAAGCATCCATTGAGAGTTGTACCGTTGTTTGAGAAGCTTGCTGATCTGGAGGCAGCTCCTGCTGCATTGGCCCGGTTGTTCTCAATTGATTGGTACAGAAATCGAATCAACGGGAAACAAGAAGTCATGATTGGGTATTCTGATTCAGGTAAAGATGCTGGAAGGTTTTCTGCAGCATGGCAGCTATACAAGGCTCAAGAGGAGCTTATAAAGGTAGCTAAGGAATATGGTGTTAAACTAACTATGTTCCATGGTCGCGGAGGGACTGTTGGGAGGGGTGGCGGTCCCACTCACCTTGCTATCCTGTCTCAGCCTCCAGAGACAATCCACGGATCACTTCGGGTAACTGTCCAAGGTGAAGTTATTGAGCAATCATTTGGAGAGCAGCACTTGTGTTTCAGAACACTACAACGTTTCACTGCGGCTACTCTAGAGCATGGAATGCATCCTCCAATTTCTCCCAAACCTGAATGGCGCGCTTTGATGGATCAGATGGCTGTCATTGCCACAGAGGAATACCGTTCTATGGTATTCCAAGAACCCCGTTTCGTTGAGTATTTCAGGCTGGTAAGAATCTTAAAATAAAGATCAAATGATCAATTTACTTTTTTTTTTCCTCTTCCATTTTCTCTCTATTGAATAAACTGACATTTATTTTTAACAATCACTTCAAACCTTCTAAAATGCAGGCAACACCAGAGTTGGAATATGGTCGGATGAATATCGGAAGTCGACCAGCAAAGCGAAAGCCAAGTGGAGGTATTGAGACACTCCGTGCTATACCTTGGATCTTTGCCTGGACACAAACAAGGTTTCATCTTCCAGTGTGGCTTGGATTTGGGGCAGCATTCAAGCAAGTTATTGACAAGGATATTAGGAATCTTCAAATGCTGCAAGAGATGTACAATCAATGGCCTTTCTTTAGGGTCACTATTGATTTAGTGGAAATGGTGTTTGCCAAGGGAGACCCCGGTATTGCTGCTCTTTATGACAGGCTCCTTGTTTCAAAAGATCTATGGCCTTTCGGGGAGCAATTGAGGACCAAATTTGAAGAAACTAAGAATCTCCTACTTCAGGTAAAGCTTTATACTCTTACCATGTTACATTTTATTTCAATTCTTTCTTAACAAGGGGTTTGTTTCAAGTCATGTAAATTCATTATTGGGAATAACTTTTTCAGGATTATAATGATGGCAATAGTATTTTTGGTTTTTTTTTTAAAGTATTTGGCTATCATTTATAAAATATTTACGAATATCACTCGAATAACTTTTTTCCTAACCTTTAGATTATATCCGTGAAAATAAAAGTTATTTTTTTCATAAAAATATTTTATACCTAGGATTAAAATTTTGTAACCTCATATCAAACACGGGAATACATTCCCCAACTCATATATTCTCAAAAATGCGTCTAGATGATTTGAAATATTGAACTGTTAGTAGCTTTTTATTCTTTATTAAACATTGAATTATTTCCTAAGAATAAGATACTACTTAGTTATCAGAAAAGCTTATTTTCATTGTGTGCTGTACTGGTAGGTGGCTGCGCACAAGGATCTTCTTGAGGGAGACCCTTACTTGAAGCAAAGACTCCGCTTGCGTGATTCGTACATTACTACCCTAAATGTGTGCCAGGCTTACACATTGAAACGTATCCGAGATCCAAACTATAATGTGAAGCTACGCCCTCACATCTCTAAAGAGTCTATAGAGATAAGTAAAGCTGCTGATGAACTTGTAACACTGAACCCAACAAGTGAATATGCACCTGGTTTGGAAGACACTCTCATTCTCACCATGAAGGGTATTGCTGCTGGATTGCAAAACACTGGTTAAATCTGAGTTTCTGCTGTTTTCTCTTTCGTTTTCTGTTTTGTTACCAGAAATAATAATAATGAATTTAGTTGTACACATCCTTAAGGGTGTTGTTTTCAATTCCCTCTTTGTATTTATCATAATATATGAACTGTGTTTCCGAGCCTCTGCGCTAAAGAGATAGTTGCAGTGTAATGATTCAATGCAAGTTTGCATCTGATAATTATGTTAACAACTAAATTATGCTGATCACTACTTGTTGCACTTGTTTGTGATTACTTATTTCTATCAACAATTTGGTACGTCAACATTTTACACAGTGGCTAATGAGGTAGTATTTAAGATGCCAAATTATATGTTCTATGTTTTTCATTAGTCCTTGGTTGAAATTTTGGGATACATAGTAATCTTTTTTTTTTAAATACGATAACATAGTAATCTTAGATAAATGCTGGCACGTCACATGGTTGCAAGTTTTTTAAATAGGATCCATATAATTCTTGTAATCTAAAACCAATATGGGAAGGTTGGCTGGTTATCTTTTTCTGAACATCAACGATTTTGTAATATTGGAAGTTTGAAAGAGTATGCAAGACTGCAAAGTCTGCAAGTGTATCACAAGTCGTCATAAATGAAAATCTTGTACTTTTCTTTGGATTAACATACATTTCCACGAATCTAGCAAATAAAAAAGAAAAATACGTCTATATGAGATAACAAGAAGCTCATTTGAATTTGGAAAGTACAAATCTTGAAAAAACGCGTTATTATAGGACTCAGATTATCTATATAAAGAAATTCTATTAGTTATTAATTTTGTTAGAGGAATGAGTTGGACCATGACCTTTAGTCACTCAAACTCCTTCAAACCACTCAATCATTTTACTTTCAAGGAATTATATAGTTTCACGTAGTAGACAATACCAACCGTTGATATTAGATTGAATGGTTTAAGTCACACATTCATAAAATCATTTTTAAACAACTTAAATCATTGATTAATATCATACGGTTAAAAGCAATAATTGCGTGACATAGTTGCTCCACTAAATCTAATTTTGATTCTTCGTTATTGAGATGTGTATTTTTAGACAAACACATATTTTGATATCATACGATTAAAAGCAGTAACCTCAGCTGTTGTTTTTCATCTTTGCTATTTGGATGTGTTATTTTAGAAACATTATAAACCACAGAATCAGGAGACCACTATTGCAGGGAAAAAGCCCCACAAAATCACGAGACCATGCGTTAAAGAGTATGATAAACATATACAGCGATTTGATGGTTAAGATAAAAGATAATAAAATATAAATATTATATTATATTTTAATTCAGTCTTCGATAAATCAATAAAATATAATTAAATTAATTTTTAATATTATTCTATTTTGTCCCTCTAGTTAAAAAATTTATCTTGAATATTAGTTATGTTAGAAACAAGAAGGATAAGATGAGACAAATAATTTACTAGTTACCCTTACAAAATACTAACGTGCAAACTACTGTCCGTTTTTTATTGCACTAACATGTGTATATTTTATTAAATTTTTTTATATATAGTATTTTTTTGATAATAGTCCAATGACTAAACTCACACACAATAAACATAGAAAACTAGAGAATTTTGGGGTTGAACTCAAAACCCTGCCTATCGATGTCTTTGTATAATCTTAATTACAATTTATATTTTATTTATATGCGCTTTTTTATTGTGCTAACATGGGTATGTATTTTACCAAATTTCTTTTATATAATCTTGATTACAATTTATATTTTAGTTATATATTATATGTTTTAATGCATTTACTAATAATGTAGTAAAATTTGTGGTATACACAAATATACACATAAAAGTCAAATTGTAAGTAAATTGATTGTAAAATATTATTTATGCAACAAACACAAGTGAATGTTTTTATACAATACCTCATCCGTGTTATTACAAGTGTTTCATTTAAGTTGTGTATATTTCTTAAGAAGATAATTATTTATGTTGATTTTATGGATGAAATAAATGATTTAATTTATATACATTGTCAATTTAAAATATTTTTACACTATTATTCAATCATAATAATTAAATTATTAGGGATATTTGACTTTCATCAAAATTATATCTAAAGTCATCCTCATTTATGAGAGTAATTTGCTGACATTATAAAAATTTTACACTGATGATGCATAACCATTAAACTCTAAAATAAATTTTATTTATTAAAATATACTTATTAATAGTAGTTAACTAATTGAGTATTTAGATGTATTGAGATACCATAAATATATATTAGTTAAAAAGAATTTAACATTTCATATATAAAAAGAAAAATAATTTGAAATAAAATAATATTGCAATTGTGATATTTAATATGGGATGAAGAGATAAAGTAGAAATTTGTTGCAATTAAAACTTTTTCTCTTTCAATTCAAAATTCTCTTAAACTTTCCTCCCTATTTTTATGCAAGCTAATACGATAATATAAAGTAGTAACAATGACCAGGATAAATTTGAAAAACAAAAAGCTCACCATATATATTTAAAATTTAATTTATATATATTGTAGATATAAATTTTTTTATATTGTCAATTAATTATAACTATTGAATCATTAATAATGTTTGACTTTTGTCATAACTATTTATAACTTTATCTATATGATTAATTATGATTTATCGACTTTGTAAATTTTTTTACAAATTTACACAGATAGTGCATACAAATTAAACTCATATACTTATACTATGTGTTTATATTAAATGTCAAATCACAATACCTAAATTAAATATCACTATAAATAGTATTTATGGTATTTTTGATTTGTGTCACTTTCAGAAATACCCCTTAATAAAGCAACATAAAACTGTATGTTGCTAAAAACACGTCAACAAAGATAAATTCTAACATTAATAATGTATTGAGCAGTTATTGTTAAGAAAAAGTTGAGACATTCACTACAACATTTTTGAGTTGTGGCAACAATAAAAAAGTGTGGTGTAAGCCAAATAAACCGTGGCCTAAAGGTTAGGTAATGGTTTTGTTAAGACAAACTCTCATTTTTAAAGTTTTGATGAAAATAAACAAAGGTTAATTAAATATTGTTAATTATGATTCTAAATGTATTGTCAATTTAACCTATGCTTTTGAGTGTGTTAATTCAAAGATAGGTTTCAAAAGAATCAAAGAAAACAGCATAAACAAAGGCAGAGAATGTAAGACCCTTAATTTTTAAATTAAAATTATGGAATTAATATTAAGTGTATTTTGGGGATATTTGTAAAATATTTAATATATGTATGTTTTGAGTAAATATATATATATATAAATATTTATTTGGAAGATGAATTAAGATTATTGGATGAAGAATAAATTAATTTAATTACGAGTAATTAAATTAACGGATAGTTAATTAAGGGATTATCGGCTAATTGCGACGAGACTGGTTAAGTGCTGAGGATCAGACAAGTGTCGGGTGAGGTGGCACCCACACAAGCCTATATATAGGAGTGAGAAGGATGAGTGAAATCAGAACACCATTCCTCCTCCCTTATTGCCCATACTGCATGTAACAGTATCACCTTCTCCCTTCCCTTCCCATTATGAATTCTGTTCACGATTTCAAACAAAAAGAGGGAGTTCCTCAAAAGTGACATTAATTGGAAATCTAAGCACCAAACCAGAAAACCCCCAGTACAAAAGGTGTTCCCCTCATCATTCCGAAGCTAGAGAACCTATTTTCGTAGCAGCAAACGCAAGCGGGAGTTTCGCCGATTTTTGACGTGTAAACGGGAACGAAAACAGAAACGTGAGAAGTAGCAGAAACACAACAAGGGTAAGGGCACCTTCCACTTTCTAGTTGCATTAGGGCTGTAAATGCATAACTGTCATGACATTACTGATGTTTTCATCATTGTTTGAAGTAAAACTGTTTTGCAATGACATTTTGAAAGAAATGAAGAAAATGCATTCTGTTGGTGTTTTAATAATTTGTGATGTGTGCTGTTCTGGTTGTTGCTTCAATGTTGTTTTGTTTATGTGGGAAAGTTGAAAAATGTCTTGCATGTTATCTTGAAGATGATTAAAATGCATATTTTCAAAACTGTTGTGTTGGTTGTATAAAATGCAAAAAAAATGCATTATGTTGGTGTCTTACTGCTATGTGATGGTTGTTGTTTGGTTGAATGTATTAATGTTGTTCTGCTTGTGTGAGGAAGCTGAAAATGCTTTGCATGTTGTGATTGGTTGTGAAAGAATGCTGGAAATACCTTGCATGTTGTTTTGAGAAATGATCAACAATGTGAACGTTGAAAAATGTCTGTTCTGTGTGGTTGACATTCTGTTTTTGAGTGAAAAATGTCGTATTCGAATACAGAAGTGAAATTTTAACACTGTATTCACATCTGTATTCGACTACGACAGTCTCATATTCGAATACATGATGCTAACTTTCACAATTTTTGCTTCTGTATTCGAATACAAGGGAGCTGTATTCGAATACAGATTCGGGTTTTTCCAGAAACTCAGTTTTTAGCTTATGTATTTGAATACAAGGAAGCTATATTCGAATACAGATTCGTGCTTTCCAGAAAATCAAGTTTTAAACACTGTCATGTAAATCTTAAAGTGTTGGTGATAAGAACCTCAAGAGTATGAAGATGATCCATATTTTAATAAATTAAGATGAACTTTATTTATTTTAAATTGGTTTGTAATATTTCTTAGTTTTCTTTGATTTGGAATTGTAATAGTTTTATTATTGATTTAGTTTATGTTATGTGTAAGCGAAGATACTTTACTTCCTTACATTTAGTTTATTTTAGAAAAAAATAAGATTAAAGTCCAATATGGGCCTAGAGAATGGTGTCACTTATGACCCATTTAGGTTTAGAGATAGCTTTACTATAAATAAGCATTTGTAACCTCATGAAAGGGGATTTTGGAACATTATTGTTGTGAGGCTTTGCTCTCTAGAGTTCTTGAAAGAATTCACTTTGAACTTATCAAGGTTGTTAATCCTTGTGGCGTTCTTTTGGCTTATCAATCCTTAGATTGTGGCGCCATTCTTTTCTTGGTTCGTTTGTTAAGTAGTAATTTGAATTTCCTTTACATCAAACCATATTACTCAAATTCTATCAATTTTCCTGTTCAGTAACCTGCGATCATATCTTGAGTTCTACGTACTTGTTTTCGGTGATTCAACAGCCTAACTTGCGTTTCGGAACGTCATCTTTCACCTCGTTTTGGAATCGTCTGATTCTGACTTTCGGAGCCCCGATTATTGCATCCTCCAGCAGAACGTGTTGTCGGCTCAAATCTATAAGTTCCTGCCTAGAACGATCCTTAAAGTGATTCATGACAACCAGGATCATATCATTTGGTACCAGAGCTTGTCTCTAGGTTTGGAATTGAGTAGAATTCTATTTATGCATTTTTATTTTTTTTGTGAAACATAAATTGTTAGTTGTGTTTCTTTTGTTTGAATTATTTGTGTGTTGCTGCTACTTAAAAAAAAAAGATACAAAAAAAAACGAGAGAGATACAAAAAAAAAAGTAGCGCACACTACCTGTTTGATAAAATTCCTAAAAGTAATTTTTTTTTCAATCACATTGCTATTGCTTTTTGTTACGTTAAGTTCTTCGTACCAATTTTTGGGTTCAAAATATTGAGGTTCTCGCTGATTTAATTAAGAACTTGAAGAGAGCAATTGAGTGGAAAAAGGCAAGAGAGATTCATTATTGAAAAAAACAAAAATTGAGTGAAACACGAGTGACAAATTCAAGAGTGTAAACACGTGAGCTGTGTGGCGAGGTCCTGTCCTTTCACTTTTGTTTGTTTTCTTTTTGTTTACAATATGGCAGGAATAGGTGGTGATGATAGCCCTCCTCAAGGGGGAAACAACATATTGTTAGTGGAGGCTATAATTGCTCAAATGCAAAAGATGTTGAGGGAGCATACTAAAGATTTACATGTCGGAACTGAGCAGTTAGAGGATCAAGAAAATCATGGTGATGATATGAGGTATGCAAAAGAGAAAAGACATGTAGAATATCGAAATGAGGATCAAGAAAAAAAGAGAAGTATATCATATCATCAATATATTTGAGATTTTGTATTCGATCCGGAGTATGTGAAATATCTGTACGAAAATGGATATGCAAAACAGACAAGAAAAGTAGTGAAACTAGCCTTGAGAGAGAAAGAGAAAATCAAAGAAAAGAAAGAAGAAGAGGAGAAACATTTGAGAGACAAATGGCAAGAAATTGACTCCAACTATTTATCTAACTTTGATAATTCTCTATTGCAATTGCTTGAAGAAGTGCCTCTAAAGGAGGAATGTCATCAATATATTGACATTGAAAGCAAAGAGAAAGATAATGGTAAAATTGAAAGTCTCTTTAAACAAGAGAGTGAGGTGAATGAAGCAATGTTAGTGCTTGAAGGTGGTTATTCAAAGGATCCTCAAAAGGATGCTTGCAAGGAAATTATTGAGTTGCCATTTTTTTGTGATAAAGAGAATATCCATGAGATTCAACTTGCTTTGAAGCCTTTGCAAATACAGAGTAGCATATTGTTTGCCACAAATTTCAATCCAAAGAAGGAAAATTTAGTCATGAATATCAACTTCAAAAGGTATAACTGTATCCCCATCTTTAGAATTTATTACCTTTACCATAAATGTGATGAGATGTTAATTGTTCAAGATGGAAATGTGTTTCACCGACTTATGACATTTGGCGACTTTTCCAAATTTCCATTTGACCCCGGTGGATATGATGAGCTTGTGGTTTATTTGGATTATTTCTTCATGTACGACATAATGGAGCTTAAATTCGTGGTCGAATTTCTTCAAGAAGGATAGAATGATAAGAACCTCAAGAGTATGAAGATGATCCATATTTTAATAAATTAAGATGAACTTTATTTATTTTAAATTGGTTTGTAATATTTCTTAGTTTTCTTTGATTTGGAATTGTAATAGTTTTATTATAGATTTAGTTTATGTTATGTGTAAGCGAAGATACTTTACTTCCTTACATTTAGTTTATTTTAGAAAAAAATAAGATTAAAGTCCAATATGGGCCTAGAGAATGGTGTCACTTATGACCCATTTAGGTTTAGATATAGCTTTACTGTAAATAAGCATTTGTAACCTCATGAAAGGGGATTTCAAAACATTATTGTTGTGAGGCTTTGCTCTCTAGAGTTCTTGAAAGAATTCACTTTGAACTTATCAAGGTTGTTAATCCTTGTGGCGTTCTTTTGGCTTATCAATCCTTAGATTGTGGCGCCATTCTTTTCTTGGTTCATTTGTTAAGTAGTAATTTGAATTTCCTTTACATCAAACCCTATTACTCAAATTCTATCAATTTTCGTGTTTAGTAACCTGCGATCATATCTTGAGTTCTACGTACTTGTTTTCGGTGATTCAACAGCCTAACTTGCGTTTCGGAACGTCATCTTTCACCTCATTTTGGAATCTTCTGATTCTGACTTTTGGAGCCCCGATTATTGTGTCCTCCAGCAGGACGTGTTGTCGAATACAAGGAAATTGTATTCGAATACAGAGTGTTAATTCTGCACTGTTTTTGGCTTCTGTATTCGAATACAGAGAAGCTATATTCGAATACAGATTCATATTTTCCAGAAATCTCAGTTTTAAACACTGTTGTATGAATTTTAAGAGTTGGGGGAAAGACTTATGATAATTAAGAATGGAATTGTGAGATAATGTAAAGTGTTAATGATTGCTTGACTGTTTAATCATGGTTGTGATGATGATGATGATATTGATTGTGTTGAGATGTTTTGAAAAATGATGGATAGGTTGAAATTTCCTGAGAATGCATACTGTTTCAGTGAAGAGAAAACACTACTTATTCATGCATTGCATAGTCAAGTGGTACCCGTGATGGGCCATAGAGTAATGCATAAACGTGCGGATCTGTTGAGCGATTGCACGAGTGCTGGTATGTTGAGCGACTGCACTGGTACTGATCTGTTGAGCGATTGTACCTTGAAATGCGCAAAAACGTGCTGATCTGTTGAGCGATTGCACAAGTGCTGGTCTGTTGAGCGACTGCATTGGTACTGATCTGTTGAGCGATTGTACCTGAGTATATGTCAAACGTGCTGGTCTGTTGAGCGATTGCACGAGTGCTGGTCTGTTGAGCGACTGCACTGGTGCTGATCTGTTGAGCGATTGCACCCTAGTCTTGAGGGCCGTTAAAGTCAAACATATTTAAAATGTGCTGGTCTGTTGAGCAACTGCACCTTGGTAATGCCAAGAAATTGTATACATGAGCATATACATATTGCATCGGGGGGATTGACCGGTGGGTCACGAAATTGGTTATGTGATGATGATTGGAAAGTGATGTGTGTGAGTACTTTATGAAATCTAAATTTCTGATAAATGATTGTGATTGCTGATGTGTTGGCTGTACTTACAACATATTTCTCATATTAATTGGTTGCTGTTTTGAAAAGGCATACATGTCATGACAATTCAAAATGAGCATCTTTATTTTTCATCATTGTCATATGTTATACCATGGGTGTATTAGTTCTGTGATATAAATGCTATGTGTTTATTTGTTCATTTCGATCGGTGACCCTTTACTATTATATGTGGAAATTGGGCTTTTCCCTCAGATGCCCCCCAAACCCATGCCACCCGTGGGTCCCGAGACGACGGAAACGTCACTCGACTTCGTTGATTGTTTCGTGCCTACTGTTTGGGTATACGACCCCATCTCAGGCAGGGCTACGTACACGGGGAGATTGAAGAGGACCTGTAGGACCGATGGAGTGGTGCACTACGTGGAGCACAGCGATGCGAGGATTGACTTTCCCGTGCCTTCCCGTTTGGTATTGGAGGCGCACGAAATTTTTGATGTTGCAGAGGAACCAGCTAGAGGGGTTGAGACGGAGGCCACCGTAGGAGTGGTGACTCATAACCTGGTGATTGGAGGAGATGTACGTGATTCTGAGGCGGAAGAAAAGAACGAAGAGCCGAAGCCAGTAGCAGCTGATATTCCAGGTCCGTCTAGGATATCCGATGATTGTTATGAGATTCCGGCACCGCCGAAGTGACTGAGACTGTGCATTGATTTGACTTCGGAGGAGACTGATCCCTCTCTGTATGATGAGGAGGAGGAGGTTACATCGAGGCGAGCGGCGGAGTCGGATGAGACTTGTTTGGGATGCGGAGAAAATCCGTGCTACTGTAGCTTTAGTGCATGATCGGTTAGATTTGATGTATTGGATTTTGAGCTGGAAAATGTTGTATTTTAGAAATTATTGTACTACTTTTCCACAAACTTATTCTGCACTCTGATATTTTCTTTTGGAATGATATGACATTGTTATCTTTTGAAAATGTCTTAATGTTTATTATTAAATTTCCAGAATTAAGTACTTAGTGATATTACGATGAAATTATTTTATTACGTTCATCGTTTAATCTACGACGTACTATTTTATGAAATGAATTAAAAGAAATTTTATTTCAATTCTTTTGAAGTAATAAATTGGAAAATCATTTTAATTATTTATTTAAAAAAAAATACACTCGCGCTGTGTTTTAAACTTGGGGTGTTACAGAGAACATTCTTGACATATTCTGGAAAATGGAGAATGTTCGGCAGGCCGTGACAGCATAAAGACCAATCTTTTGCAATACTCTGGAAGTTACATGGATATGATCACTACATGGCAGGGAACACATAAGATCTATTCAAATCAAATAGGACATTCGAATTGCAAAAGAAAAAGACTCTCAAACAAGCCTGTCGAGACAGTTCTGGAAATGACTGTCAAGACTGTTAAAAACAATCTTGAAGTCAAGTCAGTTTCCAGTATGTTCAGAAATCAGTCCAGATTGATTATCAATCTCCAAGAAACCCAAAAGCTAAAGCTCCAGATTCATCATCAATCTCCAGCAACTACTCTACAGTTTTCTGCAACAACGTTCTGTAATCGTTTTCAATCTGTTTTAATTGATCCAAAGCTCCAGTTCAAGCCAGCAATATTATCACTTATCTGAAGCATTAAAAGATCATTAATTACTCAAGAAAATCTGGTCTAAAACGCAACACACAGCCCAGTCAAAACAGAAAATAAAAATAGTCAAAAGTTGGATTATTTTTATTTAGAAATATTGCCTCTGGTCAAGCCTGACAAGGGCACTACCAACAGCTCTATTGACCTCCATTTAATGCTCTCAAGCCTATAAAAGGAAGGCCACAGCTCAAGGAAAACGCATAAGTTCAAGTGCTAACAAGTCTCTCAAAATCATTCACATTTACATACTTGAAATTCTCCAATCACTTACAAGAATAAGTTTGGTTAAATTCGTTTTACTCTGATACATTTATACTGAATTCTTTGTAAAGAATCGAATCTCAAACAAGAGTTGAGACATATCAGATTCTAACAAAACAATCTCATCATTATTGTAAAACTCAAACTATAAGAGTTAAGTATAGTTTGGGGTAGATTGTATGAAATCACTATCAAGATTGGTAGGTGATTTGATAAATCTCTTTCTGGGTGGAATTAGATTAAGTTCTGTAACAAAGATCAAGGTTGATCTAGGCTAGGTGCTATAAAACCATGTTTTAAACACAGTGGAAAATCTCACAATTGTGAGGACTGGACGTAGCCCAAGTTGGGTGAACCAGGATACATCTGTGTGTGGTATTTCTTATCCTTTATCTCTTTATTCAATTTAATTGCTTTTCAAGATTAAAAATACAAAACTGTTTTCTGTTTTACAAACTACTTTGAACGTTCTCCGTTTTTCTGATAAACCAAGAACGTTCTCCATTTTTCTGCTTTCTTAACCAAGAACTTTCTTGAGTTCAAATATGAAGTTTTTCAGGAAATTTTTAAAAGGGAGATTTACAATTCAAACCCCCCTTCCTTGTAAATAAATTTTGCTACTTCAATAGGCATCAGAGCACGATCTCTAAAAAGAACACCTAACAAGTGTCTAAAGCAAAATAAATGGTTGAGGGAGGATCCTCAAACAGACCACCATTCTTTGATGGTACTGATTACTACTTTTGGAAAAGCAAAATGCAATTGTTTCTCAAATCACAGAACACAGGCATATGGAACATCATAATAAATGGAAATCATATTCCAAGAATAAATCAAGAAGATTCAACTTCAGCAGAAAAGAAAGAAGCAGACTGGACTCCTGATGATAAAGCTAAGGTATTCCTAAATTCTAAAGCTTATTTATTCTTATCGTGTGCTTTGAGCAGGGAAGAAAGTGAAAGAGTAAACGAATGTGAAACTGCTAAAGAAGTATAGGACACATTGCAAACCCACCATGAAGGCACAAGCCATGTCAAAGAAATAAGAATGGACATTGGTATAAGAAAATTTGAATTATTTGAGATGCAAGAAGGAGAAACCATTGATGAGATGTATGCAAGATTCACAACAATAGTGAATGAAATGCGTTCCCTTCACAAAGCCTATTCAATACAAGACAGGGTAAGAAAGATCATGAGGTGTCTTCCAGTTGTATGGAGACCAATGGTAACAGCTATAAGCCAAGCCAAGAATCTTGAAACTCTTCCCCTGGAAGATCTGATAGGAACCTTAAGAGCACATGAAATACTGCTACAAGAAGATAAACCTGCCAAGAAAGGCAAAGCAGTGGCTCTAAAGGCATCTCAAGAGAGCATCATACTACAAACTGATGAAGAACCAGAAGAAACTAGACAAGAAGATGTTGATGAAGAAATTGCTCTTCTCACCAGAAGAATACAAAGAATGATGAGAAGGAGAGATCAAATCAAGAAGGGATTTCCAAATAAAAATCCCAAAACAGAAACAGATAAAAGCCAGATTACATGTTTTGGTTGTAATAAGTTAGGACATTACAAAGTTGAATGTCCCTTGAATAAGAAAACACCAAAACGATTTCCATTTAAAAAGAAATCAATGCTGGCCACATGGGATGACTCAGAAGAATCAGACACAGAAGAAGGAGAAGAAGCCAACATATGCTTGATGGCAGATACAGAAGAAAGTGAGGTAACTAATTCTGACTCTTGCTCTTTGCGTGAACTAATGGGAAAAGAATTCGACAACTTGCTAAATGATTCAAACATTCTCATTCAAAAATATAGTTCTTTAAAAGAACAAGTTTTAAAAGAAAAAGAAGAAAAAGAAAAGGCTCAGGCTATGATTGATATTCTCAAGAATACCATTCAAGAACTAAGAGAATCAAAATAGCAAAGTTGTGAAAATCAAAAAGGTCAAGAACGTTCTGCAGCTAAAACGGAGAACATTCACCTTAAATCTGAAAATGAAATTTTGAAAACTGATTTGCTAAATTTTATTAAAGCTACTGAAACTTTTCAAAAAATCATGGGATCACAAATAGGAATGTTTGATAAAGCTAGTCTTGGGTTCAATCAAACTCAAAAAACCAAAATGTATGAAAACTTTTTTATTCCGGAAAGCAAGATTGAAAAATGTAAAACCAAATGTTCATACTGTAAAAAACTTGGACATTTGGAATTTGCTTGCTACTTCAAAAAATGGGATGAAAAGATTAAGAGCAGAAGGATGTTTAAAAGAAAAGAAAGTTTTGCAAATAGAGAGCCAATTTTGAAAAAACTGCAAAAGGGAGAACATTCTCCAGACTGTTCTCAAAACGGAGAAAGTTCTAGAATAAAAACTGAACTTTCTCCAGAAACTTTGAAAAAAGGAGAACGATCTAGAACCTTTACAAAATCAAGATTCAAACCTTCTAAAACTCAGATTTCAAAATCCATACCAAGACCAACAGTTAAATGCTCCTACTGTCTCAAATTTGGTCATCAAGAGTCAACATGTTATTTTAAAAAGAAAGAAATTATTAAGACTAACTCTCAAGGACCCAAGACAAAGTGGGTACCTAAAGTGAATGTAAACTCTTATGCAGGCTGGATTTCAAAGTGCCAAGAGAAAGCCTTGGTTCTTGGACAGTGGCTGTTCAAGACACATGACAAGTGATAAAAACTGTTTCATGTCCTTCATTAAAAAGGATGGAGGATCAGTTACTTTTGGTAACAACAATCAAGCTCAGATCAAAGGTAAAGGAACTATTGGTAAGGCAGACTCTGCTCAAATAACTGATGTTCAATACGTTGAAGGTTTGAAACATAATCTTCTAAGTATAAGTCAGTTATGTGACAATGGTTTTGAAGTTATTTTCAAACCAATAGTATGTGAAGTAAGAAAAACAGATTCTGGAGAGGTGTTATTTTTTGGAAATAGAAAGAAAAATCTATATGTCCTATATCTTGATGAATTACCAGATGAATGCTGTTTTATTTCAATCGTTAAAGATAAATGGATATGGCATAAAAGGGCCGGACATATAAGTATGAAAACAATTTCAAAAATCTCATAACTGGATCTTGTTAGAGGATTGCCCAAACTGAATTTTGACAAAAATAGAATTTGTGAAGCTTGTGCAAAGGGAAAGCAAGTCAAGAGTAGTTTTCATTCAAAAGATTTTATAACTACAAATAGAACTCTTGAATTACTTCACATAGATCTTTTTGGGCCAATCAAAACAACAAGTCTAGGAGGAATGAAATATGGTTTTATTATTGTTGATGATTTCTCTAGATACACTTGGGTATTGTTTTTAAAAAATAAGGATGATGCATTTGATGAATTTAAAACATTTTGCAAAAAGGTACAGAATGAAAAAGAATCCAGCATCATTTCTGTAAGAAGTGATCATGGAGGAGAGTTCATAAATGCCTCTTTTAAAAACTTCTTTGATGAACTTGGCATTTCTCACAATCTATCTTGAGCAAGAACTCCACAACAGAATGGAGTTGTTGAACGAAAAAAATAGAACACTTCAAGAAATGGCAAGAACAATCTTAGAAGAATCAAATGTTGAAAGATACTTTTGGGCAGAAGCCATTAACACTTCTTGCTACATTTTAAATCATGTATCTATTAGAAAAATCATTAACAAAACTCCTTATGAAATCTGGAGAAATAGAAAACCAAACATTTCATATTTTCACATTTTTGGATGTTATTGTTATATTTTAAACAACAAAGATGTCATTGGAAAGTTTGATGCAAAATCAGACAAGGCAATATTTTTGGGATATGCAACTGACTCCAAGGGATATCGAGTGTTTAATATGAGAACCAAGGTTGTTGAAATCAGTATGCATGTGTTATTTGATGAGTTTGATGATTAGATCTAAGTAAAAAGGATGAGGAAGAGGAGATTCAGACTGGTCTGCAGCAACAGAATGGTGTGCAGGAAACCGAGATTGATAAACAATCTCTGTTTCATTCTCCACCAAAAAGCTGGAGAACAATTGAAGGACATCCTCAAACTCAAATAATTGGAGAAACTGCTGATGGAATTCGAACAAGAAGATCATTCAAGAATGGCGAATGTAGCATGGCAATGATATCCCAGATTGAACCCAAATCCATTAAAGAAGCAATAATAGATCAATCTTGGATAGAAGCCATGAAAGAAGAATTGCTTCAGTTTGAGAAAAATGAAGTCTGGACTTTGGTCCCTGATCCAAAAGATCAAACTGTCATCGGTACAAGATGGGTTTTTCAGAAACAAACTCAATGAAGAAGGCAAGGTTATTCGCAACAAAGCAAGGCTGGTTGCACAAGGATATAATCAACAGGAAGGTATTGATTACGATGAAACGTTTGCCCCTGTTGCAAGGTTAGAAGCTATTCGTATACTTCTGGCATATGCATCTCATAAACGTGTTAAATTATTTCAAATGGATGTTAAAAGTGCATTTTTAAATGGCTTTTTAAATGAACAAGTTTATGTGAAACAACCTCCTGGCTTTGAGGATCAATCAAAACCAACCATGTTTTTAAACTTACCAAAGCTCTCTATGGTATGAAACAAGCACCAAGAGCTTGGTATGAAAGATTAAGTTCATTCTTAATCAAAAACGGA
Organism: Cicer cuneatum; assembly: GCA_037974295.1. NCBI lineage: Eukaryota > Viridiplantae > Streptophyta > Magnoliopsida > Fabales > Fabaceae > Cicer > Cicer cuneatum. The sequence goes on from JBBPBO010001985.1 coordinate 41,004,305, forward strand.
TTTTCCAGAGGAAACATTGACACTACACTTTTCAAGAAAAATGATAAAAATGATTTATTCATAGTTCAAGTGTACGTTGATGATATAATCTTTGGTTCAACCAATGAAAAAAATGTGTGATGCCTTTTCAAAACTTATGCAAAGTGAATTTGAAATGAGCATGATGGGGGAGTTGAGATACTTTCTTGGTTTACAAATCAAGCAGCATGATGATGGCATTTTTATTTGTCAAGAAAAGTATACAAAAGACCTTTTAACAAAATATAAAATGAATGAAGTCAAAATCATGACTACTCCCATGCATCCATCTTCTTCATTGGACAAAGATGAAAATGGAAAATCTGTCTCTGAAAAAGAGTATAGAGGAATGATAGGTTATTTGTTATATCTAACTGCGAGTAGGCCTGATATTGTATTTGCAGTAGGATTATGTGCTAGATTTCAATCTGCACCCAAAGAATCACATTTAACAGCAGTAAAACACATCTTTAGATATCTTGTTGGTACTATTGATCTTGGCCTTTGGTATTGAAAAGGTTCACATTTTGATCTTGTAGCCTATTGCGATGCCGATTACGCTGGAGATAAAACTGAACGTAAATGCACAAGTGGAGCATGTCAGTTCCTGGGTGAAGCATTGATAAGCTGGTCTTGCAGGAAACAAAACACAATAGCCTTATCAATCACCGAAGCTGAATATGTTTCAGCATCAAACTGCTGCTCACAAGTAACTTGGATTAAAAATCAACTTGAAGACTTCTCTGTAAGTTACTCAAGTGTTCCAATTTATTGTGATAATACTAGTGCTATCAATTTATCTAAAAATCCTATTCAGCACTCACGATCAAAACACATTGAAATAAAACATCATTTTATTCGTGATCATGTAAACAAGAAAAACATTGAATTAATCTTTGTTGATACCTAAAATCAGCTTGCTGATATATTTATAAAGCCTTTAGTTGAGGATAATTTTAATTCAATTAAAGAAAGACTGAAAATCATGAGAATTCCAGAGAAATCTAATTAAAATTCTGCTTCTGCAGAAAACGGAGAACGTTTATCAATCTCCGTTTTTCAGTCAACTTTCTCCATTTGAGAAACGACTTTCTCCTATGCATGCCACTTCTTCTCTGCGCAGGCAAAAGGAAAAAGGGGAGTCTTGGCATTTAATGCTCTTGTCCCTGCCTCCAAAAAACGCCCTTACACACTGTGAAGTGAGGCGTTGCATCTTCTCAATCATCCTTCCCTAGGTTTCACTCATCATTACTTATTTCTTTCTAAATAAACAACATTGCCTCTGGAGTTTCTCACGAACCCTTCAAATCCTTCTCTTCATCTTCCTCTAAACCCTTCTTTCTCTCTGAAAAAACATCAATGGCAAGAACAAAATCATGTGCTCGTAAAAATGCATATGCTGAATCACCATCACCACCACCTTCTTCTCCATCTCACAATCGTTCACCTTCTCCACCACCAGACCTTCTCCCATTAAAATGCCCTTCTCATCATCAGAATCTTCATCTTCATCATCAAGGGAATCAAGTCATATCCCTCCCCCTCTTAGACCACTCGCAACTATTTTCCCTCCTTCTCACTCTCAATCTGTACCAAACACTGCTCAAGTTCCACCACACTTAAGAAATCCAACAAAACCCACAAAAACTCAACAAAGGTCTATGAGAATTTTTGCTGGAATAGGGACATCAAAACCTAAAAAGATTGATTATCCCATGTTTATAATCTCTGACTCTGATGAGGAAGAAACTGATGTTCCTCCATCAAATGTCCCTCTAGAAACCTCTCAGCAAACAACTCAGACACCCCCAACACAAAGGCAACCTATGTCTTTTGAACCTTCATTTACAACTCCTCCTAATCAAAAGAGGAAGAATATAGATGAAATCCTCTCTCCCTTAAAACCATCTCAATCCCCTTCAAAAACCATGAAGAAGAAATCCACCATAACCCTCTCTCAATTTCTTGCTAAAAAGAAATTAAAGAACCCTCAGAGAAGCAAATCAAGGGCTCCAAAACAGACCAAACAGAAGTCTTCTCCTTCTGTTGAAAAAACTCTTGAACGTTCTCCAGAAACGTTCATCAATACCTGAACGTTCTCCATTATGTGAACCATCTCCTTCTGCCCCCCAAAATTCTCCTTCTGCCCCTCAAAACTCTCCTCTCCACAACACCAACAACATTCCTCTAATTCCCTCCTCTGCATCTAAGCTATTCAAAGAGAAATGGGCTCAACGCTCTATTGGAGTGGGAAGAGTTGTCATGTTTGACAACCTGATTGTTGATGGAAACGCTGTAAAACATCACACTGATGTTTTGGGCTGGACCTCCTTTCTTTAGATATCATAATGTTACTACCCAGATGTCATCAGGGCTTTCTACTGTCAAGCAATGACATTCTATGATAAGTCCCTGATCATCTCCAAGGTCAAGGGAATAGAAATAAGCCTAACTCCAGAATCCCTGGCCTCTATTCTGAACCTTCCTACTGAAGGCCCTGCTGTTTATGGAGATAAATGGTATGGAGCTTTAAATATGAACAAGACAAAGGTGCTCTCTAATTTTTTCCAAGAAGGGTCTAAGCGTCAGCTCTCAACTTTCCTCAAACCCCTTCCAAAAATTTTAACAGCATCAGCCACCATACCATACTTCCCCCTCTGGAAGTCATGAGTATGTATCAGGCAATGATGCCCTCATAATCCATTATCTCCTAAACTGCAAGCGTCTCAACCTTCCCCACATCATCATCCATCACATAATAGCTGCAGCAAATAAGGATTACAGGAAAAACATTGTACCTTGTGGGATGATTCTGACCAGAATCTTCAAGCATTTTCAAATCCCTCTTAGTAAAGAGAAGAGTCTGATCAAAATCTCCAAGTTTTCTTCAAAGAATATTTCTCATATGAAGAAAACTTCTTCTGAGACAAGTGCTCTTTCATCCTTCTTTCCACCTTCACTAAAAAGGAAGCGCTTCTCAAGGAGAAGAGCTGCTGCTCCAGCTCCAAACCCAGCCTCACCACAACCCTCACAAGAACTTCCTGAAGTAGCAGAAACTGCTCAAGAACGTTCAGCTGAAAACCGAGAAAGTTCACATGCCCAACCAAACCATCCCCACACTTTCTCCGTTTTGCCTCAACCTTCAACTTTGTCCTCCACAGACTTTCTCCATTACTTCCAGTCACCCATTGATGACATGTGCACCTTCCTTCTGAACCAGCACGTCTCCTCCATGTCACCATTATTCATCTCACCCTAGAAAACCAGTCCCTCACTCTTTGGGATAAGTCAATTTTTGACTTTTTCTGATACACCTGGACCTTCCATTAACCAGAAATCCATCTCCAATCCCTCTCCTTCTGCCTCCACTCCTCCAACTTCCACTCCTCCAACTTCCACTCATCCTGCTTCTTCTATGCCTCCTCCTCCTCCTCCACCAAAAGAACCTACAAATTCTGAGATCATGGCTGCCCTTCAAACCATTATGGCACGCCAGACTCAACATGATTTAGAGTCCACCCTCTTGCGCACATGGATGACTAAACAACTTGCTCCAAAACTTGGACTTGTTCCTCCTCCTGTTCATCCTTCTCCTTCTCCTCAACCTGTTGTTGATCCTGCCAAGTCATCTTCTTTAGAAGGATCTTCACCATCGTTGGCATCTTAGGATCTTTTTCTCCTTCTTTTTGTTATGACAAAGGGGGAGAATTAATTTGAAAATTTTAGATTAAGTTTAAGCTTTTTTAATTAGATAGAAGTACTTTTGTATATGGTACTTCTCTATATCTTCTGACTTAATCTCACTGTGTAATTATCAATTGATATCATCTAATGGAAAGTCTTTATTATGAATCTATTTGTTATGAATTGATTTATCTCTTGAATTTACATGATTTATCTTTTGTCAAAATTAAATCACTGCACAAATTGAGGGGGAGCTTTCAAGCTCTTTCGAAATTAGAATCAAAATTAAAATCTAAATTAACATGTTTGTCATCGTCAAAAAAGGGGAGATTGTTAAGACAAACTCTCATTTTTAAAGTTTTGATGAAAATAAACAAAGGTTAATTAAAGATTGTTAATTATGATTCTAAATGTATTGTTAATTTAACCTGTGCTTTTGAGTATGTTAATTCAAAGATAGGTTTCAAAAGAATCAAAGAAAACAACATAAACAAAGGTAGAGAACATTCTTGACATATTCTGGAAAACGGAGAATGTTCGCCAGGTCGTGACAGCATAAAGACCAATCTTTCTCCATCAATTAATTGAAGTTATTGACTCTGGAAGTTACATGGATATAATCACTACATGGCAGGGAACACATAGGATCTATTCAAATCAAAGAGGACATTCGAATTGCAAAAGAAAAAGACTCTCAAACAAGCCTATCCAGACAGTTCTGGAAATGACTGTCAAGACTGTTAAAAACAATCTTGAAGTCAAGTCAGTTTCCAGTATGTTCAGAAATCAGTCCAGATTGATTATCAATCTCCAGGAAACCCAAAAGCTAAAGCTCTAGATTGATCATCAATCTCCAGCAACTCTATAGTTTTCTACAACAACGTTCTGTAATCGTTTTCAATCTGTTTTAATTGATCTAAAGCTCCAGTTCAAGCCAGCAATATTATCACTTATCTGAAGCATTAAAAGATCATTAATTACTCAAGAAAATCTGGTCTAAAATGCAACACACAGCCCAGTCAAAACAGAAAATAAAAATAGTCAAAAGTTTGATTATTTTTTATTCAGAAATATTGCCTCTGGTCAAGCCTGACAAGGGCACTACCAACAGCTCTATTGACCTCCATTTAATGCTCTCAAGCCTATAAAAGGAAGGCCACAACTCAAGCAAAATGCAGAAGTTCAAGTGCTAACAAGTCTCTCAAAATCATTCACATTTACATACTTGAAATTCTCCAATCACATACAAGAATCTGTTTGGTTAAATTCGTTTTACTCTGATACATTTATACTGAATTCTTTGTAAAGAATCGAATCTCAAACAAGAGTTGAGACATCTCATATTCTAACTCAAACTATAAGAGTTAAATATAGTTTGGGGTAGATTGTAAGAAATCACTATCAAGGTTGGTAGGTGATTTGATTAATCTCTTTCTGGGTGGAATTAGATTATGTTCTGTAACAAAGATCAAGGTTGATCTAGGCTAGGTGCTGTAAAACCAAAAAGGTTCTTGTTTTAAACACTTAGTGGAAAATCTCACAATTGTGAGGACTAGGCGTAGCCCAAGTTGGGTGAACCAAGATACATCTGTGTGCGGCATTTCTTATCCTTTATCTCTTTATTCAGTTTGATTGCTTTTCAAGATTAAAAATACAAAAATGTTTTCTTTTTTACAAACTAATCTGAACGTTCTCCGTTTTTCTGATAAACCAAGAACAGTCTCCGTTTTTCTGCTTTCTTAACCAAGAACTTTCTTGAGTTCAAATATGAAGTTTTTTAGGAAATTTTAAAAAGGGAGATCTACAATTCAAACCCCGCTTCCTTATAAATCAATTTTGCTACTTCAGGTTTTACAGCGGTTTACAAAGTGTGGTGTAGGTGGTCGTGGCCTATTAGCAAATGCAACGGTTTTTTACTTTTGTCCACAAATTCTAAAAAACCGTTGCTGAAGTCACTCAAAGAGACAACGGTTTTTTTGAATGTTTCAGCCCACGATTTTATGAGTCGGTTTTGCCAACATTTCATAAATGTTGCATATACAGTTAGGCCACGGTTTTGTGTATATTATATCTGTTTTAGGCAACACATTTATAATGTTGTCAAAAGCATAGGCAACATTTTTTGGTTTAAGGCAATTGATTTGTATGTGTTGCATATAACTTTAGCCACATGAAAGTTTGAACTCGATGAGTGCCTTTCCTATTCCAAAGAACTTTCCAGTTCTCTTCCATAGTGTTCTTAGAAACTCATATAGTAAGCACTTTATATAGTAAAGTGGTGCGTACTAGTGCCTCCCGATCCTAAAGGGTTTGTTACATTTGCATTGTTGGGAGTTGGGAGAGCTACGATCATGTTCACAATGTTAGTAAACAGATTATCAAAATGAAAATCAAAGTTTCAGTTACTTTCACTATCTACCATGTCTTTAACGGTAGGAGTATTGTCAACCAAAGACACAAGTAGTGTTGACTATATGTTTCTCTTCTCTATATCTTTATTTTCTATTGCTTTATCTTATATTTTAGCATAGGTTTTCAAGGAAAAGCTTTTTAAAACAAAACACAATTCAACCCTCTGCCCTTCTTGTGTTTTTCACTCTTCAGGGAGCATGTGAGTGTATGGTCCCTTGTATTTAGACTTAGTTCATTTTAAATCATGTCAAAACTAGGCTGAAATTAAATGATGAAACTAAATTTCTCTCAATAATCATTCACATGATTTCCTACATTGCAAGTATCATTGCAACAAATCACAACTTCAATGATGATTTGGTGGTAAACATATGATGGTTCATAGTTCATACAAAGACACATAAACATGACTTGTTTTGAACTTTGACTCTAAACACGCATGTTTCATCTGATTTTACCGAACTGTTTTCCAATTTGGTGACTGAACACCAAACATGCCCATCACAAAGGACTAAGAATCAAACCAAATAAGATTCTGTTAGAGGTTGAATAAAATAAATTGATAATAAACAAAAAAATCCATGGAAGAGAATAGAATGACACAGAAGTAAGAACCAACACAAAGAATAAACATATTACCAAAACAAACAAAAGCACATTTGCATAACCACTCCACAAGTCAAGAAAATGTAGTCAAATAAAATCATAAAGGTAGCTCAATGGAGTTACCTTATTGCGGATCATCCCACTAATTTTAATGATGTCGCATTGCATTTCATCGTCAAGTATTTTTATTGCGTGAGAAACACAATCAACATACAACTAAATCAACCAACTATTGTAATATCATAAATAAGAAATAAAACTAAAATTTAAGTCACCCACATAAATAATTGGTTTATAATAAAAAGTTAAAAATGTTATTAACCCCTATAAAATAATCTCTTATCAACCTTAGTTTGGCAATTTAAGTAGACTTTGTAAGACCCTTAATTTTAAATATTAATATTGGAATTAATGTCAAGGGCATTTTGGGAATTTTTGTAAATATTTAATATATGTATGTTTTGAGTGAATATATATATATAAATATTTATTTTGAAGTATGAATTAAAATTATTGGATGAAGGATTAAATTAATTTAATTTCGAGTAATTAAATTAATTGGACCACTAATTAAGGATTAGTTGTTAATTAAAGGATTAAGTGCTGAAACGATACAACATTATTTTATTAGTATTTTTAAGAATGAAGGCACTCAAGTAATTCTATAAGTACACGGCAGGGAGACTGAACTAAGACCAGAACTCACACCTCCCTATTTTGCATGTAATGAGTGATTGCATGCAACAGTAATTTTCCTCCCATTTCTGCCTCTGGTTTCTGAAAAACAGCTTCACGGGTTTTTTAAATTCAAAAGAGGGAATTCCTCCAAACACCATAAACTGGAAATCCAAACCTCAAACCAAAAAACCCACAGTAGTAAAGTTAATCCCCACCTCAATACGAAGAGAAAGAACCCAGTTTTGCAGCAGCAAACTCAGGGAACAGCTTCACCGTTTTTGGACGCAGAAAATGGAACACAGCAGGAACAAGAGAAATAGATGAGCACGCTACAAGGGTAAGGCCACCTTCCATCTTTTAGATGCATTAGGGCCACGAATGTGTGATATTTCAGTTCTATTTTTAAAGGAAAAACTGTTTTCGAAAAATGACATTTTGAAAGAAAATGCATTTTATTGATATGTGATTTTCCTGATGGTTGTTGCTGGCTGTTTTTCTAATAAAACATGTTGTTTTACTTATGGGTGAAAGCTGGAAAATGTTTGCATGTTATTTTAATGATGATTAAAATGCATGTCATAAAACTGTTTTGAAAATAGTCTTAAAATGCAAAAATGCATTCTGTTGAGGTTTGTTGTTCTATGATGCTTGCATGTATTTCTGTGGTATCACGAAAGCTGAATACTTCCATGTTATTCTATTGTGTGGTGAAAGCTGAAATGCTTTACATGTCATTCTGATTGTTGAGAAAACTGAGTGCTTGCATGTCATCCTGATGTTTGATGAAGCTGAGTATTTGCATGTCATTCTGGTGTTTTTGAGAAAACTGAATACTTGCATGTTTGTTCTGATGAGTGAGGAAACTGCAATGTTTAAATGATGTGCTGATGGTTTGAAAAACTGGATGATTCTGATTCTGTTGTGTCTCGTGTGATTCTGGTGATGAAAATAACTCTGATTCTGGTTGTTTTGTGTGATCTTGATGATATTGATGATTCTGATTCTGGTTGTTTGTGATGATTCTGGTGGTATTGATTATTTAAAGGAAAAAGGGATTTTAAATGAGGAAAGGGTTTTGAAAAAGTGCAGAATCTGTTTAATGTTTGGTTGTCATCTTTAAAAGAAATAGATGAAAAGTGTTGATGTTTCAGGAAGTATTTCACTGGTTTTTCGAAGGTGTATTCGAATACAACATGAGTGCATTCGAATACAACCTGTCAAGTTCTGTTTTGCCTAAGTTTTCAAAACCTGTATTCGACTACGAGCCCCTGTAGTCGAATACAGAAGAAGGATTTTTGCTTCTGACTAAACATCTGTATTCGACTACGACCATGTCGTATTCGAATACAGAAGTGAAATTTCAACATTGTATTCGCATCTGTAGTCGACTACAGGCATGCTGTATTCGACTACAGATTCGAGTTTTTCCAGAAACTCTGTTTTTAGCTTCTGTATTCGAATACAAGGAAGCTGTATTCGAATACAGATTCGTGTTTTCCAGAAAAACAAGTTTTAATCACCATCATGAGAGTTTTGAAGTGTTGAGAAACTCTGAGAAGGTTTAAATGATTTGAAAAGATGTCTGTGAAATGGTTTTTAAGAGGAGAGAAAGATGTTTGAAAACCTTTAAGTGACATGGGAGAAAAGGCTGAATTTTTCAAAGGTTGAACTCCTGTATTCGACTACAGCCATGCTGTATTCGAATACAGAATGTTAAATTTCAGTTCCTGCTTCTGTATTCGAATACAGGGGTTCTGCATTCGAATACAGATTCGAATTTTCAGAAAATTTCAAGTTTTAAGAGTGTTTTGAAAACCCTGAGTGTCTGGGGAATACTGGGGATATTGTGGTGAGTTAAAGTGGAACTTTTGTTGAGATTTTGAAGTGGTGGTGATGAAGTTTTAAAAACTTTACTGATGTAATGAAAGAGGTTGATTTATGCACTGAAATCTGCCTCTGTATTCGAATACCAGAGGGCTGTATTCGAATACAGAGAGTGATTCTATACTGTTTTTGGCTTCTGTATTCGAATACAGAAGAGCTGTATTCGAATACAGATTCGTAAATCCCAGAAAAATCCCAGTTTTAAATATTGTAATTGAATGTTAGCATCTGGGAAAAACATTTCATAATGTTAATGAATATTTGGCTGTCTAGTCATGTTTGTGATGATGAGAATTTTGATTATGCTGAGATGTGTTAATTACGATTGAGAGGCATGAATTTCTGTTTTGTATGTTGTTTCTAGAGAAGTGAGCGACTGCACGATGTGCTGGACTGTTGAGCGTCTGCACTGGTGCTGATCTGTTGAGCGATTGCACCCTGGTCATGAGGGCCGTTATTTGTGCTGGTCTGTGAGCGACTGCACCTTGGTGATTCCAAGAAAATTATGCATGAGCATATATGCATTACATTGAGGGATTTGACCGACGTGTCACGATTGTTTTATATGATGAATGTTGGAAATTAATGTGTGTGAGTGCTGTCCAGAATCTGAAATTCTGAATTAATGATTGTGTTTTGTTGACGTGTGTTTGCACTTACCGCATACTTCATAATCATTAACTGCTGTTTTGAAAAAGCATGAAAGTCATAAATTTTCCAATGAGCATGATTATTTCCTCATCATCATATGTTATGCCATGATTATACATTTTGTTGTGCAATATATGCTATGTGATTATTTGTTATTTTCGGTTGGTGACCCCTTGCCATTATATTGTGGACTTTGGGCTTTGCCCTCAGATGCCTCCCAAACCCACACCGCCCGTGGGTACCTGAACGACGAAAACGTCGTTAAATTTCCTTGACCGCTACTCGCGCACTGCTTGGTCTTTTGACCCCCTCTCAAGCAGAGCGACTTATACGGGGTGGTTGGAGCGGACAAGTAGCACAGATGGCGTGGAATTTCCCGTGCCTTCCCGCCTAGTGCTAGAGGCGCACGGAGTTTTTGACGACGCGGAGGAGTCGGCTGAAAGGGTTGAGACGGAGGCCACTATAGGAGTGGTGACTCCCAACCCTGAGATTGGAAGAGAGATACATGAGTCTGATGCGGTAGAGAAGCGTGATGAGCTGAGACCAGTAGCGACTGAGATTCCGGGTCCATCTAGGATTTCCGATGACTGCTACGAGATTCCAGCACCGCCAAAGCGGCCACGAGTGTGTATTGACTTGACTTCGGAGGAGACCGACCCTTCTCTATATGACGAGGAAGAGGAGGAGGTTACGTCGAAGCGAGCTGCAGAGTCAGAGGAGACTTGCGTGGGATGCGGAGGGAATCCGTGCTACTGCAGCTTCAGTGCATGATCAGTTAGACTTATTGTATTAGGTTTTGGGTTGAAATTGTAATTTGTCTTATTTTGGAAATTCTGTACTATTTTCAGCTGAACCATGTACTCTGATATTTACTGTTGATGTATTATGACAATGATATTTTGGGATGTATTAATGTTTAAAAACTAATTTCCAAGATCAGTACTTAGTGATAATCCTGATGAAGTAATTGGTTTACGTTCATCGATTAATCTATAACGTACTATTTTACGAAGAACTTTATTTTAATTCTTTTGAAATAAATTTGGGAAAACTTATTTAATTATTAATTTTAAAAAAAAAAATGCACCCGCGCTGTATTTTAAACTCGGGGTGTTACAGACTTCATCCTAACTTGTTTATCCTTTCACCAACAAAAAAAAAATACAAGCATATAAAGAAAATTAACAAAATTTCAATTCAAGGTATAACAAACTATAAAATAAAATTTCAATTAAGCAAATGCTACTGCTGAAAATTTGAAAATAGAATAAAAAACATACGAACGGAAGCATGACAATGTTAAGTCAATTGATTATGTCAATGTTTAAAATTAGAGAATTGCAATTGATTAATAGCTGCAACAATTTCATCTAAGTTGCCAATGCTAAACGTTGGTTCTGTGTAGCAATAGTTATTAATTGCAACAATTTCATGTGTATCTTCATAATGTTGTTTGAATTAATTTATACTTCATAACACCTTTTATTTGTGTTGTTATGAAAATCTTTCATCTAATCTATAACAACCCAGTTCGATTACTAGAATCAACTTTTTTTTATAGCCTAAGTTCTATCACCCTTCCAATATACACAATCATTCCACCTCTTTGCAAACCAAAAAAATATTGATAGATAAGGCAGAAAACATCAAGCACAAAGTAAACTAGAAAGCATCAAGCATAAGACTGTTAACTAATTTTACAAACAAGTAAATTCATGAATAGAAGATCCTTTGAAAATTTTTATATCAGATAAATTCACCCAACAATACTACTCTTCTTAGAACACGTTTCAAATTCCTATAGGAAAAATAACTCTCATTAGAAATAACATTAAATGAAAACTGGCTAGAATGATTGTTGATATTGTGTTGAGAGATAACTACGCAAAGATGAAAAACACATACCAAAATGACCAAGTCACGAAGATGGAATGGAAAAGTCTCGCAAGTCACAGTGGAAGTGTTGCAAGTCTTGCAACATGCAGAAACCCTACTCAGAGGTTGAGCGATGTTGAGTTGCGATAAGAGGAGAGGGGAAAAGTCTCGCAAGTCACGAAAAAAATCCTAATTGACGCTGAGCAATGTTCAATCACAAGCTTCCTTAACCAACAATTGCTTTTTCCCTTTCTCATTTAGAAAGGAGGTTGAGTGAGAGAAGAGAGGGTTTTTTCAAAAGAGAAGAGACGGTTATGCACAAGGGTTCTTGCAAGAGAGAAGAAAGGGTTACGAGAGAGAGAGAAAAGAGATAACTTAGTTAAGCGAGAGAAAATATGGCTCTTGCGAGAGAAATGAGTTATGTGAGTTGGGTTTTTTCTTTACCGAACAATGATATGTTGTTCACCGTGGTAAAGCAGCAACACTTTTAAAATTGTGGCTTAATTGGTGACAATAACAAAATAAGCAACAATTTTTCATTAAATGTCAAGAAATTGTACTCTATAAGTAAATTATAGGCAACGCCTGAAACGTCGTTGCCTATTTCTGTTTCTAGCGACACTTATATAGCCGTGGCTAAGTTAAGCGTGGCCTATAATCAAAAATGTTGTAGTGATTTGGGGAGAATAAGTAAAGTAGTTAAGAAATACGGGGATGAGAAAGCAATTTTAGAGTAAATTTTGGAAGTTGTTTTGTTTAAAAATAAATAATAAGTGTTGTTTAAAAACGGAGATCAATGAATTTCTCAACTAAGAATGTTCTTGGTTTCCAAAGAAAAACAGATATTGATTGAAAACTAAAACGAAAATTGATCAGAAGTAAAATGGAGAACGTTCTGCATTTCTGTAAAACAGAGATTGATCAGAATTGAAACGAAGAACGTTCTTGGTTTCTAACTTTCTGCAATTTTAACAAAAACATAATTAAAGTTTGCAACGCTAAAAATGAACACACACAATTGTTAATCCAGTTCAGAGCTAAACTGCTATGTCTGGAGGATTGGATCCGACTTCGAAATATCACTAATATGAGATGAAATGATTACAATAGTTTTGCACTCTAATGCTTGAGTTTCTTGCCAAAATAGACTGGTTTAACTATCATAAGTTGATCTCCAAAGCATTCTTAATTGAGTACCACTTTAACAATAACATAAGGTGTTAAATATTGAGTGATAAATGATGAAAATATTATAAATTTATTGTAATATAAAGGGCATATTTGTCCACAAAAATGTTCAACCAAATTATAGTTAGTGGCAGTGAATTCTTGAGTTACTTTAATATTTTGTGGTATGAATACAACATATAGATTAAATTTAAATATATATTGGAGGATATTTTCTAGTAAAAATAAAAATATTAAATAATTATTTTATAAAAAAATATTAAATATAAAAGTTATAAAATTTGGAGAAAAGAAAGTGGTTAATAAATATGGGGAGGGTTAGTTGAGTCATAAAGGATAAAATTGAAAATTGATTATGTTATGAAAGAATATATTTGTACAGAAAAATGTCTGATAAAATCATTTGTTAGTAGTAGTTAACTCATGAATTGCCTTTATATAATGGTATAGATAAGACGTCAAGTTTAAGAATATCGATATTTACGAGTTGAACTAAAATTTAAGAAAAAAAAATTAATATATGTATTATGCATTCATTCAATAATCTGCATGGCAAACTATAATTGATTGACTATATAACCAAATATCTACTATAGAATAATTTCTAAGTTTTGTTCTAAAATTTCCTGTAAAAAAATACTTTTGCCCAAAAATCAAATCCCACGCTAACTCTAAGAAAGAGGTCACAAGGAATAAGAATGACACTATTATTTATTTTTATTTTTATAGTTAGTCATTAGGTTTTCGAAATATAAGTAAAACTAACTCATTTTTTCAGAATGAAATATAAACAAATCTTAACAGTTTTTCTCACATGATAATATCTCCAGAATATCTCTCATTTAATTTAAATCTATATTTCTAATGGGTCATTTATAGTCATGAAGGGTAATTTAGATAATAAACTTAATTTTTATTCGAATTATATCGGTTAAATGTGGTCAACTATTTTTTTTAATATGTAGTAGTTTGAATTGTAGACCGGAACAAATGCTATTTAAGTATTTTGGTTTGTCAAGTGGAGAAAATCCAAGAAGGGCTTCGTTTTATGCAAATGATGTTAGAGGTTGAGGATTGACCGGAGTTGTTGTGGTTTAAGGTTCTAGATTCAAATTATGGGATTGTGAGTGAAGATTTAGGGGTCATGGAGTGTAAGAAATCCTTGAGGTGGAAGGACATTCAATGTGTTCATGAGGGGTTCAGCGTGTTAGGGTAGGAATTGTGGAATGGTTCAACAATAATTTGGGCATGGTGGTGGGCAATGGGAATTACACTTCATTTTGGTGTGATTTGTGGTTGAAAGGCGGGGTGATGGATGAAAGTTGTAGTAGGTAGTATGTTGTGACCATTGATAAACAAGTGTTAGTGATGGAAATGACTCGTTTGGGGTGGGGTGTCAGAGGAGATGGTGGGAATAGAGGTTGCACTTGTTCGTGTGGGAAAAGGAGGCAATTAGAGAGTGTAGTGTTAGGTTGACTAAAATTTTATTGTAGGAAAGTTCTTCAGACAGGTGGATTTGGAGAGCTGGGCATGATAAGGAGTATTTAGTGAAAAGTGCTTACAAACTACTAACTCAAGATGAGGATGTCGAGAGATCAACAATGCATGCTTTAATTGGAATAAGTTGGTATTGTTTGAAAATAAAGAGATCTGATGCAGACAATGAGTGCACTACCTCTGATAATCTGCCTCTAATTATCAGCACTGCTTCTAGTAAACCTGCCTCTAATAATCTGCTGTGTCTGATTTTCTGCTACCTCCAATAAACTTGTTGGCTCTGATAGTCCTGCCTCTAATTTTTGTGTGCCTCTAGTCCAATACTTCTGCTTCATCTAAACTTAATTCAAATACTTGAAGAAATTATGAGTTTCAATTTGAGCTCAACGGTCATATTTATTTTCAAATGGATCAATTGTTGAAAACAATGAAGCTCCATGCTAAAGGACACAAGGCCATACCATGAAGGACATGCAACCATACCTTGAAGGACGAAGACAATGATGTAAAGCTTCTATAAAATCACACACATTCTGAGCTGAAAATAACACAACAATTTGCAACGTTTTAAAAGAGAAAAACACAATCAAAACACAACAAAAAGGCATAAATAAAAAATCATCCCAATAGAGAGTTATTAAAATTGATGTAAATCAGTCAAAGTGTTTTCATACACTTGAATGGATATATGATTGAATATGTAACACCCTCTCGATGAGAGTTAGAATCCTATAAATAAACTTTAGGTCAATTCAGACACACACTTGAACTGATGTAAATCAGCCCGTTAGTGGCAACAACACTCATGAACCTCAACAACAGTTTGCTAGAATGTTGAAGAATGGTTTTGACGATAACAATTTGGAGAGACTGGAGAAAGAATACTCAAAGCCTGAATAGGTAGAGTAAATAATACTTGTAAAACTGGAGATGTTGGAGAAAGAATACTCAAAGTCTGAAGAGGTTGAGTAAATAATATTTGTATGCTATTGTTAAAATAGTGGATTAAGTTCTTAACGGTATTAAGGCAAAATCTCTCTGTAAGGGGAGGACTAGATGTAGCAAATGTTGTATTGTGAACTAATATAAAAATATATGTGCCTTCCTCTTTCTCTATTTCCTTTATCTTAGTTCTTTAGAATTCAATTTTATTTTCACTAAACCTCATTTATAAGAGTAAGTTGAATGTTTTGATAAAGAAAGTACTTTGAGCAAAGAAATCGAAGTATAATTTAAAAAATCTTTAATTAAATACAAACTATTAAATAAATCAACCATCATTTATTTAATCAAATCAAATTCAATTAAATAAATTAAAAATATGTTAATGTTTTAAATCATATTTAATACGATTAACATATAATTACATCAAATATTATTTAATTAAATAATTCATTCTGATGTCGGTGCTCTATGCGTGTGAGCCTTATAAGTTCTCACTAAAATGGTAATAATGTTAAATATTATATATAGTTTATATAATATAAATATTATAAATAATGATTGGCATCTAGCAATGCATCATTGCTATCCAAATCATGAGATAATCGGTGATATGATTTAAACTTTACTGCGACCATTATTTATTGTGCAGTAATTGTCCTTTCGTCCAAATGTCTGATTAAACACAAGTCGCAATATGTGACATCCTTGCAATGTTCAATTTTTTATTTCTCAATTCTTGAGTAGACGCATAAAACCAACGAACCCAATATCACATATTGGTTCATTCTAGCATGGTTCATTCTATCGAGTGGTCCATGACATAACTCCTATTATGTAGGAGGGACGAATCCTATCTAAATCACTCACACTCTTCCACATGTTTTATTACATGTCCAATAACTACTTTTATGATTGTCTTGTTACCAACAACGTTTTATGGTCTTAAAATCTACAACTCCCTATGTATGGATTGTAGCGACTTCAAGTCGAATGACTACTCACGATGGTCGCACGAGAATCGGTAATGACACTTACAGAATAGTTATGTAGCTTTCTCATGGAGGGTTAGTCCAGTATAATTGTTACTCCTAATATTCATACCTATGCAACCACTTGATATTTCATATCCATGACCTGTGAGATGTAGTCATTAGTCTAGTCACATAGTAGTCTTGATGTATTATTGTCGTCTTAATTAACAATAATATTTTGACTACAAATACTTTAAGAATAATGTTCTAATAAACAATAGGGTCTCACAATCAAGTCAGACTTTATGTTGTATTAAAAAAACTACTTATTCTAAGGACTTTGTTATATTATATAGTTAATAACATAATAAATGATACCTTGTACATATAATCAAAATTAGATATATGATTTAAATCCATGATACGAATTATAATCTATATAAAATAGATTTAAGTTAGGGTTTACACCAACATATATCTCTTAAAGTTTTCCTTTTTGTTTGGAGAATGCTTAATGGCAGGATCCTAACAAAACATAATTTGGCTTAGCATAGAATTGGACATTGGTAATGTTCAGAATGATGAGCCATATGATTGTGTTGATGATCATCAGCTTAGAGATGAGGTAAATATTCCAAAAAGTGAATATCATAAGTTGTCACACGATGAGAATCTTTGTGATGCTTCTGAATCATCTCAAACCCAACTAAGAAGGTCTAAGAGGCAGAGACAACCATCTATAAGATATGTTTCTGATGAGTATGTGAATTTGATTAAAGAAAGGGAAGAAAGTCAAAAGTGGTTGAATGCAATGCATGATGAGATGAAATCCTTGCATGATAATCACAAAGTCCCTGAGGTATAAAGCCAAATTAGCAGTGAAAGTTTTCCATCAAAGAAAGGGTGTTGATTTTAATGAAATTTTCTCACTTGTGGTAAAAATGTCATCGATTATAACCATATTGAGTTTGACAGCTACTCTTGACTTAGAGGTAGAACAAATGAATGTAAAAACGGTTTTCCTTCATGGTGATTTGGAGGAAGAGATTTACATGAAGCAACCTAATGATTTTCTTGTTGAAGGCAAGGAAGACTATGTGTGTAGACTGAGAAAGAGTCTATACTGTTTGAAGCAAGCTCCAAGGCAGTGGTACAAAAAGTTTGAGTTTGTTATGTGTGACCAAGGATACATGAAGACTACTTCTGACCATTGTGTATTTGTTTGAAAATTTTCTAACGATGATTACATTATCATGTTATTATATGTTGATGACATACTTATTGTTGGGATTTTGTCAATTGCACTGCAGTTGGTGGTGCTATCATCAGATAAGGTAGTGGTTTTATCGCTTGCATTCCTAGTGGTGTTGTCGCTTGAGAAGGTGGTGATTTTGTTGATTGCACTGCAGTTGGTGGTTCTATCATCAGAGAAGGTAGTGGTTCTATCACTTGCATTACTGGTGGTGTTGTCACCTAGGTAGGTGGCACAACTGTCGTGTGGACTGTTGGTTGTAAACCATGTCTCCGCAGGTGCTTCATTTTGGCTACTTCAAGATCTCCGGGTAGTATAAGTCTCGAACGACCCTTCGTGAAACGCTACAATCATTTATTATCCATGTAAATAAATAAAAATCAACATATAATACAAATAAGAAACATGTTATATTGTTAGTATTTTGAGTTATTACTAACCGGTGTGGTTTTTGAAATGGTAGAAGAAGATTTGTGAAGGGATTGAGAGAGATGAGTTAGATTAAGAGCCTCCATCCTTTTGTAATTATCTTCCATTGTTTTGCGCCGAATATCTTAATATGATGATTCCATTTTGATCACAAGATTGAGACTCCAAACCCACTTACACTGCAAACATTAATTACAACCAAGTTAGACCGATGCAAATAGCTAAACAGATAGGATGCAATGTCAACAGATATATCAAGTTGACTAACAGCTTCGCATGTTTTCTGGTTAAAGATGACATCATATTTGCAATCACTTAGTTGACTTATGATCAAAAGATTATGCTTCAGACCTTTTACTAACAGAACATTTTTAATAGAAAGGGAAGAAGATTTGTTACCAATTGTTCCTGTACCAATAATTTGACCTTTTTGGTTTCCTCCAAAGGAAACTTTGCCTCCATTTTTTATGGTCAGATCCAGAAACATAGATTTTTCTCCTATCATGTGTTTGGAACAACCACTGTCCAAGTACCATGATTTATGTTGCTGATCAGACCTTGCTTTAGAATCAGAGTCAGAGTCAGAGTCAAACTCAAACTCAGTTCGAGCCATCAGAGCCAGTTTAGCTTCTGGCCTGTTTGAGCAATTTCCTTGATTCTGCTTTGGTTGATAGATCATGTTCCTCTGATGACTCTGGAATATGTTTTGGTTCTAGTAACTTGGATGAATCTGGTGATTCTGATAACCTTGACGATTCTGGTGATTTGGATGAGTTGGATGAATCTGATAATTCTGGGGATTTGGATGATTCTGATGATTCAGATGAATCTGATAATTTTGATAATTCCTGTAGTTATACTGATTCTGATAATTGAAGTAATTTTGATGATCATACCTGAACCTTTGATACTGATACCTGTTCTGGTTCTGGTTCTAGTTCCAGTACTGATTCTGATTCTGGTTCTAGTGTTGGTTCTGGTTCCAGTTCTTGTGCCTCTGATAATGGTTCCAGTTTTGATTCTAGTTCCAGTTCTTGTTCTGATTCTAGTTCCAGTTTTGATTCTGGTTCCAGTTCTGATTCTGATTCTGGTTCTGGTTGAGTTGACCAGACCTTCTTCCATCAGACTCAAATTGCCTCTGTCTGGTTGTAGCAGGAACATAAACCTTCTTCTGCTTGAGCATTGCCAACATCCATTGTCCAGGCACCATTGTTGGTGTCTCCTTCTGGTTGCTCAGAATATCTACAACATAGACAATTTGATCTTTTGGTATCCAGAACTGATTGGGTCCAGGTTTGTTAGTTTTAACAGCTCTCTGATCTTGTTTTGATTTTACCATTGGACAAGATAATTCAGAGTGACCTTTCTTAGCACAAACAATGCATAAAACATCATAATGAACAGTTTTAGTTTCAGCAATAGTTTCTGAAAAACCAAGACCTCTCTTTCCAATGTTACTGTTTCCATAAATCATAGATGCATATTTACTTCTTTCCATTCCATTAGAAATAAAAGTTTGAAAAAATTGCTCATGCATATCAGATTCACAAACAGTTTTGGAAGTGGAACAAATATTACTTTTGAGAGTTTGGTTTTTAGATTTGAGTCTTGCAACTTCAATTTTAAAATCCTTGTTTTCAGTTGCATACTCAGAATTTTGATTCTTTAAAACTTGGACTTCTTTGGTCAGATTTTTCTTATCTTCCCTAAGAGTTTTCAGTTTTAAAGACATCTTATTGTTTGCATTTAAAAAATCTTTTAAAGCATCAATTAATTTAGATTTAGTGAGATCAGAAAATACCTTATTGTCTTCATCTTCTGAATCTGTTCCAGAGCCTGAGCTGTATCCAGAACTTGAGTTGGTATGAGCCATTAGAGCCAGAATTGCTTCCTCTGATGTGCTTCCAGACATACCTGAATGACTGCTTTGATCATTCTTCCTTATGCCTGCTTTCCTTCCTGAAACTGTGCCTTTATGAAGTCCAGAGGCAGACCTGATGTGTGCCATCATTGCTGTTTCTGCCTCTTCTTCATCAAACGATTCTTCTTCTGATTCTGATGCATCCCAGGCTGCCATCAAACCCTTCTTTTTGAATCTGGAACTTTTCTTGTGTTGTTTGCCTTTTTCCATATTTGGACATTCTGACTTGATATGTCCAGGTTCATTGCATCCATAACAGATGATGCTATTCTTGTCAGATTCTTCCTTTCCTTTGCTGTTATGTTTCTTCTTGGAGCCTCTCCTCTTCCTGTTTTCCCAGATCTTAACCATCTGTTTGGTTAAGTAAGCCATATCATCATAGTCACTGTCACTATCCTCTGATTCTGGTGCTGCCTTTGCAGCTTTCTTCTGTTTCGACTTCAGGGCCTGGTTCCTCTATTTCATGAGACTTAAGTGAGCTGATCAGATCTTCAAGTCTTAAGTTATTCAGATCTCTGGCTTGCTGAACTGCAGTAACCATTGGTCTCCACTTGGTTGGTAAGCCTCTTAGAATCTTCTTGACATGATCTGCTGTTGTGTAGCTTTTCTTCAAGACCTTCAGTCCATATATCAGAGTCTAGAATCTACAGAACATTCCATCAATGTCTTCATCGTCTTCTATCTTGAACATCTCATACTGTTTGACCAGTATGTTAGCCCTTTTTTCTTGAACCATCTGGCTTCCTTCATAGGTCAGAACCAAACTGTCAAATATGCTCTTTGCTGTTTCTTTATCTGTGCATCTGTCAAATTCCTTGAATGTGATGGCACTGATCATGATGTTTCTGGACTTGTGATGCAGTTTGAATAATTTGCTCTGGTCTGGTTTCATATCTTCCATGTCCAGTTATCTAGTACTTTAGTTGTGATGCCAATTGAAGGTGCAAACACGAGAAGGGGGGTTGAATTGTGTTTGACTAACTTGAATACTTTTTAGTTTTCAAACAAAACCTGTTATGTATGAATTAAAATAGAGTTAGTAGCGGATATAAAGTAAATAAAAACTCTGAATTTTATACTGGTTCACCGTTAACTAGGCTACGTCCAGTGCTTCACTTTGAAGGATTTCACTAATTCAAAAACCTTGAATTACAAAGTACCACTGACCCTCCAAATCAGTCTTCTCAAAAAGTCTAACAACCCTAGACTTTTGAGGAAAAGAACCTTGAATCTAATTGCTAAGTAATCTGCTACTCCTTCTGACTCCCTCAGATTGTAGACTCTACTTCAACAACTTAGACCTAACACATGGGAAAGAAAAACTTAGAGTACTTGCTTCTGGAAAGCGGATACTCACAATTGACCTTACTGAAAACTCAAGTATTTTTCTTTTGGAAGTGTATGACTCTCAAGTATTTTCGATGTTGAGTCTTCTGCCTTGAGCCTCCTTTTATAGATGAATAATTAGGGTTTCTTCCATGCTTAAGTTCGAGCTGCATCTTGCCAGATTCTCTTGCAAAAATAAATTGGCGAATCGGGTTTGACTTAAATAAAAAACATATCTTTTTAGCTCCAGATTGCATTCAAAAATAACTTTGGCCAATCCTGTTCTTGATTAATTCTGGACCAAATCTTTCTTCCCGCCAATAGCTTATGAATTCCCACAAGACTTCAATTTATTTTTGTATCAAATCCTCTTAATACTTTGATCAAATTTCTATTAAAATTTAATCAAGTCTTATTCGAATTTAATCAAGTCTCCACTGATTATATCATGATTAAATCTGGACCGTATGATCTTCTGATCTCGACCAACTCTGGACTTGTGAAATCTGACCTGCGCCACTTATGTGATCTTCTGATCTCGGCTAACACTGGATCATATGAACTAATCTGGATTATTTTATGATTTTCTGATCTCGGCCAACACTGGGCCATGATACTTAAGTCTAGACCATTTTTCATTTATCCTCTGAAATTTATTATTTAATTTGGACATGAATTTTACCTTTTGATCTGGACACTTATCTTCTGATCTGGACATGCTATCTTCTGGTCTGGATTCAATCTGAATTAAATATGGACAATCATTTCTTCTGGTGTGGACTGAATTTTATAATCCCTGCCAAGCTATCTTCTAGTCAGAAAAAAGTCTGGACCAAGTCTGACTTGTGATTCCTTCTGGTCTGGACCAAGTCTCCCTCTGGCATGCTTCCTTCTAGTCTGGACCAGGTCTCCTTCTGGACTCTGCTTCCTTTTGATCTGGGCCAGGAAAGATATCCTCTGATGATGTTTTCACATCCTTTGATATCCTCTGGAGATGTATCCTCTGGTGCCTTCTATATGCATCTTCTGGTATCTTCTGGAGGTGTATCCTCTGGTATGATTTTATCCTCTGGTAACTCATCTTCTGCCTCTCGTGACTTCATCTTCTGGTGGCATTTAATATAATAATTCTAAGTACAAAATAGATTACATGAAGTGCTTTTGTAAACATCAAATTCCTGAGTACTTAGAACCAACTTGGTTCCAACATCTTATGCCAAGAAAAAAACTTAGTCCTTGTTTAATTTTGAATTGTATCTTCAGTCCTAGTTTGGTCAATAATGATTTTATTCAAAAATAATTCTGAACAAGATTCTTTTTGATAATATGGTCTTTAGCAAATTCATTATTTTTGAATATAATCCTAGCAGTTCTTCTAGATTAATTATGTTCATATTTTGTTCAGATTGATTCTGTTTGTATTTTGTTCAGATTGAGTTTGTAAATTCTTCAGATTGATTCTGTTTGTATTTTGTTCATATTGAGTTTGTAAATTCTTTAGATTGATATTGTTTATATTTTGTTAAGATTGAGTTTGTAAATTCTATAGATTGTTACTGTTTGTATTTTGTTACGATTGCTTTTGCAAATTCTTCAGATGAAACTTCATTCCTATTTTTTGCTTTGTTTTGGGCGGGAAAATAGTGTTGGATCAGTTCTTGAACTTTCACAAGTAGAAATATGACTAAGTCCAATTCAGTATTTTGTCCTTTGTCCAAATCTAAATCATATCTTTGCAAATAATAAATGTATCTTCTTGTGAATGTTTCTTTATCTAAGCATTTCTTGATCATATCTTCATGTAAATAATGCATATCTTTTTGTGATAAATCTTAATCAAATCTTCTTGTAAATAATTCATAGATTCTTGTGACAAATCTTGATCAAATCTTCTTATAAAGAATTCATATCTTCTTGTGATAAATCTTGATCAAATCTTCTTGTGAACAATTCATTTCTTCTTGTAGATAAATCTTGATCGAATCTTCTTGTAAATAATTCATATCTTATTGTTGATGAGATATTGATCATATCTTTTTCAAATCTTGACCATATCTTCTTTTCAACTTGGTCAAAGATTTTCTTCAATTATAAATCTAAATCAAATCTTATTTTAGATTGTCTTCAAAAACACGAATCTTCTTTCATACTCTGTGAAGTCAAATATATTGTCCTCATAAAATACTTTTGTTAACATCAAAACTCTAAGTATAAAACCAACTTGGTTCCAACACTTTAATCCTTCGGAAAATGCACAAAAGCCTTTCAACCAATGACTCTCAAATATTCATACTTGACATTCTTGCTAAACCATACCATGTCCGGTACCTCATTATTCAAAGTGACAGTAGGAGTAAGATTGATAACATGTATCACCGTGTACAGTGCCTCACCCCAATAACGTTTAGGCAACTTAGCTTTGCAGAGCATATACCTCACTCTCTTAATAAGTGTTCGATTCATCCTCTCTACAATACCGTTCAACTGAGGAGTTTTAGAAAGAGTCTTTTCATGTGCTATACCCTGTTGTTTGCAATAGACATCAAAGGGTCCGCAATACTCGCCACCAGTACGACCACGTTTCAACTTCTTGCATGTTTGCCTCTCAACCAAAGCATGAAATTGTTTGAACTTCTCCAACACTTGGTCTTTTATCTTCAAAGCATAAACCTATAGTTTTCTGGAGAAGTCATCAATAAAAACAAAATAAAATGCACCACTAAAAGTTTTTACCTTTAAAGAACCACAAACGTCATAATGCACCAACTAAAGCAACTCTGACTTTCTAGAAGGAGAATGCCTTTTGAAGGATACTCTAGTTTGTTTACCAACCATGCAGTGAGAACATTTCTCCAAATCTACATTCTTCAATTCTGGAAGCACATCCTTTATGACTAAGCCTTTGATGCCACAAAGATGTTTCCATATCCACGACATTCACACCGTCTTTAGCAACCAAAACTTTTGTCCAATACAGTTTACTAATTTTCTTCCCTCTCGCCACAACCAAGTTACCTTTGGTGAGTTTCCACTTTCTAGAAGCAAAATGATTATCAAAACCACTACCATCAAGCATATGCACATAGATACACCATCATTGGTTTGCAAGCATACATCACCAACACCAATTACCTTAGATACACCATCATTACCCATCTTTAAAACTCCAAATTTACTTGAAGTATCAGTTGTGAAGAGCTCTTTCCTCGATATAAATGTAGTGTAGCACCACTATCAATTATCCACATGCTCTAATTAGATACAAGATTAATTGACTCATAGTCACGAGAATAACAAGATCATCACTAGTAGCAGTAGTAACATAATCATCATCATTATCATAATCACGATCTCCTTGTTTTTGCTTACCCTTCTTGCCTTTATTTTCCTTTTCTCCAGAAAACAATTCTTCTGTGTGTGCTCTATTCTATTACAATAATGACACTCCACATTTTTGTAGATAGACTTGGACTTGCTTATGATATTTTGTCTACCACCATTCGGTTTTTTTTTCTTTCTGACTTCTCCCCATATTTTCAGTGACAAGAACTTTCATCTCCTCATTCAAAACACCGCCCTTAGTCATTTCCAAAGAAACAACACCTTTAAGAGCTGAACTCGTTATAGAAACTCGAAATGTCTCCAAGACTGGTAAAGATAACAATAGAAATAGTCCCAAGAGCTCATCATCAAACTTGATATCCATTCCTGACATCTGATCAAAGAGCCTGTAAAATTCACTCAAGTGGTCAAAAATGAAAGTCCCCTCTTTATACTTCAAACTTATGAAACTATTCAGCAAGATCAATTTATTATTCCCAGATTTAGAAGTAAACAAAGTTTGTATCTTATCCCACATAGTTTTGCATTTGTCTTATTAGCAATATGATTATAAACATTATCTTCTATATATTTCCTAACAAAAGCACATACTTGTTGATAATCAAAATCCCATTCTTCCGTAGATTTATCATCCGACTTTTTAGAACCAAAAATAGAAAGATGCATTTTCTTCACAAATAGCATATCTTTCATCTTGCCATTCCACAAATGGTAATTAGTATCCTTCAAGCATATCATCTTTATATTCATATTTTCCTTCATCCTTCAAGCAAGTCAAATGGCCCTTTACCAAAAGCTTTGACGAGGGTAAACACAGAAACACGATAACAAACAATACGTAGAGGATATGAAATTTTCTCAACTTACAAGAACCTGCAAGGAGCAACAATAAATATATGGCAGCAAATTGATCAAAATTAAAGCGCGTAAAGAACATCGACATTTTAACGTTGAAAACCCCTCAATGCAATGGTAAAAATCACGAGTCATCCAAAACAAAGAAATAGCTCCACTATAATCAAATAAGGGTACAAGAGAGTCTCAAAATGATGCACAAACTATGCCTTCAACCAAGCAAAAAACAAAGCACTGAAGATTACAAATGAAAAACAAGAAGAAGAAAAACACCCCAAAAACTTGTTATTGCGCAAGCACTACTTCTCCCTCTCCAAAAGTCTTTTCGCCGATATGACCTTTGAACACGAAGACCTGTTTGTTGTCCAAAAATTAGCCTGATCCAAGGGTTAATAAATGCACACTCGATGTTTTTCTGAGACGGAGTTGACAAAATCGAGAATAGAGTTTATTCTTCTCTTTTATCTTTCGGTAGCTGCCTTTTTTTTCAAAATGGTCTCTTTCGTACAACCCCAATAAGACCCCCTCTCCACTTGAATAAATCAGACACATGAGCTACAATATTTAGACCTCTCTCCATATAAAAAAGGAGTCAAATACCCAACAAATATGCAATTTCTTTATCCAATTTTCTTTCTAGTAAACAGTTTAATACTAGTAGTTATCATTACGATGATAAAAGAAAACTAAATCATGAAATGGACTAATCTAAGACTTGTTTGAAAAATAGGAGTAATTATACAATTACACGACATAGAAGTTTAATAGTTTTAATGATAAAAAATTAAGAGGTAATTATTTTGGTGATTTATTAGGGGATAAGAGGAATTATAACTAATAAGTTTTAAAGATGATGCGTAAGTTATATGACTATTTGTATGTGTGAGTAAAGACTTTTATTTGTGAGAGAATATTACATGATGATATGTAAACAATTACTTGTGTGTCAAAATACTTATACCATGTTTTAGTTCATATATATTTAGGAATTTCAAAATTGTTACGAAAGTGAACCAAATTTATATGATAAATGATAAACTAAATTAGTTGTGTAAATGTTGACATAATATGCTTACTTGTTATGATTGATTGGAGTTTTTGAGTGAAACAGATTTTAAAATTAAAATCACTCAGAGTTTGTAAGAACTCATCACAAAAATTGGAATTTTGAAAATGTCTCAAGATCATGCTCAAAATAAATTTTGATCATTTTACTGTTTAGGTTTATGTTTTAACATGTGTCTAAAATAGCTCAGATAAATGATTTTTATAAATTTATTGGCTATGAATTTTGGGATGAGATTTCTTGCATTATGTCTATAATTGAGTTGGGTATCTTCGGTAAAAGTTTCTTAAATTTTTTAATATAACAATGTATTTTTTCATAATCATTTTTCAAAGATGTGTTGAACAAACATTTCTTGAATGAAGTGTCAGTTAGAGGTTCATAACAAAAATGCATTTTTTTTAACAGTTCAACTCCTCTTACCGGCACTATTACTCACGACCTTTTCGTCTCTCAATTGAAAATAAGCAAATTTTTGCATTCTATTGAAATCGAATTCGATACTTAAGGGATAAATATCATTGTTGATTCATTTCCACTAACTCAATTGGTAATGGGAATGAATGAACAATGATATTTATCTCCTAAATATTGAATTTGATTTTCACATAACACAAAAATTCATTAATTTTCAATTGAGAGAAAGGGACAAGAAGATGTATCCTCTAGATATTGAGGTGATCTTGCCGTTAAGAAGAACTTCTAGTTTTAATTGATGATTTTATTAAGTTTTCCAAAGTGATTTAAAAAGAGTTAATAGTGATTTATAAATTAAATATTTCTAAAGTGTAAGAGTTCTATATAAATCAAATGAATACTTAGTTTTGGAGGTTTTGACTTATTGAACTCAAATGTTTTTGAAAAGAAATTCAAGATTCGGTTCTCTTCAACATATTTTAAAATGATAGTTTTAAATGTCGCTTCAATTTAGAAATGCGATTTACTAAATGTTATTTTGATCTAAAGAGCTATTTAACACAAAACTTGAGTTTGATTTAGAAAGTGAATTGCTACATAACGATCTCGCAAACACGTGTCGTGGTTAATTCATGATGAGTGGCATGCGGGTCAGAATGGTTGGAACGCGGTTAGGTATGTCTCATTAGGACACTATATTTGTTGTATGATCTACTATCTTGTTTGAAATATGTTTTTTCTGATTGGCTGTCGCGATAAAACTCAAGTGTGACTGGCTGACCCTTTACAATCAACATTTTAGTTGGAGTGCTTTCAAATTTATGTGTTTCTAGAGGACAATTATAAGTTGCTATCTTGAGTTCTAGGATTACCCTGGCGACAACATCATAGATGGCATCATGGTATGAGATTGCGAAGTGATGTCATGAGATAACTAGCTTTCTCTAGAAGAAGTAAGTAGTAGAGATGAGATTATTAAGAGTATCAGATTTATGTGAGGAATCTCATAGGGTAAGAACTTGATTAAAACGTTCTTCAGTCAAATTTTTCTCCGAAATGACCAGCTCTGATTTTGGATAGAGTCAGTATTGTATATAAAAGGTTTATTTAAAATTGTATAGGGCCTGATCTTCAGGGATGCAATTAATGGGACTGTTTTAGAGTCTATAAATATATCTGCTTGACTTTCTTTGAAGCATGTGTAATGTATGTTGTGTTTGTTCGTGTTAATTGGAAATGTTTATTTTTGAGTTGTGTTGTTTGTTGCATCTTAAGTGAACTTGTGCTTTTAAAATAAAAAGTATCACAAGTTTTTAAAGAAAAATGATTTCTCGTCACATTTTCGAATAAATCACCAACATCTAACTAGTTCTGTAACATACAGGGGCGTTACATGTACCAAGAAGTATTTCAGAAGATTTTAATTGTAATATAATTTTAGAGGTAATTAGTTTAGAATTCGGATTTTCGATATATAATTTGTGTAACAGTTATATGTGTCTACAGAAATTCATTAGAACGATATGTTGACATTGTTTTAGACGTTGAATGGCTCGTTGTACTAAACTATCTTTTGTGTTTCAATTTTGAATACTAGATGTAGTTGGTTTCTTTGACTTATTATGAGAATTGTACCGTGCACCTTCCACCTTGACCTCTCACCCCCATTCTATGTGAAATGACGATATTGCTCTTTTTACATAAAGTATGTAATTTATATGAAATTCAAATTTTTAAAATTTTCGAATTTATATTTTTTCCAGAATTCGAAAGTTTGCATCAATGCCAAACTTTCGAAAGTTTTCCACGTTAAATTATAGCATTTTCAAAACATTAGAAGAAGATCAAACCTTCGAAAATTCTTTTTTTCCCAGATTCTCGAAGGTTTTCATCAAACTTTCGAACGTTTTCATCAAAAATTTCAAAATTCATCAAAAAAATTCGAAATTATGAAAGTTTCGAAACAATTCAACATTGAATGTTTTAAAAGTTTTGAACTTGTTTCGAAAGTTTCCTTTGAGGATGAAAGTATCGAAAGGCATTTTGAAAAATTATTAATTTTGTATTTTAAATAATGTATTTATAATATTATTAATTAAATTGAGTAAACTTTTTTAAATCAGACATGAGTAGAATTGAAATTCCTACTACAACGACGACTGTATATTCTACAGATAAATTCATCACTGATGAGGTATTTTTACCGATAATTAATTTTAGAAGTTTTAGTTTTAATGTATTAACATATATTGATGTTTTATTTGAAATATATGTCATAGATATTTCCCTCTCGAGAAGCTGTATTTGAATGGGAAAAAAATTGGAAAGCAAAATAGAATTTTAATTGTTACCATTCGATCAGATAAATCAACTGGAAAGAGAGGCAGAATAGACAAATTAATTTTGGGATGCGAAAGAGGCGGAAGATATAAATCAAAATCAACAGTAACTTGTTCTCACAAGAAAAACTATTCATTTAAACTCAGATGTATACTGTCGAGTTTGGGTGAAGGATGGAAAATTAGTGTTCGTTATGGAACACACAATCACGATTTAGCCGATACTTTATACGGCCATTCATCTTTGGGGCGTCTAAATGAAGAGGAGAAAAAAAATTTCAATGACATGACAAAGTATAAGCTTTCACCAAGGTTCATTTTGAATGCTTTGAAAGAGAAAAATAAAGAAAATCTCACAATTTCCACTCAAATATATAAAGCAAGGAATACTTATTGATCATCTTTGAGAGGTTCGTACACAGAAGTGCAACATCTGTTGAAGTTAATACAAAATGAAAATTATGTGCACTAGATAAGAAGACGAGAGAATTCAGATGTTCTAAGAAACATATTTTGGACGCATCCTGATTGTATAAAGTTGTTGAACACGTTTCATTTTGTTTTGATATGTGATAGCACATACAAAACAAATATATATTGGTTATCGTTGCTTGAAGTTGTCGGTGTAACATCTACTGGTTTGACATTTTCAGTTGCATTTGCCAATTTGGAACAAGAGCAAGCGACAAGATAACTTCATCTGGGAATTTGAAAAGGTAAGACAATTGTTCTTATCTGAAAATTTAATTTCTAAAGTTATTTCGACGGATAGAGATCTTGTCATGATGATGCTATTGGTGTTGTATTTCCTTTTTCAATTCATTTGCTGTGTCGTTTTGATATTGAAAAAAATGTTGGGGAAAGATACAAACAATATGTGAGTAAGGATAGACAAGATGAAGTAATGGATTTATGGAAAAAAATTGTATTTTCTACTAGTGTGGAGGAGTATGATCATCACTTGCAACACTTTGAGCTAGTGTGTGCCGATATTATTCTTTTTGTTGATTATGTTAAAGATTCATGGTTGACACCTTACAAAGAAAGATTTGTCATGGTTTGGACCAACAGAGTGATGCATTTAGGGAACACAACGACCAATGAATATTTTTAAATAATGATTTGTATTGTTTTAGAAAAATGATTTAGTAATTTATGTGACTTGTTTTAATTTTTGTTATTTAATTTATTTGTAGAGTTGAGTCTGCTCATTGGAGATTGAAAAACATGTTACAGACTAGTAAGGGAGACTTGTGTAAAAGTTGGGATGCTGATGTTGAAGAACCAATTGTGTAGCCTCAAATCAACTTTTCATAAATCTATTCTCGATGTGGAGCATGGGTATAACTCATCATTCAATAAGAGATTACACCCAAATCAATAATCACAACGTTCTACAAGTCAATCATCACAGCATTCTGCAAGGCAATCCTCACAACATTATGCAAGGCAATCATCTAAGATACATTTTCCTAAATTTAATCATCCGTATATTGAGGACATAATAGATGTTGAGCCTGATGGAAATTGTGGGTATCGCGTAGTTGGAGCTTTGTTAGGTTGGACCGAAGAATCTTGGCCTTTAGTTGGATCACAATTGGAGAAAGAGATCAATTTACATAAAGATCTTTATTCCAAAGTTTTCAATGACAGCGTTGAAACCGTGCAGAACTCGTTGATGATTTCTAGATTGGGTGCTCAAGGAAAAGATAAGTGGATGACTATACCAGATTTGGGTTACGTGATTGCAACAAGATATAATGTCATATTGGTATCATTATCTCGTAATCGGAATATGACATTCTTTCCGCTGAACAAAGGACCATAAAAAAATTCTTCTCTTAATCATTTAATAGCAATTGGATTCGTCAATTAAAGTCATTGGATACTGGAACAGTGAGCATCAGTAGGTGGAGGGAGGATCCAAGGATGTGAAATATTTACGTACCATGCATAGTAGTCTGCAGTGACTTCTCCCGAAAACGTCGCCAGAGAAGATAGACTCCGGAATGTAGCTATACATGATATAATATTACTCTACCACTCCCAATCTATACTTCTAGGCACCTGAGGAACGTCATGCGGAATGCACTGAATACGACCAAACTATCAAAGACATCGTTTTGGAAGATATGGAACTAAAACTCCTCCCCATTGAAGGTATCCAGAGAACATCGAAGTTGCTACTAAAGGATGATTAGTTCGATCATCATCGTATGGTTTAAACAGTACATCCTCGAGCAACATAGAATCAAGTCTCCGCCGATATGCCATCAATCCACCTTCAACGGCGTGTTTTGTAGTCCACCTACGTGCTCTTGGAAGACGCGCAGGAACCGTTCCATTGTCACCCCGCTTATAGATCATAGGAAAGTGCTCGTAAATCCAGCATTGCACCAATTAGTAAATTAAAAGACAAATTAATAAATAAATAACTTAATAAATAAATAAATAACATAACATAACTTAATAAATAAATAAATAATTAAATAAATAACACAACTAAATAAATAAGTAAATAACTTAATATAAAATTTGAATACTTGTAATAGGGTCGTGTAACTCCCCAACTGTCTAGTGTGATGAACGGCTCCATCTCCCATGTTGTCATATAGCACAACCAGTGCAGCGGCACCCCATACATAATCCCGACAATGATCTAATTCAACAAACAAACTAATGTATTTCGCCTCCACACGAGTGTGTGTTTTGTCGGCAATAGATATGTTCTAGCAGCACACTATACATGTTAGTTTGAATTAAACGCTGATATAAATCACACAACCACTAAAACCTATATTGTGCACATTCGTTGTAATTAATCTCAGCAACAACTTCCTCCCAAGTCGCTCCCAGTAACTCATGTGCAGCTCAGATAGCATTATTAGTATTCATATTAACTGGTGCATAAAAAAAGCTATCGCGTGGTTTGATGTGAAGGAGAGTGGCGACGTCGTTTAACGTGATGGTCATCTCTTCGAATGGCAAATGAAACGAGCTGGTATCTTTATGCCACCTTTCCACAAAGGTGGATATCTAACCAGCATCAGCCATAGTCAAGTAAGCGGAAGACAAATGTAACAGTCCAGATTCTCGAATCCAATGCTGTACAGCTTCTAGTACAGGAACTTCTGCAAACATTTTCAGCTTTGAGGATACACCTCCAGAGGATGTCAAAACATCATTAGAGGATATCTTTTCTGGGCCAGATCAGAAGGAAGCAGAGTCCAGATTTAATTTCAGTTCAATCCAGACTCAGTCCAGAATTGGTCCAGATCAGAGGGAAAATGTTCACATCAATGGTCCAGATTTAAGCATCATGGCCCAGTGTTGGAAGAGATCAGAAGATCAGACCATATGGCCCAGTGCTGGCCGAGATCAGAAGATCAGATCATATGGTCCAGTGATTGGCCGAGATCAGAAGATCGGAACATGTGGTATAGTGTTGGTCGAGATCAGAGGATCACAACAGATCAGATTGTATGGTCCAGATGTGGACGAGTTCAGAAGATCAAACGGTCCAGATTTAATCATGGTGAAAATCAGTGGAGACTTGATTAAATTCGAATAAGACTTGAAGTAGAGTCTACAATCTGAAGGAGTCAGAATATGTAGCAGATTACTTAGCAGTTAGATTCAAGGTTCTTTTCCTCAAAAGTCTAGGATTGTTAGACTGTTTGAGAAGACTGACTTGGAGGGTCAACGGTATTGTTGTAATTCAAGGTTTTTGAATTAGTGAAAACTGCAAAAACAGAAAAAGTAATCAAGTTTGTTTTATTCATACATCAGGTTTTGTTATAAAACTGACTTTGTTTTATTCATACATCAGGTTTTGTTATAAAACTGCAAAAACAGAAAAAGTAATCAAGTTAATCAAACACAATTCAACCCCCCTTCTCGTGTTTGCACCTTCAATTGGCATCAGAGCTCGATCTCAAGGCTGAGCACTTAACTAGTGTTTGAGGAAAGGTCCAAGGGTTCAACAACATGTCAGAATCCAAAGATGATTTTGGAGGCAACATCAACATGAAGGTGCAAACACGAGAAGGGGGGATGAATTGTGTTTGACTAACTTGATTACTTTTCCTGTTTTT
This sequence comes from Cicer cuneatum, assembly GCA_037974295.1. Lineage (NCBI taxonomy): Eukaryota > Viridiplantae > Streptophyta > Magnoliopsida > Fabales > Fabaceae > Cicer > Cicer cuneatum. The sequence continues at coordinate 41,037,755 of JBBPBO010001985.1, forward strand.
ACACTTTTAAAACAAAACTTGATGTATGAATAGAAACAGAGTTAGCAGCGGATATAAAGTAAAAATAAAACACAGAATTTTTATACTGGTTCACCGTTAATGAGGCTACGTCCAGTCCCTTCACCTTGAAGGATTTCACTAATTCAAACCTTGAATTACAACAATTCCACTGACCCTCCAAGTCAGTCTTCTCAAACAGTCTAACAATCCTTGACTCTTGAGGAATACAGCACCTGTCTTCTCCTGCTAATCTGACAATCCCAGATTGTAGAAGGAATTACAACTCCTTGAATCTAATTGCCAAGTAATCTGCTACCCCTTCTAACTCCCTCAAATTGTAGACTATACTTCAACAGCTTAGATCTAACACAAGGGAAACAAAATAACACGAGTGCTTGCTTCTTGAAAGCTGGAACTCACAATTAACCTCACTGAAAACTTGAGTGTTTGCTTTGGAAGTGTATGACTCTTTTGTGATTTTCGATACTAAGTATTCTGCCTTGAGCCTCCTTTTATAGATGCAGATTAGGGCCTCTTCCAAGCTTAATTTCGAGCTGAATCATGCTGGATTCTCTTGCAAAAATAACTTGACCAATTGGGCTTTATTTAAATAAAAAACATATCTTTTTTAAGCTTCAGATTTTCTTTCAAAATAACTGGCCAATCAAGTCTTTAGTTTCTTCCTGCCAACTGCTCCTAAGTTCCACAATACTTCACTTTATTTTTGTAACAAATCTTTTTAATACTTTGATCAAAATAAATTAAAATCTCCACCGTTAATCCTCATGATTAAATCTGGACCATTTGATCTTCTGTGCTAGTCCACATCTGGACCATACTAATTGATATGTTGTGATCCTCTAATTTCGGCCATCCCTGGACCACACTTCCTAACCTTCTGATCTTCTGATTTCGGCCATCCTGGTCCAGCAAACTGATCTGATTTGATCCTCTGATTTCGGCCACTGCTGGACCACACATTCTGACCTTCTGATTTCGGCCAACACTAGGCCATGGTCTGATCTTCTGATCTTGGCCAACACTGGGCCAAATACTTAAACCTGAACCATTGATCTGAAAATCTTCCCTCTGATCTGGACCAATTCTGGACTTGGTTTGGATTAAACTGAAATTAAATCTGGACAAATAATATTTCAGTCTGGACATTTTACCTTCTATTTTGGATCAGTTCTGGATCAATTCTGGAGATCATTTCTTCTGGTCTAGACTTAGTTTCATACCCTGAACCATGCTATCTTCTGGTCTGGGTCAAATCTGGATTAATTTCTTTGTTCTGGACCCATTAATTTACCCTCTGATTAAGTCTGGATCAAGTCTGGGCTGTTTAGCATTTCACTGCCAGGCCATCTTCTGGTCAGAATAACTTCTAGAATAAATCTGAAATTTGACATCTTCTGGTCTAAAACAACTCTCCCTATGACAGGCTTCCTTCTAGTCTTGTCAAGGTCTCCTTCTGACTTTTCTTCCTTCTGATCTGGGCCAGCAAAGATATCCTCTGGTAGTGTTTTGACATCCTGGTGTATCCTCTGGTAATTCCAGGATTCATTCTGGATGCATTTTCTGCCTCCGCAATCTTCAATTTCTGGTTGTATTTAATGTAATAATTCAAGGTACCAAATAAGATTACATGGAGTGCTTTTGTAAACATCAAAATCCTAAGTATTTAGAACGAACTTGGTTCCAACACAACAGACCACCACTGTTTGTCTATGTTGCAGATATTCTGAGCAACCAGAAGGAGACACCAACAATGGTGCCTGGACAACGGATGTTGGCAATGCACAAGCAGAAGAAGGTTTATGTTCCTGCTACAACCAGACAGAGGCAATCTGTGTCTGATGGAAAAAGGTCTGGTCAACTCAAGCAGAATCAGAACCAGAACCAGAACTGAAACCAGTATCATAAGCACAGGAACTGGAACCAGAACCAACACTGGAACCAGAATCAGAATCAGTACTGGAACCAGAACCATAACAGGTATCAGTATCAAAGGTTCAGGTATGATCATCAGAATTACTCTAATTATCATAATCAGTATAACTACAGGAATTATCAGAATCATCAGAATCACCAGATTCATCAGAACCACCAAAATCACCAGATTCATTCAAATCACCAGAATCATCAAGGTTATCAGAATCACCAGATTCACCAAAGTTACCACAACCAAAACATGTTCCAGAATCATTAGAGGAACATGGTTTATCAACCAAAAGAAGAACTATGTCTGATGGCTCGAACAGAAGCTCAGTCTGAGTCTGAGTCTGACTCTGATTCTGACAGAGAAAAAGCAAGGTCTGATCAGCAACACAAAGCTTGGTATCTTGACAGTGGATTCTCCAAACACATGACAGTAGACAAATCCATGTTTCTGAATGTGACTATGAAAAATGGAGACGAAGTTTCATTTGGAGGAAACTAGAAAGGTCAGATTATTGGTACAGGAACAGTTGGTAACACTTCTTCTTCCCTTTCTATTAAAAATGTTCTGTTAGTTAAAGGGCTGAAACATAATCTTTTGAGCATCAGTCAATTAAGTGATTGCAAATATGATGTTATCTTTAATTAGAAAACTTGCAAAACTGTTAGTTAACTTGATGGGTCTGTTTTATTTAATGGCATTAGGAAGGATAATGTTTATAAAATTGATCTGTTTAGTTTTGCTAAGCAACAGGTTAAATGCTTATTGTCTGTAAGTGAGCAGAATCTGATTGGCACAAAAGGTTAGGGCATGCAAACCCTAGGCTTATATCTGAATTGACAAACTCTAGTTGGTAAAAGGGCTCCCCAAGGTAAGTACCAAAACTGAGATTTTGTGTGAAGCATGTCAAAGAGGTAAACAAACTAAAAGTTCTCTACTTCTCAACCACTTGGACTGCTTCACTTAGATCTGTTTGGTCCTGTTCAAACAGCTTCTCTTAGTGGTAAGAAATATGGTTTTGTGATTGTTGATGATTACTCAAGGTGGACTTGGGTAAAAAATTTCAAGAACAAAGATGAATCTCTCAAAGTGTTTATTTCTTTTTGTAAGCAAGTTATAAATGAACAGGGTATTAAGATCATAACCATCAGAAGTGATCATGGAGGTGAATTTGAGAACAAGTATTTTGAAGAATTCTATGATGAGAATGGCATCTCTCACAACTTCTCATCCCCCAGAACACCTCAACAGAATAGAGTGGTAGAAAGGATGAATAGATCATTGCAGGAGATGGCCAGAACCATGCTGAATGATATGAAGGTTGCCACCTACCTTTGGGCAGAAGCTGTCAACACAGCTTGCTACATTCAGAATAGAGTCTACATCAGGTCAATCTTTAATAAAACTCCATATGAACTGTGGAAAGGTAAGAAACCTAACATTTCCTATTTCAAGCAATTTGGCTATACTTGTTTTATGTTGAACACTAAAGATAATCTAGCTAAGTTTGACTCTAGATCTCAAAAGTGTACCTTTATTGGTTACTCTGAGAGATCAAAAGCATATAGAGTGTTTAACAAAGAAACTAACACTGTGGAAGAATCAATCCACATTATGTTTGATGATAAACAGCTTGACTTTGAAAAGTCAAACAAGATGAGGAAATTGCAGGTGAACCAGAGGCACAGGAACCAGAAGCTGGACCAGCAGCAGAACCTGAGAAAGATAAAGATGAAAGCAAGAAAGAAGAACATGTTGACTCTGAAGACAAGTCAGAGGGAAAGAATGGATAGAAGTACAAGTCTTCACATCCAGAAACTCTCATTATTGGCAGTGCAGCAGAACCATTGAAGACCAAATCATCAAGTAGAGAAACCAGTCTGTTTGGTTTACTCTAAACAATTGAACCAAGCAATGTTGATGAAGCTTTGGCAGAGGAAGGTTGGATACTTGCAATGCAAGAAGAGCTGAATGAATTTCAAAGGAATGATGTTTGGGATCTGGTATCCAGACCAAACAAAAACATTATTGGAACCAAGTGGGTGTTTAGGAATAAAACAAATGAAAAAAGCAGCTCAAGGATACAGTCAATAGGAAGGTATTGATTACACTGAGACTTTTGCTCTAGTGGCCAGGTTAGAAGCAATTAGAATTCTTTTATCATTTGTTGCTAATCATGATATAATTCTGTATCAAATGGATGTTAAAAGTGCATTCTTAAATGGCTATATAAGTGAGGAAGTCTATGTCAAACAGCCCCCTGGATTTGAAAATTCTGATTTTCCAAACCATGTTTTTAAACTTAAAAAATCTTTATATGGTTTAAAACAAGCACCAAGGGCATGGTATGACAGACTTAGTAACTTTCTACTTAAGAATGAATTTGATAGAGGTCAGATTGATAATACTCTATTTAGGAAATCCATTAAAAATGATATTTTGATTATTCAAGTTTATGTTGATGATATCATCTTTGGATCCACTAATGGCACTTTTAGCAAGGAGTTTTCTGACCTAATGCAGAAAGAGTTCCAAATGAGCATGATAGGAGAACTCAAGTTCTTCCTGGGAATTTAGATTCACCAAGGTAAATCAGGTATACTCATTCACCAATCTAAATACACTAAATAACTTCTCAAAAAGTTCAAGATGAGTGATTGTAAGCCTATGGCCACCCCCATGCACCCAACCTGCTCACTTGAGAAAGATGAAACCAGCCAAAAGGTATACCAGAAAACATACAGAGGTATGATTGGATCCCTTCTTTACCTAACTGCTTCTAAACCTGACATTTTGTTTAGTGTTTGTGTATGTGCCCATTTTCAAGCTGAACCTAGGGAATCCCATTTAACTGCTGTCAAAAGAATCTTGAGATACCTTAAAGGAACCACCAACCTTACCTTGTTATACAAGAAAACCCCCACCTACAAACCAAGAGGTTTTTTTGATTCTGACAATGTTGGAGACAAGTTGGAAAGGAAAAGTACAAGTGGCAACTTCACATTCTTAGGTGATAATTTGATCTCTTGGTCAAGCAAAAGACAAAGCACCATTGTCATGTCAACAGTTGAAGTTGAGTATATATCAGCAGCAGGATGCAGCTCAAAGTTAATCTAGATGAAACATCAACTTGAAGATTACAACAACTTTGAAACCAATATCCCTTTGTTCTGTGATAACACTTCAGCCAGAAACCTAACCAAGAACCCTATCTTACACTCTAGAGCCAAACACATTGAAATAAAACACCATTTCATTAGGGACCATGTTCAAAAAGGGACTTTAAACATCCAGTTTGTGGACACTGATCATTAATGGGCTGATATCTTCACCAAAGCATTACCTGAAGATAGGTTCGACTTCATCAAGAAGCATCTCAATATTATCTCCATATCTGACTAGCTCAAGTAGTCATCTTAGGAGTTTTTAATTTTCTTATAATTTTACTTTTTGTCTTTTATTTTCTTGTTTTTACTTTCTGTACTTTGTAAAAAGAAAAACCAAAATACAAAAATAGTAGGACCTCTTTTTGGCTGATGACATAAAGGGGGAGAGAGAGAGAGAGAGAGATAGAAAGGAGAAATAAGTAGAAAAGGAGAGATAAAAAGAAAGGAGGTGTGAAAAAGAAAGAGTGAAAAAAGAAGGAGTTGAAAAGGAGAGGCAATGTGAAGAGAGAAAAGAAAGAGAGAATAAAGAAGGAGTTGAAAAGGAGAGGAGAAGAGAAGAAAAGAAAGAGTGATTTAAGAAGGAGTTCAAAAAGGAGAAGAAAAAGTCATTATTAGACTTAGGGGGAGAGATTGGTCTGAGGGGGAGTATTTCAAGTACTACGAATTTTTTCAAAGTCTTTTTAAATAAAGTTATAAGCTAACAAAATAAGTTAAGGTTTTGTCATCATCAATAAGTTAAGGTTGTTTTCATCATCAAATAAGTTAAGCACTCCATGTAATCTTATTTTGTACTTAGAATAAATATATTAAATGCCACCAGAAGATGAAGTCACCAGAGGCAGAAGATGAGTTATAAGAGGATAAAATCAGACCAGAGGATACACCTCCAGAAGATACCAGAGGATGCATTCAGAAGGCACCAGACGATACACCTATACAGGATATCAGAGGATGTCAAAAAATCATTAGAGGATATCTTTTCTGGCCCAGATAAGAAGGAAGCAGAGTCCAGAAGGAGACCTGAACCAGACCAGAAGGAAGCCTGCCAGAGGGAGACTTGGTCCAGACCAGAAGGAATCACAAGTCAGACTTGGTCCAGATTTTATTCTGACCAGAAGATACCTTGGCAATGATTATAAAATTCAGTCCAGACCAGAAGAAATGAAAGTCCAGATTTAATTCCAGACTCAGTCCAGAAATGGTCTAGATCAGAGGGAAAATGTTGAGATCAATGGTCCTGATTTAAGCATTATGTCCCAATGTTGGCCGAGATCAGAAGATCAAGCCATATGGCCCAGTGCTGGCCGAGATCAGAAGATCAGATCATATAGTCCAGTGATTGGCCGAGATCAGAAGATCAGAACATGTGGTCCAGTGTTGGCCGAGATCAGAGGATCACAGCAGATCAGATTGTATGGTCCAAATGTGGACGAGATCATAAGATCAAACGGTCTAGATTTAATCATGGTGAAAATCGGTGGAGACTTGATTAAATTCGAATAAGACTTGATCAAAGTATTAAGAGGATTTGATACAAAAATAAATTGAAGTCTTGTGGGAATTCAGAAGCTATTGGCTGGAAGAAAGATTGTGTCCAGAATTAATCAAGAACAGGATTGGCCAAAGTTATTTTTGCAAGAGTATCTGACAAGATACAACTCAAACTTAAGCATGGAAGAGACCCTAATCTTCATCTATAAAAGGAGGCTCAACGCAAAAGACTTAGCATCGAAAATACTTGAGAGTCATACGCTTCCAAAAGCAAAATACTTGAGTTTTCAGTGAGCTCAATTGTGAGTATCAACTTTCCAGAAGCAAGTACTCTAAGATTTTCTTTCCCTTGTGTTAGATCTAAGTTGTTGAAGTAGAGTCTACAATCTGAAGGAGTCAGAAGGAGTAGCAGATTACTTAGCAGTTAGATTCAAGGTTCTTTTCCTCAAAAGTCTAGGATTGTTAGACTGTTTGAGAAGACTGAGTTGGGGGGTCAGTGGTATTGTTGTAATTCAAGGTTTTTGAATTAGTGAAATCCTTCAAAGTGAAGGGACAGGGCGTAGCCTAGTTAACGTTGAACCAGTATAAAATTTTGAGTTTTATATTTACTTTATATCCACTGCTAACTCTGTTTTATTCATACATCAAGTTTTGTTATAAAACTGCAAAAACAAAAAAAGTAATCAAGTTAGTCAAACACAATTCAACCCCCCATTCTCGTGTTTGCACCTTCAATCACCTTTAACGAGCCACGATCCTACAAATAATTAAATAAAGAACATAACAATAAGTACTTATTCTTAATTAATGAAATAATGTACCAAGTATAAAAAATAATTATACTTAGTTAAAAAATTAATTAATTAAAATTTACCTCTCATTCGCATATCTTACGAGCCACGTGGTGTTCATACTGTGTCAGCACAGATGTCACTAGTGGTCCTCCAGGGAATCTGGGTTGCTGATTCTTCTCTTCCATGTTATGGTCAGCCTCATCATCACCAGCCTCATGTTCATTCATCTGCTTTTCTTCAAGTTGTTCAACATACTGATCAGATTCCTCATACTCCATCTGTGCAAGCTCAGGGACATCTTCCTGAACATCCTCGTCTCTAACATCGCGTCTACGACGCTCACACGGTGGACGGTTGGCTTCATTCTGTCGTTTGTGTGATGTAGGCGGAATTCTATCTGCTTTGTCGCTGCCATCACCTCTCATAACACCTCTAACAATAGTGCGAATAATTTGCCCAATAGTGCGAATAATTTATAGACAAAGAAGAAGAATGCTTCTACATGTTTTCTACAGCAAATTAATTGGTCCAGCTTTGGGCCTGTTCAAATTGTACTAACCATTGTATTTTATTATAATAGTTTGTTTTGTAATGGGCCTAGCCCAATAAATAAATAAATAAATTTATTTTCTTGGATTCCTTTTTTACCTTTGATGAGGCACTCTCCCTATAAATAGGGGCCTCCCCTCACTTCACAAAACACACATTCACTACACAATTCTTCTTTTGTTAGAAATCTTGAGCTCTTATCTCCAAGATTTTCCAACCTTGTAAATTTTCTTTCATTCTCAAAAATATTGTAAGTATTTCTCTAAGTTTTTCCTTTATGTTTAATTTTTTGTTTTAAAAAATTATAAGTATGCTCTGCACACACGGCTTAGGCTGATCTTGTGCATCAGAAAACATGTTGTTCATGCATACATCCAAACATTCATACATTTAGAAAGCCTTCGATTTTATGTTATCTCTGTTTTAGATATGTACCTTGAGATCCTGTGGCGTCTTTGGTATCAAAGCCAAACAACCAAGAATTTTATAAAAAATACAGACCTCAAAAACATTACAATCAAAGAAAACCTTTTGAAGGAAAATTCCAACCCAAAAATACAAAACAAATAACCTGTTATAATGTGGCCAACAAGGACACATCTCCAAACATTGTACAAGAAATAAAAAAAATACATGAATTACATATTAGTGAAGAAATTATTCAAAAAATTGAGGCAATACTTTTAGAAACCTCTGAAAATGAAATAGATTCTGAAATAGGTTCATCAGAAAATAATATACCTCTACAAATTGATGAAATAGGAAACTCAGAATCTTCTATTGTATCAGAATTTAGTTCAAAAAATAAATTTTCTAACAAAAGATCAAGAACTGATTCTTGATATAATAAACAAAGTTGAAGATACCAAACTTCAAAAAGAAATAATAAAAAAGTTACTAAATACTTCCGAATCAAAACAAAATCAACCTTCCACATATTCTTCAAAGTTACTTCCCAAATCCACCTATGATTTAAGAAACATCTTACGAACAAAAACAAAATCACAACCTCATGTCACAATCCAATCACTTCAAGAAGAAATTAAAATTGTGAAACATGAAATAAAAACTTTAAAACAAAAACAAGAAACTGATTCAAAAATTCTTCAAAAACTTATTTCCCGATTACAGGAATAAAATTCTTCTGAAACAGAACACGAAGAAGAAGAAAATGAAGAAAATAAAATTGAAAATTTAGAAAAAATCCAAGAGGATTTCTTGTTCGTTTTAAGGGCCGTAACAACAAGAAAATATTTGATTAAAACCACTTTAGTTTTTTCTTATGATTTCAAAATTGAGGCAATCACACTTTTTGATACAAGAGCAGACCTAAACTACTTAAAAAATTGCATTGTACCAAGCAGATTTTTACAAAATCTAATGAAAAACTTGTTGCAGCTAATAACTCCAACATGATTACAAAAAACAAAACTGAAGCCTCTGTTACAAATGGAAGTGTTTCCATCAAAACTGCATTTGTATTATTAGAAAATATGACCCATAGTATCATTCTATAGACACCTTTTATCAATATGATAACTCCCTATTCTGTTAATTATGATAATATATCTTTCAAAACAAAAGAAAGTAAAATCATTTTCCCTTTCATTGAAAGACCCAGAACAAGGAATTTAAATCTTTTAAAGGCTTGTTCAATCTACAAAAGCGAATTAAATTGTTTAATTCAAGGAAAAGAAAAACATTTATGTTTTCTAAAACAAGATGTTTCTTTTTTCAAAATAGAAAACAAATTTCATAAAACAAAAAATTTCGGAACTCCAAAAAAGAATTGAAAATGAAATTTGTTCAGATATACCAAATGCTTTTTGGGATAGAAAACAACACATGGTAGATTTACCATATGAAAATGATTTTTCTGAGAAACAAATCCCAACAAAAGCTAGACCTATTCAAATGAATAATGAACTCGAAGAGCATTGTAAAAAAGAGATTCACGATTTCCAACAAAAGGGTCTAATAACGAAATCTAGATCTCCTTGGAGTTGCTCAGCTTTTTATGTTAATAAAAATTCTGAAATTGAAAGAGGAACACCAAGGTTAGTCATAAACTATAAACCATTAAACAAAGCACTGAAATGGATCCGATACCCAATTCCAAATAAAAAAGATCTTTTGCAAAAACTTCATTCTGCACTTGTATTCTCAAAATTCGACATGAAATCGGGATTTTGGCAAATACAAATTGATCTAAAAGACCGATACAAAACTGCATTCACTGTTCCTTTTGGTCAATATGAATGGACAGTTATGCCCTTCGGATTAAAAAATGCCCCATCATAATTTCAAAGAATTATGAATGACATTTTTAATCCATTTTCAAAATTTTGCATTGTCTATATTGATGATGTCTTAATTTTTTCAAAAACTATTGAAGAACACTTCAAACACCTTAAAACATTTCTTATGATCGCCAAGAAAAACGGTTTAGTTGTTTCAAAACTAAAAATTTCTCTTTTCCAAACAAAAATACGATTTTTAGGACACTATATCTCTCAAGGTATGATCACTTCTATTGAAAGATCCCTAACCTTCGCAGATAAGTTTCTTGACAAAATTATTGACAAAACCAAATTACAAAGATTCTTGGGAAGTCTAAACTATGTGTTAGATTTCTGTCCTAACATTAATAGAATTGCAAAGCCTCTCCATGATAGGCTTAGAAAAAAACCCTGTCGCATGGACGGAAGAACATACTAAAATAGTTCAAACAATCAAAACGCAAGTTAAAGAAATACCTTGCCTACATTTAGCCGACCCATCAGCCCAAAAAATTGTTGAAACAGATGCATCGGATATAAGGTATGGTGGTATTCTTAAACAAAAAACCAATGGCAACGAATGCATTGTCCAATATACATCGGCACATTGGAATAATTGTCAAAAGAATTACTCTACCATCAAAAAAGAAATTATTTCCATCGTCATATGCATTACAAAATTTCAAAGTGATTTACTCAATCAAAAATTTTTACTTCGCATAGATTGTAAATCCGCAAAAGAAGTTTTACAAAAAGATGTTCAAAATATTGCATCAAAACAAATTTTTGCCAGATGGCAAGCCATTCTTAGCATTTTTTATTTTGATATTGAATTTATCAAAGGAGATCAAAACTCAATCCCGGATTTTCTAACCAGACAATTCCTTCAAACAGGACTTGAGTAATGCCCAGAAAACCTAAAGAGAATGCGGTCCAGAAGAACCAAACACAAAAAACCCCAAAACCCATCTCATCGGCCAAGCCAATCAGATCTTGGGCAGAAGCCGTAGAAGAAGATGATTCTAGAACCAATACCCAAAACCAAGTTCAAAAATGGCTTAACAGCCAACAAATCTCACAACCTCAAAACCTTAATGATCTAGAAGTTTCAATTCTTGAAGAAAAGCTTCGATTACAAAAGCTTACAGAACTCCAGGAGCTCCAAAATGAAATCAAAAGTCTCTCCAGAGGACTTACTCTTTTTCAAAACCTCGAGAAGGGAGAATGTTCATCTCCAAAAACCCCTTCTCAAATTATTCTTTCAAAACCCTTACAAGAGGGATCATCCTGCAAAATTATTTCAAAACCCCCACAAGAAATATTTTCAAAAATTGTTTCAAAACAAAATGAATCTCAGATTATTTTCAAACCAAAATCTGAGTATTTTGTTAAAAAAGCATTTCAAAACATTATGACCATAGACAATTTTTATAATAAAAATCCTCTATTAGTCATATCAAAATTATTTCCAGAAGGTTGGTTTTTCAAACCATTGGATTTATTAAAACCCCAAAATTATTACAGGTCTATTCTTGAAATTACTTGTTCGGTAACTTTTCAAGATAACCCAAAAGAAGGCCCAGTGGCCTATTCAACCACAAAAATGCACAAAATCATACCATCGTCAGAATGGGGAACAAAACTTCATTCACCAAAAGTTTTCCCACTTGACTTTAAAACAACAATAAACCATTGTAGAACATTTAATTACTGGGACTACCAACAAGCCTGGTATAATGCTTTTCTCATTCAAAACCAGAAATTTAGCCATACTTGGTTATTTGTCTTCAACCTTACCATGGATCCCTCAAAAATACCTTATTGGTTTGCCGATTGGTGGAAACTTTATGGCTCCATCTCGGATATCCTCAAACCAGAAGTCCAAGAAAGCTTCCAACTCTACAAAACAAATTACAAACCAAGTGACAGAAAACGTACTTTTCACCCTCTGTTACTTTTCTCTACCAAATTCTTCTTACCCTGGGTTGTAGCCTGGTATTTTGAGTTTGAGCAAAGAGAAGCCCAAACCATCCTAGTAAGAAGATTCAAAATCAGATGGTGGATCAAATTCTCTATTCCGCCAAGCATTAAAATTCAAGCTGTGACAACATGTCTCCAAAAACAGGGATTCAAGAAGCCTGATCCAACGGCAACACAGTTCCTGGCCCAAAAGTCATTCGCACAAACACAGCTAAGCAACTGCAAAAAATGTAGAAGAATACTTTGAAATCATGACCTAACTCATCAAAAGTAAGGTCGAATCATCAAAAATTTCTTCAAGCAGCGCTTTGGTCACATCTGATCCCCTCATCAATCTAGGAGAAGACAACAACGAAGAAGAATGCTTCTACATGTCATCCTCATCAAAATAATTGGTCCAGTTTTGGACCTACCCAAAAATTTATTACTCATTGTATTTTATTGTCAAAATAGCTTAATTCATTTTGTAATGGGCTTAGCCCAAATTAAAAAAATATATATATTTTTTCTTTTCTTGGATTCCTTTGAGGCACTTTCCCTATAAATAGGAGCCTCCCCTCACTTCACAAAACACACATTCACTACACAATTCTTCTTTTGTTAGAAATCTTGAGCTCATATCTCCAAGATTTTCCAACCTTGTAAATTTTCTTTCATTCTCAAAAATATTGTAAGTATTTCTCTAAGTTTTTCCTTTATGTTTAATTTTTGGTTTTAAAAAATTATAAGTATGCTCTGCACATGCGGCTTAGGCTGATCTTGTGCATCAGAAAACATGTTGTTCATGCATACATCCAAACATTCATACATTTAGAAGCCTTTGATTCATGTTCTCTTTGTTTTTGATCTATACCCTGAGATCATGCGGCGTCTTTGGTATCAGACTTGGGAGGGTATTAAGTGACTATAAAATCTGTTATACATACTTAAAATTGGAATATTAATTTGAAAAATAATAGTTTCTGAGTCGTAAGTCCCGTGTCAAGCCTGAGGAATAGGCATTTAGGGCTGTGAATCCTTTGAAAGTTTTTTCAAATTAAGAACAAAATTTTAAATATGGATAACATATTTTGTAGACCTTCATCTTTTTCAAGATCTACTACTCAAAACACCTTAGTTCAAAGGGAACCTATCAATAGCGAAGAAATAACTATTGAAGACTTTCAAAAATCAATTAATCACTGGAAAATCCCAAAAATTAAAAAAGATCATGTCTATGAATTTGGACTATTCAAAAATCTCCTCAAAACAGACTACATAATCAAAACAGAAGAAAATGATGTTCCATTATCAAAACCATTTGAAACTATACATCTACTTTCTCAAAAATCTATACAAAAACATTGTGAAAGAAAACATAACTTCATTCACATAGGTCTCGTACAAGTAGGCATCAAACCATTAACGAGGGAAGGCTTAACACTTCAATCCTTTGTGTTTTGCAAGATGCATGGTTCTTGAACTTCCAAGATTCAATTATAAGTTCAATTGAATCTAGTTTTTGTCAAGGACCCATCTATTTTGAATGTTACCCAGATTTTTCATTATCTTTAAAAGACCCAAATATCCTAAAATCTCTTGTATTGCAAATTAAAACTCATAATTACAAAATGCTAAGTGGATCTATTCCCGTAGCAATCATTTATAGAATTCATTACAAAGCTATGCTTTCAGCCTTCACGACAACAAAAAATATTGAAAACAAAAAAGGCGAAACACTGTTTTTACAAACAGATCTATCAAAATCAAACACTGTAATTTCAAAAACCATCCTTTGGAAAGACATAGATCTTCCAGAAGAATGGATTCTTGAAGGAGTAGCGAATATATCACTACTAGAAATTAAGGTTTTACCTGCGGATTTAAGTTAAAATTCCGTATGAAACACCATTACCTGCGGATTTACCGGCGGTAGTATTTTCCCACGTAAAACCTTCGTGGATAATTGTTTTATGAAGATTTCTAAAACCGCAAGTAAAGTACCTGTGGATTAATCCGCAGGTAAATCCGCAAGTAATATGTAACAAACTTTAGACATTTTCTTGCGGATTTTCACGTGAAATAAATCTGCAATACTATTTTTGCGAATTTATTTCAAATGTATTTCCGTAGGTAAATCTGTATCAAAACTGTTTTCAAAGAAAAATCCGCAGGAAATATAGTGCTGTTTTTTTTTGTTTTTTATTTTATTTTTAATTGATGTGAAAACTTATATTATTATCAATACATTTTTGAATTATTTAATATAATTTTTTAATTAGAATATTATTGCAAATACTTTAAAACAATTTATATCATATTCACAAACCGTAACTAAATATTAATTAAAATATGATTCAACTATTGTAATACTCTTAAATAAAATTTACATATCATCACTAAGTATTAATTAAAGTATAATCCAATACACAAGTCTGTTTTCAAAAAAATCAAGACACTTTAGGATGTAGGCCTTCTAACATTAAAATGAACAATAAACAACAAAATGTATATGCTTTTCGACCGGGGAGAAGCCTATTGTACATCCATGTCCGGTGTGCATGAACTTCCATTTCCTGTACACATGCAGTCTTGGATATTCGGTAACCGATTAATACTTGAACAGTAAGGTTTTGAACAAGAAGATGGTGATCAAATGGAAGGTGAATGCTAGCCTTAATTGCAACAACTTTCAAACTTGACTGCCCTGTTTTCAATCCATACAACGAAGTAAAGCAACAAATACATTATTCTATTTCTTTTAGTTTTGACGGCTTCCAACACATGCAAGAAAATAATATAACTTACTGCTCCAACATCACTTTTATCTAGTCCCATGCCAAATGCCACAATTGCAACAACCTTCATAAAAGAATTGCAAGGTATCAGTTGGCCTAGCAATGTTGTATTAGAAGCGCCAAAGAGAATAAGGATGAAGAATATTATACAAAAATGCATATTTGCATAAAAAAATTCATAGAAATAGAGATTAAAACAATAAAACAAATCCCACCACTCTGATCTTGTTTGAACCAAACAATTCTTGTACGTTATCATGTTCCTTTGCAGAAATACCACTATGATAACTCTAAATGACGATCCAAATCAATTGTAAGATTTAACATTCGGTATCAAGGGTTACACATAATGCCATGCAACATCAAAAAGAGAAATGTCAGGCTAACCTTTGCTAAAATACTGTGATCATTCAAGTATCTGCTAATTAAATCAATTTCGGACTGAAACAAAAAAAACAAGAAAACACAATCAATTTCCACATATATAGAAATATATGAGATATCCACACTGCAGAATTCAGCATTCCTTGCAAATTTAAGTAATTAGCCATATACTAAACCTGAGACAAAGAACTTAATAACTTTTCTGTGCAAATGACATTATACATTTCTAATATTGTGGGCAAGAAAAGAGAATTCAATGGAACATAATGCAGATGACTATATGAAATCACTTAACACAGAGACCCAGTGCCTGAAAATTGAAAGAAAAAAAAAAGTCCATATACACACCTGAATTTTGCAGTATACTATGATGCTTTTAACTTCCACAAAAGGAGAAGACTTTATCAGAACCAATAGGTCTTTCATCCTATCATTGATGAATACGTTTAACAAAACTCAGATAAGGAGAGAAAAAAGGGAATACAGTCTGAAGAAGTAAAGTGGAAGCATCTAACTTGCCTATTTTTTACCACAGACACCGACAATTGGAAAGAATAGTTCAACTGATTTAAAACGAGGCCAGCTTCTCACAATAAACAATATAAATTAAAAATAGGAAGCTAAATTCATGAAAATCAAACTTTTGAATGATCAAAAGCTTAGAAGCCAAGCTTAACAAGAGAATTTCATTGAAGAAACCCACCTAGGAAATCTTCTTACATGTTAAAGGCTCATCACTGCCGGGAAATACTCATATTGACACAGGTTCAGAATGATTTCAGTTAACAAAGATATAATTTGCATCACAGCATTTGTGGAGAATAGTTGAAATAAGAAAAGAGTGACTACCATACCTCAATTATCAGTGTAAACAAAGATGATATCACTAGGTTACAGTCAAGATAACTTTCAATGATCAAATCTCAAAAGCCAAGAGCAACAAATATATTTCACTGAAGAAATCAAACTATGGACCTGTCTTACATGTTTGATAGAGCCTCATTCACCACTAAACAAACAAAACAAGTTTACAAATTCAAAACAATCTAAAAACCAACTAATTCCAAATAATATAAAACAAATGTTTAACAATCTTATTTTAATGGATTATATCCAACAACTACGTTGCCAGCAACATAATGCAGCTAACAAATCAATATTGAGAAACACAAATAAAATAAGCAGAATTATCAAACAACAAATTCCGCACAATTAATATGAATCAAGTACGTCTCCCAACAAAACACTTCTTAACCGATCTTTTTCTATCACAAAAATTACCTGATTTTGAACAGCCTTTGCCATCTTCCTAAACATCTTCTTCATTACAGATTTGTGAATCAAAGCTGAAGGCTTGTTTTGCTTCCTTGTCTTAGTGGTTGCAAACAACACAGCTTGATCTTTACCCGCAGGCTGAATGGTAACAGTTTTCTTGTTGGCCAAACCTATACACCATCACATACATAAAAAACTCAGCTTCACACACAAAACATTCGCATTATCAAAATCAAAAAAACAACACCAACTACAGCGAAATAATCACGTTCAACCCATCAATATAAAAAACCAGCATTCACAAAAAAACACTAGTTTTATTACTACACATTTCTCACCCATTATAAAAAATATATATTTTAATCAATTAAATCAAACAAAGGTAACAATTTGATAAATCAATTAATGTATTAATATACTTACCAGAGTATTTGAAGGAGTAGAGATTGTTTGGCTCTCTGCTGAATTGAACGCTCTGGGTATTATTTCCAAACTCTTTGACCAAATCATGTTCAAGATCGAAGCTTCCTCCACTTCAGTAAATAATACACAATGTAAACGAATAGCAACAACGTGATTTAGCATGTGTTAATCAGAAAGTGAAGAAAAACCCTAAATCAGAAGAAAATCGAAACCCTAACTCACTATAGTTCACGAAAATGAATAATGAAACAAGAATAATGAAAAATGGCGAGAAACGAGACTGAAATAAAACAAAGTGGCACAACACTTACGACAGCAACGTAAAGAGTTCAGATTCGATGGCTTCGAGGTGTGACGGTGGTGGCTATGGTTGAGATGCAGCAGCGAGATACGTGACGGCGAGGTGTTGCTGTTGGAATAGGTGCGACGACGAGGTGTTAAAGTGTGACGGCGAGAAGAATACTTCTAAAACCAAACGAGAGTGGTGAATGAGAAGTGTTAAAGTGCCCTAAGTTTTCTAAATTGACATTGAGAAGGTAACATTGAAGCTCAAAATTGATCCAGCGAGAGTGTTGAAGATCGAACACGTGATGATGCTGCTGATTGAAAAGGAAAATAGCGGTGGAAGAGGAAAATAGCTCACTTATCAGGGTTCGAAGCGGTGGAAGAGGAAAATAGCTCACTGATTGAAAAAAAAAATTTCTCTTATTTTATTATTACTTTGAGGCATTTTTGTCAAAAAAGAAAATCACACTCCTTTTAATTTTTTTTTCCCTGAAAAAATGTATTATAAGTTATAACCCATTAAACAGATACAGGAAATTAATGTATTATAAGTTATAATCCATCAAACAGATACAGGAAATATGATGCAATTATATAAATTATTCACTTTAAAAAAGATACGTAAATTTAATTAAAAGAAAAATTACGTAAATATGAATCAATCCAGTTTGTCTTACTCGACCCCATCATGTAACACTAGCACATTTTCAGCGGTCTCACTCAACTCAGTAACTCAAATGAGTGCAGAGGGCTAACTAATAATTTAAATTGTTCTTTTTAAGCAAATAATTTAACTTATTAAATGCTTAAGTTAGTTTGTGTCTTAGGCCACCTTAGTGCTGATTGATTCAGTTTAACTTAAAAAAATTGATAATTTAAATTGGTTTTAACTAATTCAGTTTTTTCTTTCAAAATTTTAAGTACAAATCAAATTTACTCAAATAGATGGATTTTTGAATTCACATTCGAAAAATTGATACTCAAATCATTTTTGCAAAAAAAATTATATCCAAATCAAATATACATGTGCGTATATTAAAAAAATACCCTATAATTGAGTTGCTTGTTCATTTCATATATATTAAAAAAATGTATAAATGAAAGAGATAATATTTCTTTCACCAAATTATTTTTATTAAACATTGATGTATTATCAATGTATGATAAAATATATTGCATTGAAAGTGGTATAAGTAATAATTAAATAATATAATTGAAAAAAATAAAAGTGGATTTTAATTTTGAGGAAAACCCACATCCGGTTTGGGTGGATATTGCAGTGCAAATTATATTGTCATCTTTATCTATAAAACTTGTCTTATTTTTTTAATTTGTTTAAAAAACAAATTTACTTTATTTATATAAAAAAATAAAAACTACTTTATTTAAATAGAGAATAAAGTATTTACGTGCGGAATTAGGAAAGAAGGTAAAGTTTGCTGCGGACATGTAACCGCATGTAACTCCGCAGCAAACGAAAACTTTACCTGCTATTTTACCTGCGGATTCCGATACCGCAGGAATATTGCTAGAAAATCTTGGGTATTTCCTGCGGATATTTTTCCACAGGAAAATCCGCAGGAAAAACGCTAATTTCAGTAGTGTATATATATATATAATTTAGTTATATAATTAAGTAATAACTTATATGAAATAAGATTTTTATGGACACTTGTTGCTCCCTTGTTAACTGGATAATTAAAATCGGATCAGCTGGTTCGACCGATCAGACTGAAAATCGAAGTAGTCATCGATCTAAATTGACATGAAATGTGCATTGCAGAAGAACTGATCAAAGACAGGTGGAGCCAGTCAAAAACCGGTGAGAACTGAAAAAGACTGCGGTTCTACAGTTCAGACCATGATCTGAAGAAAAAATAAACTTTTGCGATTTGAGCCACTCTTGCTATCTTGAGGGATACACTATTACAAATCAGCTATTTCCTACAGATTTTCCTGCAAAATTATTTCTGTGATAATACATGAAGATTTTGTTCCGGACTACCTTTAATCATGTGGTGTTAGATTCTGTAGGTAAAACTGCAGGTAATTTGTAATTGCGAACTTACCTGCAACTATATTTTCACAGCAAAATTCATAACTTTTCCGGAGAATTTACATTCGGGTAACATTCTGCAGGAAACTTTCACAACAAATTCCAATGCAAATTTTTGCTTTTATTAAATCTTTAGGAAATTCAGTTGTTAAAGTTCATGTGGAATTTCGTGTCAATTATTTTTTTATATATTTTATCATTACTTTGATATAACAAAAACAAAAACGTAATTTGTTTTTTAAAACAAAACAAAAGTTAAAAAGAGGCAAATATAACCTAAGTTAAAAAATCAAACCATACTCAAAATTCGATTAGATGGGACTCTACCTCACTGCCAGAGGTCAACCTCTCTGAACTCAACCTTGCACAAGGTAAAAAAGTAATAAGAAGATTTAATCGCAGAACTCAACCTAACCTCGCTGCCACACCGCCATTGCTTCTCAATCTTGCCACCCTCACCGCCATCGCATCTCAACCTCTCTGCGTCACATCTAAATTTTTCCTCGGTCGTAAGTGTTGAACGCCATTCTCTGTTTTCTTTTATTCTCGTTTCTTGTCATTTTTCATTATTCTTGTTTCATTTTTCATTTTCGTGAAGTGCAAAGCCTATTTTTCTGTGACCTCAGCTCCACCGTTAGTGAATGTGAGTTGGGGTTTTAATTTTCTTCTAACTTAGGGTTTTTTTCTTCTGATTTAGTGTTTTTATGTGTTTTAGTTTTTGAATGTTTTCAATTTAAAAATTGTTTTAGTTGCATATCTGGTGTTTTTATAAGATTGAAGTCTATTGTCAAGTTGAAGGAGCCAAAGGATTCTAACATTGCCACCATTGTTGCTTGCATAGAGGTATTTATACTTTGATTACCTCATAAATGGTATATAGAATCTATTTAGCAGTTAAAACTTTCTTGACTCCTAATGATCTTGATTTGAGTTGTCAGGCATATCTTTTGATTCATTAAAGACCGACTTTGTTGATTTGTCTAATATATATGGTTCCTCTGATATATCTAGTTCCTCTTATATTGGTAGATCTGCACGTCTACATATAGATTCGACTTTTTATGATCAAGCTTTTTTTCATCAAACTTGACACGAATGGACTACTCAACAAGAAGATGCACTTTTGAGATCGCGAGTCAAATTAGCCGAGCTTCTCTTTGGTGTTCAAAATATATCATATGCAACTAGGGATGAGAATAGGCTAGGTCGTCCGTCAAGGGCCTATGGTCTGGCCTACTTATGGCCTCGCCTAACCTGTTTAATAAGAAGGCTAGGTTCAGGCTATTTTCAAATCATATTTATTTAAATAGGTCAAGTTCAGGCTTATATAAAAGCGTATTAGTCCTGATAGGCCGACCGATATATATATATACATATATTATTTATTAACGTTATTTTTTATCATTATTATTATTTATTCATATTATTGTTTTCTATTTTAAAGTATATTTTTTATTATTTATTAATATTATTTATTAATATTATTGTTTTCTATTTTAAAGTCTATCAATTAGGCTATTTTAATATTATATAAGATTTGATTATAATTTTATTAACTTTCCTTGTATATAAATGCCTAATTTAGCCTATTTAAAAAAATGTAAAATATAACATTTAAATGTTTTAATGTAAATAAGGCTTTTAAATAGGCCCTAATATTTTGGTGGTTGTATTTATTTCTTTTTGGGATGACTGTATTTATGACGTACTCTGATAGTGACTTTAGTTGGTGGGTCCATGATCCAAATTTTTTGATGTGACCATGGGGGAGATAGCATTCTTGGAGCAGCACTTCTGTGTAGGTGTCTGTCGAGAATATCCCAGGAGTATGAGCGATGTTTGTTAGGACTCATAACCCAAGTGTATTTTCTATTTGTATATTTTGAATATTAATTCCCAAAACTATTTTAATTGGTTATATTTATGATGTAATTACTTAATTACTTTTGTCATTTTGTATTACGACGTATTACTTTATTGAATGGTTTAATTTTAATTTGAATTTCTTTTATTTGTTTTTAAAAAAAAATACACTCGCGCTGTTAAAAATCGGGGTGTAACATTGTTCGAAACTTTCAGCTTCACTCGAAACTTCCGAAAGTCTTCGAAACTTCCAGCTTCAAATGAAACTTCAGAAAATGTTTGAAACTTTTAATTATATGCCTTTCGAAACTTTCAAAATTTTACAAAAACTTTTGAAGGTTTCAGCTTCTTCAAAACTTTCGAAAATTTACAAAAACTTAACTTCGAACATTTTAAATATTCAAATTTTATCTAAATTACATACTTGTTTTATTTCGAAGATTTGAATGTTTCGAATTGTGGGGTGAATTCTGAAAGTTTCGAATGGAAGAGGTTAAAAAGTGAATGATAATTTTTTTGAGATAGATTTACAGTTAGTAAAAAGGGCAATTAAGATATTTCACAAAGAATGAGGGTGAGAGGTTTAAGGTGGAGGGGTGCACGGTACATTTCTCGATATATAACTACTAACTACATCACTTGCTTTTTAATTATTATTTTAAAGTTAATTAACTATCAATATAAAAAAACAATAGTTATCAAAAATTAATATTGCTCTTCTTATTTTTTAACTATTGTCAAATTTTAAGGAATATAAATATCAATAAACTACTTTATAATATAAGAAACATATAACTACTCTATAAAAAAATAACTTAAAAAAAACCAACATTTCAAAAAAAAAAAATTTGATAAAAAAAGGAGTCTTTTTTTTTTGTTTTTTAAGAAAAAAGGTTTTTAGAAGTTAAGAATTGAAAAAATGAAGCGGTTTTTAGAAGTTAGGAATTGAAAATTTACTATTTCTTTGAAAAAAATAAGCTATATAGGGATATTTGTAAATAAATAGGTTACACTAAATATTTGTCATTGATAAATATTAAAAAAATATGAGATAAATATTATAATTAGTTATAAATGATACATAAAAAATACGAAACAAATATTTGTAAATAATAGTCATAAAAAAATTATGAGACAAATATTTTCTATTGATATATAAAAATCAAATTCATAAAATACCAACGAAGTAAATATTTATTATTAAGATATTAATTTTTTTTTTTAATTTAAACAAGACGCTTATAAAATATCAACGACACGTCACCTGCATGAGTTTCTTGCTAGTATTTATATTTATCAACAAAATCATTAAATTTTGATATTTTAGATACCATTATTTATCTTTTGTAATAGTATCTTTTAATTTTTATCATCTCAATCTCCCTTTTTAATAAATAGTTTAGGATAATTTTGATAAAGTAATAGTTTTTTATCGAGATAAAATAATAATTAATAACTTTAAATATAAAAAAGAAAAAAGAATAAAAAATAACTTTTTTTTATTAAATAAAGCAATTAAAAAGAAAAGAAATATGGTACCAAAATAAATAAATTTTGATTCGCTGCAGCAAATTTTTCTACTATTTTCTATCTCTTACTTCATTTTCTTATGATTCATTTTTTTTTTAATTTTAATTTTAACAATATTGTCTGAGTAAATGCTGCAGTCCGGAATCAATTTAAAAAAGAGAAATAAAGGAATAACTTAAAAAAAAAAAAATAACTTGAGTAAAAACTTAGTAACTGCAGCATCTTTGATAAATTTATTTTTGACGAAAGTAACTCATTTACGACAAGACCAGTTAGTTCTGTGGGACTACAATTTGGGTTTCTCCGGCAAGGCTAAAGCCAAAGCTACATTCTATATTATTTTGTTCTCCATGTATATTGTAGAAACCCCATCTAAGCTCGTGGGGTTTCGAATTCCATGAGCTACTAATCTAATCATCATGCCTTATTATTCTTCCAAGTTTCACGGCCACAACGTCACTTCTCAAAGATCCACCACTTTCCTCATTCTCTCACTCCTCCTCCTATGCATCTCCGCTTTTCTCTTTTACCGTTCATATCAGGGAAACCGCTGCCTTAATGCAAATCCCAGATCAGTTAAGGTCGTTTGGGAACATTCCACCGGTGGAGCCGGCAGCCATGTGGTTTCCAATCGGCATAAGGTTATGGGTTTTGTGGGTATTCAGACTGGATTCGGATCTGTTGGTAGGAGAGAATCTTTGAGGAAAACTTGGTTCCCGTCCGATCACCAAGGCCTTCAACGGTATTCTTTTTAATTCTATTTCTTTGTCTCTGCCCCCGATTGAGGGATTTTCAATGTTTGCCGCATTAAGGATTTCACGGTTATTACAGATGCTGTGTTACGGATTGCGATTGATTGCCTCAGTGTGAATTAATCACAATATTGCCCAAATCTTATTAAAATTACTTGTACTATCATATAATATATAATACTAGTTAAGAAATGAGAGGAGCATTACCTTTCTTAAGTCCATGCCTCTTTCGTCGCGGTCATTTTCTGTGATTTTTCTTCTTAAGTCCTTAAAACATACCAAAAAATAAAAATAAAAAAGGATAACTATCACTAGCTTTACCTTTTTGTCGCAGTCATTTTCTCGGTCGCTGACCCTTTTCTAAACCTTGGCTTGTTTTGATTCTGATGAATTTTTATTTATTTTTAAATAATAATGACGGGTTGAATTGAAAAGTGGTGGATCATGAGCTTTTCAGGAGAGTGAATAATTTGCAATGTGTGATGTTAATGTGTAAGTGTAATTGTGCAACATTGATATTAATTGATGAAAAGAAAAGAGATAGATGAAGAGGAGCCACATCCATTAATATGCAAGGCAAGGTTTTAAATTGTAGTAGTGATTGTGGCTAGGCTGCAATGTTTGATCTTGCAGAAAATTGTAGCCAGATTTTGTGGTTGGGATGCATTTGCAAAGAAATGCAAAACTTTTATATTGTGGTCGCAGTCTGCAATTTACAACTATGTTGCAAGGCTCATTGTAGAATTCCTTGAATTTGATATAGTTTACGTGAAATTTTAATTCCTGTGTTGTGCTGGTTTACATGTAGGTTTCGGTGTGATAGTTATGGAAAAATGGATTGTTTGGTTGGTCGGTTGGATATCATAAGGGAAGTAAATGTTGCGATTAAATTTATATTGTCATCGTTAATTGTTGGCTGTTGCTTGCAGCTTGGAAGAGGCCACTGGGTTGGCTTTTAGGTTTGTCATTGGCAGAACAAGTGATAAAGCACAAATGGCTGCACTTAAGAAGGAAGTAGCGGAATATGATGATTTTATTCTGTTGGATATCCAAGAGGAGTACAGTAAGCTCCCATACAAAACGTGTGTGCTGAAAATGACTAAATTGTTGAATTGTATGTGTAATTTGTTACTAAGTTTGACTATTTGTTTATTACAGGTTAGCTTTCTTTAAAGCCGCTTATTCTCTGTTTGATGCCGAGTTTTATGTCAAAGCTGATGATGATATATATTTAAGACCTGGTGACTAAACCTCTTAAGGCTTATTGTAATTGAATTCATTCTTTATGTGATTGCATTACACCTCTAGTTAACTTTTACTAAAATGTTTTCAATTTATTGTCAGATCGTCTGTCATTACTACTGGCAAAAGAGCGATCTCACTCTCAGACTTACATAGGATGCATGAAAAAGGGACCTGTTTTCACTGATCCAAAACTGAAATGGTTAGTTTGTTTTGATTGAATTTATTTTATCTCTATGCTTTAGTTTGCTTTTTTTGTTTGTTGCAATATGATTAGTATATAGAACTTGTAGTCTCTTCTTAAAAGTGCTGTTTGCTTGAGAAAGAAACTTGCTTTCCTTTTATTTGGGGGAGTTCCAAGAACCAGAATGGAGACTAAAACCATAGGTTCTAAACTAGATAAAGTTTACATGTTCATTCAAAACCGGAGTTACTTTCTGTCATTTTAAAATTTCCATTTGGTTACTACAGATTAAACTTCTAAACTAGTGTTATCCATGGTTATCAAATCAAGATTCAAATCATGAATCAGAATACCTATTTTCTGCATCATGAATCAAATATTATTTGAAACATAAGATAAATCAATAAAACCTGAGTTAATTTCTGTCATTAAATTTTCCATTTGGTTACTACAGATGAAACTTCTAAACTAGTGTTATCCATGGTTATCAAATCCACATTCATATCATGAATCAGAATACCTATTTTATGCATCATGAATCAAATATTATTTGAATCTTAAGATACATAATCAATAAAACCTGAGTTATTTTCTGTCATTTTAAATTTTCCAATTGGTTACTACAGATTAAACTTCTAAACTAGTACTATCCATGGTTATCAAATCACGATTCAAATCATGAATCAGAATACCTATTTCCTGCATCATGAATCAAATATTATTTTTATCGTAAGACACATAATCAATCAAAATATGGTATTTATAAGTAAATACAAGTAACGTAGCAAAAATATAAGATAATAAGTCATATACGAACCTCAAAATGTATCAAGATTCAAGTCACAAATATTAAATCACATTAGAAAAGAAAAGAGGTTGGCTGTCAGGATTCTTTTTTTGTCTAAGAATTCCAAAAACTGGTATGTATTGAGTAAACAAAAGAATGATTCTATCTAAACTAAAGAATGATCAACAGAATTGAGAGAAAGAACAATTCTTGGAATATCTTTGTAGTAATATCAACTGAAAGGAAATAATAGGAAAGAATACGAGAGAATCTCTCCTTCAAGGGTTTTCCCTTCTACAATAGACTATCCTAACTTTTGCTATGCAAAGTTGATAAAAGAAATTGGTTGGCTACACTATCTTTAGGTTGTGATTCATTAAAATGAATCCATATTCATCATATTGAATCGGAATTCATCGTGGTAAATTGGTATTCAGGTCTAAAATAGATGCTCATGGGGATTAGTATCGATTGGGTTTAGTTTTGTTTCGAATTCAGATACGACTCGGCATGTATCTTATGATACAAATAACTTATCGAGTACATTACAGATATAGAATTATTATCTTTTTCTTAACTATATAGTATATACTAAATGTATGTTGTATCTGCTCAACAAAAAAATTGTAGAATGCATCATTCTTTTAGGGTTAATGGATTCTGATGACCAATAATATTTGTACTTAACTGGTCAACCGTCCCTACTTAATGGGACAAGACTTGATTGTTGGTGGATGGGAAATTTATTCGCAATTGCTATCATCAGTAAATTGAAACAACTTCCCACCTTTTGATGTGATACCTGAGTGCAAATTCCTATTGTGAGCCCTAAGTTATC
This sequence comes from Cicer cuneatum, assembly GCA_037974295.1. Lineage (NCBI taxonomy): Eukaryota > Viridiplantae > Streptophyta > Magnoliopsida > Fabales > Fabaceae > Cicer > Cicer cuneatum. The sequence continues at coordinate 41,064,353 of JBBPBO010001985.1, forward strand.
ATTTCCCTTTAATTTTTTAGTTTAAATTGGTGATGTTATGAGCTAATGAACCTGCTCTTTAGTCCATAGTTAGTGATATTCGAAAGTTTCGTTACATAACAAACATTAACAGTAATTATACTAATACTATTTTGCAGGTATGAACCACTGTCATATTTGCTTGGAAAGGAGTACTTTCTTCATGCTTATGGTCCTATATATGCTCTTTCTGCTGATGTTGTTTCAAGCTTGGTTGTTCTTCGAAATGACAGGTAAATTTTCTTTCCTCCAAATGTAATACTATTGTACTTTTTGTATTTTGCTTATCTGCTTTTTCTCCATCTCATTTCAGAGATTGTGAACATTTAAATTGTGTGCTAAGGTTGAATAATCTATTATATGTGTAAAAATTAAATAAAAGTTGATATATTGCATTGAATTTTGCATAGTCATGTTGAATAAAAAGTTGTGTCCCTGGTCCAAATTGATTGGGAGCTATACTCTCATTTTATTACTATCCATAACATTGTTTGGTAGAGTTGCCCATGTCATTTGGTCCTTAAATCCATGGAATAAACTTGTAAAATGTAAAGGGGTTAAGTTAAACAACTTTTGCTTCCTTTGAAGTTTGAATATCATCATGTCCATTGAATCAATCCCTTAAGTTGTATGTTAGTTATCAAGTTTATGAATGGACTTTTTTATCAAAAAATAATAATTTATGAATAGACTGGTTTTGAGAACATAGCTTGAAATGTGTCACAATGAATTGTTTGGAACTTATTAACTGGCTTATTACGTTCTTAATGTCCGTAAATAATTTATATATTGTCATGGTTCCTAGGTATTGACTCATGAGGTTTTAAAATGTGTTTCATCCTTTCTTCCTAACGAAAAGGGATGAAGATTACAATGAATAAACATGTTGATATGAACCTTTTTCAGTACCTAGCCCCTTCCCATATCGAATGTAATATTTGAATTGTTTCACAGTTTCCGGATGTTCAGCAATGAGGATGTTACTATTGGAGCCTGGATGCTCGCAATGAATGTCAACCATGAGAATAATCATGAACTTTGTGCTCCAGAATGTACAGCCACATCTATTGCTGTGTGGGATATTCCTAAGTGTTCAGGTTTGTTTTTCTCTTTGCCCAAAAATGTTATAGTATCTGTATTTTTAAGAGTTTGTATAATAGAATTCCATTGAAAAATCTGAAAAAACACAACTGGTCTCCAACCAAATAATTTTACTCTGTTATCATTGAACTGCCTTGTGGTGATAAATTGTCTGAAGCTTAATTTTTTGTTAGTATCTTTCTGTCAAATTATGGATGGAGAAGGATAAATTTTCAACTACATTAAGACTCCATTCGGGGTAGTTTTTGGTTTTATGTTTTGAAATTTTGGGTTGAGTTGAGTTTCGACTCTAAGTTTCAGTATTTTTTAGTTAATTCAGTCTCTTTATGTCGCCTTACTATGAATTCCCCTCATATAAAAATATTAATGACCCATAAAATAAATTAAAAATGACAAAAAATATTAAGGCTGAAAAAATATCAACTTTGACACCACAGACTTGCAAGCATTGTGTGAGCCACATCTAGCAGCTATTGAGAAAACTAGCTTGGCAACACTCATGGTATCCCTTACCTGTGAATCCCACTATCTCCGTTGAAACCCACAATATTAAAAAAATGTTTTTTTAATTATTTTAAAAATATAAAAATGTTTTAATAACTTTAATAATAATAGTGGTTAAAAGTCGTGGTTGCCTCTGGAGGCAGCAGGCAGTTGTTTGAGTTGTGGTCTTGGCGGTGGCCGACAAAGGTCATGGCGGTCAATATGACATTAGAGTTGTGGTCGACAGTGATTGGAGTGGTTGCTAGCAGACACTGGTGGGGACATGTTAGTGTTAAAAGAAAAACAAGAAATATGAAACATAATTATGTGGTTTTGGGATTTAAGGGAAAACTGTTGTAAAATTAAGTAAAAAAACAATTAAATCTCATTTCCCTTGAACATGTTTTGTTTTCAAATTTAAATTTAAATTTAAATTATTCTCAAACAAGGAATGTTTAGTTGCTGTGGATATTTTCTTCCCTTATTTCTGTCCAAAATCTTCAGTCTAAACATCTCATTAAAGTATGTTTTTATTCTTTTTTTTAAAAAAATTTATATGAGCAAATGCGTGTCAGGTTTTGATATGTTGGTTGAAAGATAAGAGAACGATTGCAAACCATTTGGGATAAAACATCTCCTAGAATTTGGGTTGGACTTAATTCAACCCTGAAACTGGCTTGCAAAGGAAAATGTCATCCATTTATAAACACTTTTCCAGCTATATTGTATCCAATGTGAGACACTCAATATAGCTCCTCAAGACAGCATCCATAAAATGGAATCTCGGTTTTTGCAGAGGTTCTTTTAAATTTAGTGTCTGTACACAAATATGTGGTGTGTGTGTGTGTATAGGGGATATTTAGTTAGAAAATGTTTTTTATGTTAGAGGAACCAATTTCAACATTTTGGATTGAAATTAATGGTTAAGATTCAGAACTAATTTTAAGAGGCTCACATGACTTCCTTTGCTTCATTTTCCAACTCTGAAGTGTCTTTATAGTTTTTGACACGTTTTTTGGTTTGCCGACACTCCTCTCTTTATCATTTCATTTCCCTAATTCAGCTCCTTTTTTACCTTACCAGAGTAAGTGTCTCTGTTTGTTCCCCTGTTCTGCCCTCTCAAATCTATTTTTTGACAGCACTTGTAAACTTAAGATATTTAGCTTCCAATGTGCTTGCAGTATTGCTTCTAGAGTTGAAATCCTAAATGATTGATGAAATATGGAACAAAAGGATTTTTTTTTTGTGTATTGCCCATCCGCCATTATTATGTGGAATTCTTTGTTAGAAGAAAGCATTAGTCATTACAAAATGCTAGAGAAGTTAATTCATAAGCCAAACCTTGTTCTATGCAGCGGAGCTAACGCATATAACCCAATCTTATCCATTCTAAGGATAGCTTGTTCAATTTGCTTTATGACTGAATTTAAACGAAATACCATTAAAAAAGAATAGATATTCTAAAATCAAAGCGCAAGAAAATGAAAGGGTCTGGAGCACCCTGCTGCCATGCCTGTCATGCCATCACTGCATTTTTGCAGAGGCTCCCTGAGGCCACTTCTTTTAGAGGATAATAAACTCTCGATCAGAAGAAAAAAGGGTAAAATAATAGCATATGAAAGATGTGGATGTGGCATGAACCCAACTTAAATATTGGTAGGCATGGCAAGCAGTGTCACAACCAAGGTAGCGTGAACATGTAGTGAGATGAAGATGGTGAACATATAGTGAGGTGAAGATGGTGCGAACAGGTTGGGAAAGTAATGCATGTGAGTTTTTTAATAAGCTGTTTTAATCTCAACTCTCCATTATGATCTGATGGGTGAAAATGTGTCCTCTTAATCTCATATAAATGACTCATTCTCACTTGATACATATATATATGTACATACATGTAACATGTGTGTGTAAACACATGTTGCATTCATAAAATAATGTGAATAATTTGTAAACCAGAAAAGAAAAGGAAATATTTTGTGTGAATGATAGCTGAGTTATTGTATTCCTGCAGGTTTGTGTAGTCCTGAAAAGAAAATGTTGGAGCTCCATCAAAAAGAGAGCTGCTCACAGAGCCCTACATTGGAATCTGACGATGATTAGTATTTGTGGGTATATTATTGGGCAAAGTAAAATCAGAAGTTGTTGAGGAAGTTCTTGCTGTTGTCATTTTATACCGCCATTTTTTTGTATTCATACTTTTCCCCATATACTTGGAGAGGGTAGTATTGGACAATATGAAGGTTCTATAAGGAAGGGATTTAGATTAACGGATGAGATTAAGGGATCATTTTAGTTTACTATAGGTTACCAATTACTGATTTTTATGTCATCCATTTTTGGAATTATACATACATATATACTGGTCAATGATATACTTCTTCAAAATGAGTATTCACTCCTTGCCATGATTCGTGGTTGCATAAAGGTTTATGGGTTGGTCTACAAATTCACCCCCTCTTCGGTTCAAATAATCAAATTTGACTCTAAATTTGAAATTTTAGCGGTATTATTTCTTGGTGTGGATTGATATCAAACTCAAATTTTAATGGTTCGATCCAGTAATAAAAGATAGATCTTGGATATGCAGGGTATGGATTCTAGTTCCATTAATGTCATTGTAAAGAGACAAATATTAATTTTTTTGTAAGTACTCAATAAGTCATAAGGTGTTTTCTTCTTTTGACTAGGTATTCTATCGCCCTAAATTTTTTTCATCAAAATGAAATATAATCCCATTATTCCCATGTATGTTGCTACCAGTCTACCACATACTAAATATGTCAACAACCAATAATAATAATAATAAGAGAAGAGAAGAAATCAATTGCCTATAAGAGTAACTCTTTAGAATTACTCCAAATCTCAACTCTATTTCGATTTAATCTTACGACTCGAAAATTTGTTTTAATTACTACTTATGTGACCCTTTTGTATCTCATTTCTAATAAGTTGAACTAAACTTGCCACTTGCCCTAATAAACAACATTACATAAGTATCTCTTTTGATTTTAATTTCTCATATCGTTTGCATTTCTTTTGTTTGTATATGAAATTATAAAAATCACTGGCAGGCTCAAATTTCTTGGTCACTTTTCTACCATCAATTTTTTATTTTAAAAAAAAGGAATTCAAAAGCAATTTCGCTGTGAAAATTTGAAGAAGTGAGATGATGTGCTGGGACTTGGGAGATAGATCTGACAGGCAATTCAATTTTGTTTTTGCTAAAATACAGTTTAAATCCTCCTATTTTGTCAAATTCACAAATTTGGTTTCTTTATTTTATTTTTCATAATTTTAATCACTTTATTTTTAAAATTATTGATATTTAGTTTCACTTCTCAATTTGAATTTTAATTTGGCAATATTGCAATTATTTTGGCGAATGTACATGATGATGTTAAAAATAACGGTGACTTGTAATTTAAATTAAATAATATTCCTTTAATAATTTTTAAAAAATAAGTAAATTAATTTTTATCAAAATTATTTTTTTTACTTTAAAAAAATCAAATTTCTAAGAAAATATTTCAAATTCATTTTTTAAAATTACTTATGTTTTTTGTTTTAAAAATTTTGATAAAAAAAATCAAAAAGTAAAAAAAAATCTTTACTTTAAAAAAAAGTAATTTTAAAAAATTAAATGTAAAGAATTTTTTGTGATTTTTTTTTTGAAAATTTTAAAATAAAATACAAAAGTACTTTAAAAAAATGGATTTTTTTTTTATTTTCAGAAAATTTTAAAACAAGTAAATGTAATTAAAAAAAAGGTTTTATATATTTTCAGAAATTTTAAAGTAAATTAAATTAAAAATTATTTATTTATTTTAAATTCTTAAAGTGGTATTATTTAATTTAAATTTCACATTATCATGTACACAACACTAAAATGATTGACACATCACTAAATTAAAATTCAAAATGAAAAGAGGATCAAATATCAACAATTTTAAAAATAGAAAACCAAAATTGTGAAAAATAAAATAAGAGAATAAAATAGATGATTTAATAAAATAGAGAACCAAAACTACATTTCAGCCTTTATATTTTGAGGAGTAGCCATGTGAAATTACATTTTGATGAAAAGTTGAAACAACTAAAAAATTGAATTTAATAATAAAAGAACAAAGAATGGAAATACTCAGAGATATGTTTTGAGGAATAAAATCTCTTTCTTTCTTGTGGTTGATAGCAAAGATATAAGCAAAACCGAGATCACGTGAGCTGAATTAATAATCAATCATAAATATTATATTAAAATGAAATTAAGGGGTAGGATTTGAAGTAACTCTTTAAAGTTACTTTGGACTCAATTGATCCCTTCTTATAAAATAAATACATTATCAATTTTATAATTAGAAGGGCTAGTCTTCTATGGTAAAGTTTAGGATATAATAAGAATTCGCAAACAAATTCGGAACAATATCACACTAAGTAATATCAGGATGTTGAATACCATTAGAAATCTTCTATGGTAAAGTTTAGGATATAGTAAGAATTCGCAAACAAATTCGTAACAATATCACACTAAGTAATATCAGGATGTTGAATACCATTAGAAGTGTGTAACAATTTCCTTCACAAAGAAAATATGAAACTCTTCAAAATGCAAATTTTGAAAGATTTGCTAACAATTCTCCAACCGTTAAGCAAATTCAGTAAAATTGAAGGCTTTAAGTAGAAGAGTTGAACCACTTTATTCAAAGTCAATTCCAACCTTTTTGAGAGGAAATTTGAGATCATTGTAGGGAGCTTCTTGAGGACTCTCAGAGGCGATGACCGCTCCAACATTTTTGTCTTATTGAAATATATATACACACATTTGTTGGATCTGTATTGATAACAATTGCTGCAAGACTTTAATAGTGAAGTTGTTGATGAAAATTATATGTAGCAAATTCCAAAGCGTGTTGTTTGTAAGACTCTTGATTTTAAATTATTTTATGAATTAAGTATCAAATATATTTTGAGATATTTGTAATATGTTTAATATATGTATATTTTTACATATATATTTTGAGATTGACTAAAATTATTTGTCGAGGAATAATTTAATTATATTACGAGTAATTTAAAACCGGACAGTTATCAAATTTTATTTGTCAATAGAGTTGCGACGGAAGTATTTAGATATTTGTGGGTTGATTATAATATCTATATATATATATATATATATATACAATTGCTGCAAGACTTTAATAGTGAAGTTGTTGATGAAAATTATATGTAGCAAATTCCAAAGCTTGTTGTTTGTAAGACCCTTGATTTTAAAATATTTTATGAATTAAGTATCAAATATATTTTGAGATATTTGTAATATGTTTAATATATGTATATTTTTATATATATATTTTGAGATTGACTAAAATTATTTGTCGAGGAATAATTTAATTATATTACGAGTAATTTAATACCGGACATAGTAGGTGGGGAGTAGTATGCATATATATATATACACACACACACATGCATGTGAGAGGAAAAGGAAAAAGAAAAACAGAAAAACAGAAAGAGAAAACAATTTCCTCCTACCTGCCCGCACAAAGCTTTCTTTTCTTCTTCTTATTTCTGTTTGTGTTGGTAGTAAGAAAACCAAACTCAAATCCTAGATTTTACTTCAAAATCTAAGCTTCCATTCGAGAAGTGTCAAGAGGGAAAGTTACTCCTCTCCTCACTATGGTGCTAGTGAGCTAGCTTTGGTAGCGTCGACGCGAGCAGGAGTTTCACCGTATTTGGTCGCAGTAACGAAAACGGTTAAGAAAGCGTAACGAAGGTAAGGGGTTCCTTCTTGAAGGTGCAAACACGAGAAGGGGGGGTTGAATTGTGTTTGACTAACTTGAATACTTTTCGTGTTTTTACACTTTTAAAACAAAACTTGATGTATGATAAAAACAGAGTTAGCAGCGGATATAAAGTAAAAATAAAACACATAATTTTTATACTGGTTCACCGTTAACGAGGCTACGTCCAGTCCCTTCACCTTGAAGGATTTCACTAATTCAAACCTTGAATTACAACAGTTCCACTGACCCTCCAAGTCAGTCTTCTCAAAGAGTCTAACAATCCTAGACTCTTGAGGAATACCACACCTGTCTTCTCCTGCCAATCTGACAATCCCAGATTGTAGAAAGAATTACAACACTTTGAATCTAATTGCCAAGTAATCTGCTACCCCTTCTGACTCTCTCAGATTGTAGACTCTACTTCAACAACTTAGATCTGACACAATGGAAAGAAAATAACACGAGTGTTTGCTTCTTGAAAGCTGGAAATCACAATTAACCTCATTGAAAACTTGAGTGTTTGCTTTCGAAGTGTATGACTCTTTTGTGATTTTCGATGCAAAGTATTCTGCCTTGAGCCTCCTTTTATAGATGCAGATTAAGGCCTCTTCCAAGCTTTAATTTCGAGCTGAATCTTGCTGGATTCTCTTGCAAAATATCTTGACCAATTGGGCTTCATTTAAATAAAAAACATATCCTTTTTAAGCTTCAGATTTTCTTTCAAAAATAACTGGCCAATCATGTCTTTAGATTCTTCCCGCCAACAGCTCCTGAATTCCACAATACCTTACTTTATTTTTACTTTGATCAAAATAAATTAAAATCTCCACCGTTAATCCTCCTGATTAAATCTGGACCATTTGATCTTCTGCGCTAGTCCACATCTGGACCATACTAAGTGATATGCTGTGATCCTCTGATTTCGGCCATCCCTGGACCACACTCCCTAACCTTCTGATCTTCTGATCTCGGCCATCCTGGTCTAGCAAACTGATCTGCTGTGATCCTCTGATCTCGGCCACTGCTGGACCACACATCCTGATTTCGGCCAACACTGGGCCATGGTCTGATCTTTTGAACTCGGCCAACACTGGGCCAAATACTTAAATTTGAACCATTGATATGAAAATCTTCCCTTTGATCTGGACCAATTCTGGATTTGGTCTGGATTAAACTGAAATTAAATCTGGACAAATAATATTTCAGTTTGGACATTTTACCTTCTGTTTTGGATCAGTTCTGGATCAATTCTGGAGATCATTTCTTCTGGTCTGGACTTAGTTTCACACCCTGAACCATGCTATCTTCTGGTCTGAGTCAAATCTGGATTAATTCCTTTGTTCTGGACCCATTTATTTACCCTCTGATTAAGTCTGGATCAAGTCTAGACTGTTTATCATTTCACTGCCAGACCATCTTCTGGTCAGAATAACTTCTGGAATAAATCTGACATTTGACATATTCTGGTATGGAACAACTCTCCCTATGGCAGGCTTTCTTCTGGTCTGGTCCAGGTCTCCTTCTGACTTTGCTTCCTTCTGATCTGGGCCAGCAAAGATATCCTCTGGTAGTGTTTTGACATCCTGTGTATCCTCTAGTAATTCCAGGATGCATTCTGGATGCTTTTTCTGCCTCTGCAAACTTCATTTTCTGGTGGTATTTAATGTAATAATTCAAGGTACAAAATAAGATTACATGGAGTGCTTTTGTAAACATCAAAATCCTAAGTACTTAGAACCAACTTGGTTCCAACACTTCTAACTTTTTAATTTGCATGTAGGAACTCTAAAATGTATGTTTGATGGATGATTAATGTGTTATCTTGTTGAAAACGTTATGTTATGTTTTGACGATAAAAATGTCATTGTTGTGTTGTTGATGATCAAGACTCATTTTTGTTGAGATATTGTTGTTGATGACGTTGTTGTTGTGTTGATGATGTTATTGTTGTTGTTGAGAGATTGATTGTTGTGGTGTTTATGGTTATTTTCAAAGAAAAGAGTTTGAGCTCAAGTTGAAATTTTCTTGAAAAATTATACTGTTTTCGAAGATGTATTCGAATACGACACTAGCATATTCGAATACACTTATGCAAAGTTCAGTTTTTATTCAAATTTTGAACCTCGTATTCGAATACGACACCTCGTATTTGAATACAAATACGTGATTTTTGCTACTAACTTGTCATCTGTATTCGGCTACGACCCTTAGTATTTGAATACATAACTGCAGATTCTTCTGACTAAGCATTTGTATTCGGCTACGACTCCTTCGTATTCTTATACAGAATTGCAGATTTTGCTTCTAACTTAGCATATGTATTCGGCTACGACTCCTTCGTATTCGAATACAGAATGGCATATTTTGCTTCTGACTTAGCATCTGTATTCGGCTACGACTCATTCGTATTCAAATACAGAACTGCAGTTTTTACTACTGACTTAACATTTGTATTCGACTGCAAGAAGCTGTATTTGAATACAACCTTTATTTTTGTAAAAAATTCTATTTTTAAATTTTTGTTCATGCACTTAATCGCTTGGAAATTTTTTTTAAGGCATATGATAAATTATATGAGGTTCTCTTGAGATTGTTTCTGTAATGGTGGTGAAGTGTGCATGTTTCATATTTGCATTTACGTACTGATTTCAGTGAAGAGAAACATAGTACGCTAATGCATTGCATAGTTAAGTGGTGACCGCGATGGGCCACAGAGTTGAGCGGTGACTGTGATGGACCGTGAAGTTAAGTAGTGACCGTGATGGGCTATGGGATGGTTCCACGTGATTAGATGGTCCGTCCTATCCGTACGAGGATTTAACTTGTGTGTAGTACGTGTGATAGGCTACACTTTAAGTAAGTTGTGATAGTCCGTGAAAGACTGCACCTCGATAATTAGTACTAAGGCTTGTGATAGGCTGTACAATTACGATTTATGCCCCTCGAGGAGGGTTAGTGGTGACCGTGACGGGCCACAGTGTCGGCGGTGACCATGATGGGCTGTAAAGTTAAGTAGTGACTGTGATAGGCTACAGGGTGGTTCCACGTGATTAGATGGTCCATCTTATCCTTGCGGAGATTTAACATATGTGTAGTGCCTGTGATAGGCTAAACTTTAAGTAAATCGTGCTAGTCTGTGAGAGACTTCACCTCGGTAATTAGTACTTAGGCATGTGATAAGCGGTACAATTATGACTTACGCCCCTCTTGGAGGGTTTTGTTTTGAGGATTTCGGGATCATGTGCATTGGCATGTACGCATTGCATTAGAATGGTTAACGTATGAGTCATGATTGTTTTGATCCTATATGTGAAAATGATATGTGCAAGTACCTTAAATTCTAAGTTCCTAATAAGTTGTTGTGATTGTTGATTGTACTTGGGCTTGCAACATGATCTGTATTTTAAATCTTTTGTTTCATCGAAAACTTAGGTGTTATACATTTTCAATAAGTGGGTATACTTATTTTGTCAATGTTGTTATCTTGCTGGAACTGTTATGTATATATTGTTGTCTTTCGACATAACTGCTAAGTGTTAACTGTTATTTTTGGATTGGTGACCCTTTACATTATTATGGAAAATTGGGCTTTGCCCTCAGATGATACCCAAGTTCGTACACCGACAGTTACCCTGAAGATGGAGATGCCGTTAGACTACCTTGATCGTCATATGCCGACTACTTGGGTATACGACCCCATCTCAAGCAGGGCTACTTATACGGGGAGGGTGGTGAGAACCAGTAGGATTGTCGGGGCAGTGTCGTATGTGGAGCACACTCACGTGCGGATCGACTTTCCTTTACCTTCAGGATATGTACTTGAGGCGAATGGGGTATTTTCGGACGCAGAGGGTCCTACTGTTGGAGTTGAGACGGAGGCCACCATAGGTGTGGTGACTCCTACCGTAGTAGCAGGGGATGCGATGCCTGAACCAGGAGAGGGTGAGAAGGGCAAGGGACCGACGCCAGCGAGGGTTGACATTCCAGGTCCATCTAGGCCAGTAGAGGACTTTTTCGACATTCCAGCGCCGCCGAAGCGACCTATTTCGTGGGTGGATCTGACTTCAAAGGAGACTGATCCTTCTCTAGCTGATGAGGAGGAGGATATCACGTCGAGGTGAGTGACTGCGTCGGACGAGACCTGTGGAGAGTTTGGTGGTAACCCTTGTTATTGTAGTTGTTAGTGCATGATCATATTAGTTTTTGTTGTATAGGGCCCTAGTGTTTTGGTGATTGTACTTATTTCATTTTGGGATGACTGTATTTATGACGTACTTTGATAGTGACTTTTGTCGGTGGGTCCATGATCCAAATTTTTTTTGATGTGACCATGTGGGGAGATAGCATTCTTGTAGCAGCACTTCTGTGCAGGTGTCTGCCGAGAATACCCCAGGGGTATGAGCGTTGTCTGACTGGTCTCATAGCTCTGATGTATTTTCTATTTGTATATTTTGAATATTAATTCCCAAAACTATTTTAACTAGTTATATTTATGATGTAATTATTTAATTAGTTTTGTCGTTTTGTATTACGAGTATTACTTTATTGAGTGGTTTTATTTTAATTCTTTTAATTTAAAAAAAAATACACTTGCGCTGTTAAAAATCGGGGTGTTACAATTGTGGTATCATAGCTTTGGTTAGATTGTAGGTCGACTTGTAGGTTTGGAGTGGTTATATGATCATGCGTTGGGGTTAGTTGTTAGAGTGTCAAATCTTTTGTAGTTGTGGTGTGCTGAAGTGATGATGCCGTTAAGTTATATTTTGGAATTATTCTAAGTGGTGTGAGATTTCTACTTGATGATGGTTTTGTAGGGAACAATGCCTCCAAGAAGAGACGACACTGCAAGAGCCGACGTCAGCTGGGATGATCGAATGGCTGAAGCAATGAATAACATGGCTGCTTCTGTTGCTGCACAGACGACTGCAAAGACTTTACGAGATCTAGAAAAGAGGGAAAGAAAGATTCGTGCTACTGAATCAAGGGGACTAGAGGATTTCCGTCGTCATAATCCTCCAAAGTACAAAGGTGATGAGGGTCTAGAAAGAGCTGACCAATGGATTCAGGAAATGGAGAAATTTTTCGAAATGATTAATTGACAGGCAATGGTAAAGGTCAACTACGCTACATATCTGCTATTAGGGGATGCTGAATATTGGTGGAGAAGTACAAGGCTTCTTATAGGATCAGCTCACGAGGAGGTGAATTGGGAGTCGTTCAAAAGGAAGTTTTTGGACAAATACTTTCCGATGAGTACTAGGACTAAGTTGGGTGATGATTTTCTTAAATTGCACCAGGGAAATATGACGGTGGGTGAATATACAACTAAGTTTGAGTCTTTGTCAAGACATTTTAGGTTTCTCTGTGAAGAAGTTGATGAACAATTTATGTGTCATCGTTTTCAAAATGGACTGAAGTACGAGATTCAAGACTCGGTCTTACCATTGGGAATTCAACGTTTCCAAGCCTTAGTGGAGAAATGTAGAGAGGTTGAGGACATGAAGAACAAGAGGGCCAACCGAGGAGGGAACTTTAATTCAGGGGGGCCTAGTTGGGTGAACCATCAGAACAACAAAGGAAAGCAAGTTGTTAAGCCACATAACCGACCACAGAACAACAACAGGGGTCAGAATCGCCCGGGGAACCAGAATTTTGGAAGACAATTGGGACAAGTGGTTCAATGTTTCTGATGTGGGGAAGAGGGACATTATGCTAATGCTTGTACCACTATGAGTCCTTCATACTACAATTGCCAGAAGCCAGGATACTTTGCAAGGCTCCGAAGGTGGAACCAATAGTGAATGCAACTAGGGCTATTCGTCCTATTGCTAGGGGACGCGTTTATTGCATGGGTGCTGAAGCTGGAAATCAATCTCACAATTTGATCCAACGAGACTGCGAGATTGCAAGTAACACACTAACTGCACTTTTTGATTCGGGGGCAACCCATTCCTTCATTGCTATTGACTGTGTGAATCGTTTGAAGCTATCTATGTCTTCCCTACCTTTTGATTTGGTTGTTTCCACACCTGCTAAGACCTTGACCGTAAATACTGCATGTTTACGCTGTCATGTAATTGTTCAGAATAGAGATTTCTTGATTAATTTGATTTGTTTACCCTTACAATCACTCGAGATCATTCTCGGCATGGATTGGATGTCGTATCATTATGTAGTCTTGGATTGTGCTCGCAAATTAGTTCTATTCCCCGAACCTGCAGTCGTTTGGTATTTAGCTGCTAACAAACTCGGAGTGTCACTAAGAGAAGGAACTCAAGAGTTTCTATTGTTGGCTAACGTTGAGGCAAAGATAGATGTGAGCATAGAAGACGTGGTGCTTGTCAAGGAGTACCCAGACGTATTTCCAACAGAAATTCCAGGATTATTCCTAATAAGAGAGGTGGAGTTCTTCATTGATCTACACCCAGGAACCAGACCTTTTTCAATTGCGCCGTATCGAATGTCGCCATTGGAATTGAACGAGCTCAAGAGCCAAATTGAAGATTTGTTAGAGAAAGGATTTATCAGACCAAGTGTGTCACCATGGGGAGCTCCGGTGTTGTTGGTTAAGAAGAAGGACGGAAAATCGCGCTTATGTGTTGATTATAGGCAACTTAACAAGGCAACTATTAAGAATCGTTATCCTTTACCACATATTGATGATTTGATGGATCAATTAAGAGGAGCCGCGATGTTTTCAAAGATTGATTTGAAGTCAAGTGACCATCAGATTCGGGTAAGAGAAGGAGATATTCAGAAGACTGCTTTTAGAACCCGTTACGGACATTATGAATATCTTGTTATGCCATTTGGAGTTACAAATGAACCAGCGATTTTTCTGGATTATATGAATAGAATCTTTAGCCCATTTCTGGATAGATTCATTGTGGTGTTCATCGATGATATATTGATTTATTCAAGGAATGAGGAAGAACATGGAGAGCATTTACGTCAAGTTCTTGAAGTTTTACGCGAGAAGCAAATTTATGCCAATCTGTCGAAGTGCGAGTTTTGGCTAGAAAAAGTGAACTTCTTAGGACATGTGATAACCAAAGAAGGAATCGCTGTGGATCCGGAAAAGATTGAGACAGTCCTTGCTTGGAAACAGCCTCAGACTATCACGGACATACGATGTTTTGTCGGACTGGCAGCATCCTACGGGAGGTTTATTGAAGGATTTTCTAAGATTGTAGCTCCATTGACACAACTCACCAGAATGAATCAGTCGTTCGCATGAAAAGAGAGGTGTGAGGAAAATTTTCAGTTACTTAAGGAAAAGCTGACAACCTCACCAGTATTAGTCTTACCACAACTAGAAGAACCATATGAAGTTTACTGTGATACATCTCACCAAGGGTTGGGATGTGTTCTAATGCAACACAAGAAGGTTGTAGCCTACGCCTCAAGACAATTGAAAACTAACGAACGAAACTATCCTACTCATGATTTAGAGCTTGCTGCTGTAGTTTTTGCATTAAAGATCTGGAGGCACTACTTATATGGATGCACATTCACAGTGTTCAGTGACCATAAGTGTTTGAAATATTTGTTTGATCAGAAAGAATTGACATGCATTAGAGGAGATGGATGGAGACTCTCAAGGATTTTGATTTCACATTGTAATACAATCTTGGGAAAGCCAATGTGGTGGCTGATGCATTGAGTAGAAGAAGTGTGTCAGTATCTTCAATAATAATGGCTAGACAACGAGAGTTGTGGGAAGCATATAGAGATCTACACTTGGACATAGAGTTTGCACCGGGAATTTTAAAATGTGGAATGATAAAAATTTCAAGTGGTCTACTTGAGGACATTGCGAATTCTCAAGATGACGCTTTAATATAAGAGAAGAGGAACCTAATAGTGCAAGGAAAGACAACTGAATTTAGGATTGGACCAGATAATATTTTGAGATGTAATGGGAGGATTTGTGT
This sequence comes from Cicer cuneatum, assembly GCA_037974295.1. Taxonomy (NCBI): domain Eukaryota; kingdom Viridiplantae; phylum Streptophyta; class Magnoliopsida; order Fabales; family Fabaceae; genus Cicer; species Cicer cuneatum. The sequence continues at coordinate 41,079,669 of JBBPBO010001985.1, forward strand.
ACCGGCAGTTGCAGATCTGAGGAGAACCATTTGGGAGGAGGCTAATAAGAGCAACTTAAGTATCCATCCCGGAGCAACAAAGATGTATCAGGACTTGAAGCAAAATTACTGGTGGCCAAGAATGAAAAGGCATGTAGCGGAGTATGTATCAACTTGTTTAACTTTCCAGAAAGCGAAAGTGGAAAATCAGCGACCTGCTGGAATGTTACAACCTTTGGATATACCTGAATGGAAGTGGGATAGCATTTCCATGGACTTTATAACTGGATTGCCAAAGACAAGGTGAAAGAATGATTCGATTTGGGTGATAGTGGATCGATTAACTAAATCCGCACACTTTTTACCAGTAAAGACCACCTATAAGGTAGATAAGCTGACAGAGATCTACATTGCTGAGATTGTGAGATTACACGGAGTACCATCGAGTATCGAACCGTGACCCAAAGTTCACGTCTCACTTTTGGGGAGTGCTGCATGAAGCGATGGGGACGAAACTGAGATTGAGTTCAGCATACCATCCGCAGACAGACGGACAAACTGAGAGAATGAATCAGTCCTTGGAAGATTTATTGAGAGCATGTGTGTTGGATGATAGAGAGAGCTGGGATGATTTATTGCCATTAATTGAGTTTACCAACAACAATAGTTTCCACACAAGTATTGGAATGGCACCATATGAGGCTTTGTATTGACGTAAGTGCCAAACGCCTTTATGCTGGTATAAGGACGGAGAGAGTATGATTGTAGGACCTGAGATGGTGCAACAAACTACAGAGAAGGTCAAAAGGATAAGAGAGAAAATGAAGATCTCACAGGACCGTCAAAGGAGTTATGCGGACAAGCGTCGTAGACCTTTGGAATTTGAGAAGGGTGATCATGTGTTTCTTAGGGTCACACCTACAACTAGAGTTGGCAGAGCCATTAAATTAAGGAAATTAACTCCGAAATTTATTGGACCACACCAAATTACTGCACGAATTGGACCAGTGGCTTATCGAATTGCTTTACCTCCAATACTGTCCAATATCCACGACTTATTTCTTGTGTCACAGTTAAGGAAATACATTTCGGATCCGTCACATGTGATCGAACCTGACACAATTCAACTAAAGGATAACCTATCATTTGAAGTGCTACCTGTATGAATTGAGGACGGAGAGAGTATGATTGTAGGACTTGAGATGGTGCAACAGACTACAGAGAAGGTCAAAAGGATAAGAGAGAAAATGAAGATCTCACAGGACCGTCAGAGGAGTTATGCGGACAAGCGTCGCATACCTTTGGAATTTGAGCAGGTTGATCATGTGTTTCTAAGGGTCACACCTACAACTAGAGTTGGCAGAGCCATTAAATCAAAGAAATTAACTCCGAAATTTATTGGACCATGCCAAATTACTGCACGAATTGGACCAATGGCTTATCGAATTGCTTTACCTCTAATACTATCCAATATCCACAACTTATTTCATGTGTCACATTTAAGGAAATACATTTCGGATCCGTCACATGTGATCGAACCAGACACAATTCAATTAAAGGATAACCTATCATTTGAAGTGCTACATGTAAGAATTGAGGACATGAAGATTAAACAGTTAAGGAACAAGGAAGTTCCACTAGTCAAAGTGATTTGGAATCCAACTACTGGAGACGCGACTTGGGAACTAGAGAGTAAGATGAGGGAACAACATCCTAATTTTTTTATCGACACGTAGTTTCGAGGACGAAACTAATTTAAGGGGGGTAGTAATGTAAGACCCTTAATTTTAAATTATTTTATGAATTAAATATCAATATATTTTGAGATATTTGTAATATGTTTAATATATGTATATTTTTATATATATATTTTGAGATTGACTAAAATTATTTGTCAAGGAATAATTTAATTATATTACGAGGAATTTAATACCAGACAGTTATCAAATTTTATCTGTCAATAGAGTTGCGACGAAAGTATTTAGATATTTGTGGGTTGATTATAATATATATATATATATATATATATATATATATATATATATATATATATATATATGCATAGTAGGTGGGAAGTAGTATGCATATATATATACACACATGCATGTGAGAGGAAAAGGAAAACGAAAAACAGAAAAACAGAAAGAGGAAGCAATTTCCACCTAACTGCCCACGCAAAGCTTTCTTTTCTTTTTATTTCTGTTTGTGTTGGTAGTAAGAAAACCAAACTCAAATTCTAGATTACTTCAAAATCTAAGCTTCCATTCGAGAAGTGTCAAGAGGGAAAGTTACTCCTCTCCTCATTATGGTGCTAGTGAGCTAACTTTGGTAGCGTCGATGCGAGCGGGAGTTTTGTCGTATCTGGTCGCGGTAACGAAATTGGTTAAGAAAGCGTAACGAAGGTAAGGGTCTCCTTCCAACTTTTTAGTTTGCATGTAGGAACTCGAAAATGTATGTTTGATGGATGATTAATGTGTTATTTTGTTGAAAACGTTAAGTTATGTTTTAATGACAAAAATGTCATTGTTGTGTTGTTGATGATCAAAACTCATTTTTGTTGAGATATTGTTGTTGTGTTGATGATGTTATTGTTGTTGTTGAGAGATCGATTGTTGTGGTGTTTGTGGTTATTTTCAAAGAAAAGAGTTTGAGCTCAAGTTGAAATTTACTTGAAAAATTATACTGTTTTCGAAGATGTATTCGAATACGACACTAGCGTCTTCGAATACACTTCTGCAAAGTTCAGTTTTTATTCAAATTTTGAACCTCGTATTTGAATACAAATACATGATTTTTGCTACTGACTTGTAATCTGTATTCGGCTACGACCCTTCGTATTCGAATACAGAATTGCAGATTCTTCTAACTTAGCATTTGTATTCGGATACGACTCCTTCGTAATCGAATACAAAATTGCTGATTTTGCTTTTGACTTAGCATCTGTATTCTGCTACGACTCCTTCGTATTCGAATATAGAACGGTAGATTTTGCTACTGACTTAGCATCTGTAATCGGCTACAAGAAGCTGTATTCGAATACAACCTGTATTTTTGTCAAAAATTCTATTTTTAAATATTTGTTCATGCACTTAATCGCTTGGAAAACATTTTTAAGGCATATGATAAATTATATGAGGTTTGTTGGAACCAAGTTGGTTCTAAGTACTTAGGATTTTGATGTTTACAAAAGCACTCAATGTAATATTATTTTGTACCTTGAATTATTAAATTAAATGCCGCCAGAAGCTGAAGTAATCAGAAGCAGAAGATCAAAGGGTTCCAGAGATTGAATCCTAAAGGTACCAGAAGATACTCCAGGATGTCAAAACATCACCAGAAGATATCTTTGCTGGCCCAGATCAGAAGGAAGCAATGTTAGAAGGAAACCTGGACCAGACCAGAAGGAAGCCTGCCAGAGGGAGACTTGATCCAGACCAGTAGGAGTCATAAGTCAGACTTATTCCAGAAGTTATTTTGACCAAAAGATGGCCTGGTAGTGAAATAATAAACACCCAGACTTGATCTAGACTTAATTAGAGGGTAAATAAATGGGTCCAGAACAAATGAATTATTCCAGATATGACCCAGACCAGAAGATAGCATGGTTCAGGGTATGAAACTAAGTCTAGACCAGAAGAAATGATCTCCAGAATTGATTCAAAACAAAAGGTAAAAAGTCGAGACGGAAATATTATTTGTCCAGATTTAATTTTAGTTTAATCCAGACCAAGTCCAGAATTGGTCAATATCAGACGGAAGATATTCAGATCAATGGTCCAGATTTGAGTATATGGCCCAGTGTTGGCCGAGATCAGAAGATCAGACCATGGCCCAGTGTTGGCCGAAATCAGAAGGTCAGAATGTGTGTTCCAATAGTGGCCGAGATTAGAGGATCACAACAGATTAGTTTGCTAGACCAGGTTGGCCGTGATCAGAAGATCAGAAAGTGTGGTCCAGGGTTGGCCGAAATCAGAGGATCACAGCAGATTTAATCAAATGGATTAGCGCAGAAGATCAAATGTGGACTAGCGCAGAAGATCAAATGGTCCAGATTTAATCATGAGGATTAACGGTGGAGATTTTAATTTATCTTGATCAAAGTATTAAAAGGATTTGTTAAAACAATAAAGTGAAGTCGTATGGAAGATCAGGAGCTGTTGGCGAGAAGAAACTAAAGACATGATTGGCCAGTTATTTTTGAAAGAAAATCTGAAGCATAAAAAAGATATGTTTTTTATTTAAGTGAAGCCCGATTGGTCAAGATATTTTTGCAAGAGAATCCAGCAAGATACAGTTCGAAATTAAGCTTGGAAGAGGCCCTAATTCGCATCTATAAAAGGAGGCTCAAGGCAGAATACTTAGTATTGAAAATTACAAAAGAGTCATACACTTCCAAAGCAAACACTCAAGTTTTCATTGAGGTTAATTTTGAGTTCCAGCTTTCAAGAAGCAAGCACTCGAGTTATTTTCTTTCGCTTTTGTTAGATCTAAGTTGTTGAAGTAGAGTCTACAATCTGAGGGAGTCAGAAGGGGTAGCAGATTACTTGGCAATTAGATTCAAGGCGTTGTAATTCCTTCTACAATATGGGTTTGTCAGATTGGCAGGAGAAAACTAACTTAGGAAGACAAGGTGTTGTATTCCTCAAGAGTCTAGGATTGTTAGACTGTTTGAGAAGACTGACTTGGAGGGTCAGTGGAACTGTTGTAATTCAAGGTTTGAATTAGTGAAATCCTTCAAGGAGAAGGGACTGGACGTAGCCTCGTTAACGGTGAACCAGTATAAATATTATGTGGTTTGTTTTTACTTTATATCCGCTGCTAACTCTGTTTTTATTCATACATCAAGTTTTGTTTTAAAAGTGTAAAAACAGGAAAAGTATTCAAGTTAGTCAAACACAATTCAACACCCCCTTCTCGTGTTTGCACCTTTAAGGGTCTATTGAGATTGTTTCTGTAATGATGGTGAAGTGTCTGGGTTTTATAATTGCATTTATGTACTGATGTCAGTGAAGAGAAATAGAGTACACTCATGCATTGCATAGTTAAGTGGTGACCGCGATGGGCCACAAAGTTGAGCGGTGACCGTGATAAGCCCTGAAGTTAAGTAGTGACTGTGATGGGCTACGGGGTGGTTCCACGCGATTAGATGGTCCATCCTATCCGTACGGGGATTTAACTTGTGTGTAGTGCCTGTGATAGGCTACACTTTAAGTAAATCGTGCTAGTCCGTGAGACACTGCACCTCGGTAATTAGTACTAAGGCTTGTGATAGGCGTACAATTACGATTTACGCCCCTCGAGGAGGGTTAAGTGGTGATCGTGATGGGCCACAATGTCAGCGGTGACTGTGTTGGGCCATAAAGTTAAGTAGTGCCCGTGATGGGCTACGAGGTGGTTCTACGTGATTAGATGGTCCATCTTATCTTTGCGGGGATTTAACTTATGTGTAGTGCCTGTGATAGGCTACATTTTAAGTAAATCGTGCTAGTCCGTGAGAGACTGCACCTCGGTAATTAGTACTTAGGCCTGTGATAGGGGGTACCATTATGATTTACGCCCCTCGTGGAGGGTTTTGTTTTGAGGATTTCGGGATCATTTGCATTGGCATGTACGCATTGCATTAGTATGGTTGACCTATGAGTCATGATTGTTTTGATCCTATATGTGAAAATGATATGTGCAAGTACCTTAAATTCTAAGTTCCTAATAAGTTGTTGTGATTGTTGATTATACTTGGGCTTGCAACATGATCTGTATTTTAAATCTTTTGTTTCATTGAAAACCTAGATGTTATACATTTTCAATAAGTGGGTATACTTATTTTGTCGATGCTGTTATCTTGCTGGAACTGTTATGTATATATTGTTGTCTTTTGACATATCTGCTAAGTGTTAACTGTTATTTTCGGATTGGTGACCCTTTACATTATTGTGGAAAATTGAGCTTTGCCCTCAGATGATACCCAAGTTTGTACCACCGACGGTTACCTTGACGACAGTGACGTCGTTAGAATTCCTTAATCGTCATATGCCGGCTGCTTGGGTATACAACCCCATCTCAAGCAGGGCTACTTATACATGGAGGGTGGTGAGAACCAGTAGGATTGTCGGGGTAGTGTCGTATGTGGAGCACACTCACGTGCGGATCGAGTTTCCTATACCTTAAGGATTGGTACTTGAGGCAAATGAGGTATTTACGGACGCAGAGGGTCCTACAGTTGGAGTTGAGACGGAGGCCACCGTAGGTGTGGTGACTTCTACCGTAGTAGCAGGGGATGCGGTGCCTGAACCAGGAGAGGGTGAGAAAAGCAAGGGACCGACGCCAGCGGGGGTTGACATTCCAGGTCCATCTAGGCAAGTAGAGGACTGTTTCGAGATTCCAGCGCCGCCGAAGCGACCTATTTCGTGGGTGGATCTAACTTCAGAGGAGACTGATCCTTCTCTGGCTGATGAGGAGGACGATGTCACGTAAAGGCGAGTGACTGCGTCGGACGAGACCTGTGGAGAGTGTGGTGGTAACCCTTATTATTGTAGTTCTTAGTGCACGATCAGATTAGTTTTTATTGTATAGGGCTCTAGTGTTTTGGTGGTTGTACTTATTTCATTTTGGGATGACTGTATTTATGACGTACTTTGATAGTGACTTTTGTCGGTGGGTCCATGATCCAAATTTTTTTTGACGTGACCATGGGCGAGATAGCATTCTTGGAGCAGCACTTCTGTGCAGGTGTCTGCCGAGAATACCCCAGGGGTATGAGCGTTGTCTGACTGGTCTCATAGCCCTGATGTATTTTCTATTTGTATATTTTTAATATTAATTTCCAAAACAATTTTAACTGGTTTCATTTATGATGTAATTATTTAATTACTTTTTTCGTTTTGTATTACGACGTATTACTTTATTGAGTGGTTTTATTTTAATTCTTTTAATTTAAAAAAAAGATACACTCGAACTAATAAAAATCAGGGTGTTACATTGTTACACTACCCTTTAGGTTCCATTCGCCCAGACCAATCGGATGCAAATTGAAAATGTATAAGATCTGTGTTTTTGATGAGGACAAAAGACTATAAATAAAGATCAAGTTGCAAGCTCAAAGTGAAATCAACAATCAAGTCAACTATTAGGAAACTTAGAATTTATGGTACTTGATAAAATCCAATTACATATCAAATACAATATTATGAGAACCTTCTTATTTCAGCATATGCATCAAAAGTATTTTCAAAGTTTCAAAATACATAAACAAATATTTAAAAATTAAGTTTTTGATAAAAATTAATGTTGTATTCGACTACAGCATCTCGTTGCCGAATACAAACACTAAGTGAATAACAAAATCTTCAAATCTGTATTCAACTACAGAATGTTGTAGTCGAATACAGATCAAGTCAGTAGCTAAAACTGAAGTTCTGTATTGGAATACGTAATGTCGTAGCCGAATACAGATAACAAGTCAGTAGCTAAAACTGGACTTTTGTATTCGACTACATTATCTCATATTCGAATACAACTCAAGTCAGTGGCAAAATTCACACACTTGTATTCGACTATGAGGTATCATATTCGACACCAACTAATGTGTCTTTTCATTTTATTCAACAGTTGCGCCTTTTCAAAAATATTCACCAATATTTTGAAAATATCTCACAATCTCCCACCATTTTCAAAATATACTTAGTCCCATAATTAGGAAATATCATGGTTTAGATAATGGTATCTTACGATTTGAACCATTACTTAGTAAGCTATTGGTAGACAAGCTTTGAACCAATTATTCATTAGAACAAGTGTGCACAACTTACACATGAAATCTCGGTACTATCAAAAGAATTATAAAGATGACACATTTGATAAGGCCTTGTGTCATGTACCCTTTTGTTGAGAATTTAAGAGTCAAGCCCTTTAACTTTTTGAAGCGGCCTCACTTCATTCTCACATAGGTAGACTATATCAGAAATACACTCATAATATGTATTTCAGCAAATTCATGCTATGTGTCTATTAAGAGTAAAAGTCAACCTTCCAACTTTATACTTATGGTCTAAGTACTTTCAACCCTTGGGATGTATCTATGTTCAAGTACTTGCAATCACTCTAATAATGTACTTTTATCATTTGAACTCAAGACTTGATGATACTCAAGTGTGAGTTGTCTTTCCACCATTGATGATTAATTAGATATGGGCTTGAGTCCCATCCCCAATGATGTCTTCAACACCATGTCCCTTGTCAGACCTTTCGTCAAAGGATCTGCAAGATTCTTTTCAGTTCTTACAAACACTATGGATATTACTCCATTTAAAATTAAATCCTTTACATAGCTATGTCTTAAACCAATATGTCTAGATTTTCCATTATGTACTTGATTATATGCTCTGGATAGTGTGGATTGACTATCACAATGTATGGATATTGGTGCCATTGGCTTTGGCCAAATTGTTATCTCATACGACAAGTTTCTTAGCTATTCAGCCTTTTTACTACCTGCAGCTAGGGCAATGAATTCTGCAGCCATGGTGGAGTCGGCAATGCAAGTTTGTTTCTTTGATCCCCAAGAAACTGCACCTCCGCCAAGGTTGAAGATCCATCCACTTGTGGAAGCATGATCCTCAACATAAATTACCCAACTAACATCTTTGTATCTTTCCAAAACTGAAGGATATACACTATAAATTAAACTATAGTTAATTGTTCCTTTCAAATATTTTAATACTTTATTAACAACATGTCAATGTTCTTAACTTGGATTGCTTGTATACCAACTTAATCTACCAAAAACATATGCTATATTAGGTCTGGTATAGGTCATAACATACATCAAGCATCTGATTACCTTTATGTGATTGTAAACTAACATTTTGCTCAAATGGGGTAGATGCAATTTTGCAATTAAATTGATCAAATTTCTTCAGCACTTTCTCAAGATAGATTGGGATTAACCAATATTTACACCATCTCTTATGATTTTAATTCCTAAAATCACATTTGCTTCACCTAAATCTTTCATATCAAAATGTTTTGATAAAAAAGTTTTAGTTTTTTCTACCTCATCTAGATTGGTCCAAAGATTAACATATCATCCACAAATAAACAAATCAAAACACCATTTCCATTGTGAAATTTACTATAAATACACTTGTCAGATTCATTTATTTTGTATCCGTTAGAAAGCAGATTTTTATCAAACTTTTGGTGTCATTGTTTGGGTGCTTGTTTTAACCCGTATAAAGATTTAATTAATTTACACACTTTATGTTCTTGTCCTTTGATGACAAATCCTTCAGGTTGTTTCATATACACCACTTCATCTAACTCTCTATTTAGGAAAGCATTTTAACATCCATTTGATGGATTACAAACTTATAGATAGAAACTAGTGCCAAAAGCACTCTTATGGATGCAATTCTTGCAACAGGTGCATAAGTATCAAAATAGTCGATACCTTCTTTTTGTGTAAACCTTTTCCCAATAAGTCTAGATTTGAATTTATCAATGGTACCATCGACTTTTGTTTTCTTCTTAAAGATCCATTTACAACCTATTGGTTTGGACCCAGGTAGGAGGTCTACTAATTTTCAAGTTTTATTCCCCATAATTGAGTGCATTTCCTCTTGGATGGCTTCTTTCCAAAAGGCAGAGTCTTGAGACTTTATTGCCTCTTCATATATGTCTGGGTCACTCTCTAAATTGTAGCAAATTGGTCCATAACTGTTGATGGAATCATTTGTACCTTCTACAAGGAACGTAAAGAACTCTGGTCCATAATTTTTCTCTTTTCTGGCTCTTTTACTTCTTCTAGGTTCTGAATATGTCAAAGTATCATTATTAGATACATTATTTTCTAGACTTTGTACTCTAGAACATACAAATTCCTTGGGATGTGGAATTGAGTTAAATCAATTTTTTTGAAAAATTGCATCTCTTGACTCAATCACTGTGTTAATATGATATGAGTCATTAGATTCAATAACCATGAATCTATATGCCTTCCTATTTTCAGCATAACCCATAAATACACTTTCAATTCCTCTTTCGCCCAATTTCTTTGTTTTAGTTAAGGAACCTTAACAATTGCTCTACAGCCCCCCAGAAATACACTTTCAATTCCTCTTTCTCCCAATTTCTTTCTTTTTAGTTAAGGAACCTTAACAATTGCTCTATAGCCCCAAACTTTTATATAGTTAAGATTGGGTTTTCTTTTCTTCCAAAGTTCATGGGGTTATCTTGTTCCTTTTATTAGGAACTATATTTAGCAAATAACATGCAGTTAGCATGGCTTCACCCCAATAACCTTTAGGTAAACCAAAATAGGATAACATGGCATTCACCATTTCTTCTAATACCCCATTTTTTCTTTCTGCAATTCCATTTTGTTGTGGGGAATATGGTGCTGTTGTTTGATGCACAATACCAGTGTACTGAAAATACTCAGGATGATAGAACTCTCCTCCCCTATGACTTCTAAAACACTTAATAAAAGTTTCATGTTGAAGTTCTACTTGTGCTTTAAATATTTTAAATTTGTCTAAAACTTCATTCTTAGAGTGCATTAAATAAACATAACAGAATTTAGAGTAATCATCAATAAAAGTGACAATACTTTTTACCACCAATTGTGGGCTAGCCATGTAAATCACGTACATCAGAGTGAATTAAATCGAATACCTTAGAACTTCTTTCAACTCTATTAAAAGGTTAGCTTGTGATTTTAGTTAACATGCAAGTAGTACATGAATTTGAATTTTTGTCAAAATTCGGAATTAAATTTGATTTCATTATGTCATTCAATTTTCTAAAGTTAACATGTTCTAGTCGCGTATTTCATAAATCATAAAACTCAACGATATAAGCAGAAATCATAGTATTATTATAGTTACTAACAACATTACATTTGAACATATTCTCACAGAGGTAACCCTTCCCTACAAACATACCCCCTTTAGAGAGAATAAATTTATCTCCCTCAAATACACATTTGAAACCAAACTTATTAAGTAAAGATATAGAAATCAAGTTTGTAAGACCCTTAAATTTATAAATTTAATTATGGATTTAATATTAAGTGTATTTTGAGGATATTTGTAAAATATTTAATATATGTATATTTTGTGTAAATATATATATATATATATAAATATTTATTTTGGAGGTTGAATTAAAATTATTGGATGAAGGAAAAATTAATTTAATTACGAGTAATTAAATTATCGGGCAGTTAATTAAGAGAGTATCTGTTAATTACGACGAGAGTGGCTAAGTACATGATGATCAATCAATAGTATAATATTGATGTGTTGGGTGAGGTGGCACCTATGTGTCTATATATATAGGGGAGAGGCCAAAACAGAAAGGAAAAGTAAACACATTTCCCTCCTCCCTTACTGCATGAAACAGTACCCTTCTCCTTCCTCTTCCCATTCAGTTTTCTGTTAGTAGAAAAAAAAAAGAGTTGCTCAAAAGTGCGATTACTTGGAAATCCAAGCACCAAACCAGCAAGTGCCCAGTACAAAAGTTGTTCCTCTCCTCATTACGGAGCTAGAGAACCCACTTTGGTAGCGGCAAACGCAAACGGAAACTTCGCCGACTTTTGTCGCGGAAACGTGAACGGGAGCAGAAACATAACAGAGGTAAGGGGAACCTTCCACTTTCTAGTTTGCATTTTAGGGCTGTAAATGCATGTTTGATGTGTGATCATATTTGAGTTTCTGGTTTGAAAAATGAAACTATTGTGCATGTTGTTATAAAATGCGAAAAATGCATTTTGTTGATGTTTTGATGATCTGTGATGTTTGCTGCTTTGGCTGATACAACATTGCTATTTTGGTTGTGTGGGAATACTGGAAAATGCTTTGCATGTTGTTTTAGTTGTGTGGAAATACTGGAAAATGCTTTGCATGTTGTTTTGGGAATGATCAAAATGCAAACGTTTGAAAATGCCTGTTCTGTTTGTGGTAAACTTTCTGTTTTGGTGGTTAAAGCAAAACTGTGAGGTGGTTCTGGTGTTGGTGATTCTGTTTTCTGTTATGTTGATAACAATCTGGTGTTGATGATGGTTTCAAAAGAAAAGGATTTAAAATGGTGGAAGTGATTTTTTTGGAAAATCTGTTGTTGATGAAAAATGTTTTGAGTTTTGTGGTTAAAGATAAACAGCGACGTTATTCCGGTGGTGATGATTCTGTTTTTCTATTGTGTTGTTAAAAATCTGCTGTTGATTGTGTTGATGGTGATTTTTAAAGGAGAAGGATTTTAAATGGGTGAAGGTGTTTCTGGAAAATCTGTTGTTGATGAAAAATGTTTTGAGTTTTGTGGTTTCAAAAGAGTGGTGATTTTGTTTTGGTGTTGTGTTGGTTTTTCAAAGAAAAGAATTTGAAAACGTGTTGAAGTTTTCTGTAAAATATCACTGCATTCGAAGGTGTATTCGAATACGGCATGAGTGTATTCGAATACAGCCTACAAAGCTTCTGTTTTATTCAAATTTTTGAACTTGTATTCGAATATGGGCCTCTGTATTCCAATACATATAAGGGATTTTTGCTTCTGACTTAGCATCTGTATTCGGCTACGACCTTGTCATATTCGAATACACGATTGCCATTTTTGCCACTGTATTCGCATCTGTATTCAAATACAACACCCTCGTATTCGAATACAGAATGCTGATTTTTCACTATTTTAGCTTCTGTATTCGAATACAAGGGAGCTGTGTTCGAATACATATTCGTTTTTTTTCTAGAAATTCAAGTTTTAAACATTGGTTTATAAACTTTAAGAGTTGGGAAACATTTGGGAAGGTTTGTGATGAATTAAAATGGAGTTTTTGAGATAGTGTGAAGTGGTAATGATGAGGTGCTTGAATATTGTTGTTGATGTGATGATAATGAGTTTATTTCGGTTGAGGTGATTTTGGGAAATCATGGAAAGGCTGAATTTTGCTAAGGTTTGCATACTGTTTTTAGTGAAGAGAAAACATTGCATGTCCATGCATTGCATAGTCAGGTGGGGACCGCGATGGGCCATAGAGTAATGCGTAAAACGTGCTGGTCTGTTGAGCGACTGCACGAGTGCTGGTCTGTGAGCAGCTGCACTGGTACTGGTCTGTGAGCGACTGTACCTTGATATGCGCAAAACGTGCTGGTCTGTTGAGCGACTGCATGAGTGCTGGTCTGAAAGCGACTGCACTGGTACTGGTCTGTGAGCGACTGTACCTTGATATGTGCAAAATGTGCTGGTCTATTGAGCGACTGCACGAGTGCTGGTCTGAGAGCGACTGCACTGGTACTGGTATGTGAGCAACTGTACCTTGGTATACGTGAAACGTGCTGGTCTGTTGAGCGACTCCATGAGTGCTGGTCTGTGAGCAACTGCACTGGTGCTGATCTGTGAGTGATTGCACCATGGTCATGTTGGCCATTAAAGTCTAACATATGTAAATCGTGCTGGTCCGTGAGAGACTGCACGTGTGCTGGTCTGTGAGTGACTGCACCTTGGTAATTCCAAGAAGTTGAGTACATGAGCATATACATATTGCATCAGGGTGGTTGACCGGTGAATTATGATTGGATATTATGTTGACGGGTAAAAATCGATGTGTGTAAGTACCTTATGAAATTTTGGATTTCTGATGAATTGGTGTGATTGCTGAATTGATATTTGTACTTACAACTTGATTTTTATATTAAATTGGTTGCTGTTTGAAAAGGTATACATGTCATGAAATTTCAAAATGAGCATCCTTATTTATCATCATTGTTACATAACATGCCATGAATATGCTTGTTATCTTTGACATAAATGCTATGTGGTATTTGTTAATTTCGGTCGGTGACCCTTTACTATTATTGTGGAAAATTGGGCTTTGCCCTTAGATGCCCCCCAAACCCATATCACCAGTGTGTCCCTAGACGACGGAAACGTCGCTCGATTTCATTGATCGTCTCCTGCCTACTGCTTGGGTATACGACCCCGCCTCAAGCTGGGCGACGTACACGGGGAGACTGGCGAGGACCTACAGGACTAACGGGGTAGTGGACTATGTGGAGCACACCCATACGAGGATTGACTTTCCGGTGCCTTCCAAATTGGTATTGGAGGCGCACAGAGTTTTTGAGGACGCGGAGGAGCTGACGAGAGGGGTTGAGACGGAGGCCACTCTAGGTGTGGTGACTCCTAACCCGGTGAATGGAGGAGTTGTACATGACACCGAGGTGGAAGAGGAGAATCAAAGACCGACGCTAGTAGCAGATGATGTTCCGAGTCCATATAGGATATCCGATGATTGCTTTGAGATTCCGACACCGCCGAAGCGACCCTGATTGTATATTGATCTGACTTCGGAGGAGACTGATCCTTCCTTATATGATGAGGAGGAGGACGTTACGTTGAGGCGAGCTGCGGAGTCAGACGAGACTTGCATGGGCTGCGGAGGGAATCCTTGCTACTGTAGCTTTAGTTCATGATCAGTTTTGTCTTTTTGTATAGGGTCTTGATTCCAGTGGATGTAATCATTTATTTTGGGAATTATTGTATAACTTTTCCGCTGATCTCTTTCGTACTCTGATACTGTTTAGTGGGCCCATGCCGGGTGTTCTTTTTGACATGATATGACACTGTTTTTGTGAAATGTATTAACGTTTATTATTAATTTCCAAAGTTTAAGTACTTAGTGATGTTATGATGAAATTAATTAATTACGTTCATCGATGGAATTATGACGTACTATTTTACTAAACGACTTAATTAAAATTTTATTTTTATTCATTTGAATTAATAATTTTAAAAAAAAATTCCTTTTATTTATTTTAAAAAAAAAAATACACTCGCGCTGTGTTTTAAACTCGGGGTGTTACAAAGTTCTTCCTAACTTCAGGAACATAAAATACATCTTTAAGAGTATGTCTTTTTCTAGAAGTGAATTCAATCTCCACTGTTCCTTTTCCTTTGACTTGGACAGTTGAGGCATTTTCCATGTACAAAACACTTCCATCTTCTTCATTAATGATCTTAAATAGTTCTTTGTTTTTGCACACATGGCGGGTAGCACCAGAGTCTATCCACCAAGATGTTGGATTCAATATTTTCAATCATGTTGAGTTCAGAAATGACAGCAACAAGATTATCTTTTGTTGCACTTGAATTCTTCTCTTTGTTCTTCTTTTTTAGGAACTTGCACTTGAATTTCCTTCCTCAATTAGATGGACTTTTTCATGAGAAAATTGGTTTTTAGTATCCTCTTGTTTACAGAACTCTTCTTCTAAACGAAGGTGATTACCCAATTGCTCAAGAGATATGTCATCTTTCTTATGTTTCATGGATTTTTTTGAAATCTTTCCACGAAGGTGGAAGTTTGTCTATTATGGAGGATCCAATAATGGTTTCATCCATGTGCATCTGATGTTGTTTGTAGTTATTAAAAATATGTTCAATCTCATGCATTTGTTCCATTACTGATTTATTATCTATCATTTTATAATTATTAAATTGAGAAACAAGAAACTTCTTACTTGTAGCGTCTTCTTGCATGTATCTTGACTCTAATTTATCCCATAGTTCCTTTGTAAAAATGCTACTTTGATATATATCGAACAAAGAATCAGACATACCGTTGAGAAAATGGCTCATGCATATATGGTCATCATTGTCCCATTTTTGTCTTTCTCTTGTTTCTGCTAGTGTTTCCACTTCCTTCTCTAGCGGTCTCGTGGTGTTCAGAACACACCACCTTCAAAGTTGTAAGAAGGAATTTCATCTTTTTCTACCAACGAATAAAGCTTCCTTCATCGAATTTCTCCAACTTCACAAAATTAGAAGTAATTTCTTTGAGTGTTGCAGCCATTGATTGAATATAAACTCAAACCTAATTGTGAAGTTGGTGGCAATTTCTGCAAGACTATAATAGTGAAGTTGTTAATGAAGATTATATGTAGCAAATTGAAAAGTGTATTCTTACACTAGCCTTTATGTTCGATTCGCCCCCACAAATCGGATGCAAATGAGATTACCAGTGAATCCCTTTCAGGGTTTTTTGAAAAACCTTGATGTGATTTGGACTATCACACAAAGAGTATCTTTCAATAGTATGTTACAAAAGAATGTTTCTTATTTTTTACTCATGCATTAGAGAAGAAAAAGATGACTTAGAATATAAGAATGGGAAGAAAAGTGGATGGCAAACTCCAAATTTTCGTTGTCGTTTTTTCATTATGTCCAAAGTGACACTATTGGTTCTGCCATTCAGATTGTGAAAGGGTATATACATATAACGTTCAAATAATAACTAAATAGTTGTAACAATGCAGTGGTTGCTAAGCAACTCCTTTTCGCGCAAGACCTGGGTTTGACGCCACCAAACGTGTCTTTTTGTTTTATTCAACAGTTGATTCTTTTCAAAAATAATTTATACAAAAATGAAGCACCAGCATGGATCAAACTCAAAACCTTAATGTTAAATACAAAGAACACAACCACTAAGCCAACAATTATATCACATCAATTAGAACCAATTATACATATATATATTCACCAATATTTTAGAAATATCTCAATATTTTGATTACTACATGTATATATAATTTTTTTTCATATATCATCACCAAGTTAGAAGTGGCCCAAAACAATTTAGATCTTGAATCGTACAAAAGGGTCAAACTCTAGCTAAATAACCACTACACCAACTATTATGTTTTGAAGCATTGGTAAAAGAGTTTGTATATATTGTATGCGTCATTAGCTCAACAAATAGAGAATCGAAACATCCTAGGACTCTGATATTACGTACCATCTCAAAAACTACCTCATAAACTACTTGGCCAGGAGAATATCTAGGTGCACCATTAGTTTTTCACTTCATCTAACTTCAAAGAGATAGAAACCAATTCAGGTTTTACTAGAATTATCATATTACTTAGGAGATATAGGGTTGGGGTGGATGCTTAAGTAGTGGAATGATCAAGAGGTTGACAAATAAAATGTATACTTAAACAAACGAGTTGCGACGGTTCAATGGTAACACGTTTTTATCCATTAAATAATAATGACAAATAAAATTTAAAAATATGCAGGTTAGTACTTGAACCCACAATCACATGCTTGTAAGAACTACATCAGTTCGAGAACAATGTAATGTAACTTCTGTTGTTTTGACAATATCAAGTATTAGAGAACAATTTATCATATGATATTTGTCAAAGAAAGAAAAGAAAATTAATAGATCATATGCTGCTCAAGAGTCTGGCACACTCATGACCATCTTATGCTTACCGTTACAATTATCAATTTCACAAGTCCACTAATTATTGGCCCCATTCTATGTGTTGGAGGGGCAAAAAAGTTTCATAGTTAAAAAAACCTTCAAAATTAAAGCTCCAAAACTAAAAAGAGAATTGTACCGTGCACCCCCTACCTTGACCTTTCACCCCCTATTCTATGTGAAATGATGATATTGCCCTTTTTACTAACTATAAAATCTTCTAAAAAAATTACCATTAATTTTTTCACCCCTCCATTCGAAACTTACAGAATTCACCCCACCATTCGAAATTTTCAAATCTTCAAAATACAAAAAGTATGTAATTTTTATGAAATTCAAATTTTTAAAATTTTCGAAGTTAAATGTTTTTAAATTGTCGAAAGTTTAAAAGAAGATGAAACTTTCGAAATTATATTTTTCTAGAATTCAAAAGTTTGCATCAATGGCAAACTTTCGAAAGTGTCCCACGTTAAATTATAGCATTTTTGAAACTTTAGAAAAAGATCAAACCTTTGAAAATTCTTTTTTTTTTCACAGATTCTCGAAGGTTTTCATTATACTTTCGAACGTTTTCATAAAAAATTCTAGAATTCATCAAAAATTTTGAAATTATGAAAGTTTCGAAACAATTCAACATTGAATGTTTTAAAAGTTTCGAAAGTTTTCTTTGAGGATGAAAGTTTCGAAAGGCATTTTAAAAAATAATTAATTTTGTATTTTAAATATTGTATTTATAATATTATTAATTAAATTGAGTAAACTTTTTGAAATAAGGCATAAGTAGAGTTGAGGTTCCTGCGACAACGACGACTATAGATTCTACAGATAAATTCATCTCTAATCTGGTATGTTTATCGATAATTAATTTTAGAAGTTTTAATGTGTTGACATATATTGATGTTTTATTTGAAATATATGTTGTAGTTATTTCCCTCTCGAGAAGCTGTATTTGAATTGGCAAAAAAAATTGGAATGCAAAATTGAATTTTAATTGTTATCATTCGATTAGATAAATCCATGGGAAAGAGAGGCAAATAAGACAAATTAATTTTGGGAGGCAGAAGATATAAATCAAAAATCAACAGTAACTTGTTCTCACAAGGAAAACTGTCCGTTGAAACTCAGATGTATACCGTCGAGTTTGGGTGAAGGATGGAAAATTAGTGTTCGTTGTGGAACACACAATGACGATTTAGCCGATACTTTAGACTACCATTCATATTTGGGGCGTCTAAATAAAGAGTAGAAAAAATTATTCATATAAGCTTGCACCAAGGTTCATTTTGAATGCTTTGAAAGAGAAAAAAATAATGTCACAATTTCTACTCAAACATATAAAGTAAAGAGTACTTATCGATCATCTTTGAGAGGTTCGTACACAGAAGTGCAACATCTATTAAAGTTAATACAATATGAAAATTATGTTTACTGGACAAGACGACGGGACAACTCAGATGTTCTAAGAGACATATTTTGGACGCATCCTAATTATATAAAGTTGTTGAACACGTTTCATTTTGTTTTGATATGTGATAGCACATACAAAACAAATATATATCGGTTACCGTTGCTTGAAGTTGTCGGTGTAACATCACATGTTTTGACATTTTCGGTTGCATTTGCCTATTTAGAACAAAAGCGACAAGATAACTTCATCTGGGCATTTGAAAAGGTAAGACAGTTGTTTGTATCTAAAAATTTAATTTCTAAAGTTATTGTGACAGATACAGATCTTGCCATGATGAATGCTATTGGTGTGGTATTTCAAACTTTAATTCATTTGTTGTGTCGTTTTCATATTGCAAAAATGTTGCGGCAAAATTCAAACAATATGTGAGTAAGGATAGACAAGATGAAGTAATGGATTTATGGAGAAAAAAAATTGTATTTTCGACTAGTATGGAGGAATATGATCATCACTTGCAACACTTTGAGCTAGTGTGTGCCGATATTATTCTTTTTGTTGATTATGTTAAAGATTCATGGTAGACACCTTACAAATAAAGATTTGTCATGACTAGGACCAACAGAGTGATACATTTAGAGAACACAACGACCAACATGTATTTTTAAATAATGATTTCTATTGTTTTAGAAAAATGATTTAGTAATTTATGTGATTTGTTTAAATTTGTGTTATTTCTAAAGCTGAGTCTGCTCATTGGAGATTGAAAAACATGTTGCAGACTATTAAGGGAGACTTGTGTAAAAGTTGGGATGCGGTAAATATTATGTTGAAGAACCAATTGTGTACCCTCAAATTAACTTTTCAGAAATCTATTCTCGATGTGGAGCATGGGTATAATTCACCATTCTATCAGAGATTACATCCAAATCAATCATCACAACGTTCTACAAGTCAATCATCACAGCGTTCTGCTAGGCAATCATCACAGCGTTCTGCAAGATCTAAGATACATATTCCTACATTTATTCATCCGTATATCGAGCACATAATAGATGTTGAGCCTGATGGAAATTGTGGGTATCGCGTAGTTGGAGCTTTATTACGTTGGACCGAAAAATATTGGCCTTTAGTTCGAACACAATTGGAGAAAGAGATCAATTTACATAAAGACATTTATTCCAAAGTTTTCGATGACAGCATTGAAATCGTGTGGAACTCGTTGATGATTTCTAGATTGGGTGCTCGAGGAAAAGATAAGTGGATGACTATACCAGATTTGGATTACATGATTGCAATAAAATATAATGTCATATTGGTATCGTTGTCTCGTAAATGTGAATATGACATTCTTTCTGCTGAACAAAGGACCAACGAAAGATGCTTCTCTTAATTATTTAATAGCAATTGGATTCGTCAATAAAAGTCATTGGGTACTGGAAGAGGGAACATCAATAGATGGAGGGAGGATCCAAGGATGTAAAATAAATACATGCATAGTATTCTCTGGGAAACATCGCCAGAGGAGATTGACTTCGGAATGTAGCTATACATGATCTAATATTATTTTGCCACTCCCAATCTATACTTCTAGGCACCCGAGGAAAGTCACACAGAATGCACTGAATACGACCAAACGGTCGAAGACATCGCTCTAGCGGATATGGAACTGAAACTCCTTCCCATAGAAGGTATCCGGAGAACATCGATACAAGACGGTTTACTAATTGGAACAGTTCCCCGCTTACGTCTTTTAATTTTCTAATTGGTGCACTGTTAGATTTACGAGCACTTTTCAATGATCTGTTAGCGAGGTGACAATGGAACGGTTTCCGACGCATCTTGCAAGAGCACGTAGGTGGACTGCAAAACACGTCATTGAAGGTGGACTGATGACATACCAGCAGAGACTTGATTCTATGTTGCTCGATGATATACTGTTTACACCATAAGATGATAATCGAGCTAATCATCCTTTTGTAGCAACTTCGATGTTCTCTGGATACCTTCGATGGGGAGGAGTGTAGATTGGGAGTGGCAGAGTAATATTAGATCATGTATAGCTACATTCCAGAGTCTATCTCTTTGGCGACGTTTTCTGGAGAAGTCACTGCCGACGATTATGCATGGTACGTAAATATTTCAGATCCTCAGATCCTCCCTCCACCTACTGATGCTCCCTCCTCCAGTACCCAATGACTTTCATTGACGAATCCAATTGCTATTAAATGATTAAGAGAAGCATCTTGGGGTGATCCTTTGTTCAGCGGAAATAATGTCATTATGAGACAACAATACCAAATCTGGTATAGTGTTCCACTTATCTTTTCCTTGAGCACCAAATCTAGAAATCATCAACGAGTTTCGCTTAGTTTCAAAGCTGTCATAAAAAACTTTGGAATAAAAGTCTTTATGTAAATTGATCTCTTTCTCCAATTGTGTTCGAACTAAAGGCCAAGATTCTACGGTCCAACCTAACAAAACTCCAACTACGCGATACCCACAATTTCCATCAGGCTCAACATCTATCATGTCCTCGATATTCGAATGAATAAATGTAGGAAAATGTATCTTAGATGATTGCCTTGCAGAAATATGTGATGATTGCCTTGCAGAACGCTGTGATGATTGTCTTGCAGAACGCTGTGATAATTGATTTGGATGTAATCTTTAATAGAATGGTGAATTATACCCATTCTCCACATCGAGAATAGAGTTTTGAAAATTAATTTGAGGCTACACAATTGGTTCTTCAACATCATATTCACAACATCCCAACTTTTACACAAGTCTCCCTTACTAATCTGCAACATGTTTTTCAATCTCCAATGAGCACACTCAGCTCTAAAAATAAATTAAATAACACAAATCACATAAATTACTAAATCATTTTTCTAAAACAATACAAATCATTATTTAAAAATAATGTTGGTTGTTGTGTTCCCTAAATGCATCACTCTGTTGGTCCAAGCCATGACAAATCTTTCTTTATAAGGTGTCAACCATGAATCTTTAATATAATTAACAAAAAGAATAATATCGACACACAATAGCTCAAAGTGTTGCAAGTGATGATCATACTCCTTCACACTTGTTGAAAATACAAATTTTTTTCTTCATAAATCCATTACTTCATCTTGTCTATTCTTACTCACACATTGATTGCATCTTGGCCCAACATTTTTTTCCGATATGAAAACGACACAGCAAATGAATTGAAGTAGGAAATACAACACCAATAGCATGCATCATAGCAAGATCTCTATCCATCACAATAACTTTAAAAATTAAATTTTCATATACGAACAACTGTCTTACTTTTTCAAAGCCCAGATGAAGTTATCTTGTCGCTCTTGTTCCAAATACGAAAATGCAGCCGAAAATGTCAAAACAGTAAATATTACACCGACAACTTCAAGCAACGATAACCGATATCTATTTGTTTTGTATGTGCTATCACATATCAAAACAAAATGAAATATGTTCAATAGCTTTATAAATCAGGATGCGTCTAAAATATGTCTCTTAGAACATCTGAATTCTCCCATCTTCTTGTCCAGTGGACATAATTTTCATTTGGTATTAACTTCCACAGATGTTGCACTTCTGCGTACGAACCTCTCAAAGATGATCGATAAGTACTCCTTTCTTTACTTATTTAAAAATTAATATGTTTTGATATTATCAAATTAAATCATCAATAGTTAAATAACATGTCAATTAGTTTGACTATATTTTAGATTTAATATCTCAAATTTTTAAATATTATCTTCTGATTCTCTTTTGAGATAATATTTTATGTAATAATTTTAATTAAAATAAAATTTTAATTATGAAAATAATTTATTTAATTACCAAGTTCAAAATTGAATAGATAAATTTATTAAAACTCTTAATTTAGTGAATTCAATTGATATTATACTATAAAATTTAAAAATTACAATAATATTACTAGTGTCGCAAAGTGAATATCAACACCTAGATCGTCTCCGCCCATGAATTTTAATTTCGAGGGAAACTCACATCCACATTCAATCAAAGCGGATTTTTTTCTCTAAATCAAAACGGTTTGGGTGGGTATGTGGTGCAAATTATATTGCCTTCTCTAACTATAAAACTTATCTTACTTTTTTAATTTATTTAAAAATAAATCTACTTTATTTATATAAAAATAAAAACTACTTTATTTATAGAAAAATAAAGTATTTACCTGAGGAATTTGCTCCAGATATTTCTTGTGGAATTTTACCGCAGATAAATCGAAGGTGAATTTACTGCAGACGCATAACCACATGTAAACCTGCAGAAAAAAAAACTTTACCTGCCGTTTTACTTGCGGAATCTAAAGGAAAATCCGCAGGAACAACGCTAATTTCTAATAGTGTATTACATAAAATAAAAACTTATCAAGATGATCTGAAGAATAAATAAACTTTAATATCAATGACTCACAGTTTATTAAATAAACTTTTTATATTTCTATAAAATATAAAATAAATAATTGTTAGTTTTTTTAGTGGAAATAGAAATCAATAGTATATATAGAACTAATAGAACCCGTACACTTTTTGTGAAAATGAAATAAACACACTTAGGCATATAAAATTAACACATAGGCATAATAAATTAATAAGTAGTATATAAAGTAAGATTTTTTATTAATTGAGTTACTGCCATGTTAATTCCTAAATTTTTATTTATTTATAAGAAGAGGTTTCTTTTTGGATTGATAATTAATGATAAAATGACACATGACATAAAAAACTTTACAGTATATATATTTACATGCTATGGATTTAAAAATAATTCAAAATTAAATAGATGGATAAACATCAAATTCAAAAATAAAATTATATTGAAATAAATAATTAATTTTTTTAAAAGATTATATAAAATAAAATTAATAATTAATTCTAAAAAAGTTAGATATAAATAAATTGGAGCTTGTTGACAAAATTATATTTGTTTTAAATTTCTATAAATAAAATTTGAGAATTAATGAGGGTGAGAAATGTGACATTAAAATTTCTTACTATAGATATCTATTTTTATTAAGACAACTGATGTTTAAATTTCTTATATTTTACGAAAGTATTAAAAATTGATTTAATAAATTGCAGGTTCTTTCTTAAACAAAATTGCAGATTTTGATATGAGTCATCTTTTTAATCATTCTTATAGATATATCTATTTTTTACAACCGAATCTATACACGTTTTTATTTTATGTAATGTTTAATTAGTATAAAATTATAGTAATAAAATATATAATTTTTTATACATATTATATTTTATGTAATTTTTAATCAGTATAAAATTATGGTAACAAAATATGTAATCTTTTATAAATATTGTACATAACACGAATAATAGTCTTTTATATATATTTATATATGTGTGTAAAACATCAGACAACAGTTAAGAAATACACTAATTACTTTTAAAGTTATACATATAGATTATTGTAATGTGCTCGGTTAGTATAAAAAGACTTACATAAAAAATGTTATAACAATTAAACACAATATTAAATGTAATTCAATTCAATTATATTTGTAAATTTATATATTAAATTATACATTTAATTCAATTCAATAATATATTAATTACTAATAAATTTACACTTTTTATATTTGTGTTTTTGTCTTAAATCCTCCTATAAATATATGATTTTCTTTTAACAATTATTTTAACCTTCATATAACAAATATTATACATTTCAAAGAAAAGAATAATTGCATGTACAATGCCTTTATTTATCCAAAAAATTCTCGTTATGTATGTTAACATTATTATCGGTTCATAATGTTCTTGGAGTACATGTTAAAATTACTAATAAATTAACAGATGATTTGGAATTAACCGTTCATTACAAATCTAAAGATGATGATCTCGGAGTTCATCTTATTTTTCCTGGCAATAATTATGGTTTTAGTTTTGGTGTTAGTTGGATTGCGCAAACACTATTCTATTGTTCCTTTCGGTGGAAAGATGAATTACATTGGTTTGATATATACGAAGAAAATAGAGATTTTCTTATATATAATTCTTGCAATTGGGATATAATGCAATCAGGCCCATGCAGGATAGATTCAAAGGGATATAATGATTGCTATATGTGGAATAAGTAAACTATAATGTGTTACATCTTTTTTTATCTTAATAAATGTTGTACTCGGGGTTAATAAATATCTAGTGAGAAATGTGTTTCTTGTGAGAGCGACAGGATAAAATATTATTCCTTCGATGAATATAAAGGGCTGAGATTAAAAGTTTTTTTAAGTGTATCACGTGATTGTTCTTTTCCTTTGTTAACTGCAAACTACCCTTTCCCTCAACCATGTATATTGTTGTCACTTTCAACCTACTGAATCTGCAAAAATGTCCATTGAAGAATGGCAGCATTGTGGTGCCATGGAAGTTTCTCGACTTTTATACACTATAGTCTCCCTCTTCCTCTTTTTCTTTTTGGTTTCTATTTCATTCATTTTTTTGTTTTTTGGGTTTTAGGAGGTGTGAAATTTTTGAGTGATTATTTTTATCTTTTCATTTTTTTTTGCAATATACAACTTTTTACAAGAAAAGAAAATGTAAGAGGCAATAATATTGACACATTGGAAAAACACCTCAATTTCTTGTGTTGAAGGTATGACATCTTCTTCTTTTTTGATTATCCTGAATTGAGACAAATTTATTAATCATTTCAACGAGGAAATTAACAGAGTAGAGAGATAAAAAAAAAAAGAAGGCGAGAAGTTTAAAGAAGTCGTGTAAGACTTAAAAATCTATTTTAACCTTAGCCTTTATTGCTAATAATAAACTCTTTCACTCTCATATAAAATCATCATTCTCACTTGATACATCCCTTCTCATTTTTCAAATCAACAATATATATATACATTCATATAGGGTGGAGATCTGTTGACTTCTGAAGTAACTATGTGATGAGTTACTTCGTTTGATAACTCAATATAAATGATAAATTTCATTAATCCAATCGTTGATTATTAACATAATATATTAATGATCAAGCACACAAAATTTTATATACGTCCGAAATTCGTAGCTAAGTAATCTAGCCATCAATATTTACTTGTATTTTTAAAAGCTTATTATACGTTCATTTGAAATTTTTTAAAAGTTTTAAAATCTTATAAATTTTTTCAGAGTTGATCTACTCAATAAGATATTTTGATTTGAAGGTTGAATTAATAAAATTCATTGTTTATATCAAATTATTAAACGGAGGATCTCATCACTTAAGTTGAGTTACTCCTGCGGTCAATGGATCTCCACTCATATATATATATATATATATATAAAAGGATGTTTATGGCAACTGGTTACATATATGTATTTTTTAGGCCGACCATTTAGAGTGTGTTACTAACCTTAGCCACCTCCATCGTTCTGTTTTATTTCATTTTTCTTTCATTACCCTAGAGGAATGATTTAGGATTCATTATACTTAACATGAATGAATAATAGTATTTTATATATTTAGCCCCAAGAAACACCAAGGAAATACACTATTTTTATTTATATACTATGAATATTGATTATAAATAAATTATTAATAAACAATATAGATTGTTTTATGAGAAAATTTTGATTTGATAATAAATTGTTTTATTACAAAATAATAAATGAAGCTGAAGGTGCAAACACGAGAAGGGAGGGGGGGTTGAATTGTGTTTGTCAAACTTGAATTCATTTGCTGTTTTGTTGAATGTTGATACAAATTACTTGACGAATGAATAATTAGACTTAGCAGCGGATAATAACAACATAAGAACACAACGATTTATCCTGGTTCACTATTAACTTGGCTACATCCAGTCCATTCACTCCGAAGGCTTTAATCCATCAATTCAAAACACTTTGAATTACAACACCTGACCCTCCAAGTCAGTCTTTCCAAACAGTCTGACAACCCCAGACTTTTGAAGAACGATAACAACACCTTGACCCTACAAGTCAAGTCTTCTCCTACCAATCTAACAACCCCAGATTGAAGAAGGAATCTATACCTCTAACAGGATTGATTACAAGGGTTTGGAACTTTGCAAAGTTGCTTTTGGAAAGCTGATTGTTGCAATGACTTTCACTCTCTTTTGTTGCTTTTGGAAAGCTGATTGTTGCACTGAATTTCACTCTCGAAAAATCACTTAGAGAATATTTCTTTTGCACTCAAGTGTTTCTCTCTTTTGAACTCTCGGATGAATTTGAATTCAAGCTTGAGTTCTTGTGTTTTTCGATCGATTTGAACTCAAAGATGAATCTGGATTTTATGCTTCAGTTCTTCTTCATTTCGATGCCTAATGCTGCTGCCTGAAGCCTCCTTTTATAGCTGCAATTAGGTCTTTGTCCAAGCTTAAATTCGAGATAAATCCTGCTCAGATTTCCTTTGAAAATTCTGTTGGCCAATCTTGTTTCTCTTAGTTTCAAAATGTATCTTTTAGCTTCATATTACATTTGAAAATTCTGTTGACCAATCCCGTTTCTCTTAATTTCAGAACCTATCTTTTAGCTTCATATTTCATTCAAATTTCCTTTAAGTCTTCAGTGATTTTTTAATCAAATCCCCTTAATACTTTGATCAAATTTCTATCAAAATTCAATCATGTCTTCTTCGAATTTTAATCAAGTCTTCACTGATCTGCATTATGATTTAAATTATGGGCCGTAAGATCTACTGATGTGGACCAAGTCTGGACGATGTGATCTGATATGTACCATTATGTCTCATGATCTGGACTGTGTAATCTTCTGATATGGACTATTGATCTTCTGGTCTGGACCAAGTCTGACTTATGTTTCCTTCTGGTATGGACCAAGTTTCCTTCTAGACAATGTTTCCTTTTGGTCTGGACCAAGTCTCCTTCTGGACATGCTTCCTTCTGGTCTGGGCCAAGAATAATATCCTCTCATGATGTTATTGTTTCTTCCCTATGATGATATCCTCTGATTGATGATATCCTCTGATGTTTGCCTTTGATGACATCCTCTGATTCTTGCTTCTGATGGGATCCTCTGGTAATATCCTCTGGTATCCTCTGATGACATTCTCTGGATGTATCCTCTGATGATTACTTCTGGCTGTATCTTCTGGTGGCATTTTTATCTTCTGGTGACGTCATCCTCTGATGACATCATCTAGCGACGTCATCCTCTGATGACTTCATCTGGCGACGTCATTCTTTGGTGATGTCATCCTCAGATTTTTCACATTCTCTGATTTTTCATATCCTCTGATTTTTCATACTTCTTCTAAGTCAAAATATGAGTTGCATAAAATACTTTTATTAACATCAAAACTTTAATTGAAAGAACCAACTTGGTTATAACAATCTCCCCCTTTTTTATGATGACAAAACTTTGTATTTTTTATAACACTTTGTCTTTCTTTTGACTTTGACTCCCCCTATGAATAAGCTTGAATTTTATTTTTCTCCCCCTAAGTCTAATGCCCCATATACTATATTTATCAAATACATCTTCTCCCCCTTTGTCATTAGACAAAAAGGATTGAAGGAATAAAGCAGATCCTCTGATATTTTTTTTGTTATTTCATCTTTTTTTTTTCATCTTCTGTTTTTTTTTTTTCTCATTTTGAATCACATGAACATATTAAATTACAAGAAAATAATAAAATACATATAACAAATAAATAAAAATTCATTAAGCTATTTGGTCAAGGATGAAGGTAAGGTTAAGGTTTTTCTTGTTGAAGTCAAACCTATCTTCAGGTAGTGGTTTAGTGAATATGTCACGCCATTGGTGGTCAGTGTCTACAAACTGTATGTTGAGTGTCCCTTTTTGAACATAATCTCTGATGAAGTGGTGTTTGATCTTTATGTGTTTGGCTCTAGAATGTAGGAAATGATTTTTGGTTAGGTTGATGGCTGAAGTGTTGTCACAATATCCACTAAGTTGATATGTAGGAATTTTCTTGTAGAACAGGGTGAGATTGGTAGCACCTTTTAGGTATCTCTGTAGTATTTTTTTGCCTTAGTCATCCTTTTTCAAGTGAGCTGGTAGGGTGCATTGGGGTAGTCATAGGTTTGCAATCACTCATCTTAAACTTCTTGAAAAGCTCTTGGGTAGCCATATTTAGGGCCTGTTTGAATCACTTTTGCATTTTAGTTTTTAAAAATTGTTTTATAAATTTGATTTTAAAAATTGTTTTAAAGAATAGAATTAAAGAAAAAACTTGTTTGATATACTTGTTTTAAAAACAGTTTTAGAGATGAGAAAAATAGAAAACCTATTTGGTAATCTAAATTTTTAAAATAGTTTTTGACTAGAGAATTTAAAAAACTGAAAATTGAGAAGTAAAACATCATTTATCTGTTTTGTTTTTTTAGTTTTAAAAAGTATAATATTAAAAATAGTTTTACAAAACAGTTTTTAAAAACAAGTAATCCAAACAAGTTTTTTAGTTTTTAACTTTTAAAAAACTAAAATAGAGTTTTTTGGAAGAGAATCAAACAAGCCCTTAGTATAGACATTTTTGACTTTAAATTTGAATTTGAATCCCTAGTAAGAACTTAAGTTCTCCTATCATGCTCATTTGAAATTCCTGCTGCATCAATTTAGACAATTCTTGGCAGAGAGTGCCATTAGTAGATCCAAAGATAATATAACCAATATTACCTTGAATGATCAGTATCATCTTTAATTAATTTTCTAAAAAGTGTATTGTCTACTTGTCCTCTTTCAAAGTTATTTTTAAGTAAGAAGTACCTAAGTCTATCATACCATGCCCTAGGTGCTTGTTTTAAACCATACAAATATTTTTTAAGTTTAAAAACATGGTTTGGAAATTCAGAACTTTCAAAACCTGGGGGTTGTTTAACATAGACTTCTTCACTTATATAACCATTTAAAAATGCACTTTTAACATCCATTTGAAATAATGAAATGTTATTATAAGCAGCAAAGGAAAGTAGGATACGAATAGCTTCTAACCTGGCCACTGGAGAAAATATTTCAGAGTAGTCAATACCTTCTTGCTGACTGTAGCCTTGTGCAACAAGTCATGCATTGTTTTGAATAACTTCTCCTTTTTCATTCAGCTTGTTTATGAAAACCCACTTGGTCCCAATAATGTTCTTTTCTAGTCTTGGAACTAGATCCAAAATCTCATTCATTTAGCTCTTCTTGCATTGGTAGACTCCATCTATATCCTTCTTCTGAGTCATCTTCAGATTTATCCTTTGAAGATTAGTCGTATTCTTGCTTGTAGCTTCTGCTTTTTCAAGTTCTTTTGCCTACATCAGCTTCTGGTTCTGGTAAATCAACTTCTGATTATGGTAGATCTGCCTCAGCTTCTGGTTCTAGTAAACTTGCATCAGCTTCCTCTGGTTCTCATAAACCAGCATCAACTTCATCTTGCTTTGAATTTTCAGGTCAAGCTATTTGTCATATAACATAATACAAATAAAAAATAATTTAAAAATGAACTCAATACAACCAAACCATTAATTCTGCTTCTGGTGGTTTCTGCTTGTTTTTGAAACCACTGAAATACTGTTTCTGTTGAAGTGTTCATATCACGTGGATCACTTGGTTCCTCTGACAGTTTGAAAACCTGTAGAATACTTATCTAGCTTTGATTTTTAAGATCAAGCTTCTTGTTATCACAGTAAACATAAATATCAAACAATAATAGTATTTACAGCAAGATGTAACCTCTATGTCAACAGTTTCAGTTTTACTCTGAAAATCCTCTTGTTTATGATTTTTAGATTCTGAATCTGTATGTTCTGTGATTAGATGGTTTGGATGAAGGGCTTTGAATTCCCTTCTTGGTTTGTAGTCTTGATGAATTTTACTAGAGTGTTTGAAGAACTCTCCTGATTCTGGTTCTTCTCTTTCTGCTGATATATCAGGTTCCTCTGATAATTCTGAAATTGATGGTAATTCTGTTTCTTCTGGTAGTTCTAGTTTTGTTGATATGTGTGCTTGCTCTGTCTGTTTTGATATTTCCTGTTCTTTATATAGTTTTGGGTCTGATAGGCATTGTATTTACTAGTTCTTCTTCCACCAGAGTCACATTACTTCTGCTTGGTAAGTGTTGGAACATAGACCTTTTTCCCTTCATATATTGCCAGCATCCATTGACCAGGCACCATGACTGGTGTTTCACTTTGGTTGCTTAGAACATCTGCAACATAAACAATTTTATCTTTTGGTACCCAAATCTGATTAGGTCCGGGTTTGTTAGTCATGAAAGGTTTCTTGTCTTTCCTTGATTTTAGCATGGGACAAGAAAATTTTGAGTGACTTTTCTTAGCACAAACAGCACACAAAACATAAGAGGAAATAGGTTTAGTTGCAGTTACATATTCATCAAATCCTATGCCTCTTTTACCATTGTTACTAACTCCATAGATCATAGAAGCATATTTGCTTCTTTCCATACCATTAACAATAAAATCTTGTAAAACTTGTTTATGCATATCAGAATTACTTACATTATTTTTACCTGATGTTGAACAAAAATTACTTTTTAGAGTTAGGTTTTCAGACTTAAGTTCAGTGTTAAGAGCTGTATTTTCTATTTTACATTCTGCATTTTGATTCTTTTAAATATCAATTTCTTTGGTTAGAATTCTATTTTCTTTCTTAAGTGTTTTCAGATTTAAAGTCAGTTTGTTATTGATATTTAAAATATCATTCGTTGGAGTAATTAAATCAGATCAGGTAAGTTCAGAAAATACCTCTTTTTCATCTTCTGATGATTCACTTCTAGAATTAGATTATGTTTCAGATCCGGAGGCAGAGCTTGTGTGAGCCATCAGAGCCAGTTCTATTTATGTTTCACTTATAGAGTTGGATCCAGAGGCAGAATGAGTGCGAACTATTTGAGCCAATTCTACTTCTTCTGATTCACTTCCAGAGTTGGATCCAGAGGCATAATGAGTGCGAACTGTCTGAGCCAATTACGCTTCTTCTGATTCACTTCCAGAGTCATATTTTATTTTGGATACAGAGGCAGAATCGATGTGAGCCATCATGGCTAATTCTGCTTCTTCACCTTCAGAAGATTCATCAGAATCATCCCATGTTGCCATGAAATTCTTCTTCTTGGGTCTGGAGTCATTCTTCTGATTTTTTCCTTTCTCCAGATTTTTACATTCTGACTTGATGTGCCCAGGTTCATTGCATCTATAATAGATGATACTCTTCTTGTCTTGTTCATCCTTTCCTTTGTTGGAATGCTTGGAATACCACTGGGGAAACTTCTTCCTTTTGTTTTGCCATATCTTCAGAACCTTTTTGGTTATGAAGGCAATGTGTTCTTCTTCTGGTTTCTAATTCTGGTCCTCAGAATCACTATCTTCTTATTCTGCTTCTGCTATTATAACTTTATTCTGTTTGGATTTTAAGGCTAGGGTTTTGTTCTTCTTCTTGGGCTCATCTTCTTCTAGCTCTATTTCACGTGACTTAAGGGAGCTGATTAATTTTTCCAGCTTCAGAGTGTTCAAGTCCTTTGCTTCCTCAATGGCAGTGACCTTTCGTCTCCACTTGGTTTGCAGACTTCTAAGAATTTTCTTCACGTGGTCAGCAGTGGTATAGCTCTTCTTGAGTACTCTTAATCACGAAACCAGATTCTGAAATCTGGAAAACATTGCTTCAATGTCTTCATCTTCTTCCATCTTGAACATCTCGTACTTCTTGACTAGAATGTTTGCCTTTTATTCTTGGACTTGCTTGCTGCCTTCATAAGTCAGAGTTAGAATGCTCTTTGCTGATTCTTTGTTAGTGCACTTTGTCGTTTCTTTGTTAGTGCACTTGTCGAACTCCTTGAATGTGATTGCATTGATCATGAACGTTATTGATTTGTGATGCATCTTGAACATCTTCTTCTGGTCAACATCCACATTTTTTCTGAGAATTTCAACACCATCAGCATCTTCTGGAGCAGTATAGCTGTAAGACCCTTAATTTTTAATTAAAATTATGGAATTAATTTTAAGTGTATTTTGGGGATATTTGTAAAATATTTAATATATGTATGTTTTGAGTGAATATATATATATATAAATATTTATTTTGGAAGATGAATTAAAATTATTGGATGAAGAATACATTAATTTAATTATGAGTAATTAAATTAACGGACAGTTAATTAAGGGATTAGCGGCTAATTGCGACGAGACTCGTTAAGTGCTAAGGATCAGACAAGTGTCGGGTGAGGTGACACCCACACAAGCCTATAAATAGGAGTGAGAAGGATGGTGAAATCAGAACACCATTCCTCCTTCCTCACTGCCCATACTGCATGTAACAGTACCCCTTTCCCTCCCATTCTGTTTTGCTTCCAGTTCACGATTTCAAAAGAAAAGAGAGGGAGTTCCTCAAAAGTGCCATTAATTGGAAACCTAGGCACCAAACCAGAAAACCCCCAGTACAAAATTTGTTCCCCACATCATTACGGAGCTAGAGAACCCAGTTTCGTAGCAGCAAACGCAAGCGGCAGTTTCACCGGTTTTGACGCGTAAACGGGAACGAAAGCAGAAACGTGAGCAGAAGCAGAAAACGCAACAAGGGTAAGGGCACCTTCCACTTTCTAGTTGCATTTTAGGACTGTAAATGTATGTTTGAGGTGTGATCACATTTGAGTTTCTGTTTTGAAAAAGAAACTGTTTTACATGACATTTTGAAAGATGAAAGAAAATGCATTCTGTTGAGGTTTTAAAAATCTGCAATATGCTGTTTTGGGTGGTTATTCCAGTGCTGTTTTGTTTATGTGGGAAGTTGAAAAATGTCTTGCATGTTATTTTGAATATGATTAAAATGCATGTTCATAAAACTGTTTTGAAAGTTGTTTTAAAATGTGAAAATGCATTCTATTGGTGTATTGCTGCTGTGTGATGCTTGCTGTTTGGCTGAATGTTTTAATGTCGTTCTGATGGTGTGAGAAAGCTGAAATGCTTTGCATGTTAATTCTGTTTGTGTGAGAAAGCTGAAATGCTTTGCATGTTGTTCTGATGTTTGAGAAAACTGAAATGCTTTGCATGTTGTTCTGACGTTTGAGAAAGCTGAAATGCTTGCATGATGTTTTGATGGTTTGAGAAAGCTGAAATGCTTTGCATTCTGTTCTGTTGATGAATGATCTGGTGTTACTGATATTTTCAAAAGAAAATGGATGTTAAATGATGAAAGTGTTTTCTAGAAAAGTTGCATTGATGAAAATGTGTGAGTTTTGTGGTTCAAAAGAGTGATAAAACTGTTTGGGGTTGTGCTGTTTTTTCAAAGGTAAAAGATTGAAAATGTGTTGAAGTCTCAAGAAATTTTCACTGAATCCGAAGGTGTATTCGAATACAACAGGAGTGTATTCGAATACAACCTTCCAAGTTTATGTTTTACTCAAGTTTTCAAACTTGTATTCGAATACGGGCCTCTGTATTCGAATACAGAGGAGGGATTTTGCTTCTGACTTAGCATATGTATTCGACTACGACCCTGTCGTATTCGAATACAGAAGTGAGATTTTAACACTGTATTCGCATCTGTATTCGACTACGACAGCTCCGTATTCGAATACAGGATGTTGACTTTTACAAATTTTGCTTCTGTATTCGAATACAAGGGAGCTGTCTTCGAATACAGATTCGGGTTTTTCCAGAAACTCATTTTTTAGCTTTTGTATTCGAATACAAGGAAGCTGTATTCGAATACAGATTAGTGTTTTCCAGAAAACCAAGTTTTAAGCACTATCATGTGAACTTTAAAGTGTTGGGGAAAGTTTGAAACAATTTAAAATGAAGTTTTCGAATAGTTTTGAAGAAGAGATGATGAGTTTAATAAAAACTTCAATGATGGTGGGAAAATGCTTAATATACACTGTTTTTATCTTTTGTATTCGACCACAGGCATGTTGTATTCGAATACAGAATGTTGAAATTATAGTTTCAGCTTCTGTATTCGAATACAAGGGATCTGTATTCGAATACAGAATTGTGTTTTTCAAAAATCCAGAGTTTTGAACATTGTTTTATAAACCTTAAGTGTTGGGGATCATTTGGGAAGGTTTGTGAGGAATTAAAATGGAATTTTTGTGATAGTTTGAAGTGGTGGTGATGAAGTTTTTGAGGCTTTACGGATGTAGTGAAAAATGTTGATTTGTGCACTGAGACTGGCTCTGTATTTGAATTCTAGGGGGCTGTATTCGAATACAGAGTGTTAATTCTGCACTGTTTTGGCTTATGTATTCGAATACAGAGAAGCTGTATTGGAATACAGATTCGTATTTTCCAGAAATCTCAGTTTTAAACACTGTTTTGTGAATTTAAAGAGTTGGGGGAAAGACTTATGATAATTAAGCATGGAATTTTGAGATGATGTAAGGTGATAATAATTGCTTGACTGTTTAATCATGGTTGTGATGATGATGATATTGATTGTGAGATGTTTGAGAAATGATGGAAAGGCATGAATTTTACTGATGTTGCATACTGTTTTCAGTGGAGAGAAAACACTGCATGTTCATGCATTGCATAGTCAGGTGGTGACCGCGATGGGCCACAGAGTTGATGCGGTGACCGTGATGGGCCGCGAAGTTAAGTAGTAATCATGGGTTATAGAATAGTTCCGCGTGTATTAGACAGTCTGTTCTATCCGGGGTCAGAATAGTTCGGCGTGTATTAGACGATCTATTCTACTCGGGCTACGGAGTGGTTCCGCGTGTATTAGACGGTCCATTCTATCCGTGCGAGGATTTAACTTTTGTGTATTTGGCTTGTGAGAGGCTAATACACGTAATTGTAGTGACCATGATGGTTATAGAATAGTTCCGCGTGTATTAGACGGTCTATTCTATCCGAGTTCAGAGTAGTTTCCGCGTGTATTAGACAGTCTATTCTATCCGGGCTACGTAATGGTTCCGCGTGTATTAGACGGTCCATTCCATGTGTGAAATTGTGCTAGTCTGTTGAGCGACTGCACTGGTGCTGATCTGTTGAGCGATTGCACCCTGGTCTTGAGGGCCGTTAAAGTCAAACATATTTAAATTGTGCTGGTCTGTTGAGCGACTGCACCTTGGTAATTCCAAGAAATTGTATACATGAGCATCTACATATTGCATCGGGGGATTGACCGGTGGGTCACGATTTGGGTATATGATGATGATTGGACATTGATGTATGTGAGTACTTTATGAAATCTGATTTTCTGATAAATGATTGTGATTGCTGAAGTGTTGGTTGTACTTACCACACATTTTTCATAATAATAGGTTGCTGTTTTGAAAAAGTATACATATCATGAAATTTCAAATGAGCATCCTTAATTTTCATCATTGTCATATGTTATACCATGGGTGTATTTGTTCTGTGATATAATTGCTATGTGCTTATTTGTTAATTTCGGTCGGTGACCCTTTACTATTATTGTGGAAATTGGGTTTTGCCCTCAGATGATACCCGAACCCTTCCTACCGATGGTTACACTAACGACGGAGACATTGTTAGTTTTCCTTGATCTTTACGCACGGCGTATTTGTAGACAACGCAGAGGGATAGACAGCTGGCTGGAGACGAGACTTGTAGAGGATGCGGCAGAGACCGTGCTACTGTAGCTTAGTGCATGATCAGTTAGAGTTGATGTATAGGATTTTGAACTGGAAAATGTAATTGGTTATTTTGGAAATTATTGTATAACTTTTCCGCTAATATTTTTCCGCACTCTGATATTTCCTATTAAGGTTATGACACTATTATCTTTTGAAATATATTAATGTTTATTATTAATTTCCAAAATTAAGGACTTAGTGATATTTTGATGAAATCATTTAATTACGTTCATCGATTAAATTACGACGTACTATTTTATGAAATGAATTAGTGAAAATTTTATTGTAACTCTTTTCGAATTAAATCTGGAAAATCATTTTAATTATTGAAAAAAAAAATACACTCGCGCTATGTTTTAAACTCGGGGTGTTACAATAGCCATCTTCCACCAAGTCCCAAAATTCAGAGTCTTGTGAAAAAAAGAAACTCCTCAGCATGTCCTTCCAGTACTCGAACCGTTCCCCATCAAACATAGGTGGTCTGTTGTTGTTTCCTCTAACAGCTTCTTCATTGAATCCAGACATGTTGAACCCTTGAATCTTTCCTTAAACACTGTAAATTGCTCAGCCTTGAGACCGAGCTTTGATGCCAATTGAAGGTGCAAACACAAGAAGGGGGGGTTGAATTGTGTTTGCAAACTCAAATTCTTTTTTCTGTTTTGACGAATATTGATGTCAGTTACTTGATGAATAATTAATCAGATTAAGCAGCGGATAATAACAACATATGAACACAGAGATTTATCCTGGTTCATTATTAACTTGGCTACATCTAGTCCCTTCATTCTGAAGGCTTTAATCCATTAATTCAAAACACTTTGAATTACAGCACCTGACCCTCCAAGCCAGACTTCTCGAATAGTCTGACAACCCTAGACTTTTGAGGAACGATAACAACACGTTAACCTTACAAGTCAAGTATTCTCCTTCCAATCTGACAACCTCATATTGAAGATGGAATCTACACCTCTAACGGGTTGGATTTCAAGGGTTTGGAACTCTGCAAAGTTCCTTCTGGAAAGCTGATTGCTGCACTGTTTTTCTCTCTCGAAAACAATTAGAAAATATTGCTTTTGCACTCAAGTGATTTTCTCTTTTGAACTCTCGGATTATGTTGAATATGAAGCTTGAGTTATTGTATTTTCGATGCCTAATGCTGCTGTCTGAAGCCTCCTTTTGAATCAAATCTCCTTAATACTTTGATCAAATTTCTATCAAAATTCAATGAAGTATTTTTCAAATTTTAATCAAGTCTTCATTGATTTGCATCATGATTTAAATTCTGGATCCTATGATCTACTGATCTGGACCAAGTCTGGACCATGTGATCTGATCTGTACCATTCTGTCTCATGATCTGGACTGTGTGATCTTCTGATCTGGACCGTTGATCTTCTGATATGGACCAAGTCTGGACCTAGTCTTATGTTCTGGACAATGCTATCTTCTGGTCTGGACCAAGTCTAGACCAAGTCTTATGTTCTGGACCATGCTATCTTCTGGTCTGGACCAAATCTGACTTATGTTTCGTTCTGGTATGGACCAAGTTTCCTTCTGGTCTGGACCAAGTCTCTTTCTGGACATACTTCCTTCTGGTCTGGACCAAGTCTCCTTCTGGACATGCTTCCTTCTGATCTGGACCAAGTCTCCTTCTGGACTCTGCTTTCTTCTGATCTGGGCCAAGAATAATATCCTCTAATGATGTCATTGTTTCTTTCCTCTGATGATATCCTCTGATTGATGATATCCTATTATGTTTGCCTTTGATGACATCCTTTGATTCTTGCATCTGGAGCTATCTTCTGGTATCCTCTGATGACATCCTCTGGATGTATCCTCTGGTGATATCTTCTAGCGTATCTTCTGGTGGCATCTTCTTGAGGTATCTTCTGCTGATGTCATCCTCTGATGACATCCTCTAGTGGCATCATTCTCTGGTGTAGCCTCTGATTTTTCATACTTCTTCTAAGTCAAAATATAATTTTCATAAAATACTTTTGCTAACATCAAAACTTTAATTGAAAGAACCAACTTGGTTCCAACATAAATATGGATGAAGAAAAAACTGGAGTGAAGCAGACATCAGAGGGTATGACATATACCAACACACTTAAGATAATTTGAAGTGTATAATGATAGTGAGATTGCCAAACGAGGAGATCTGGTTCATTTTGCGTTATTTGCAGATACAAAACCTTTGAAGATTGAATAAGCCTTAAAGCAATGATGGAAGAGATCAATGCATTTGAGAATAATCATACTTGGTACTTGACAGACTTGCCTCCAAAACAGAAGCAGATTGGAGTGAAATGGGTCTACAAATTAAAGCTGAATCCATATGGAACAATTGCTAAGTACAAAGCTAGATTGGTTGCCAAGGGATTCCTACAAAGGGAAGATATAGACTATTCTGAAGTGTTCACTTCAGTTGCCAAAATTGAAACAATCAGACTTGTAATTGCAATGGCATGTGGTAGGAGCTGGCTGATGTGCCCGCTTGATATGAAATCTGCATTTCTGAATGGATGGCTGGAAGAAGAGGTGTATGTCTCTCAACCACCTGGATTTGTGATTGAAGGAAAAAAGGATAAAGTGCTCAGATTGTGGAAAGCTCTCTATGGCTTGAAGCAAGCACCAAGAGCTCGGAACAAAAGAATTGACTCGTTCTTAATTAGAATTGGCTTCATCAAGTGCACAATGGAATATGAGTTTATGTGAGGCATTACACACTGAATGGAAGGCTTGCAATGATCCTAATATGCCTATATGTTGATGACTTGTTGGTAATTGGCAGTAACAGCAAGGCAATTGCAGAATTCATGAAAATCATGAAAAATGAGTTTGAAATGACAGACTTGGGCAAGCTAAGCTATTTTCAGGCATGGAGTTTACAAAGGCTGAAGAAGGGATGCTAATGCATCAGAAGAAATATGCTGGAGAGATCCTAAGAAGGTTTGATATGGCTGGCTGCAACCCTGCTATCATTCCAATGGAGATAAATGCAAAGCCAGGAACATAATTTGAAGAAGAGCTGGCTGCT
The DNA here is from genome assembly GCA_037974295.1 of Cicer cuneatum. Classification (NCBI taxonomy): domain Eukaryota; kingdom Viridiplantae; phylum Streptophyta; class Magnoliopsida; order Fabales; family Fabaceae; genus Cicer; species Cicer cuneatum. The sequence goes on from JBBPBO010001985.1 coordinate 41,118,920, forward strand.
GATTCAGCCTTATTCAAGTAGGTTGTGGGTTCCCTAAGATACTTGTGTAACACAATACCTGATATTTTCTATAATGTGGGCGTGGTAAGCAGATTCATGGAGAAACCCAAGCATTCTCACTGGCTGGAAGTCAAGAGAATCACGAGCAACAGATTTAAAGCAAGGAAATGGAGACTTGGTGGGATATTTAGATTAGTGTGGAGATAAGAGTGATAGAAAAAACACTTCAGGCTTTGTGTTCAAGTTCATGAAACTTGCCAAGCATTGTGGTTGGAATCATTGATAGCAGAGTTAAAGCTAGATGTATGCAAGCCAATTCCATTAATGATTGATAATATTTTCAGCAATAAATCTAGCAAAGAACCCTGTATCTCATGGAAGAAGTAAACACATTGAGACAAGATTTCACTTCTTAAGAGATCAAGTTTGAAGAAGCAAGTTGAAGCTCATTTATTGTCAAACTGCAGTTTAGCTGGCTGAAATCATGGCCATGGCTTTGAGGACAACTAGATTTGAAGAGTTAAGAAGATTACTAGGTGTAAAATGACTTAGATACTTGAATTAAATGAAAATGTTAGAAACCAAGAATGTTTTGGGAAAAATGTTAGAAACGAAGAATGTTCTAGAAAACCAGATTGATCAGAATAAACCAAGAATATTCTTGGTATTAGAAAATTTGTGTGATTCAAGTAAATCATTAGTTGTATGCGACAACTAACTAACTAATCTCTTAATAAGTTAGTTAGTTAATTAGAGGACAATTAGAATGAATAGGAATGAACCATGTATAAATAGCACACTCCATGCATTCAATAATGACAAGTCAAAGTCTTACAATTCATATGTTATCATATTTTCTATTTCTTGCACTTGAAACAATATCTTGAAAGCTAACAGATTTTAGGTTATTACACCTATCATACTGATCTCTTTCCATTAACAACCAATTGAAAACTTGCTCGTTCCCTTTCACCCAAACACACATGAGCCAAGTCCATTGGATATTTATTTATTTTATTTTCTTTATTTTAATAAAATAAAACTATTAATCATCAAAATCATTTTTAACACTTAGACGACATTTTTCCTCCTAGGATGCAGTAAGAAGATCGCGAGGTTGTTCCACCCCTTGTCCTCGAATAAGGTAATATGTTCTCATAAATTATTGCTTAAATCTGACCTAGCTAGCGAGTGATCCGAGTTTGCAACAGAAAACAAGACAGCTCAAAGGTACACTGCTTATAAGGGGGCCTTGCCTCTTGAATGAGCTTGTTCAACAATGTGTGCTCCTTCCCTACCTTAACTCTATCTTCATTATCAGTGAACCGGAAATAGTGCATATATACTTTTCAATGCAGCGGGGATGAGACAACGTGACATACTACGATCATGTAAAGAAGTACAACCCCTCGACTTGGCAATATGGAACCTATCAACAACTCACGTTCCTTTATGAGGTCCTATCGAGATAGGTAGACCCAAGACAATCCTCCCCCTCTTTCTATAAGACCCTTTTTCTTTTTCGACCTTGCGAAAAAGAAGAAAAGGTTTATTAACTTCTTTCATGTGAACAACTTACCATGTATCGAAAGATTTTTCTTGACGGCGGGGTCCTATGGGGAAGGGCCCAACCTAATAAGGACAGTGTAACACCCCGATTATTTAAACAAAAGAATCTATTTGTTTTTTCTTTTTTTGAAGAACTCGATAAAATAATGTATCGTAACACAAAACAACAAGGATGGTAGATAAATACATCATACATGCAAGCAAGCAAAAATAGTTTTGAGACAATAATCCAAACTATACTACCAGAAAATACACTAGAGCTATGAGACCTGTCAGAACATCACTCATACCCCTAGGGTATTCTTGGCAGACACCTATGAAGAAGTGATGCTCCAAGAATGTTATCCCCCTATGGTCGCATAAAAAAATGGAACATGGACCCACCTTCGAAAATCAACTATCAAGGTATGTCATAGATATAATCATCCCAAAACCAAATAAGTACACCACCAATAGAGAGACATTAAGGCTCTATACAACAGAAAAACTTAATATGATCATCCATTAACAACTATAGTAACAAGGGTGACCTCCGCTCACCACACAATTCCCATCTATTAAAAACTCTCTACCTAAAAGCCAGTCAATAGAGGATCACTCACCGGAAAAGGAAGCTCTAACTCGGCCCATGGTGACATCGACCAAGGTATCGGTGGTCTATGATGCTCTGGTCCCCGGCCAGCCTTGAGGATCCTGCAATGTCCTCTCCTGTCAGCATCAGCTGCTTACCCTTCTCATCAGCCCTCAGTCCAAACACCGCACCCCTTGCTCATGTGGTGGGAGTCACCACACCCATGTCACTATCACTTCTAGCTAAAGCATCCTGTGCATCCGCCCATGCTCCAATTGCCTTGACCGCTAATCCTAAAAGTATAGGGCAATCGATTCTCTCGGGTGTGAGTGCTACGTGTAATACTCCTCTAGCCCTCCTACTAGTCTTCACTACTCTCTTTGTGTATGTAGCTTTGCTTGACATGAGGTCGTATGCCCAAGAAATTGGCGAGTGCCGATTAGGGAAGTCTAACGACATTTCTGTCGTTAGGGTAACCGTCACTAGAATGAAGTCCGACATCGTTTGACGGTAAAGCCCAAGTTCCAAAATAATGTAAAGGGTCACAAACCAAAATTAACAATTATGACATGATAACAAATGATAAACAAAGAATTCATGAATATATATATTTATTTATATATATATTATAACAAGCATGACTCACGTGACAAACACCTATATGCAAGTGCACATAGTTTGAGAATTTTATAATCCTCCTCGAAAGGCCTAAATCATAAATGTACAGCCTCTCGCAAACCAGTACTATTTACCAAGGTGCAACCTCTCATAGGCTAACACGATTTACTATGTACTAGCACGACTCAATAATCTTGTAGGGATAAGGTTGACCATCAACACCTAGAAAAAACCCATGACCCATCACGACATAACTAACTATGAAATGTATGAGGATATTCTGACTCTTTCACATCAATTATTATGTCAATGAAGCTATTTAAAAATCTCTACTTTTAATACTCATTAAACCCTAATAATTTATCAACAATTTTTCACAAAGCATACTCAAGACATACCATCATCAATAAAACTCATAACATGTAATCAACACATATTTTCAATCATGAATCCATAATCAAATCAACATTATCTAACACATATTCAAACATTAGTCATACATATAATGTTCCTATATGGGAACTAAAATTTTGAAAAGAGCCCTTACCTCATGTAAGTTCCTTAATAAGTAGCGTTATCTCAGCCAAGCATAGCTAAACTATCACTGGTACTAAAACCTTCAATTCCATAATATTCGACTTAGTCAAAAATAGGTCACTGAGACTTTAACTACCTCACAAAAAAAATTTAAGGCATTTCTCTATATTAAATCATATCATTTTTTGTTCAAACACTACAACGAAAATATAAAATTCCAATTTCTCTTTTAAGAGACTTAACGGTTTTCTCAAAAAGTTTTCCCTTAAGATTCCAATAAAGAATTATTCATATTCACTTCTTTCCCATGTTTTGAAGTAAATAATCTCTTAAACAATTTGTTTTTGTAACAAATCCATGATTTTTAAAGTGTTATCAATTTATCACACCTCAACTTAAAACAAACATATCTACCCTTAATGTGAAAAAATATTTTCCACACATCAAAATCCAAAATCATAATCAATCATTGTTTTGCAAACATCTTTACCATTAAAATCAAAACATACAACTTTCAAACATAAAATAAATATTTGTTCATAAAGTGAATATGTTCAATTCAAACATTTTTGATATACAAGATTTGAACCCTTAAATTTTAAATATAAAACTATTTTGAAAGTCATAAAGTCACATACTATAAAAAGAAGGTCTTCAAACACTTGAGTTTTTCCGAACTCTTTTCTTCCAAAATTTCGTTGTAACCACTTTGTTTCCAAAATAATTTATCGAGGAGATCTACTATCCCATTTTGTCAAGAGATCAAAATAAAAAATTTCAATCAATTAAAGGTTCAATAGAAATTTCTCCCCATCCATTGTAGGTGCATCGAGTTTGTTCTCCAAAACCATAGGAGTATTTTTAAAGTTTTTCTTTTTTTATTAAGAGTCAAAATTAGTAACCCTTTGTCATCAAACTTACAAGATCTTTAAAAAGTTAACTTTGACAACATTGTCAACGACCTCTATTTTGTTTTTTTTTTATTTACCAAGGTTTCAAAATCAAGAATTAAATCACAAAATTTTAAAAACTCATAGTTCGAAAATCAATTTTAAAAACAACAAATTCACAAATTTTTTTCCATAACAACGGTGATTTTATCAAGTCAAATTTATTTATTTTAATCAAATCCGTCTTTAATATCATCTACCTCACGGACTCATCATTCAAGGAGGAGTATTTTTATTTTTTTATTTTTTTTAAATTAAACTTAAATTATATTCACAAAAATTACCAAATCAGAGAAAAGGGAAAATGAGGTAAGAGAATCACTCTAAAAACATAAAACGGACACATTGAATTAAGGGAAAATGAAACCAAACTACAGACTCAATAAGTTTGGAAAGGATGCTTGAAACTTTTAATTCTTGTTATAAAGTTTTGAACTTTTACATAAAGATAAAAACTTCAAGATAAGGTGAAACTTATTTAACACAAAGGTTAATACTTTTAATATAAAAATCAAACTTTTAAGCATAAAAATTTACAATTGTCATAAAACCTCTTTGTTTTCACGACTATCTCAATATCACATAGATCAATTTTTTTCTATCATATTCAACAACCCATAGAGCACCAAGAAATTGTAAGTTGAACTTAAAGAAATATCACAATACACCGCCAACATCGAAAAGGGGTTAAGAAAAGTTTTGACTATCCTCGTACTAACATTAATCAAACTAGATAGCAAGATTATAATAAAAAATTTAAAAATAAAAAAAACAACTCTGCCCTTCCATACATCACACTCCAACATTTTTTTTAAGTTAAAGAGAGGTTGGGAAAGGATATTTTCTCACCTTAATATCTAGCTTAAAAGAACCACAAGAGCAATACAACCAACTTTGATTTACAACATTTTTTGAGATTCAACCAAAATTTTTCAAAAATTGAATTTTAGTGTTTGTGTTTATCTATCCCCAACAACTTGAAAAAAAGAAAAGAAAAAGAGAGCGACAGGGAGAGGGAGGAACACAAAAGAAGAAAGAGGGAGGGTGAGTGTTTTTTGTGAAGAAAGAGAAGGAAGACAACTTTATGAAATAGAGAGGGTAAGGTCACGGTTTTGGCCGGGCCAAGAGAGATATTTTCTCTCTTAGATTCTCACTTTATTTTTTTTCTAAGCCATGCCTAACAATCTAAGTATCAAGTTCCACTATTAATTAGTATAGTTTGCTAAGAAAAACCCATCATTAAATTAATTAGTGGTCTAATCATGTCCCCCGTCACAAACCTAACTAAAAATATCTACTCTCATTGCAACTCAACTGAAAGATGAATTTATCAGTATCATGTAACATGTCCCCCTATCAGAAACCTAACTAAAAATATTTTACATTACTACCCCTTCAAAAAAAGTTTTGTCCTCGAAACTACGCATCGCTAAACAAATCGTGGTGATGCTCCCTCTTCTGATTCTCTAGCTCCCAAGTCGCATCTCTAGTAGTTGGGTTCTATATTACCTTGACCAATGGGATTTCTTTGTTCCTTCTATGTAAAATCTTCATGTCGTAGATTCTTGCATGTGGTACTTCAAACTGTTGGAACCAAGTTGGTTCTATACTTAGAATTTTGATGTTAACAAAAGTATTTTATGTACATAGTATTTTGACTTAGAAGATAAAATCAGAAGCCGTACAAAATCAGAGGATGACACCACCAGAGGATACATCCAAAGGAAGCAACCAGAGGATAGAAATGTCACCAGAAGGTTAGGCCAGATAATGCATCCAGAGGGTACCAGAGGATGCATCCTGAAGGCACTAGAGGATATCAGAGGATGTCATCAAAGGTAAAATATCAAAGGACAAATAACATCATCAGAAGATATCTTCCTTGGCCTAGATCAGAAGGAATCAGAGTCCAAAAGAAGACTTGGTCCTGACCAGAAGGAAGCATGTCAGAGGGAGACTTGTTCCAGACCATAAGGAATCATAAGTCAGACTTGGTCCAAACTCAATCCTGACCAGAAGATAGCTTGGCCGTGAATATATGAATCAGTCCAGACTTAATCCAGACTTGATCCAGAGCAGAAGATAACTATGACTTGGTCCAGACCAGAAGATCGCAGGGTCCAGAACATAAAATTCAGTCCAGATCAAAAGAAATGATTGTCCAGATTTAATCCAGACTTGATCCAGATCAGAAGATAAAATGTCCAAATTAAAAGATCAATAGTCCAGATTTAATTCAGATTCAATCCAGACTCAGTCCAGACTTGGTCCATATCAGAGGGAAAATGTTCAGATCAATGGTCCAGATTTAAGTATCATGGCCCAGTGTTGGTCGAGATCAGAAGATCAGATCATATGGCCCAGTGTTGGCCGAGATCAGAAGATCAAATCATATGGTCCAGTGATTGGCCGAGATCAGAAAATAAGATCATATGGTCCAGTGTTGGCCGAGATCAGAGGATCACATAATTGGGGTAGATCAAATTACATAAGTCTAGAGTTGGTCGAGATCAGAAGATCATATGGTCCAGATTTTAATCATGATGAAAATCAGTGATGACTTGATTAAAATTCGAAGAAGACTTGATTAAATTTTGATAGAAATTTGATCAAAGTATTAAGGGGATTTGATTCAAAAATTACTGAAGACTTGGAGAAATTCGAATGCAATCCCAAGCTTAAAAAGATATGGTTTGAAATTAAAAGAAACAAGATTGGTCAACAGAATTTTCAAATGCAATCTGGAGCTAAAAGGATACTTTTTTTTATTTAAGTGAAACACGATTGGCCAAGTTATTTTTGAAAGAGAATCTGGACAGATAGAGCTCGAATTTGATCATGGAAGAAGCCCTTATTTTCATCTATAAAAGGAGGCTCAAGGCAGAAGATTTAGCATAGAAAATTCGTAAAAGAGTCATAAACTTCCAAAAGCAAACACTCGAGTTTTTAGTGAGGTTAATTGTGAGTATCAGCTTTCCAGAAGCAAGTACTCTATATTGTTGAAGTAGAGTCTACAATCTGAAGAGTCAGAAGAAGTAGCAGGTAACTTAGCAATTAGATTCAAGGTATTGAAATCCCTTCTACAATCTGGGGTTGTCAGATTGGTAAGAGAAGACTTGACTTGTGAAGTCAAGGTGCTGTGTTCCTCAAAAGTCTAGGATTGTTAGACTGTTTGGGAAGACTGACTTGGAGGGTCAGTAGTGTTGTTGTAATTCAAAGGTTTTGAATTAGTGGAAAAATCCTTCGAGGTGAAGGGACTGGATGTAGCCTAGTTAATGGTGAACCAAGATAAATCTTTGTGTTGATTATTTTACTTTATCCGCTGCTAACTCTGGTTGTTTATATATCAGATTTTAAATAATCATAAAAAAAAATAAAAAATTCAAGTAGTACAAACACAATTCAACGCCCCCTTCTCGTGTTTGCACCTTTAGATCAGACCTTTCTTCTTCTGATACTTCACCGTCAGAGTCCGAATCAAACTCAGTGCTGTAATCAGATTATGTATGAGCCATCAGAGCCTGTTCTGTTTCTAGCTTGTTCAAACTGGTTGAACTGTTCCCTTGATTTTGCTTCGGCTGATACACCATGTTCCTCTGGTGATTCTAGAACTTATGGTGATTCTGGTAATTCTACTTCTTTTGGTAATACTGAAGCTGATGTGTGTGATTCTACTATTTGTGGCTGAACCTCTGATTCTGATACTGGTTTTGGTGGTCGTTCTGGTTTGGGTTCTGGTTCTGATTCTGGTGTGAATTGTATTGACCAGACCTTCTTTCATTAGACTCATTTTGCTTCTATCTGGTGGAAACTAGAACATACACCTTTTTCTGTTTGTGCATTGCCAGCATCTAATGACCAGGCACCATGATTGGTGTTTCCTTCTGGTTGCTCAGAATATCTGCAACATAAAAAATTTTGTTCTTTGGTACCCAAAACTGGTTGGGTCCTGGTTTGTTAGACTTAACAGGTCTCTTGTCTTTCCCAGATTTTATCATAGGACAAGACAATTTAGAATGACCCTTTCTAGCACAAATAATACACAGAACATTAGTGTGAGTAGATTTAATTTCAACAACAGATTCAGTAAAACCTATTCCTCTGTTACCATTGTTACTGATTCCATAAATCATGGAAGCATACTTACTTCTTTCCATACCATTTGCAATAAAGTTTTGAAAAGCTTGTTCATGCATATCAGATTCACAAACAGTATTGGAAGTAGAGCAAATATTACTTTTGAGAGTTAGATTTTCAGAATTGAGTCTGGCAACTTCAGTTTTAAAATTAGTGTTTTCAATTGCAAACTCAGCATTCTGATTCTTTAAAATTTGTACTTCTTTGGTTAGAATTTTCTTTTCTTCCCTCAGTGTTTTCAGTTTTAAAGATATCTTGTTGTTGGCATTTAGAAAGTCTTTAAGAGCAGTAATTAATTCAGATTTAGTAAGATCAGAGAATAACTCTTCGTTTTCATCTTCTGAATCAGTTCCAGAGTCTGTGATGGATCCAGAACTTGAGTTGGTATTTGCCATCAGAGCCAGTACTGCTTCCTCTGATGTGCTTCTAGACTTGCCGGAATGAATGATTTGTCCATTCTTCTTACCTTCTGCTTTTCTTCCAGAGCTAGTAACTTTATGGAGTCTAGAGGCAAACCTGATGTGAGCCATCATAGCTGTTTCTGCCTCTTCATCATCAGATGATTCCTCTTCTAAGTTAGATGCATCCCATGCTGCCATCAGACCATTCTTCTTGAATCTGGAACCTTTCTTGTGATGCTTTCCTTTCTCCATGTTTGGCCATTCTGACTTGATATGTCCAGGTTCATTGCAACCATTGCAAATGATGCTTTTCTTGTCAGCTTCTTCTTTTCCTCTGTTGGAGTATTTGCCATTTTTCCTGGGAGCTTTCTTCTTTCTTTTTTGCCGCATCTTTGCAATCTGCTTGGTTATGTAAGTAAGATCATCGTCTTCACTATCATTATCCTCTGATTCTGATACAACCTTTGTAGCTTTCTTCTGTTTTGGCTTAAGGGCTAAAGTCTTCTTCTTCTTTGGTTCATCTACATTTAGCTCTATTTCATGAGACCTGAGGGAGCTGATCAGATCTTCAAGCCTCAAGGTATTCAGATCTCTGGCTTCCTGTACTTTAGTAACCTTTGGTCTCCATTTGGCTGGTAAGCTTCTGAGGATCTTCTTTACATGATCTGTAGTGGTGTAGCTTTTCTTTAATACTTTTAAACCTGATACCAGAGTCTGGAATCTGCAGAACATTGCTTCAATGTCTTCATCCTCTTCCATTTTGAACATCTCATATTGTTTGACCAGTATGTTTGCATTTGCCTCTTGAACCTGTTGACTTCCTTCATAGGTCAGAACCAAACTGTCATAGATGCTTTTTGTTGTTTCCTTGTTAGTGCATCTATCAAATTCTTTAAATTTGATAGCATTGATCATGATGGTTCTGGACTTGTGATGCAGCTTGTATAACTTCTTCTGGTTGGGATTCATATCTTCTACATCCAGTTCTTGACCAGTTTCATCTCCTGGTGTAGTGGGTGCAGTATAGCCTTTGACTACCTAGGTCTAGAGATCAGGATCTTGGGAGATGAAGAAGCTTCTCATTGTGTCCTTCCAATATTCAAAGTGATCTCCGTCAAACAGTAGAGGCCTGTTGATGTTGCCTCCAAATTCTTCTTTGGATTCTGACTAGTTGAACCCCCTTGGACCTTTCCTCAAACACTTTTAAGTGCTCAGCCTTGAGACCGAGCTCTGATGCACTACTGACCCTTCAAGTCAGTGTTCCCAAACCGTCTAAAAATCCTAGACTTTTGAGGAACACAAACATTGACTTCACAAGTCAAGTCTTCTCCTACCAATCTGACAACCCCAGATTGTAGAAGGAATTACAACTCCTTGAATCTAATTGCTAAGTCACCTTCTACTTCTTATGACTCTTTATATTGTAGACTCTACTTCAACAATATAGATTTAACACAAGGGGAACGAAAACAAGAGTGCTTGCTTCTGGAAAGCTGATACTCACAATTAACCTCACTGAAAACTCGAGTGTTTGCTTCTGGAAGTTTATGACTCTTTTACTGTATTTCGATGGCTAAGTCTTTTGCCTTGAGCCTCTTTTTATAGATGAAAATTAGTGTTTCTTCCATGATCAAATTCGAGCTGTATATGTCCAGATTCTCTTGCAATAATAACTTGGCCAATCCGGTTTCAGTTAAATAAAATTCGTATCTTTTTAGCTTCAAATTGCATTTGAAAATTCTGTTGACCAATCTTGTTTCTTTTAATTTCAAACCATATATTTTTAAGCTTCAGATTGCATTCGAATTGCTTCAAGTCTTCAGTAATTTTTGAATCAAATCCCCTTAATACTTTGATCAAATTTCTATCAAAATTTAATCAAGTCTTCTTCGAATTTTAATCAAGTTATCACTGATTTTCATCATGATTAAAATCTGGACCGTATGATCTTCTGATCTCGACCACCTTTGGACCATATAATCTGATCTGCCCCAATTATGCGATCCTCTAATCTCGGCCAACACTGGACCACATGATCTGATCTTCTGATCTCGGCCAACACTAGGATCTTTTAATCTGGATCAAGTTTGGATTAAATCTGGTCAATCATTTCTTCTGATCTGGACTGAGTTTTATGTTCTGGAAAATGCTATCTTCTGGTCTGGACCAAGTCATTTGTTCTGGACCAGTTATCTTCTGCTTTGGACCAAGTCTGGATTAAGTTAGGAATGATTCTTATATTCACGACCGAGCTATCTTCTGGTCAGGATTGAGTCTGGACCAAGTCTGACTTATGTTTCCTTCTGGTCTGGGACAAGTCTCCCTTTGACAGGCTTCCTTCTGGTCTGGACCAATTCTCTTTCTGGACTCAGCTTCCTTCTGATCTGGGCCAAGAAAGATATCCTCTGATGATGTTATTTGTCCTTTGATATTTTGCCTTTGATGACATCCTTTGATATCCTCTGGAGGTGTATCCTCTGGTGCGTTCAGGATGCATCCTCTAGTACCCTCTTGATGTTTCCTCTGGCCGAACCTTTCTGGTGACATTTCTATCCTCTGGTTGCTTCTTCTTATTTTGCACCGCTTCTGATTTATTCTTCTAAGTCAAAATACTATTTACATAAAATACTTTTGTTAACATCAAAATTCTAAGTATAAAACATACTTAGTTCCAACATGATCCGCAACACAATGTATGGTATCTGGACAGTGGATGCTTTAGGCATATGATTGGAGACAGATCAATGTTCCAGAAGCTGACTCTAAAGAAAGGAGGCAAGGTTGCCTTTGGAGGAAACTAGAAAGGTCAGATCATTGGTACAAGCACAGTTGGTAACAATTCTTCTTCCTTATCTATTGAAAATGTTTTATTAGTTAAAGGTCTGAATCACAATTTGTTAAGCATTAGTCAGTTAAGTGACTGCAAGTATGATGTTGTGTTTAATCAGAAAACCTGCAAGGCTATTAGTCAAAAAGATGGATCTGTTTTGTTCACTGGTGTTAGGCAGAATAATGTCTATAAGATAGATCTATTTAGCCTAGTTAAGCAGAAAGTTAAGTGTCTTTTATCTGTTAGGGAGGAAAATCTGATTTGGCACAAACAGTTAGGCCATGCAAACCCTAGGCTGGTTTCTAAGTTAAGTAAACTTCAGCTAGTGAGAAGTCTTCCCAAACTAAGTACCAAATCTGAGATTCTGTGTGAAGCATGTCAAAAAGGTAAACAGACCAAAAGCTCTTTTAAACCTAAAAACTGTATTTCTACTTCACAACCTCTTGAAGTGCTTCATTTAGATCTATTTGGTCCTGTTCAAACTGCATCCCTTAGTGGTAAGAAGTATGGGTTTGTCATAGTTGATGATTACTCAAGGTGGACTTGGGTAAAGTTCATGAGAAACAAAGATGAATCCCATAAGGTATTTATTTCCTTCTGCAATCAAGTTATGAATGAAAAAGGTTTTAAAATCATAACTATTAGAAGTGATCATGGAGGTGAGTTTGAGAACAGATACTTTGAAGAATTTTGTGATGAGAATGGCATCTCTCACAAGTTCTCATCCCCCAGAACACCTCAAAAGAATGGAGTTGTTGAAAGGAAGAACAGGTCATTGCAAGAGATGGCCAGAACCATGCTGAATGACATGAATGTTGCAACCTACCTATGGGCAGAAGCAGTCAACACTGCATGCTACATCCAGAATAGAGTTTACATCAGGTCTATTCTAAACAAAACTCCATATGAACTGTAGAAAGGTAAGAAACCTAATATTTCCTATTCCAAACAGTTTGGCTGCATTTGTTATATGTTAAACACTAAGGATAATCTTGCAAAATTTGATTCTAGATCTCAAAAGTGTACCTTCATTGGTTACTCTGAGAGATCAAAAGCTTATAGAGTGTTTAATAAAGAAACTAACACTGTGGAGGAATCCATATACATTAAATTTGATGACAAACAGTTTGACTCTAAAAAGTCAAAGCAAGATGAGGAAATTGTAGGTTTACCAGAAGCACAGGAAGCAGGAGCAAATCAAACAACAGAACTAGAGAAAGAAAAGGATGAAAGCAAATCCGAAGATAATGCTGAACCTGAAGACAAGTCAGAAGGAAAGAATGGGTGGAAGTACAAGTCTTCACATCCAGAAACACTAATTATTGGAAGCGCAGCTGAACCATTGAAAACCAGATCATCATTTAAAGAAACAAGTCTGTTTGGTTTACTTTCTACCATTGAACCAACTACTGTTGATGAAGCACTGGCAGAAGAAGGATGGATTCTTGCAATGCAAGAAAAGCTAAATGAGTTTGAAAGGAATGATGTTTGGGATCTGATGTCCAGACCACACAAAAATATCATTGGAACCAAGTGGGTGTTCAGGAACAAACTCAATGAAAAAGGTGAAGTAGTCAGGAATAAAGCTAGGATTGTGGCACAAGGATACAGTCAGCAAGAAGGCATTGATTACACTGAGACTTTTACTCTAGTGGCCAGGTTAGAAGCAAATCGTATCCTACTCTCTTTTGCTGCAAATCATGATATTACTTTGTATCAAATGGATGTCAAAAGTGCTTTCTTAAATGGTTATATAAGTGAGGAAGTCTATGTCAAACAACCCCCAGGTTTTGAAAATTCTGATTTTCCAAACCATGTTATTAAACTTAAAAAATCTTTATATGGTTTAAAACAAGCACTTATGGCATGGTATGACAGACTTAGCAACTTCTTACTTAAAAATAAGTTTGATAGAGCCAAATAGATAACAATTTGTTTAGAAAATCCATTAAATATGATATTCTGATCATTCAAGTTTATGTTGATGATATTATCTTTGGATCCGCTAATGGCACTCTCTGCCAAGAGTTTTCTGATTTGATGCAGCAAGAGTTTCAGATGAGCATGATGGGAGAACTTAAGTTCTTCCTAGGAATTCAGATTCAGCAAGGCAAAACAGGTATACTCATTCACCAATCTTAGTACACTAAAGAACTTCTCAAAAAGTTCAAGATGAGTGATTGTAAGCCTATGGACACCCCCATGCACCCCACCTGCTCACTTGAAAAAGATGAATCCGGCCAAAAGGTAGACCAGAAAACATACAGAGGTATGATTGGATCCCTTATTTACCTAACTTCTTCTAGACCTGACATTTTGTTTAGTGTTTGTATCTAGATTTAAGTATCATGGCATAGTGTTGCCCAAGATTAGAAGATCATATCATATGGCCCAATGTTGGCCGAGATAAGAAAATCAGATCATATGGTCCAGTGTTGGTCGAGATCAGAGGATCACAAAATTTGGGCAGATCAGATTACATAAGTCCAGAGTTGGTCGAGATCAGAAGATTGAAGGTGCAAACATGAGAAGGGGGAGTTGAATTGTGTTTGACTAACTTGAATACTTTTTCTGTTTTTGCAGTTTTATAAGAAAACTTGATGTATAAATCAAATAGAGTTAGCAACGGATATAAAGTAAAAATAAAACACAGAATTTTATACTAGTTCACTGTTAACGAGGCTACGTCCAGTCCCTTCACTTTGAAGGATTTCACTAATTCAAAACCTTGAATTACAACAATACCACTGACCCTCCAAGTCAGTCTTCTCAAACAGTCTAACAATCCTAGACTTTTGAGGAATACAGCACCTTGATTTCTCAAGTAAGGTCTTCTTCTACCAATCTGACAACCCCATATTGTAGAAGGAATTACAATGCCTTGAATCTAATTGCTAAGTAATCTGCTACCCCTTTTGACTTCCTCAAATTGTAGACTCTTCTTCAACAACTTAGATCTAACACAAGGGAAAGAAAAACATGAGTGCTTGCTTTTGGAAAGCTGAAACTCACAATTAACCTCACTGAAAACTCGAGTGTTTGCTTCTGGAAGTGTATGACTCTTTTGTGATTTTCGATGCTAAGTCTTCAGTCTTGGGCCTCCTTTTATTGATGAAGAATTAGGGTTGCTTTCATGCTTAAGTTCGAGTTGTATCTTGCCAGATACTCTTGCAAAAATAACTTGTCCAATCGGGTTTCACTTAAATAAAAACATATCTTTTTAGCTCCAGATTTGCCTTCAAAAATAATTTTGACCAATCTTTTTTTTAAATTAATTCTTGATCAAATCTTTCTTCCGACCAATAGCTTCTGAACTCCCATACGACTTCAACTTATTTTTGTATCAAATCCTTTTAATACTTTGATCAAATTTAATCAGGTCTCCACTAATTATCATCATCATTAAATCTGGATCGTTTGATCTTTTGCTCTCGTCCATATCTGGACCATACAATCTGATCTGCTGTGATCCTCTGATCTGGGCCAACCCTGGACCACACTTTCTGATCTTGACCACTCTGGACTTGCAATCTGATCTGTTGCGATCCTCTGATCTCGGTCAATACTGGACCACACGTTCTGATCTTCTGATCTCGGCCAACACTGGGCCATATGGTCTGATCTTTTGATATCGGCCAACACTGGGCCATATGCTTAAATCTAGACCATTGATCTGAATATGTTCCCTCTGATCTGGACCAATTCTAGACTGGGTCTGGATTGAACTGAAATTAAGTCTGAACATAGGATATTTTAATCTGTTCATTTACCTTCTGATCAGGAGTCAGTTCTGGATTAAATCTGGATATCATTTCTTCTGGTCTGGATTTAGTTTCATACTCTAAACCATGCTATCTTCTGGTCTGGGCCAAATCTAAATTAAATCTCTTGTTCTGGACAAATTAATTTATGCTCTGATCAAGTTTGGGTCAAGTATGGACTGATTATCATTTCACTGCTAAGCTATCTTCTGGTCAATAAAACTTCTGGACTAAATCTGACTTATGAATCCTTCTGGTCTAGAACAAGTCTCCCTCTGGCAGGCTTCCTTCTGATCTGGTCCAGGTCTCCTTCTGGACTCTACTTCCTTCTGATATGGGCCAGGAAAGATATCCTCTGATGGTGTTTGAAAATCCTGGTGTATCCTCTGGTGCCTTCAGGATGCATCATCTGGTACCTTCTGGATGCATTATCTGGTGACTTCTCGAGGTGTATCCTGTGGTCTGATTTTATCCTCTGGTAATTCATCTTCGGCCTCTGGTTACTTTATCTTCAGCCTCTGGTTACTTCATCTTCTGGTGGCATTTAATATAATAATTCAAGGTACAAAATAAGATTACATGGAGTGCTTTTGTTAACATCAAAATCCTTAGTACTTAGAACCAACTTGGTTCCAACAAAGATCATACGGTCCATATTTTAATCTTGATAAAAATCAGTGATGACTTGATTAAAATTCGAAGAAGAATTGATTAAATTTTGATAGAAATTTGATCAAAGTATTAAGGGGATTTGATTCAAAAATTGCAGAAGACTTGGAGAAATTCGAATGCAATCTAAAGCTTAAAAAGATATGGTTTGAAATTAAAAGAAACAAGATTGGTCAACAGAATTTTCAAATGCAATCTGGAGCTAAAAAGATACGTTTTTTATTTAAGTGAAACCCGATTGGCCAAGTTATTTTTGCAAGGGAATCTGGACAGATACAGCTCGAATTTGATCATGGAAGAAGCCCTAATTTTCATCTATAAAAGGAGGCTCAAGGCAGAAGACTTAGCATCAAAAATCAGTAAAAGAGTCATAAACTTCCAGAAGCAAACACTCGAGTTTTCAGTGAGTATCAGCTTTCTAGAAGCAAGTACTCTTGTTTTTCGTTCCGTTGTGTCAAATCTATATTGTTGAAGTAGAGTCTACAATCTGAAGAGTCAGAAGAAGTAGCAGGTGACTTAGCAATTAGATTCAAGGTGTTGAAATCCCTTTTACAATCTGGGGTTGTCATATTGGTAGGAGAAGACTTGACTTGTGAAGTCAAGGTGTTGTTAGACTGTTTGGGAAGACTGACTTGGAGGGTCAGTAGTGTTGTTGTAATTCAAAGGTTTTCAATTAGAGGAAATATCCTTCGAGGTAAAGGGACAGGATGTAGCCTAGTTAATGGTGAACCAGGATAAATCTTTGTGTTGATTATTTTACTTTATCTGCTGCTAACTCTGCTTTTTTATACATCAGATTTTAAATAATCATCAAAATTAAAAAAAAAATTCAAGTAGTACAAACACAATTCAACCCCCTTCTCGTGTTTACACGTTCACAAACAACAAGTTACCCTTCAACTGAGTTGTGTTTGGTTCAATCACATGTGACAGATTCGAAATGTATTTCCTTAATTGCGACACGTGAAACACAGAGTGAGTATTGGACAACATCAGAGGTAACATATTCTGATAAGTCACGGGTCCAACTTGTGCAGGAATCTAATATGGTCTAATAAACTTTGGAGTTAGTTTCCTTGATTTTATGGCTCTGTCAACTCGATTCATAGGCGTCACTCTATGCTATGAAACACACGGTCACCCTGCTCGAATTCAAAAGGTATGCGATGTTTGTCTGCATGACTCCTCGTAGTCAGTTGCACCATCTCAGGTCCTACAATCATACTTTCACCTTCCTGATACGAGCGCAAAGCCTCATATGGTGCCATTCCAACACTTTTGTGGAAGCTATTGTTGTAGGTAAACTCAATCAATGATAGGACATCATCCCAACTTCCTCTATCATCTTATACACATGCCCTCAATAAATCTTCACATGATAGATTCGTTCTCTCTATCTGTCCGTCCATTTGCAGAAGTTATGTTGAACTCAATCTTAGTTTCACTTCTAACGCTTCATGCTATTGGAACCAAGTTGGTTCTTTTAATTAAAGTTTTGATGTTAACAAAAGTATTCTATGAAAATCATATTTTGACTTAGAAGAAGTATGAAAAATCAAAAGATACATCCAGAAGATACAAATAAGAAGTAGAATATGTCATCAGAGGATGACGTCCATAGAAATTAAAAATGCCACCAGAAGATACGGCCAGAAGATATCACCAGAGGATACATCCAGAGGATACCAGAGGATCTCATCAAAGGATGCATCCAGAGGATACCTCCAGAAGATACATTCAGAGGATACGAGAGAATATCACTAGAGAATGTAATCAGAGGATACCAGAGGATATCACCAGAGGATCCCATCAGAAGCAAGAATCAGATAATGTCATCAAAGGAAAATATTAGAGGATATCATCAATCATAGGATATCATCAGAGGGAAGAAACAATGACATCATCAGAGGATATTATTTTTGGCCCAGACCAGAAGGAAGCATGTCCAGAAGGAGACTTGGTCCAGACCAGAAGGAAACATTGTCCAGAAGGAAACTTGGTCTAGATCAGAAGATCACACAATCCAGATCATGAGATAGAATGGTTCAGATTTGATGATATGGTCCAGACTTGGTTGAGATCAGCAAGTCATACGGTCCAGAATTTAAATCATGATGCAAATCATTGAAGACTTGATTAAAATTCGAAGAAGACTTGATTGAATTTTGATAGAAATTTGATCAAAGTATCAAGGGGATTTGATTCAAAAATCACTAAAGACTTGAAGGAAATTTGAAAGAAATATGAAGCTAAAAAATGATACGTTTTGAAATTAAGAAACAGGATTGGTCAACAGAATTTTCAAATGCAATCTGAAGCTAAAAAGATATGTTTTGAAATTAAGAGAAACAGGATTGGCCAAAAGAATTTTCAAAGGAAATCTGAGCAGGATTTATGTCGAATTTAAGCTTGGACAAAGCCCTAATTACAACTATAAAAGGATACTTTAGGCAGCAGTAATATGCATCGAAAAACACAAGAACTCAAGCTTCAATTTAATGTCATCCGAGAGTTCAAAAGAGAGAAACACTTGAGTGCAAAAGAGGGTGAGAATTATTTTTCGAGAGTGAAATTCGAGAGGGAAGAAACAATGACATCATCAGAGGATATCTTTCCTGGCCCAGATCAGAAGGAAGCAGAGTCAAGAAGGAGACCTGGACCATACCAGAAGGAATCATAAGTCAGACTTGGTCTAGAAGGAAGCCTGCCAAAGGGAGACTTGTTCCAGACCAGAAGGAATCATAAGTCAGACTTGGTGCAGAATTAATTTTGAACAGAAGATAGCCTGGTAGTAATTATAAGAATCAGTCCAGACTAGAAGATAGCATGTGTTGGAACCAAAAGAATAGATTAGAGGATGACGTTACTAGAAGCATAAATCAGAGGATGACGTCACCAGAAGCATAAATCAGAGGATCACGTCACCAGAAGCATAAATCAGAGAATGACATCACCAGAGAATGTCACTAGAAGATGACGTCACCAAAAGATGACGTCACTAGAAGCAGAAATCAAATGATGATGTCACCAGAGGATATCATCAGAGGAATCTATCAGAGAAAAATGCTCAAAACAGATTTGGAGCAAAAGACTCGAGAAACAGAATCTAGCTAAAAATATGCTCAAAACAGAATCTGACAAAAATGCTCAAAACAGAATTGGAGCAAAAGACTCGAGAAACAGAATCTAGCTAAAAGTATGCTCAAAACAGAAACGGAGCGAAATGCTCAAAACAGATTAATCGAAATACACTCCAGAAGTAAAGCCTCAGTGAAGTCCTAACGTTCAACTATAAATAGAGACTTAATGCTGAAGAATAAGGTATCGAAAATACATGAGAGTCATACACTTCCAAAAGCAAAATACTTGAGTTTTTAGTGAGGTCAATTGTGAGTATCCGCTTTCCAAAAGCAAGTACCATATGTTTTTATTTCCCTTGTGTTAGGTCTAAGTTGTTGAAGTAGAGTCTACAATCTGAGGGAGTCAGAAGGAGTAGCAGATTACTTAGCAATTAGATTCAAGGTTCTTTTCCTCAAAAGTCTAGGGTTGCTAGACTTTTTGAGAAGACTGACTTGGAGGGTCAGTGGTACTTTGTAATTCAAGGTTTTTGTAAGACCCTTAAATTTAAAATTAATTTATGAAATTAATATTAAGAGTATTTTGGGGATATTTGTAAAATATTTAATATATGTATGTTTTGAGTAAATATATATATATATATATATATATTTATTTTGGAAGATAAATTAAGATTATTGGATGAAGGATAAATTAATTTAATTACGAGTAATTAAATTATCAGACAGTTAATTAAGACGTTATCGGCTAATTGCGACGAGACTGGTTAAGTGTTGAGGATCAGACAAGTGTCGGGTGAGGTGGCACCCACACAAGCCTATATATAGGAGTGAGAAGGAAGGGAAAAGTCAGAAAACCATACCTCCTCCATACTACATGTAACAATATCCCTTCGCTTCCCATTATGATTTCTGTTCACGTTCAAAAAAAAAAAAAAAAGGGGAGTTCCTCAAAAGTGATATTACTTGGAAAACCAAGCACCAAACCAGAAAACTCCAGTACCAAAGTTGTTCCCCTCATCATTCCGGAGCTAGAGAACCCAGTTTCGTAGCGGCGAACGGGAGCGGGAACTTCGCCGACTTTTGTCGCAAAAAACGTGTACGAAAGAAGAAATTTAACAGAAGGGGTGAAGGTACAAACACGAGAAGGGGGGGTTGAATTGTGTTTGACTTAATTTGAATACTTTTTCTGTTTTTATACTTTCAAAACAAAACTTAATGTATAATTAAAAACAGAGTTAGCAGCAGATAAAAGTAAAAATAAAACTCACAGATTTTATACTGTTTCACCGTTAACGAGGCTACGTCCAGTCCCTTCGCCTTGAAGGATTTCACTAATTCAAACTTGAATTACAACCTTGCTACTGACCCTCCAAGTCAGTCTTCTCAATAGTCTAACAATCCTAGACTTCTTGAAGAAAACAACCTTGTCTTCAGCCAATCTGACAACCCCAGATTGTAGAAGAAATCACAACACTATGAATCTAATTGCTAAGTACCTTGCTACCCTTTCTGATTCCCTCAGTTTGTAGACTCTACTTCAACAACTTAGATACAACCCTATCTAATTGCCAAGTACCCTGCTACCTCTACTGACTCCCTCAGATTGTATACTCTACTTCAACAACTTAGATTTGCCACAGTGGAAAGAAAATAACACGAGTACTTGCTTCTTGAAAGCTAAAACTCACAATTGACTTCTATGAAAATTTGGGTATTTGTTGCTTTGGAAGTGTATGACTCTTTTGTGATTTTCAATACTATATTCTTCATCATTAAGTCTCTATTTATAGTTGAACTTTAGAACTTCACTGATGCTTTACTTCTGTAGTATATTTAGATTAATCTGTTTTGAAAATATTCTGGAGTATTTTGCTCAGATTTTGTTTTGAGCCTTTTGCTCACTGATCTGTTTTGAGCATTTTGCTCCGCTTATGTTTTGAGCATTTTTCTCAGATTCTTTAATCCTCATGATCAAATCTGCACCATTGGATCTTAATGCGATAGTCCACATCTGGACCAGCCTATTTGATATTCTGTGATCCTCTGATTTCGGCCATTCCTGGACCACACTTCCTAACCCTCTGATTTCGGCCACCACTGGGCCATGGTCTAATTTTCTGATCTGGACCATCACTGGACCAAATAATTATTTCTGAACCATTGATCTGGAAATTTTTTACTCTGATCTGGACAGATTCTGGACTTTGGTCTGGAACAAACTAAAATTAACTTGAACAAAAAATATTTCAGTCTGGACATTTTACTTTTAATTTTGGACCAGGTCTGGATTGATTCTGGAACTCATTTCTTTTGGTCTGGACTTAGTTCCATGCCCTGAATCGTGCTATCTTATGATCTTGGCCAAATCTGAATTGATTCTTTTGTTCTGGACTCATAAACATACCTTCTGGTCAAGTCTGGAATAAGTCTGGACTGTGTAATTTTTCACTGCCAAGCCATGTTCTGGGCAGAATAACTTCTGGAATAAAATTGATATTTGACTCCTGTTTGTGTGGAACAACTCTCCTTCTGGCAGGCTTTCCAATGGTATGACCCATGTTTCATTATGATTTTTCTTCCTTCTGTTCTGGGCCACCAAACATATCCTCTGGTGATGTTTTGACATCCTGGAACATCTTTTGGAAATTCCAGAATTCATTTTCCTTTGATCTCTGCTTCTGTTTCCTTCAGTTTCTGGGGCATTTAACTTAATAATTCAAAGTACAAAATAAGTTTACATTGAGTACATTTGTAAGCATCAAAATCCTAAGTACTTAGAACCAACTTGGTTCCAACAATCTCCCCCTTTTTGATGATGAAAAAACCTTAACTTATTTTGCTAACTTATGACTCGAAAACTTTGAATTACTACCCCTCAGAACAATCTCTCCCCCTAAGTGTGATACTCTCCTTTTCAACTCCTTCTTTGTTCTCTCTTTCTTTTCTTCTCTTCTCCTCTCCTTTTCAACTCCTTCTCTTTTCACTCTTCCTGATTCCTCTCCTCTTCAACTTCTTCTGTTTTCACTCTTTCTTTTTCTTTCTTTCTTTTTCTCTCTCCCTGTTTCCTCTCCTTTTCAACTCCTTCTGTTTTCTCTCTTTCTTTTTCTCTCCTTCTTTCTTTTTATCTCTCCTTTTCTACTTATTTCTCCTTTCTTTCTCCCTCTCTCTTTCTCCCCCTTTTTGTCATCAGCCAAAAAGTGGTCCTACTATTTTTGTATTTTTTGTTTTTCTCTTTACAAATTACTGAAAGTAAAAACTGAATAAAATAAAATTGCAAGAAATTTTAAAAACTCCTAAGATGACTACTTGAGCTAGTTAGATATGGAGGTCATGCTGAGATGCTTCTTAATGAACTCGAACCTATCTTCTGGTAATGCCTTGGTGAAGATATCAGCCCATTGATGATCAGTGTCCACAAACTGGATGCTCAAAGTCCCTTTTTGAACATGGTCCCTAATGAAATGGTGTTTTATTTCAATGTGTTTGGCTCTAGAGTGTAAGATAGGGTTCTTGGTTAGGTTTATGGCTGAATGTTATCACAGAACAAAGGGATATTGTTTTCAAAGATGTTGTAATCTTCAAGTTGGTGTTTCATCCAGAGTAACTGTGAACTGCATCCTGCTGCTGATATATACTCAGCTTCTGCTGTTGACATGGCAATGGTGCTTTGTCTTTTGCTTGACCAAGAGATCAAATTTTCACCTAAAAATGTGCAGTTGCCACTGGTACTTTTCCTTTCCAACTTGTCTCCAGCATAGTCAGAATCACAAAAACCTTTTAGTTTGGTGGTGGGTGTTTTCTTGTATAACAAGGTAAGGTTGGTGGTTCCTTTAAGGTATCTCAGAATTCGTTTGACAGCAGTCAAATGGGATTCCCTAGGGTCAGCTTGAAATCGGGCACAGACACAAACACTAAACATAATGTCAGGTCTAGAAGCAGTTAAATATAGAAGGGATCCAATAATACCTCTGTATGTTTTCTGGTCTACCTTTTTACTGGTTTCATCTTTCTCAAGTGAGCAGGTTGGGTGCATGGGGGTGTATTTAGATTGGTGAATGAGTATACCTGATTTACCTTGATGAATCTGAAGTCCCTGGAAGAACTTAAGTTCTTCCATCATGCTCATTTGAAACTCCTTCTGGCCACTGGAACAAAAGTCTCAGAGTAATCTATACCTTTCTGTTGAATTTGTTTCTGAACACCTACTTAGTTCCAATAATGTTTTTGTTTGGTCTGGATACCAGATCCCAAACATCATTCCTTTGAATTTCATTCAGCTATTCTTGCATTGCAAGTATCCAACCTTCCTCTGCCAAAACTTCATCAACAATGCTTGGTTCGCATCAGCTTCTGATTCTGATGAATCAGCTTCTGGTTCTGGTGAATCTGTAACAGCTTTAGATTCTGGTAAATATCCAGATTTCTCTTATGACTTATCTTGGCTGTTTGTGACTTGATCAGATTTATCTTTTGAAGATTTCTCATGTGTTGCTGACTTGCTTGTATCCCCTACCTTTCTAGGTACTTCTGTTTCTTCTGCTTCTGCTCCCTTTGGTTCTGGTGAACCTGCACTATTTTTATCTTGCTTTGATTTGTCAAGATTAAGCAGTTTGTCATATTATATAATGCAAATCAAATACTTTAAAATTTAACTCAATACAGCCAAACCATTAATTCTGCTTCTGGTGGTTTCTGTTTGTTTTTGAAAACCACTGGAATGGTGTTTCTGCTGAGCTGTTCAATTCGTGTGAATCACCCGGTTCCTCTGACAATTTGAAAACCTGCAGAATACTTTTCTAGCTTTGATTTGTTAAGATCAAGCTTCTTGTTATCACAGTAAATATTAAATAATAATAGTATTTACAGCAAGATGTAGCCTCAGGTTTACTCTGAAAATCCTCTTGCTTCTGATTTTCAGATTCCTAATCTATATGTTCTGAGATTACATAGTTTGGATGAGGGAATTTGAATTCCCTTTCAGGTTTGTAGTCTTGATGAATCTCACTGGAGAGTTTGAAGAACTCTCTTGATTCTGATTCTTTAATTTCTGTTTTGGCTCATACACCATATTCCTCTAGTGATTCTGGAACTTATGGTGATTCTAATAATCATACTTATTTTGATAATTATAATTCTGATAATCATACCTCAACCTTTGATATTGATACCTGTTCAGGTTCTGGTTCTGGTACTGATTCTGATGCTGATTCTGATTCTGGTTCCAGTGTTGATTTTGGTTCCAGTTTCTGTGCCTCCAGTTCTGGTTCTGGTTCCAGTGTTGGTTCTGGTTCCAGTTCCTGTATCTCTGATACTGGTTCCAGTTTTGGTTCTGGTTCCAGTTTCTGAGCTTCTGGTACTGGTTCCAGTTTTGGTTCCAGTTCCTGTTCCTCTGATACTGGTTCCAGTTCTGATTCTGGTTCCAGTTCTTGTTCTGATTCGAGTGATGTCTATGATATTTCCTGTTCCTCCTATGATTTTGGTTCTGGTTCTGATTGTGTTGACCAGACCTTCTTCTATCAGACTCAGATTGCCTCTGTCTTGTTGTTGCAGGAACATAAACCTTATTCTGCTTGTGCATTGCCAACATCCATTGTCTAGGCACCGTTGTTGGTGTCTCCTTCTGGTTGCTTAGAACATCTGCAACATAGACAATTTGATCTTTTGGTACCCAAAACTGATTGGGTCCAGGTTTGTTAGTCTTAACAGTTCTCTGATCTTTTTCAAATTTTACCATTGGACAAGATAATTTAGAGTGACCTTTCTTAGCACAGACAATACATAAAACATCAGAATAAGCAGTTTTATTTTCAGTACTTGTTTCTGTAAAACCAAGACCTCTTTTTCCATAGTTGCTGTTTCCATAAATCATACACGCATACTCACTTCTTTCCATTCCATTTGAAATAAAGTTTTGAAAAAATTGCTCATGCATATCAGATTTACAAACAGTGTCAGAATTGGAACAATTATTATTTTTCAGAGTTTGGTTTTCAGACTTGAGTCTTGCAACTTCAGTTTTCAAATCTTTGATTTCAGTTGCATACTCAGAAATTCCATTCTTTGAAAGTTGGACCTCTTTGGTTAGATTTTTCTTATCTTCCCTAAGAGTTTTCAGTTTTAAAGATATCTTATTATTTCCATTTACAAGTCCTTTAAAGTATCAATTAATTCAGGTTTAGAAAGATCAGAAAATACCTCAATGTCTTCATCTTCTGATTCAGTTTCAGAGCAGTATTCAGAACCTGAATTTGTATGAGCCATCAGAGACAGAATTGTTTCCTCTGATGTGCTTCCAGACTTGCCTGAGTGATTGCTTCTATCACTCTTCCTTCTGCCTATTTTCCCTCTGGAATTCATGCTTTTATGAAGACTAGAAGCAGACCTGATGTGAGCCATCTTTGCTGTTTCTGCCTCTTCTTCATCAGAAGATTCTTCCTCTGATTCTGATACATCCCAGGCAGCCATCAGACCTTTCTTTCTGTATCTAGAACTTTTCTTATGCTGTTTGCCTTTTTCCAGATTAGGACATTCTGACTTGATATGTCCAGGTTTATTGCATCCATAACAAACAATATTCTTCTTGTCAGATTCTTCCTTGCTCTTATGTTTCTTCTGGGAACCTCTCCTCTTTCTGTTTTCCCATATCTTAACCATCTTTTTGGTTAAGTAAGCCATATCATCACAGTCACTATCACTATCCTCTGATTCTGATTCTACCTTTGCAGCTTTCTTCTGTTTCGACTTCAGAGCCAGATTCTTCTTCTTCTTAGGTTCATCTTCTTCCAGTTCTATTTCATGAGACCTGAGTGAGCTGATCAGATCTTCCAGCGTCAAGGTACTCAGATCCTTAGCTTCCTGAATTGCAGTAACCTTTGGTCTCCTCCTTTTTGGTAGACTTTTCATAATTTTCCAGACATGATCTTCAATGGTATAGCTTTTGTTTAATACTTTCAGTCCTAATACCAAAGTCTGGAATCTGCAAAACATTGTATCAATGTCGTCATCCTCTTCCATCTTGAACAGCTCATACTTTCTGACCAATATGTTAGCCTTTGTTTGTTGAACCTGCTTGGTTCCTTCATAGGTCAGAACCAGACTATCGAATATACTCTTTGCTGTTTCTTTATTTGTGCATCTATCAAATTCCTTGAATGTGATTGCATTGATCATGATGGTTCTGGACTTGTGATGAAGTTTGTGTAATCTGCTCTGATCTCGTGTCATATCATCCAAGTCTAATTCTTTAGTTGGATCTTCTGGATCAGTTGGTGCCGTGTATCCTTTAACTATCATCTTCCATAGTTCAGGATCTTGAGATATGACAAAACTTCTCAGTCTGTCCTTCCAATACTCAAACCTTTCTCCATCGAATATTGGTGGTCTGTTGATGTTGCCTCCCAATTCTTCTGACATATTGAACCCCTTGGACCTTTCCTCAAACACTGTTAAGTGCTCAGCCTTGAGACCGAGCTCTGATACCAATTGAAGGTGCAAACACGAGAAGGGGGGGTTGAATTGTGTTTGACTTAACTTGAATACTTTTTCTGTTTTTATACTTTCAAAACAAAACTTAATGTATAATTAAAAATAGAGTTAGCAGCGGATAAAAGTAAAAATAAAACTCACAGATTTTATACTGGTTCACCGTTAACGAGGCTACGTCCAGTCCCTTCGCCTTGAAGGATTTCACTAATTCAAACTTGAATTACAACCTTACTACTGACCCTCCAAGTCAATCTTCTCAATAGTCTAACAATCCTAGACTTCTTGAGGAAAACAACCTTGTCTTCCGCCAATCTGACAACCCCAGATTGTAGAAGAAATCACAACACTATGAATCTAATTGCTAAGTACCTTGCTACCCTTTCTGATTCCCTCAGTTTGTAGACTCTACTTCAACAACTTAGATACAACCCTATCTAATTGCCAAGTACCCTGCTACCTCTACTGACTCCCTCAGATTGTATACTCTACTTCAACAACTTAGATTTGCCACAGTGGAAAGAAAATAACACGAGTACTTGCTTCTTGAAAGCTAAAACTCACAATTGACTTCTATGAAAATTTGGGTGTTTGTTGCTTTGGAAGTGTATGACTCTTTTGTGATTTTCGATACTATATTCTTCAGCATTAAGTCTCTATTTATAGTTGAACTTTAGAACTTCACTGATGCTTTACTTCTGTAGTATATTTAGATTAATCTGTTTTGAAAATATTCTGGAGTATTTTGCTCAGATTCTGCTTTAGTCTAATTTTTTACTCTAATCTGGACAGATTCTGGACTTTAGTCTGGAACAAACTGAAATTAACTTGAACAAAAAATATTTCAGTCTGGACATTTTACTTTTAATTTTGGACCAGGTCTGGATTGATTCTGGAACTCATTTCTTTTGGTCTGGACTTAGTTCCATGCCCTGAATC
Source organism: Cicer cuneatum (assembly GCA_037974295.1). Taxonomy (NCBI): domain Eukaryota; kingdom Viridiplantae; phylum Streptophyta; class Magnoliopsida; order Fabales; family Fabaceae; genus Cicer; species Cicer cuneatum. The sequence continues at coordinate 41,146,464 of JBBPBO010001985.1, forward strand.
ATGCTATCTTATGATCTGGGCCAAATCTGAATTGATCCTTTTGTTCTGGACTCATAAACATACCTTCTGGTCAAGTCTGGAATAAGTCTAGACTGTGTAATTTTTCACTGCCAGGCCATCTTCTCGTCATAATAACTTCTGGAATAAAATTGATATTTGACTCCTGTTTGTCTGGAACAACTCTCCTTCTGGCTTTCCAATGGTATGACCCATGTTTCATTATGATTTTTCTTCCTTCTGTTCTGGGCCACCAAACATATCCTCTGGTGATGTTTTGACATCCTGGAACATCTTTTGGAAATTCCAGAATTCATTTTCCTTTGATCTCTGCTTCTGTTTCCTTCAGTTTCTGGGGCATTTAACTTAATAATTCAAAGTACAAAATAAGTTTACATTGAGTACATTTGTAAGCATCAAAATCCTATGTACTTAGAACCAACTTGGTTCCAACAAGGGGCACCTTCCACATTCTAGTTGCATTTTAGGGCAGTAAATGTATGTTTGAGGTGTGATCATATTTGAGTTTGGTTTTGAAAGAAAGAAACAAAACTGTTTTGCATGACATTTTGAAAAAAATGGAAAAAAAGGCATTCTATTGGTGTTTTAATAATATGTGATGTTTGCTGTTCTGGTTGTTACTTCAAATGCTGTTTTGTTTATGTGGGAAAGCTGAAAAATGTCTTGCATGTTATTCTGAAGATGATCAAAATGCATATTTACAAAACTGTTTTGCTTGTTGTTATAAAATGCGAAAATGCAATTTTGTTGGTGTTTTGCTGCTATGTGATGGTTGCTGTTTGGCTGAATGCATTAATGTTGTTCTATTTTGTGTGAGATAGCTGGAAATACTTTGCATGTTATTATGGTGGTGTGAGAATACTGGAAAACATTGTGCATGTTGTTTTCAAAATGATCAAAATTTAACGTTGATAAATGTCTGTTTTGTTGTGGTTGACATTCTGTTTTTGAGTGATTCTGGTGTTGCTGATGTTTTCAAAAGAGAAGGATTTAAAATGAAGAAAGTGTTTTTCTGGAAAATCTAGATTGATGAAAAATGTCTGAGTTTTGTGGTCTGCAAAAGAGTGGTAAAACTGTTTTGGGGTTGTTGGTTTTTCAAAAGAAAAAGTTTGAAAATATGTTGAAGTCTAAGGAAAATTTTCACTGAATTCGAAGGTGTAATCGAATACAGCATTAGTGTATTCGAATACAGCATGCCAAGCTCCTGTTTTACTGAAGTTTTCGAACTTGTATTCGAATACGGGCCCCTGTATTCGAATACAGAGGAAGGATTTTTGCTTCTGACTTAGCATCTGTATTAGACTACGACTATGTCGTATTCGAATACAGAAGTATAATTGTAACACTATATTCGCATCTGTATTTGACTACGACAGTCTCGTATTCGAATCAAGTTTTAAATACTGCCATGGGAACTTTAAAGTGTTGGGAAACATTGGAAAGGTTTGAAAGGATTTAAAATGGAGTCTTTAAAATAGTTTTGAAGAGGAGAGGATGAAGTTCTGGAAACCTTTAATGATGTTGGAGAAAATGCTGAGTTTACACTGTTTGATGGAGAAAGGTTTGAGTATTGGATGGACAGAATGAGAAGTTTTGTCATATCTCAAGATCCTGAACTATGGAAGATGATAGTCAAAGGATACACTGCACCTACTGATCTAGAAGATCCAACAAAAAAACTAGACATGGATGATATGAAACCAGATTAGAGTAGATTACACAAACTTCATCACAAGTCCAGAAACATGATGATCAATGTCATCACATTCAAGGAATTTGACAGATGCACAGATAAAGAAATAGCAAAGAGCATATTCGACAGTCTGGTTCTGACCTATGAAGGAAGCCAGCAGGTTCAAGAAGCATGAGCTAACATACTGGTCAAACAGTATGAAATGTTCAAGATGGAAGATGATGAAAACATTGATGGAATGTTCTGTAGATTCCAGACTCTGATATCTGGATTGAAGGTCTTGAAGAAAAGCTACACAACAGCAGATCATGTCAAGAAGATTCTTTGAAGCTTACCAGCCAAATGGAGACCAAAGGTTACTGCAGTACAGGAAGCTAGGGATCTGAATACCTTGAAGCTTGAAGATCCGATCAGCTCACTTAGGTCTCATGAAATAGAACTAGAAGCAGATGAACCTAAGAAGAAGAAGAATCTGGCTCTGAAGTCGAAACAAAAGAAAACTGCAAGGGCAGCATCAGAATTAGAGGATAGTGACAGTGACTGTGATGATATGGCTTACTTAACCAAAAAGATGGTTAAGATCTGGGAAAACAGGAAGAGAAGAAGCTTCAAGAAGAAACATAACAACAAAGGAAAGGAAGAATCTAACAAGAAGAGTATTGTTTGTTATGGATGCAATAAACCTGGACATACCAAGTCAGAATGTCCAAATCTGGAAAAAGGCAAACATCACAAGAAGAGTTCCTGATTCAGAAAGAAGGGTCTAATGGCAGCCTGGTATGTATCAGAATCAGAAGAAGAATCGTCTGATGAAGAAGAGGCAGAAACAGCAATGAAGGCACACATCAGGTCTGCTTCTGGACCTACTAAAGGCACGAATTCAAGAAGGAAAACAGGCAGAAGGAAGAATGATCGAAGCAATCATTCAGGCAAGTCTGGAAGCACATCAGAGGAAGCAATTCTGTCACTGATGGATCATACCAATTCATGTTCTGGATACAGCTCAAGCTCTGGAACAAAATCAGAAGATGAAGACAGTGAGGTATTTTGTGATCTCTCTAAATCTAAATTAATTGAGACTTTAAAAGACTTGTTAAATGCAAACAATAAGATGTCTTTAAAACTAAAAACTCTTAGGGAAGATAAGAAAATTCTAACCAAAGAAGTCCAAGTTTTAAAGAATCGAAATTCTGAGTATGCAACTGAAAGCAAAGATTTTAAAACTGAAGTTGCAAGACTCATATCTGAAAACCAAACTCTCAAAAGTAATATATGTTCCATTTCCAAAACTATTTATGAATCTGATATGCATGAACAATTTTTTCAAAACTTTATTTTTAATGGAATGGAAAGAAGTAAATATGCATCTATGATTTATGGAAACAATAACACTGGAAAGAGAGGTCTTGGTTTTACAGAAACAATTACTAAAAGTAAAGCTGTTCATTCTGATGCTTTATGCATTGTTTGTGCTAAGAAAGGTCACTCTGAATTATCTTGTCCAATGGTAATATCTGAACAAGATCAGAGAGTTGTTAAGACTAACAAACCTAGACCCAATCAGTTCTGGGTACCAAAAGATCAAATTGTCTATGTTGTAGATGTTTTGAGCAACCAGAAGGAGACACCAACAATGGTGCCTGGACAATGGATGTTGGCAATGCACAAGCAGAAGAAGGTTTATGTTCCTGCTACAACAAGACAAAGGCAATCTGAGTCTGATGGAAGATGGTCTGGTCAACTCAACCAGAACTAGAATCGAAATCCGAACCAAAACTGGAACCAGAATCAAAACTGGAACCAAAATAAAAACTGGAACCAAAATCAAAACAGGAACTGGAACCAGAATCAGAATCAGTACTGGAACCAGAACTAGAATTAGATCAGAAATTACCAGAACCACCAGATTCGCCCAAATCACCGAAATTCCCAGAATCAAAACATGTTCCAGAATCATCAGATGAACATGGTTTATAAACCAAAGCTGAATCAAGAAAACTGTTCAAACATACCAGAAGAAGAACTGGCTCTAATGGCTTGAACAGAAGCTAAGTCTGAAGCTGAATCTGACTTTGACTCTGATTCTAATAGAGAAAAGGCAAGGTCTGATCAGCAACACAAAACTTGGTATCTTGATAGTGGCTACTCCAAGCACATGACAGGAGATAAATCTATGTTTCTGGAACTGACTATGAAGAATGGAGGCAAAGTTTCCTTTGGAGGAAACCAGAAAGGTCAGATTATTGGTACAGGAACTGTTGGTAACACTTCTTCTCCCCTTTCTATTAAAAATGTTCTGTTAGTTAAAGGGCTAAAACACAATCTTCTGAGCATAAGTCAATTAAGTGATTGCAATTATGATGTTATCTTTAATCAAAAAACTTGCAAAGCTGTCAGTCAACTTGATGGCACTGTTTTATTTACTGGCATTAGGAAGGATAATGTTTATAAAATTGATCTTTTTAGTCTTGCTAAGCAACATGTTAAATGCCTATTATCTGTAAGTGAGCAGAATCTGATTTGGCGCAAGAGGCTAGGGCATGCAAACCCTGGACTTATATCCGAGTTGAGCAAACTCCAGTTGGTAAGAGGGCTTCCCAAGGGAAGTTCCAAAACTGAGATTCTGTGTGAAGCATGTCAAAGAGGTAAACAAACTAAAAGCTCTTTTAAAACTAAAAATTGTGTTTCCACCTCTCAACCACTTGAACTACTTCACTTAGATCTGTTTGGACCTGTTCAAACAGCTTCCCTCAGTGGTAAGAAATATGGTTTTGTGATTGTTGATGATTACTCAAGGTGGACTTGGGTAAAAATTTTAAAGAACAAAGATGAATCTCACAAAGTATTTATTTCTTTCTGTAAACAAGTTATGAATGAACAGGGTATTAAGATCATAACCATCAGAAGTGATCATGGAGGTGAATTCGAGAACAAGTATTTTGAGGAATTCTGTGATGAGAATGGCATCTCTCACAACTTCTCATCCCTCAGAATACCTCAATAGAATGGAGTAGTAGAAAGGAAGAACAGATCACTGCAGGAGATGGCCAGAACCATGCTGAATGATATGAAGGTTGCCACCTACCTTTGGGCAGAAGCTGTCAACACAGCTTGCTACATTCAGAATAGAGTCTATATCAGATCCATTTTAAATAAAACTCCCTATGAACTGTGGAAAGGTAAGAAACCCAATATTTCCTACTTCAAGCAATTTGGCTGCATCTGTTTTATGTTGAACACTAAAGATAACCTAGCTAAGTTTGATTCTAGATCTGAAAAGTGTATCTTTATTGGCTACTCTGAGAGATCAAAAGCTTATAGGGTGTTTAACAAAGAAACTAACAATGTGGAAGAATCAATCCACATTAAGTTTGATGATAAACAGCTTGACTCTGAAAAGTCAAAGCAAGATGAGGAAATTGTAGGTGAACCAGAGGCACAGGAACCAGAAGCTGAATCAGCAGCAGAATTTGAGAAAGATCAAGATGAAGAAGAACATGCTGACTCTGAAAATAAGTCAGAGGGAAAGAACGGATAGAAGTACAAGTCTTCACATCCAGAATCTCTCATTATTGGCAGTGCAGCAGAACCTTTAAAGACCACATCATCAAGTAGAGAAACCAATCTGTTTGGTTTACTCTCAACAATTGAACCAAGCAATGTTGATGAGGCTTCGGCAGAGAAAGGTTGGATACTTGCAATGCAAGAAGAGCTGAATGAATTCCAAAGGAATGATGTTTGGGATCTGGTACCCAGACCAAACAAAAACATTATTGGAACCAAGTGGGTGTTCATAAATAAACTAAATGAAAAAGGTGAAGTGGTAAGGAACAAAGCCAGGCTTGTTCCTCAAGGATACAGTCAACAAGAAGGTATAGATTACACTGAAACTTTTGCTCCAGTGGCCAGGTTAGAACAAATTAGAATTCTCTTATCATTTGCTGCTAATCATGATATAATGTTGTATCGAATGGGTGTTAAAAGTGCATTCTTAAATGGCTACATAAGTGAGGAAGTCTATGTCAAACAGCCCCCTGGATTTGAAAACTCTGATTTTCCAGCCATGTTTTCAAACTTAAAAAATCTTTATATGGTTTAAAACAAGCACCAAGGGCATGGTATGACAGACTTAGTAACTTTCTACTTAAGTATGAATTTAATAGAGGTCAAATTGATAATAATCTATTTAGGAAATCCATTAAAAAAGATATTTTGATTATTCATGTTTATGTTGATGATATCATATTTGGATCAACTAATGGCACTTCGTGCAAAGAGTTTTCTGACCTAATGCAGAAAGAGTTCCAAATGAGCATGATGGGAGAACTTAAGTTCTTTCTAGGAATTCAGATTCATCAAGGTAAATAAGGTATACTCATTCACCAATCTAAATACACTAAAGAACTTCTTAAAAAGTTCAAGATGAGTGACTGTAAGCCTATGGCCACCCCCATGCACCCAACCTGCTCACTTGAGAAAGATGAAACCAGCCAAAAGGTAGACCAGAAAACATACAGAGGTATGATTGGATCCCTTCTTTATTTAACTGCTTCTAGACCTGACATTTTGTTTAGTGTTTGTGTCTGTGCTCGATTTCAAGCTGACCCTAGGGAATCCCATTTAACTGCTGTCAAACGAATTCTGAGATATCTTAAAGGAACCACCAACCTTACCCTGTTATATAAGAAAACCCCCACCTACAAACTCACAGGATTTTGTGATTCCGGCTATGCTGGAGACAAGCTGGAAAGGAAAAGTACAAGTGGCAACTGCACGTTCTTAGGTGATAATTGATCTCTTGGTCAAGCAAAAGACAAAGCACCATTGCCATGTCAACAGCTGAAGCTGAGTATATATCAGCAGCAGGATGCAGTTCACAGTTACTCTGGATGAAACACCAACTTGAAGATTACAACATCTTTGAAACCAATATCCCTTTGTTCTGTGATAACACTTCAGCCATAAACCTAACCAAGAACCCTATCTTACACTCTAGAGCCAAACACATTGAAATAAAACACCATTTCATTAGGGACCATGTTCAAAAAGGGACTCTAAGCATCCAGTTTGTGGACACTAATCATCAATGGGCTGACATCTTCACCAAAGCATTACCAGAAGATAGGTTCGAGTTCATCAAGAAGCATATCAGCATTACCTCCATATCTGACTAGCTCAAGTAGTCATCTTAGGGGTTTTTAAATTTCTTGTATTTTTTCTGTCTTTTATTTTCTGTTTTACTTTCTGTAATTTGTAAAGAGAAAAACAAAAAAAAACAAAAAATAGTAGTATCTCTTTTTGGCTGATGACAAAAAGGGGGAGAGAGAGAAAAAGAAGAAATAAGTAGGAAATGAGAGATAAAAAGAAAGATTGGTTCTAAGTACTTAGGATTTTGATGTTTACAAAAGCACTCCATGTAATCTTATTTTGAACCTTGAATTATTAAATCAAATGTCACCAGAAGTTGAAGATTGCAGAAGCAGAAAATGCATCCTGAATGCATTCTGGAATTACTAGAGGATACACCAGGATGTCAAAACACTACCAGAGGATATCTTTGCTGGCCCAGATCAGAAGGAAGCAAAGTCAGAAGGAGGCCTGGATCAGACCAGAAGGAAGCTTGCCATAGGGAGAGTTGTTCCAGACATGAAGGAATCAAATGTCAGATTTATTCCAGAAGTTATTATGACCAGAAGATGGCCTAGCAGTAAAATGATAAACAGTCCAGACTTGTTCCAGACTTAATCAGAGGATGAATTAATGGGTCTAGAACAAAGGAATCAATCTAGATTTGACCCAGACCAGAAGATAGCATGGTTCAGGGTATGAAACTAAGTCTAGACAAGAAGAAATGATTTCCATAATTGATCCAGACCTGATCCAAAATCAAAGGTAAAATGTCCAGATTGAAATATTACTTGTCTAGATTTAATTTCAGTTTAATCCAGACCAAGTCCAGAAGTGGTCTAGATCAGAGGGAAGATTTCCAGATCAATAGTTCAGTTTTAATTATTTGGCCCACTGTTGGCCGAAATCAGAAGATCAGACCATGGCATAGTGTTGGCCGAAATCAGAAGGACATAAAGTGTGGGCCAATAGTGGCCGAGATCAGAGGATCACAGCAGATCAGTTTGCTGGACCAGGATGGCCGAGATTAGAAGATCAGAAGGTTAGGAAGTATGGTCCAGGGATGGCCGAAATCAGAGGATCACAACATATCAATTAGTATGGTCCAGATGTGGACTAGCGCAGGGAGATCAAATGGTCCAGATTTAATCATGAGGATTAACGGTGGAGATTTTAATCAAAGTATTAAAAAGATTTGTTAAAAAAATAAATTGAAGTATTGTGGAACTCAGGAGCTGTTGGCGGGAAGAAACTAAAGACTTGATTGGCCAGTTATTTTGAAAGAAAATCTGAAGCTTAATACAAAACATATGTTTTTTATTTAAATGAAGCCCAATTGGTCAAGTTATTTTTGCAAGAGAATCCAGCAAGATTCAGCTCGAAATTAAGCTTGGAAGAGGCCTTAATATGCATCTATAAAAGGAGGCTCAAGGAAGAATACTTGGTAACGAAAATTAAAAGAGTCATACACTTCCAAAGCAAACACTCAAGTTTTCAGTGAGGTCAATTGTGAGTTCCAGCTTTCAAGAAGCAAGCACTCTTGTTATTTTCTTTCTTGTGTTAGATCTAAGTTGTTGAAGTAGAGTCTACAATCTGAGGGAGTCAGAAGGAGTAGCAGATTACTTGGCAATTAGATTCAAAGGGTTGTAATTCCTTCTACAATCTGTTTGAGAAGACTGACTGGGAGGGTCAGTAGAACTGCTGTAATTGACGGTTTGAATTAGTGAAATCCTTCAAGGTGAAGGGACTGGACGTAGCCTCGTTAACGGTGAACCAGTATAAAAATTCTGTGTTTTATTTTTACTTTATATCCGCTGCTAACTCTGTTTTTTATTCATCAAGTTTTGTTTTAAAAGTATAAAAACAGGAAAAGTAATCAAGTTAGTCAAACACAATTCAACCCCCCTTCTCGTGTTTGCACATTCACTAGTCTGTTGAGTGACTGCACTGGTGCTGATGTGTTGAGCGATTGCAGCCTTGTCTTGAGGGCCGTTAAAGTCAAACATATTTAAATTGTGCTGGTCTGTTGAGTGACTGCACCTTGGAAATTCCAAGAAGTTGAATACATGAGCATATACATATTGCATCGGGGTGATTGATCGGTGGGTCACGATTTGGTTATATGATGATGATTGGAAATTGATGTGTGTAAGTACGTTATAAAATCTGAATTTCTGATGAATGTTTATGATTGCTGAGGTGGTAGTTGTACTTACAATATGTTTCTATATTAATTGGTTGCTGTTTGAGAAAAGCATATATGTCATGAAATTTCAAATGAGCATCCTTAATTTTCATCATTATTATATGATATGCCATGGATGTATTTGTTCTCGGATATAAATGCTATGTGTTATGTGTTAATTTCGGTCGGTGACCCTTTACTATTATTGTGGAAATTGGGCTTTGCCCTCAGATGCCCCCCAAACCCACACCCCTGGTGGGTACCCGGACGACGCAAACGTCGTTAGATTTCCTTGATCGACATTCGCGTACTGCTTGGGTATTTGACCCCATCTCAAGCAGGGCGACTTATACGTGGAGGTTGGCAAGGACGTGCAAGACCGACGGAGTAGAGGAGTTCTTGGAGCACACTTACACGAGTATTGATTTTCCTGTGCCTTCCAAATTAGTATTGGAGGCACATGGAATTTTTGATGACGCGGAGGAGCCAGTTGGAGGGGCTATACGTGAAACCGAGGAGGAAGAGAAGAACAAAGGGCCGAAGCCAGTAGCAGCTGACATTCTGGGTCCATCTAGGATATCCGATAACTGTTATGAGATTCCGGCACCGCCGAAGCGACCGAGACTGTGCATTGATCTGACTTCGGAGGAGACTGATTCCTCTCTGTATGATGAGGAGGAGGACGTCACATCGAGGCAAGCGGCGGAGGCAGATGAGACTTGTATGGGATGCGGAGGAAATCCGTTCTACCGTAGCTTTAGTGCATGATCATACTAGACTTTTTGTATAGGGCCTAGTGTTGAGGGCTATAATTATTTATTTTGGGAATTATTGTATATTTTTCTGCTAAACTTTTCCGCATTCTGATAATATTTTGGTGGGTCCAGGACACAACCTTTGGATGTATCTTTATTTTGATATATTCTGAAAATTCAATTCCCAAAAATATTTTACTTGATTAATTGTGATGTATTTATTTAATTACTTCTCTATTTTGGATTACGACGCCGAACAACTTTTAATTTGAATTGATTTTAATTCTTTTGAATTAATAATTTTGAAAAAGAAAATTCCTTTTATGTATTTTAAAAACAAATAAAAAAATACACTCGTGCTGTGTTTTAAACTCTGGGTGTTACAATTGTGGTATCAGAGCATTTGGTTAAAGTTTTGTGTTAAAGCTCTGATTAAAGTATTGGTTTTAAGTCATTATCTGATCATGCATAGGAGCAAGTAGTTAAAGTGTCAAGTCTTATGTAAGTTGTGGTGTGACTGAAGTGATGATGGTTTTGTAGGAAACAATGCCTCCAAGAAGAGATGACACTGCAAGAGCCAACGTCACCCAGGAGGATAGGATGGCTGAAGCGATGAATAACATGGTTGCGTCTGTTGCTGCACAGATGGCTGCGAAGACTCAAAGAGATATGGAGAAAAGAGAAAGAGAGATTCGTGCTGCTGAATCAAGGGGACTAGAGGATTTTCGTCATTATAATCCTCCAAAGTTCAAGGGTGATGAGGGTCCAGAAAGAGCGGGCCAGTGGATTCAAGAGATGGAGAAAATCTTTGAGATGATTAATTGTCAAGCAGCGGTGAAGGTCAACTATGCCACGTATCTGCTGATAGGGGATACAGAGTATTGGTGGAGAAGTACAAGGCTACTGATGAGGTCAGCTCAAGAAGAAGTGAACTGGGAGTCGTTCAAAAAGAAGTTTTTGGAAAAATACTTCCCGATGAGCACTAGGACCAAGTTGGGTGACGATTTTCTGAAATTTCACCAGGGAAACATGAAGGTGGGGGAATATGCAGCCAAGTTTGAATCTCTATCAAGGCATTTCAGATTTTTCTGGGAAGAAGTTGATGAACAGTTTATGTGCCATCGCTTCCAAAATGGACTGAAGTATGAGATTCAAGACTCAGTCTTACCATTGGGAATTCAACGTTTCCAAGTCTTAGTGGAGAAGTGTAGAGAGGTTGAAGAGATGAAGAACAGGAGGGCCAACAGAGGAGGGAACTTTAATTCAGGAGGGCCTAGTCGGATGCACTATTAGAACAATAGAGGAAAGCAAGTGGCTAAGTCGTATAACCGGCCACAAAACAACAAGAGAGGCCAGAATCGGCCGGGAAATCAGAATTTTGGACGACAATTGGGACAAGGAGTTCGGTGTTATCGATGTGGGAAAGAAGGACATATTGCTACTGCTTGTACCACAAGGGATCTTATGTGTTTCAATTGCTAGAAATCAGGACACGTGGCGAGGGATTGCCGGGTTCCGAAGGCGGAACCAACAGTGAACGCAATTAGGGCTACTCGTCCTATTGCTAAGGGACGCGTCTATCACATGGGTGCCGAAGCTGGGAATCAAGCTCCAAATTTAATCCAGCAAGATTGCGAAATTGCAGGTAAACACCCTAACTGCACTTTTTGATTCAGGCGCAACCCATTCTTTCATTGCTATGGAATATGTGAATCGTTTGAAGTTATCTGTGTCTGCTTTACCTTTTGATTTGGTTGTTTCCGCACCTGCTAAGACTTTGATCGTAAACTCTACATGTTTACATTGTACTGTAACGATTCAGAATAGAGATTTCTTGGTTAATTTAATCTGTCTACCCCTACAATCACTCGAGATCATTCTCGGCATGGATTGGATGACGTATAATTTTGTAGTCTTGGATTGCGCTCGAAAATTAGTTCTTTTCCCCAAACCTGGAGTCGTTCGATATTTGGCAGCTAACAAACTCGAAGTATCTATGACAATTTTTATCATAGATAACATGGAAACCAAGATGGATGTGAACATAGAAGATGTGGTGTTAGTCAAAGAATATCCGGACGTATTTCCAACAGAAATTCCAGGATTACCCCCGGTCAGAGAGGTGGAGTTCTTCATTGATTTGCTCCCAGGAACTGGACCTATTTCAATTGCGCCGTACCAGATGTCGCCATTGGAATTAAGCGAGCTTAAGGGTCAAATTGAAGGTTTATTGGAGAAAGGATTTATTAGACCAAGTGTGTCGCCATGGGGAGCTCCGGTTTTGTTGGTTAAGAAGAAGGATGGAAGTTCACGCTTATGTGTGGATTATCGGCAACTTAACAAGGTAACTATCAAGAATCGTTATCCTTTACCACACATTGATGATTTGATCGACCAATTGAGGGGAGCAGCGGTGTTTTCAAAGATTGATTTGAAATCAGGATACCATCAGATTCGGGTAAGAGAAGGAGATATTCAGAAGACTGCTTTCAGGACCCGTTATGGACATTATGAATATCTCGTTATGCCATTTGGAGTTACGAATGCACCAGCAATTTTCATGGACTATATGAATAGAATCTTCAGCGCATTCCTGGATAAATTCGTGGTGGTGTTCATCGATGATATTTTAATTTATTCAAAGGATGAAGAAGAACATGGAGAGCACCTATGCCAAGTTCTTGAAGAATTACGCGAGAAGGAATTGTATGCCAATTTGTCGAAGTGCGAGTTTTGGCTAGATAAGGTGAACTTCTTGGGACATGTGATAACAAAAGAAGGAATCGTTGTGGATCCGGCAAAGATTGAGACAATTCTTACCTAGAAACAGCCCTAGACTATCACAGACATACGAAGTTTTGTCGGACTGGCAGGATACTACAGGTGATTTATTGAAGGATTTGCTACGATTGTAGCTCCTTTGACACAACTCACCAGAAAGAATCAGCCGTTTGCATGGACGGAGAAATGTGAGGAAAGTTTTCAACTGCTTAAAGAAAAGTTGACAACCTCACCAGTATTGGTTTTGCCACAGTCGGAGGAACCATATGAAGTGTACTGTGATGCATCTCACCAAGGTCTGGGATGTGTTTTGATGCAACACAAGAAAGCTGTAGCCTACGCCTCAAGGCAGTTGAAAACTCACGAACGAAACTATCCTACTCATGATTTAGAGCTTGCTGCAGTAGTGTTTGCGTTAAAGGTATGGAGGCACTACTTATATGGATGCACGTTCACGGTGTTCAGTGACCATAAAAGTTTGAAGTATCTATTCGATCAGAAAGAATTGAACATGCGTCAGAGAAGATGGATGGAGACTCTCAAGGATTTTGATTTTTCATTGCAGTACCACCCTGGAAAAGCCAATGTGGTGGCTAATGCATTAAGTAGGAAAAGCGTATCAGTGTCTTCAATGAGGATGGCCAGACAACAAGAGTTGTGGGAAACATTTAGAGATCTACACTTGGACGTAGAGTTTGCACCAGGAATTTTAAAGTGTGGAATGATAACAATTTCGAGTGGTCTACTTGAGGAGATTGCAAACTTGCAAGATGACGCATTGATCCAAGAAAAAAGGAATCTTATAGCGCAAGGACAGACAACTGAGTTCAGGGTCGGACTAGATAATATTCTGAGATGTAATGGAAAAGTTTGTGTACCGGAAGTTACGGATATGAGGAGAACGATTTTGGAATAAGCTCATAAGAGTAAGTTGAGTATTCATCCTAGAGCGACCAAGATGTACCAGGACTTAAGGCAGAATTTATGGTGGCCAGGAATGAAGAGGGATGTAGCGGAGTACGTATCAGCTTCTTTAACTTGTCAGAAAGCGAAAGTGGAACACCAACGACCTGGTGGAATGCTGCAACCTCTGGATATACCAGAATGGAAGTCGGATAGCATTTCCATGGATTTCATAACTGGATTGCCCAAGACAAGGAAGAAGAATGATTCGATTTGGGTAATAGTGGATCAATTGACAAAGTCCTCACATTTCTTACCGGTAAGGATCATTTATAAAGTAGATAAGCTGACAGAAATCTACATTGCTGAGATTGTGAGATTACACGGCATTCCATCGAGTATTATATCGGACCGTGACCCAAATTTCACATCTCATTTTTGGGGAGCACTGCATGAAGCTTTGGGAACGAAACTGAAATTGAGTTCCGCTTATCATCCACAAACAGATTGACAGACTGAGAGAACAAACCAGTCCTTGGAAGATCTATTGAGAGCTTGTGTGTTGGATGATAGAGGAAACTGGGATGAGGTATTGCCATTGATTGAGTTTACTTACAACAACAGTTTTCACGCAAGTTATGGAATGGCGCCCTATGAGGCTTTATATGGACGCAAGTGCCAGACGCCTCTATGCTGGTATAAGGACGGAGAAAGTATGATTGTTGGACCCGAGATGGTGGAACAGACTACAGAGAAAATCAAGAGAATACAAGAGAAAATGAAGATTTCACAGGATCATCAGAAGAGTTATGCAGACAAGCGTCGCAGACCTTTGGAATTCGAGCAAGGTGATCATGTATTTCTAAGGGTCACGCCTACAACTGGTGTTGGCAGAGCTATTAAGTCAAGAAAGTTGACTCCGAAATTTATTGGACCATACCATATTACTGCACGAATTGGACCATTGGCTTATCGGATTGCTTTACCTCCCATACTGTCCAATATTCACGACGTGTTTCACGTGTCGCAGTTAAGGAAATATATTTCGGACCCGTCACATGTGATCGAACCAGACACAATTCAACTGAAGGATAACCTGTCATTTGAAGTATTCCCTGTAAGGATTGAAGACAGAAAGATTAAACAGTTGAGGAACAAGGAAGTCCCACTAGTCAAAGTGATTTGGAATCCGACTACGGGAGACGCAACTTGGGAAATGGAGAGTAAGATGAGGGAACAATATCCCCAGTTGTTCATTGACGTGTAGTTTCGAGGACGAAACTAATTTAAGGGGGGTAGTAATGTAAGACCCTTAAATTTAAAATTAATTTATGGAATTAATATTAACAGTATTTTGGGGATATTTGTAAAATATTTAATATATGTATGTTTTGAGTAAATATATATATAAATATTTATTTTGGAAGATAAATTAAGATTTATGGATGAAGGATAAATTAATTTAATTACGAGTAGTTAAATTATTAGACAGTTAATTAAGACGTTATCGGCTAATTGCGACGAGACTGGTTAAGTGCTAAGCATCAGACAAGTGTCGGGTGAGGTGGCACCCACACAAGCCTATATATAGGAGTGAGAAGGAAGGGCAAAGTCAGAAAACCATACCTCCTCCATACTGCATGTAACAGTATCCTTTCCCTTCCAATTCTGATTTCTGTTCCTCAAAAAAAAAAAAAAGGGGCGTTCCTCAAAAGTGATATTACTTGGAAAACCAAGCACCAAACCAGAAAACTTCCAATACAAAATTTGTTCCCCTCATCATTCCGGAGCTAGAGAACCCACTTTCGTAGCGGCGAACGCGAGCGGGAACTTCACCGACTTTTGTCGCAAAAACGTGTTAACAGAGGTAAAGGGCACCTTCCATTTTCTAGTTGCATTTTAGGACTGTAAATGTATGTTTGAGGTGTGATCATATTTGACTTCTGTTTTGAAAGAAAGAAACGAAACTGTTTTGCATGACATTTTGAAAAAAATGGAAAAAAAGGCATTGTGTTGGTGTTTTAATAATCTGTGATGTTTGTTGTTCTGGTTGTTACTTCAAATGCTGTTTTGTTTATGTGGGAAAGCTGAAAAATGTCTTGCATGTTATTCTGAAGATGATCAAAATGCATATTTACAAAACTGTTTTGCTTGTTGTTATAAAATGTGAAAATGCAATTCTGTTGGTGTTTTGCTGCTATGTGATGGTTGCTGTTTGGCTGAATGCATTAATGTTGTTCTATTTTGTGTGAGAAAGCTGGAAATACTTTGCATGTTATTATGGTGGTGTGAGAATACTGGAAAACATTGTGCATGTTGTTTTGGAAATGATCAAAATGTAAACGTTGATAAATGTATGTTTTGTTGTGGTTGACATTCTGTTTTTGAGTGATTCTGGTGTTGCTGATGTTTTCAAAAGAGAAGGATTTAAAATGATGAAAGTGCTTTTCTGGAAAATCTAGATTGATGAAAAATGTCTGAGTTTTGTGGTCTGCAAAATAGTGGTAAAACTGTTTTGGGGTTGTTTGTTTTTCAAAAGAAAAAGTTTGAAAATGTGTTGAAGTCTAAGGAAAATTTTCACTGAATTCGAAGGTGTATTCGAATACAGCATGAGTGTATTCGAATACAGCCTGCCAAGCTCCTGTTTTACTCAAGTTTTCGAACTTGTATTCGAATACGGGCCCCTGTATTCGAATACAGAGGAAGGATTTTTGCTTCTAACTTAGCATCTGTATTCGACTACGACTCTGTCGTATTCGAATATAGAAGTGAAATTTTAACACTGTATTCGCATCTGTATTCGACTACGACAGTCTCGTATTCGAATACAGGATGCTGACTTTCACAATTTTTGCTTCTGTATTCGAATACAAGGGAGTGTATTCGAATACAGACTCGTGTTTTCCAAAAATTCAAGTTTTAGCTTCTGTATTCGAATACAAGGGAGCTGTATTCGAATACAGATTCGTGTTTTTCAGAAAATCAAGTTTTAAATACTGCCATGGGAACTTTAAAGTGTTAGGAAACATTGGAAAGGTTTGAAAGGATTTAAAATGGATTCTTTGAAATAGTTTTGAAGAGGAGAGGATGAAGTTCTGGAAACCTTTAATGATGTTGGAGAAAATGCTGAGTTTACACTGTCTTTATCTTTTGTATATAGCTTCTCACAAACTGAATGGCAGAACCAAAAGTTGCATCTCTTTATCAAGTGACATTATTTTTCTATAAATTGTGTCATCTTGGACATAATGGAATACGCAAATTTGGTGATTGTTATCCACTTTGTCTCATCTACTATTATGTTCTAAGTCATCTTATACTTCTCTAATGCATGAGTGAAGAATATGAAACATTCTTTTGTAACATACTATTGAAAGATACTCTTGGTGTGATAGCGCAAATCATATCAAGGTTTTCCAAAGTACCATGAACGGGATTCGCTGGTTATCTCATTTGCATCCAATTGGTGGGGGCGAATCGAACCTAAAGGTTAGTGTAACAACACGCTTTGGAATTTGATACATATAATCTTCATCAACAGCTTCACTATTAAAGTTGTGCATCAATTATCACCAACAAATCCAACATTAATCATATAGCAATGTCAATGAGTTGTAGGGCCTTCTTGTTTACAATACATTTGGACCACTATATAATATGTCATAATACAATAATGATTCAAAAACGAACAAAAAAATCAATTAGGAAAAAAGTTGACAGAAGTACTAACTTTTCTTGGTTGGTTTTTGTCGGGGATTAAAAAAGATCATTTTTTTGTCAGGGACTAATCAGCTCCGATTATTTTTTGTGAGTGACCAAAACATTCATTTACTCTAAAATAAAATAAATATGAAGTGAGATCAAAGTTTGAAGTCAAAATGAAGGGAGCCCAAACCTCAGTTCTAATGTGGTCGTAGAACTCATAGAAGAAGAATAAATTGTAGCTAAAGAGGGGTATCAAGAAGAGAACCTTGAAGAAGTAGAAGCCAAGGTCAAGTTAGGAAATTTCTCATCTTCTCATAGGATATTTAGGAAATTTCTCATCTTCTCATAGGATATTTAGGAAATTTAAAGGTAATATAGAAACTCAAATTTTGAAACCTTTTTAGGATATGCTTAGAATTTGTTTCAAATGATTTCTTTTCACGTTGATTTTTCCTTTGCATGTTAAGATTTTGTTTCAGATTTTATTGATTGTTTTTTTTAAATCCCTGTTGCTGTTTTGTTATTGGTATGCTTAATAGATTATATGTTAATTTGTGGTTTGTTCATGGTGATTATGAAGTTTTAGGTTTATTAAATTTCTCTTTAATCAATCTTGAAACAAGAAAAGTTTAGGACTTGTTTAGGGAATTCGGTTTCCTATTGTGAACTTTTAAAAAACTAAGGTATGTTTGAAACTCATTTGCATTTTTGTTTTTAAAAAATGTTTTATAAATTTAATTTTAAAAGTTTTTTTAAAGAATTAAATTAAAGAAAAAATTTGTTTGAGATACTTGTGTTTAAAAACAGTTTTAGAAATGAGAAAACGAGAAAACTTATTTGGTAATCTAAATTTTTAAAATAATTTTTTACTAGAGAATTAAAAAACTGAAAATTAAAAAACACCAATTAACTAGAGAATTAAAAAACTGAAAATTAAAAAACACCAATTTAAAATAATTTTTTACTAGAGAATTAAAAAACACCAATTAACTATTTTGCTTTTTTAGTTTTAAAAAGTATAATATTAAAAATAGTTTTACAAAACACTTTTTAAAAACAAGTAATCCAAACAAATTTTTTAGTTTTTAAATTTTAAAAAACTAAAATAGAGTTTTTGGGAGGAGAATCAAACAAGCCCTAAATCTTGTTTCGGTTTTTAATTTTTAATTTTCAGTTTCAGTTCTTAATTTAAATTCTAAATTGTTTCAAATTTTATTTTAATTGAATTATTCTCCTTAGTCCGTCTCATTATAAATTTATTAAATATAAAAATATTAACATAAAAAATAATAAATATTAATGAATTAATAAAAATTTATATTAAAATACCAATTATTTTAAAATAATTCATATATTATACAATTATAATTTTTTAGTAATAGTGGTAATTATGGAAGGTTATTAACATATTGGTGATCAGTCGATGAAGGTAACAGCAACATTCAAAAAAAGTGATCGACAATAGAAATTGGTGGAGTGAGAAAGTGGTGGTTGGTGGCGATGATAGTGGTATGACGTGGTGGATGTCGGTTATGGTGACGGTTGTTAGAGGATGGTGGTTGATGATGGTGGTAGTGGTTGGAAGTGGGTAGTTGATGTCGTTGGTCAATGGTGGCGGCGGTGGTGATGGACTAAGATCGTGGTCAATGATCGAAGGTGGGTGGTCAATGGTGATGATCAATGATGGTGGCCATGGGTGGAGGTAGGTGGTGGTGGTAGTTTGAGATGGTGATGGTGGTCGAAGATGGTGGTAAGTGGTAGTGGTCGGTGATGGTGGCGATGGTTGAAGATGGGTGATCGAAGATGAGTGGTCGATGACGGTGGTCGATGGTTGTTGGAGTGGTATATTTGTCTATTAACAGTGATATGTTAATTTTAAGGAAAGATTGTTTTGAAATTAAGAAAAAAATCAACTCAATATCATTTTACTTAAACAAATTTTGGTCAAAATCAAAAACCAAAAACTCACGATCTCCCCAAACGGGCTCATAGTTATTGTGTTTTGTGCTTAATATTATGGTTGTTTATGTGTTTTTGCTTTTGTTTATATCACCTCTAATGCTGAATTTAGGAGTTTAGATGCATTAAAACAAGCTTTAAATCTTTCTTGAATAGTTGTTCATACTTGAAATATTGTGTGAATGATGTTTCAGGATTTCTTTCATAATTTAATGTGATATATATATATATATATATATATATTCTAAATTTAGATGCATTAAAACAAGCCTTAAATCTTTCTTGAATAGTTGTTAGTACTTGAAATATTGTGTGAATGATCTTAAGCTTTGATGTTTCATGATTTCTTTTATAATTTAATGGGATATATATATTCTAAATTATAAGACTAAGAACAAGGATCAAATCTCAATAAGGTTTGGTTCAACTTTCACTCTCAGTTGTGAGGATCTCTTCGCTGGTTGATCTATCTCTGTCATCGCTCTTTGAGTCTTGAAGTCTGTCCTAACTTTGATGAACCATCAAAACTCAATCTGTCTAAACTTTTATTTATTAAAAAATAAATAAATAAGAACAAGGATGAAAACTATTTTAATGAACCACAAAATCACGTTGAAGAATTCCTTTGGTAAAAGAGGATCATACTTATGGTGAGTATATTGTACGCCTTAATAAAAGGGAGAAATTTTCTTCAATAAAAGAAGACTAGTATGACGTGAGACTCCATCTGTAGTCAATAACGTATAACTCACCTTACTCAATCTTTCAGGTAACTCACACTTGCGCGAACTAGTACATGGATTTCAATGTTTTTCATGTGTAATCGCAACGTATGACTCACCTTACTCAAAAACTAGTATCTTTCAGGTAAGTCACACTTGTGCGAACTAACACACACACACACACATCATTGTTTAAAGCTTACATTTTTATTGATCCTAACTTACTTTTATTGTTAGGATGGTGTTTTCTGGGTTTTAGCATTGAAGATTTGATGACTATTACTGAGTTGCTCCTCATATTTTTAATGTCGAATGAAGTCATATTAGTATATCACAATTAGGGTCTTAGTTTTATGATTTATTTTATTTTCATGAGTTTGTCTTTGTGTAGATATTTTAGTTAAATGTATCAAGATATTGATTGATTTCCAATTCATTCTTGTGCTCTTTAAAAAAAAAAAGTATTTTATATTTAATCAAGTTTTAATTTTTTTTTTAACTTTACGTCTTATTTTATTTTAAGAACATTTGAAATTTGAAAAGAAAATACTTAACTATATTTTGCTATGAAAAATTTAATAAAGTTGTGTTTGACTCTGTTAAACACGCTCTCAACGTGCCACTGTTGAATCTAATTACAAGGTCACTCTGATTATTCTGTGTCTGATAATTCTGGTAAACTAGTTGATCGTCTGATTAACACTTCAAGTCAACACTTTGATAAAGTCAACTCTATGTTAAATAGTCAACTTTATTAAGTCAAATATTTGAGCCAGAACTTTGAAAAAGTCAACGATCCAACATCCTCTTCTCATCAAAGTGGGATTTATCCTCTGACTGAAGCAATGCTTGACATCCTCTAAAAATGTCATCATCTGGTTTGGTTGTCGTTTCGATCAAGATATGCTGAATCAATTATGAAGACAGATTTGAACAAGTTTTAATATTGATTCAATATCTATGAAGATTCGATACAAGTCATTATTGCACATCTTGATTTCATGCAATCAAAACAGCGGTAAGAAACTCTAACAATCTTGAAAGCTCTATATAAAAAGACTTGTGATCCTCACTACAAACATACAAGAAAAAAACCTATTGTCATGTCATACATAGCAACCCATGAAAACTCTTGTATTAGCTACAAGTGCTGAGAAACCTAAAATACAATATGAGAGCATATTTTTGTAAGCATTTTCGTGTGAGAGCTTTTCAAAAAAAACCATCTTGATTGTTCTTTGTAACTAAGCCCAGTAATGGCTACTACCCTCAACATCTTGACAGTACTAAGCTAGAAGGTTGAAAAAATTTGATCACGGTTATATTGACTAGAAGGTGTTCAGTGGTCGTGTGATACATTTGGTTGTTAGGGGATTAAATCCTTTAGAGTGAAGGGACTAGATGTAATTACCATATTGGTGGTGAACCAAGATAAATTGGCTTGTGTTACATCTCCTTATCTTTCTTCTTACTTATTGCTTTATCACATTTATGATTTTATAAACACAATTCAGACCCCGCTTTCTTATGTTTTTCTCTGTTAATCTTCGAATGAGGAAATAATTTTTCCACAAAAGCTTTTTCCAATTGATCCCAATTAGTAATTGAATCAACGTGCATTGACTTAAACCAAGCTTTGGGTTTATCCCTCAAAGAAGAAGAGAACTGAAAAAACCCAAGTCTTATTCAACGAAACACATATATTTTTATGCCCAAAATACTACTTATTAAAAAAGTTAAACAAAAATGTAATAAATCATAAAAATAAACACGGAACAGATACAAAAGAATAAATATAATACATATGAATATAAACATAAGGCACTAGGCCAAGTGTTTCGTGGGCCTCAAGAAGGGGTCATACAAGTATAGTACATCAACAATCCAAACTACATAGGCATCCAAAACAAAAGCCGAGGCCTCATAATATACTTATACACTTTCGATGTGGCTACGGGTGAGGTAGCTCTTGACGTAGTCTAGCTCTCAGTAGGTCAGCCACCACATCCACGCCCTCTTTAAGAAAATAACGCATGGCAGGTGCGAGCATTGCCAGTTGTCCGACAATGCTAAGTTTGAAGTGGGTGGTGATGGGTTTCCTTGTGAGCTACTTAGGTCGAATGAAATGGAAGATGTTGAACAATTCTATTGGGACTTAGTCCAACATGCATCGTCCATTCATTCAAATATTATTTGAACTTGTACTCTTGTGGTACATGACAATCTATATTTGCTTGATATTATTTCTTATAATGAAACCTTGAATATAGAATCATGTGGTACTAAGCATAAGGTTAACAATGAAAATTCAAGAGCATTATGGCACAAACGTCTAGGTCACATCTCTAAAAATAGAGTTGGGCGACTTTGTGTCAGATGGACCATCGACTTTAATGTTTGTATTGAATAATTAAGGGCAAGCATACCAAAATAAAGAAATTAGGTGCATACAAAGCTATATATGTCTTAGAATTGATACATACGAACATTTGTGGGCCATTTCCAACACAGTCTTGGAATGGTTAACGATATTTAATATCATTCATAGACAATTACTCTAGATATGCATACATATTTCTTATACATGAAAAGTCTCGATCACTGGACATGCTCAAATCATTTAAGGCTAAAGTTGAAAACCAACTCAACAAAAGAATAAAATGTGTCAGATCCGACCGTGGTGGTGAATACTATGGTAGATATGATGATTGAGGTGAACAACGTGTTGGTCCATTTTCCAAGTACCTCAAGGAATGTGGGATCATTCCATAGTACACCATGCTAAGTTCACTTAGTATGAATGTTCTATCTAAAAGACGAAACTAGATACTTAAGGATATGGTAATGGGTATGATTTGTCATTCAACTTTACCAGAATCATTTTGGGGAGAGGTACTAAAAACTGCAACTTATATTCTAAATTGAGTGCTAACTAAAGTGGTCTTCAAAGCACCTTACAAGCTTTGGATAGGTAAAAGGCCTAGTTTAAATCATTTTCATATATGGGGATGTCAAGCTGAGGCAAGGCCTTATAGGCCAAATGAAAGGAAGTTGGATCCTCAAACAGTGAGAAACTACTTTATTGGCTATTTTGAGTGATCCAAAGGCTACAAATTTTATGATCCCAATTTAAAGACAACTTTTGAAATAGAAACTGCCACATTCTTTGAGGATACTGAGTTTTGGGGGTCAAATAAAGTTAAAGATTTTGTTTTTGAGGAATAATTTGTTTCAATTCAAGTACCAATTCATACAATTGCTTTTGAGGAAGCAAGGCTAGAACCTTCTGAAGACATTGTTTTTCAAACTCCTATTCGATATAAAATAGTTGTTCTTGATGAAAAAACTCAACATCCTCAAAAACAAGTGCTTCAAGAACCATTTCCTTTGCAACAGTCCACTAGAAAAAAAAGAAGTGCAATTCCAAATGATTACATAGTATTTCTCCAAGAACATGAGGAAAATGGTGGTATGATGGAAAATGATCCAATCAATTTTCTATCAAGAAATGCAAGATCCCAACTCAAATAAGTTGATTGAAGCAATGAATGAGGAGCATAAGTTTATGCAAAACACTAAAGTTTGGGAACTTGTCCCATTACAGAAGGTGTGAAACCTATTGGTTGAAAATGGATATTTAAGACCAAATAAGATTCTAAAGGTAATGTGGAAAGGTATACAGCTCGTCTTGTAGCAAAGGGTTATACCCAAAACGAAGAGATTGACTTTAAAAAGGCTTTCTCTTAGTTTCATTGAAAGAATCCTTTAGGACAATCATGGCTCTTGTTGCACATTATGATTTATAGCTTCATCAAATGGATGTCAAGACATCATTTCTTAATGGAAACATGGATGAAACAATCTATATGGTGAAGCCAAAAAACTTTGTGTCGGGAGACCTAAAACAAATGGTTTGCAAGTTGACGAAATCCATCTAAGGGATAAAATAGGCATCTCGTTAGTGGTACCATAAATTTAATCATGTGATTCTCTCATTTGGTTTTGAGATGAATTTTATTGACGATTGTGTGTAATACAAATTTGTTGGAAATAAATATATTTTCTTGGTATTGTACGTTGATGACATATTGCTTGCCACAAATGATATAGTTATGTTGCATGAAACTAAGAAATTTCTTTCAAGCAACTTTGAGATGAAAGATCTTGGTGATGCCTTCTTTGTATAGAGAATCCAAATACATAGAGACCAATCATAAGGTGTAAGTTCAGAGGTGCACCTAAGAGGGGGGTGAATTAAGTGTTTAGAAATTTTTTGATTTTTAGAGACTTGGTGGATTATTTTTCTGACTTATGATAACTGAAGCAAAATGTAAATGGCAGAAAAATAAAGAACACAAAGAATTTATCTTGGTTTCCCTTATAACCAAGGGTACTTCCAGTACTCTTGCACACCACAAGAGATTTTCCACTAATGTTAGAATAAGTACAAGTATAACTCTAAGACTTCTATTACAAATTCCTAACATTCTCCGTAAGATAGCACACCACTATCTTAGATTACAATACTTGAAGAAAGTACACCACTTTCTTCAATAATAACTTGAATGATTTTGATTGAACTTAAATGAATATACATTTGATCTTTCTTTGTACAATGATAACAATCCAATACTATTGTACTTCAAGTGCATCAAGAGAACCTTTGAAATGATAAGACAATGAAGAAATATGCACTTGAAATATGAATGTTTGATCTTTAATGGATCTTTAAATTTTAAAAGAAATTTCTGAAGTTGTTATGAAAGTGTTGTGATTAAACTCTAGCCTAGGAGGTATTTATACTCCTAAGACATCACTTCAGATCAGTGGTAATCTTTCCTAGAGGTTTGATGAATATATGCAATGATCCAGAATCAATATGAATTGAAAAATCACATTGTTTCGCAGTTGTATTCGGCTACAGCCAATGTGTAGTCGAATACACCTCTGTAACGTTCAGATTTTTCAAACAATTTTCAGCATTTATTCCAATACGAAACCTTGTAGTCGAATACATTGTATTTGGCTATGACATCCTATAGTCGAATACGAATATGAAGTTTTTGCTACTAACTTGAGTTTGTATTCAACTACAACATGCTGTAGTGGAATACAAATATGAAGTTTTTTCTATTGACTTCATCTGTATTCGGCTACACATATATGTGGTCGAATACAACTTTAGCTTTTTGTAAAAGACTTAATTTTCAATCATTTTTCATTCATTTTGAAACTTCGAAAATTATTTTGATGTATTGGCTAAAAGTATAAGGTTCTCATGTGCATTTGAAATATTTCATTATTAGATTTCATCATATACCTTAAACTCTAAGTTTTCTAGCATATTGACAATAATTGACTTGTTTATTGACTTCATCTTGGTCACTTGGCTTGGTCTGTGTCTTCATAAAAAACATAAGGATTATCACAAATGAGCTAATTGATAAATTTCTAAAAAGATTTGACATGCAGGACTGCAAACCAGTTGATACCCCGATCTCTATAAGACAAATTTAGTCTCGACCGATGCCTAAAAGGAAATCTTGAGATTCAGTAAATGCAAAAGATTCCTTATGCATCAGTGGTAGGAAGTCTAATGTATGCTCAGGTATGTACGCATCCACAAATAGTATACGTTGTTGAAGTGTTAGGTAGATACTTAAGTAATCCAAGAATGGATCATTGTAATATAGCCAAAACAGTTATGAGATATTTGAAAAGAACAAAAGATTTCCTGCTCACATATAGAAGGTCAGAATCCTCATTGGATATTTTAACCCAAATTTTGTTGGATGCTAAGATTGTAGAAGATCTACTTCTGGCTATATTTATTTGTTGGCTGAAGGTGCAATTTCTTGGCAAAGTGCTAAGCAAACTTTTGTAATTTCATCCACCATGGCAGTAGAGTTTGTAGCATGTTATGAGACATCTATCACGGGATTTGGTTGAGGAACCTTGTCATTGGGCTGCAAATTGTGGAAGGAATTGAAAGACCACTAAAGTTATTATGTTACAACAAATGAGTTGTGTTATACTCCGATAACAATAGGACCCTAACAAAGTCAAAACACATTGGCAA
The DNA here is from genome assembly GCA_037974295.1 of Cicer cuneatum. Classification (NCBI taxonomy): domain Eukaryota; kingdom Viridiplantae; phylum Streptophyta; class Magnoliopsida; order Fabales; family Fabaceae; genus Cicer; species Cicer cuneatum. The sequence continues at coordinate 41,172,391 of JBBPBO010001985.1, forward strand.
CAAGTTCCTAGTTGTAAAGGAGAGCGTACAAAGTGGAAAGATTTTAATAGAACACTTAGGGATAAACTCCATGATAGAATACCCTCTAACAAAGGTTCTTCCACCCAAGGTCTATCATGAGCACATTGCTCACATGGATGTCATACATCTTGATGATTCTTTGGTTTAGTGGGAGTTAGTCATTGTTGTAATTTATGTTCTACAATCTGTATTATGAATGCATACTATGATATTTTTTTTTATCAGAAATAAAGTTTGGTATTCAATTTATTACACTTTGTATGATAATGTTTTGGTTTAATGATCTCACTAAACTAAATTGGGTCCAATTGAACATTGACGTGTATAGATCACCTTCATATGATTTTCATGCTACACATTTCCTGATTAATCTATTTTATTTGGCTATGTTAATGTTAGTAATCATCAATGTGTTTAGTTATGATAGATATCACGAAGACTACTTTGGTTCTATATATGGATATAACTAATGGACGAGATATAGATATGACCAAGGTTTATAATGGCAATTTTAGGGCTTATAAAGTCTAACACATTGATAAGGATACATATGTGACGAGTGGGAGATTGTTAGAAATTTTGGGTCACACATGTAATATTTAAATGTAATAGGCCCATTATACTAATTAACCACATTAAACTGATCTATTTCACATAAAGTTTATGGTTAAGAATATAGTTGTCATGAAAAATATTGTGTAGATACTGAATATGCAAAAACATGAGAAAGGGGATTGAATTATGTTTTGCCTTATTAAAAATACTTCTTTAAAAAAATTGATTCGGTGATATAAACACGAACATATAAACATACCAAAGGGAAGGGAGACTCACACTAGAATTTTTTCAAGTTCATTACCAACGTGGTGGTTACATCCAATCCTTTCACACATGAGGATTTATCCACTTATTCAGAACCTGAATTACAACACCTGACCCTATAAGTCATTCTTCTCGACTTCCAGCCCGAAACTATAAATCGTTAAGGCACTACAACACCTTGACCCTACAAGTCAAGTCTTCTCTATTGGAACAAAGTTGGTTCTAAGTACTTAGGATTTTGATGTTTACAAAAGCACTTCGTGTAATCTTATTTTGTACCTTCAATTATTAAATTAAATGCCACCAGAAGATGAAGTTATCAGAGGTAGAAGCTGAAGTCACCAGAGGCAGAAGATTAGTATCCAGAAGATAAAATCAGACCAGAGTATACACCTCCAGAAGTCACCAGATAATGCATCCAGAAGGTACGAGAGGATGCATCCTAAAAGCACCAGAGGATACTCCAGGATGTCAAAATACCATCAGAGGATATCTTTCTTGGCCCAGATCAGAAGGAAGCAGAGTCCAGAAAGAGACCTGAACCAAACCAGAAGGAAGCCTACTAGAGGGAGACTTGTTCCAGACCAGAAGATATCATAAGTCAGACGTATTTCAGAAGTTATTCTGACCAGAAGATAGCCTGGCAGTGAAATGATAAACAGTCCAGACTTGATCCAAACTTAATCAGAGGATAAATTAATGGGTCCATAACAAGAGATTTAATCCAGAGTTGACCCAGACCAAAAGATAGCATGGTTTAGAGTATGAAACTCAGTCAAGATCAGAAGAAATGATGTCCAGATTTTATCCAAACCTGATCCAGATCAAGAGGTAAATGTCCAAAATTAAATATCCTTTGTCCATATTTAATTTCAGTTCAATACAGACCCAGTTCATAATTGGTCCAGATCTGAGGGAAAAGGTTCAGATCAATGGTCAAGATTTAAGTATATGGCCCAGTGTTGGCCGAGATGAGAAGATCAGACCATGGCATAGTGTTGGCCGAAATCAGAAGGTCAGAACGTGTGGTCCAGCATTGGCTGAGATCAGAGGATCACAGCAGATCAGTTTGCAAGTCCAGGTTGGCCGAGATCAGAAGATCAGAAAGTGTGGTCCAGGGTTGGCCGAAATCAGAGGATCACAACAGATCACTTAGTATGGTCCTGATGTGGACGAGAGCCGAAGATCAAAGGGTTCAGATTTTATCATGATGATAATCGATGGAGATTTGATTAAATTTGATCAAAGTATTCAAAAAGGATTTGATACAAAAATAAATTGAAGTCTTGTGGAATTCAGAAGCTATTGGCAGGAAAAAAAATTTGTTCCAGAATTAATTAAATTCAAAATTGGTCAAAGTTATTTTTGAAAGGCAATCTGGAGCAGAAAAATATATGTTTTTTATTTAAAGTGAAACCCGATTGCACAAGTTATTTTTGTAAGAGAATCCAACAAGATTCAGCTCGAATTTAAGCTTGGAAGAGACCCTAATTCACATCTATAAAAGGAGGCTCAAGACTGAAGACTCAGCATCGAAAAATACAAAAGAGTCATACACTTCCAAAAGCAAACACTCGGGTTTTCAGTGAGGTTAATTATGAGTTTCAGCTTTCCAGAAGCAAGCACTCGTGTTTTTCCTTCCCTTGTGTTAGATCTAAGTTGTTGAAGGAGAGCCTACAATCTGAGGGAGTCAGAAGAGGTAGCAGATTACTTAGCAATTAGATTCAAGGTGTTGTAATTCCTTCTACAATCTGGGGTTGTCAGATTGGTAGGAGAAGACTTGATTGGAGAAGTCAAGGTGTTGTATTCCTCAAAAGTCTAGGATTGTTAGACCGTTTGAGAAGACTGACTTGGAGGGTCAGTGGTATTGTTGTAATTCAAGGTTTTTGAATTAGTGAAATCCTTCAAAGTGAAGGGAATGGACGTAGCCTCGTTAACGGTGAACTAGTATAAAATTATGTGTTTTATTTTTATTTTATATCCGCTGCTAACTCTGTTTGATTCATACATTAGGTTTTGTTATAAAACTGCAAAAACAGAAAGAAAAAAAACATTCAAGTTAGTCAAACACAATTCAACCACCCCCTTCTCGTGTTTGCACCTTCAATTGGCATCAGAGCTCGGTCTCAAGGCTGAGCACTTAATAGTGTTTGAGGAAAGGTCCAAGGGGTTCAACATGGCAGAATCCAAAGATGATTTGGGAGGCAACATCAACAAACCACCACTATTTGATGGAGAAAGGTTTGAATATTGGAAGGACAGAATGAGAAGTTTCTTCATATCTCAAGTTCCTGAATTATGGAAGCTGGTAGTCAAAGGATACACTGCACCTAATGTTTTAGGAGATCCAACTAAAGAACTGGACATGGAAGACATTAAACCAGACCAGAGCAAAGAATACAAACTGCATCCCAAAGCCACAACCATCATGATCAGTGCCATCACATTCAAGGAATTTGACAGATGCACAGATAAAGAAACAACAAAGAGCATATTCGACAGTCTAGTTCTGACCTATGAAGGAAGCCAGCAGGTTCAAGAAGCAAGGGCTAACATATTGGTCAAACAGTATGAGATGTTCAAGATGAAAGACGATGAAGTCATTAATGGAATGTTCTCTAGATTCCAGACTCTGATATCTAGACTGAAGGTCTTGAAGAAAAGCTACACAATAGCAGATCATGTCAAGAAGATTCTAAGAAGCATACCAACCAAGTGGAGACCAATGGTTATTGCAGTTCAGCAAGCCAGAGATCTGAATAACTTAAGACTTGAAGATTTGATCAGCTCACTCAACTCTGATGAAATAGAACTGGAAGTAGATGAACCAAAGAAGAAGAAGAATATGGCCCTGAAGTCAAAACAGAAGAAAGCTGCTAAGGCAGCACCAGAATAAGAGGATAGCGACAGTGACTGTGATGATATGGCTTACTTAACCAAACAGATGGTTAAAATCTGGAAAAACAGGAAGAAGAAGAAACATAACAGCAAAGGAAAGGAAGAATCTGAAAAGAAGAGCATCATCTGTTATGGATGCATTGAACCTGGACAAATCAAGTCAGAATGTCCAAATCTGGAAAAAGGCAAACAGCACAAGAAGAGTTCCAGATTCAGAAAGAAGGGTCTAATGGCAGCCTGGGACGTATCAGAATCAGAAGAAGAATCATCTGATGAAGAAGAGGCAGAAACAGCAATGATGGCACACATCAGGTATGTTTCTGGACTTCATAAAGGCACGATTTCAGGAAGGAAAGCAGGCAAAAGGAAGAATTATCAAAGCAGTCATTCAGGCAAGTCTGGAAGCACATCAGAGGAAGCAATTCTTGCTCTGATGGCTCATACCAATTCAAGTTTTGGATACAGCTCAGGCTCTGGAACAGATTCAGAAGATGACGACAATGAGGTATTTTTCTGATCTCTCTAAATCTGAATTAATTGAGGATGTAAAAGATTTTCTAAATGCAAACAATAAGATGTCTTTAAAACTGAAAATTCTTAGGGAAGATAAGAAAAATCTAACCAAAGAAGTACAAGTTTTAAAGAATCAAAATTCTGAGCATGCAACTGAAAACAAGGATTTTAAAACTGAAGTTGCAAGACTCAAATCTAAAAACCAAACTCTCAAAAGTGATATTTGTTCCCCTTCCAAAACTGTTTGTGAATCTAATATGCATGAGCAATTTTTTCAAAACTTTATTTCTAATGGAATGGAAAGAAGTAAATATGCATCTATGATTTATGGAAACAGTAATATTCGAAAGAGAGGTCTTGGTTTTACAGAAACTAAAAATGTTCATTCTGATGTTTTATGTATTGTTTGTGCTAAGAAAGGTCACTCTGAATTATCTTGTCCAATGGTAAAATCTGAACAAGATCAAAGAGGTGTTAAGACTAACAAACCTAGACCCAATCAGTTGTGGGTACCAAAAGATCAAATTGTCTATGTTGCAGATATTCTGAGCAACCAGAAGAAGACACCAAGAATGGTGCCCGGACAATGGATGTTGGCAATGCACAAGCAGAAGAAGGTTTATGCTCCAACATCTACCAAACAGAAGCCAATTGACTCTGGTAGAAGAAGAACTGGTTAACAAAATACCTATCAGAACCAGAACCAGAATCATAGGAAGAATAGGAAATATCAAAGACATCACACATATCACACGAATCAGAACAGGAACTGGAACCAGAATCAGAATTGGAACCAATATCAGAGGTACAGGAACTGGAACCAGAACCAACGCTGGAACCAAAAATCAGAACAGGAACTGGAACAAGTATCAGAGGCATAGGAACTGGAACCAGAACCAACACTTGAACCAGAATTAGAATCAGTACCAGAACCCGAACCAGAACAAGAACCAGAACAGGAATTATCAGAATCATCATAATCACCAGATTCATCCAAATCACTAGAATCACTTGAATCATCAAGGTTATCAGAATCACCAGAATCACCGTATGTTCCAGAATCACCAGAGGAACATGGTGTATCAGCTGAAGCAGAAAGAGAAGAATCAGAATCACGAGAGTTCTTCAAACACTCCAGTTAAATTCATCAAGACTACAAACCTGGAAGGGAATTCAAATCCATTAATCCAAACCATGTAATCACAGAACATACAGATTCGGAATCTGAAAATCAGAAGCAGGAGGATTTTCAGAGTAAAACTGAAACTGCTAACATAGAGGTTACATCTTGCTGTAAATACTATTATTATTTGAAACTTATGTTTACTGTGATAACCAGAAGCTTGATCTTAAAAAATCAAAGCTAGATAAGTATTCTTTAGGTTTTTGAACTGTCAGAGGAACCAGGTGATTCACACGAATTGAACACTTCAGCAGAAACAACATTCCAGTGGTTTCAAAAACAAGCAGAAACCACTAGAAGCAGAACTAATGGTTTGGTTGTATTGAGTTCATTTTTAAATTATGTGATTTATATTATGTTATATGACAAACTGCTTGATCTTGAAAAATCAAAGCAAGATAAAGATAGTGCAGGTTCACCAGAACAAAAGGGAGAAGAAGCAGAAGCAGAAGAAACAGAAGTACCTGGAAAGGTAGAGGATACAAGCAAGTCAGCAACACATGAAAAATCTTCAAAAGATAAATCTGATCAAGTCAGAAACAGCCAAGATAAGTCATAAGGGAAATCTGAATATTTACCATAATCAGAAGCTGTTACATATTTACTATAATTCTGTATCAAATGGATGTTAAAAGTGCATTCTTAAATGGCTACATAAGTGAGGAAGTCTATACCATGTTCTTAAACTTAAAAAATCTTTATATGGTTTAAAACAAGCACCAAGGGCATGGTATGATAGACTTAGTAAATTTCTGCTTAAGAATGAATTTGATAAAGGCCAGATTGATAGTACTCTATTTAGGAAATCCATTAAAAATGATATTTTAATTATTCAAGTTTATGTTGATGATATCATATTTGGATCTACTAATGGCAATTTGTGCAAGGAGGTTTTTGACCTAATGCAGAAAGAGTTCCAAATGAGCATGATGGGAGAACTCAAGTTCTTCCTGGGAATTCAGATTCACCAATCTAAATATACTAAAGAACTTCTTAAAAAGTTCAAAATGAGTGAATGTAAGCCTATGGTCACCCCCATGCACCCAACCTGCTCTCTTGAGAAAGATGAAACCAGCCAAAAGGTAGACTAGAAAACATACAGATGTATGATTGGATCCCTTCTTTATTTAACTGCTTCTAGACTTGACATTTTGTTTAGTATTTGTGTTTGTGCCCGTTTTCAAGATGACCCTAGGGAATCCCATTTAACTACTGTCAAACAAATTTTGAGATACCTTAAAGGAACCACCAACCTTACCCTGTTATACAAGAAAACCCCCACCTACAAACTCAGAGGTTTTTGTGATTCTGACTATGCTGGAGACAAGCTTGAAAGGAAAAGTACAAGTGGCAACTGCACTTTCTTAGGTGATAATTTGATCTCTTGGTCAAGCAAAAGATAAAGCACCATTGCTATGTCAACTACCGAAGCTGAGTATATATCAGCATGATGCAGCTCACAGTTAATCTGGATGAAACACCAACTTGAAGATTACAACATCTTTGAAACCAATATCCCTTTGTTCTGTGATAACACTTCAGCCATAAACCTAACCAAGAACCCGATCTTACACTCTAGAGCCAAACACATTGAAATAAAACACCATTTCATTAGGGACCATGTTCAAAAAGGGACTTTAAGCATCCAGTTTGTGGACACTGATCATCAATGTGCTGACATCTTCACCAAAGCATTACCTGAAGACAGGTTCGAGTTCATCAAGAAACATATCAACATTGTCTCCATATCTGACCAGCTCATGTAGTCTTCTTAGGAGTTTTTAATTTTCTTGTAATTTTAATTTTATGTCTTTTATTTTCTATTTTTAATTTATGTACTTTGTAAAGGAAAAACAAAAAATTCAAAAATAGTAGGACCTCTTTTTCGATGATGACAAAAAGGGGGAGAGAGAGAAAAAAGGAGAAATAAGTAAAAAAGGAGAGATAAAAAGAAAGGAGGAGCTAAAAAGAAAGAGATGAAAAGAGAAGGAGTTGAAAAGGAGAAGAAATAGGGAGAGAGAAAAATAAAGAGAGAAAAAGAAAGAGTGAAAAGAGAAGGAGTTGAAAAGGAGAAGAAACAGGGAGAGAAAAAAATAAAGAGAGAACATAAGGAGTTGAAAAGAAGGAGAAAAAGTCAGTGTTAGACTTAGGGGGAGAGATTGGTCCGAGGGGGATATCTCAAGTACTTCGAGTTACAAGCTCGCAAAATAAGTTAAGGTTTTGTCATCATCAAAAAGGGGAAGATTGTTGGAACCAAGTTGGTTCTAAGTACTTAGGATTTTGATGTTTACAAAAGAACTCCATGTAATCTTATTTTGTACCTTGAATTATTAAATTAAATACCACCAGAAGATGAAGTTATCAGAGGCAGAAGCTGAAGTCACCAGAGGCAGATGATGAGTATTCAGAAGATAAAATCAGACCAGATGATACACCTCCAGAAGTCACCAGATAATGCATCCAAAAGGTACCAGAGGATGTATCCTGAAAGCACCAGAGGATACTCCAGGATGTCAAAATTACCATCAGAGGACATCTTTCCTGGCCCAGATCAGAACGAAGCAGAGTCCAGAAGGATACCTGGACCAGACCAGAAGGAAGCCTGCCAGAGGGAGACTTGTTCCAGACTAGAAGATATCATAAGTTAGACTTAGTCCAGAAGTTATTCTGACCAGAAGATAGTCTGGCAGTGAAATAACAAACAGTCTAGACTTGATCCAAACTTAATCAGAGGATAAATTAATGGGTCCAGAACAACAGATTTAATCCAGAGTTGACCTATACCAGAACATAGCATGGTTTAGAGTATGAAACTCAATCAAGATCAGAAGAAATGATGTCCATATTTAATCCAGACTTGATCCAGATCAAGAGGTAAATGCCTAGAATTAAATATCCTTTGTCCAAATTTAATTTCAGTTCAATACAAACCCAGTTCAGAAATTGTTCCAGATCAGAGGGAAAGGTTCAAATCAATGGTCAAGATTTAAGTCTATGGCTCAGTGTTGGCCGAGATAAGAAGATTAGACCATGGCCTAGTGTTGGCCGAAATCAGAAGGTCAGAAGGTGTGGTCCATCATTGGCCGAGATCAGAGGATCACAGCAGATCAGTTTGCAAGTCCAGGTTGGCTGAGATCAGAAGATCAGAAGATCAGAAAGTGTGGTCCAGGGTTGGCCGAAATCAGAGGATCACAGCACATAACTTAGTATGGTCCAGATGTGGACGAGAGCAGAAGATCAAAGGGTTCAAATTTTATCATGATGATAATCGGTGGAGATTTGATTAAATTTGATCAAAGTATTAAAAAGGATTTGATACAAAAAATAAATTGAAGTCTTGTGGAATTCAGAAGCTATTGGCGGGAAGAAAGATTTGTTCCAAAATTAATTAAAGTCAAAATTGGTCAAAGTTATTTTTGAAAGGCAATCTGGAGCATAAAAAGATATGGTTTTTATTTAAAGTGAAACCCGATTGGACAAGTTATTTTTAAGCTTGGAAGAGACCCTAATTCACATCTATAAAAGGAGGCTCAAGACTGAAGACTCATCATCGAAAAATAAAAATAAGTCACAAACTTCCAAAAGCAAACACTCGAGTTTTCAGTGAGGTTAATTGTGAGTTTCAGCTTTCCATAAGCCAGCACTCGTTTTTTTCCTTCCCTTGTGTTAGATCTAAGTTGTTGAAGTAGAGTCTACAATCTGAGGGAGGCAGAAGAGGTAGCAGATTACTTAGCAATTAGATTCAAGGTGTTGTAATTCCTTCTACAATCTGCGGTTGTCAGATTGGTAGGAGAATACTTGACTTGAGAAGTCAAGGTGTTGTATTCCTCAAAAGTTTAAGATTGTTAGGCTGTTTGAGAAGACTGACTTGGAGGGTCAGTTGTATTTTTATAATTCAAGGTTTATGAATTAGTGAAATCCTTCAAAGTGAAGGGACTGGACGTAGCCTCGTTAATGGTGAACTGGTATAAAATTTTGTGTTTTATTTTTATTTTATATCCGCTGCTAACTCTGTTTGATTCATACATCAGGTTTTGTTATAAAACTGCAAAAATAGAAAAAGTATTCAAGTTAGTCAAACACAATTCAACCCCCCCTTCTCGTGTTTGCACCTTAATTCTCAACTTCCAACTTGCAAATCTACAAGTTGTTGAGGCAAATAGCCATTATCGGGTTGGGTTACAAAATGGTGAAACTTGATTATGTGTTGCTTCTTCTATGCATAATGATTACAATGAATTACATACTAAAAACAGAGCACTTAGTAATATAAATTGAATGAGTACATTTGCTTTGACACTGAAACCTTGAAACTGAATACTTGGTTAATTTTTTACATTCGTAAGGTTTTCTGAGTTGTTGTGTTGTTTCTACTTCTTCTTCTTCTTCAGAATTGATTCCTTTATATAACATGAATTAGGGTTTCAATACTTTCAAAACAAATTTTGAGCGTATCTTCCTTGCGCGAGGTCAATAGAGAACTTCACAAAAAATAAACCTTGATAGATAGGATTTATTGCACACTCGATCAAATCATTAGTGCTATAAATTATTCTCACAAAGGTCTTTTGTTATCATCAAAACGTGATGAAGGAATTGTTCCTAGAACCAACCTAGCTCCAATAGATACCATAAGTGTTGTTTCTATTTTTATGATGGGTAAAAATAGAAATAATAAAAGTTGGAAAGTCATGGCTCTTCATGAAAGGGCACGTGCTTACTATAAATAATGGTTATGGTCCCCAATTGTAGACAACATTATAATAATTATCTTCATTCTATTAGAGGAGTTAGTAAGGCCAAACTATAAATAATATCTACCATTGAAAGATCACAACTTCATAACTTTAAATATCATTTCATCAAGACTTAATGGATTCTCCAGGTATGCTTCTCGATTCATCATCTTGAATTGACATGGGATTATAAAATAATTTTGCATTTGTTAACATGTTTTGTTATTGATGTTTAGAATTAAAAAAATGGTCCAACTGATTTTTTAGCTGATTTTATGCACCAACGGTTTTTAAGTGTCTACGAACTGCAAATGGGTCTAGTTCCTGGTTCAACTGGTTGAACTGATCGGTCTGATCAAGATTTTAGTACCTTGCATATAACATATAGACAGTTGTCTCATAGAGCATATAATTCGTAATAAAAACACCATAAACATTATCAAAGATGATTAATTATCCTAAGTGATTAATCGTTACTTCAATGAGTCACTAAATGAATGTTAGTTAGGTTAATTATACAAGTCTAGTGAAGTTTGTGGGAACCTCGCCATTGCTAATTATATAACTTTAGTCCAATTGTACTAGTGAGAACAAAATATTTCCCCTACCTTTGGTCGAGTAAATTGATGGATCAACAACACTCTAATCCTAACAGCCGACAACAACACTTTACACGCTCAACTTAGTGTCCAAAGTATCTGCACTCAGACAACCAACACAGTCAATATGTCCCGATATCACTTTTTCACTTAGACAAATATATAGGATAATGTATTAGATATGGTTTACCTACTTCCCAATGAATAATTCTACCCTCTAATGAGTTGACAATACCCCCGTTTATGTCAAAATGATCTACATATCGACACAAGTTAAAAAACATTAATGAATCGAGATTAGGCCGAGATTAACCACGACAAACAATAACAAACATTCTTGAAACAATATGGTATGATATTTGACTTATGGTGAGATTGGTTTGAAAGTGTTTCTGGATGAATTTCTGTAGAGTGAGGGTAATGTGAAAGTGATAATGGTGTGAGAAATGAATGGGTTTGGTCATCTACTTATAGGTGTTGATCTTGCAAATTTTGCTCATAGAAAATATTTTTGCTCAACGTATTTGACTGAAGTTTGATAGTTGTCATGCAAGACCCTGACCTGACACGTGTAATATGGACAATTTCGCTGAGCAATATTATTTTTTCTTAGCCAATCTTAGCATGAAGCGAATCAGAATTCTCTAAGTCAAAGTTCAGTTGGCTAAACAAAATTTGCTAAGCTGTTTTTCCCGCGTTTCACTTTGACAAGTTACCTTCTTTTGAGGCCATTCCAAGGATCAAATGGAAAACTTCCCTACACAAAAAATGTTTAGAATGACGAGACTTATCAAGATATGTAGGAATGAAATATCAAAATCTTGCTTAAGGTAAAAACTACTAGGGTTCGAATGGTGGAATGTTACAAGAACAATTGAAGGCGAACAACATCTACAGTTCTTATGTTGTGACATGTTACCATTAATTCTTCAACATGATCATTTTAATCCTCATTAGGAAAACCTCGAAACTGATTGTTCTTTATAATCCAAATCAAGGAAAAAGGTATGGTGAAAGGCTTAACTTCAACAAGTGTCCTAACAATCCTCGAGCGCAATCCCCTATTAGTTAGGGTTGCAAAGTCTTTCAAAGGTCTGATATCATTGTTAGCTGTCATGGCTGGTGTAAGCGGCACAACCTCTCGTTCTTTTTTTCTTTTTTTCTTTCTTCTTCTACGAAAGGTCCTTTTGATCTTAAGATCAGTGTTATCAACAATTACAAGATTTCATATTCTTTCCATGAAAGAAAAGATATCACCTACGCAAAGCAAGAGATAATAATAATAAAAGTAAAATGAAATATTGGTTTTTTATTTTTATTTATAAATAAGAAATAACAACAATAAAACTATTTAAGTCATCTAAATATATAATTAAATTGATAGTCAATTTAAACACGAACTCCAACAATGGCGCCAAAAACATGATGTGAAAACTCTGCAAATGTACAATTTTTGTCAAGTAGTAAAAGTATCAAATCCATAGGGGCTGTGATTTTTTAATAAAAATTAATTATAAATCAATTGAACTAAACAGAGAATACTAATTAATTCGAATAAGGATTATGTCAATGAAACATTAATTAATCAAGCTTTGAATAAAATAATTAAGATTGCAAAAAATTGAATTGGATCGTTATAACAGTGAGAAAGCTTCTAGGATTAGGATTGACTACGATGGTAGTTTACGATTCAAATTGACTATTCTCTTATTAACATTGAACTCCTTTAGAAGGTGAATTAATCTTAATATAGTAGTTGATGTTCTCTTATAAGTAATAGGAACCATGCTCAATTAACTCAGTTTCTACTATGTGGTAATTGAAATTAAATTAAGCACTCTTATGTTTAGTGATAATTCAATGGCACCTCGAGAGACCAAACCTAATTTCGTGATTAAAGTCTGATGTTCGATTCATATAATTCCAATAGTTAGGTACTCCTTTCAGTATTGCCCTTATTATCTATGAAATGTAAATAAGTGGCCAACAAATTCACATGAATAAACCTCGATAAGAATTGAATAAAAAAGTGTTCAATATCAATAGTAATATAATCAATTTATCACATAAACATATCAAAGGTTATGTGCAATTTTAGGAATAGAAAACAACTCAGACATGGCAGAGCAATAATCCGTAAAAATAGTTAAGAATAATCAAACACGAATACTAGAGAATGGGAAGAAAAAAGAAGGTGATCCTAGTGTTGGAACCAAGTTGGTTCTTTCAATTAAAGTTTTGATGTTAACAAAAGTATTTTATGTAAATTGTATTTTGACTTAGAAGAACAAATCAGAGGCTGTGCAAAATCAGAGGATGACACCACCAGAGGATACGTCTAGAGGAAGCAACCAGAGGATAAAAATGTCACCAGAAGTTTCGGCCAAAGGATACATTTAGAGGGTACCAGAGGATACACCCCTAGAGGATACTAGAAGATGTCACCAGAGGATACACGTCCAGAGGATATCAAAGGATGTCATCAAAGGCAAACATCAGAGGATAGCATCATTAGAGGATATTTTTCTTGGCCCAGATCAGAAAGAAGCAGAGACCAGAAGGAGACCTGGTCCAGACCAGAAGAAGACCTGGTCCAGACCAGAAGGAAGCTTATCAGAGGGACACTTGGTCCAGATCAGAAGGAAACATAAGTCAAACTTGGTCCAAACTTAGTCCTGACAAGAAGATAGCATGGTCGTGAATATAAGACTCAGTCCAGACTTAATCCAAACTTGGTCCAGAGCAGAAGATAACTGGTCCAGAAAAAATAACTTGGTCCAGACCAAAAGAAAACTGGTCCATAACAAATGACTTGGTCCATACCAGAAGATATAATTGTCCAGAACATAAGACTTAGTCCAGATTTAATCCAGACTTAGTCCAGACTTGGTCCAGATTTAATCCAGACTTAGTTCAGATCAAAAGATAAAAGTCCAGAGCAATAGATACTTCGTCCATATCAGAGGATAAATGTCCAGAGCAAAAGATACTTCGTCCAGATCAGAGGATAAATGTCCAGATTAAACGATCATTGGTCCAGAATAGAAGATAAATGGTCCAGTAGAAAAGATCAATGGTCTAGAGTTGGTCGAGATCAGAGGATCACATAATTGGTACAGATCAGATTACATGGTCCAGAATTGACCGAGATCAGAGGATCACATAATGGTACAGATCAGATCACATGGTCCAGAGTTGGTCGAGATCAGAGGATCACATAATTGGTACAGATCAGATTACATGGTCAAGAGTTGGTCGATTTAAACACTTTTTATTAACAAGCACTATTAAAACTGGCTATTATAGAACATTCATATTAAGAGAAATGCTACCGTCACTCATTTTCACACTCTCGATTAGACATTTTCTCGCAGATATGTCCATGTTACACTTTTCTTTAAATTCAGTTACTTGTTTTCAGGCTCCCCCAAGTTTAGTTCTTTGTTATTTTTTAATGACGTGCAAAAAAATCAAAGGCTCTTGGTAAACTATTTTCACACCAAAATGTTAGCAATCTCATATGCCACTGCTAATGTACTCCATTAGGGCTGCTACCCCATGTTTAAATAACAGTAGAAGGAAGGATATTGACAGTCATCAAACACAACAATCTGACATATGGAACTTATGATTTCAATCCACAATAAATGAATATGAAAGTAAAATTTTATATTGAAATGATGAAAGATGAAGAAAACACGAGAATTATCGAGGTTCAGAGCAATAATCTCCTAACCTCACTAATAGTTGTTTATTTCCTTTCTTCAATAACCAAACTACACTACAATGTTATAACACTTAGAATTTTTCTGTTCTATGCTCAATTGAAATATTCCTTATTGTATTTAGAAAACTTACTATCACTAGAATTTCATTACCAAGTTATAATTCATACCTTATATAGCTATCACTTTCCTTTAGTTAGTTACAACCATAACTAACTAACCAACTAAAAACAAAAAAGAAAATAGAAAAACTATCACAATAACTTAAAATAGATTTTAGACTTTCACTAACTAGTTGAACACAATTATGATCCAGTTGGCTTTCACCAGAACCAACCTTTAAATTTTAGGACCTAAATCATATACAAACATCAACCAAAAAAATAGTTTATCTCCAAATTTCACAAATCCCGACTCAAATTATTCTCGTTAAACTTGTAATTGTAGAGATCTTGCAATTGGGGCATTTGAGAAGTCAATGGGTTAGTCACACAAAAGAGAATTGTTAACGAAAACTAGAGATCACCTAAGATGAGTTTCTTCCCTTGGTTGTTATGGATTTGTAAATATGCAAGAATATTTATGTTTTTGATGAAGACAAAGACTAAGCACAGTGATCAAGATGCAAATTCAAAATGAAGTCAACAATCAAGTTAACTATTGTCAATATGCTAGAAGAGTTAGAGTTTAAGGTATATGATGCAATCTAATATATTTCAAATACACATGAGAACCTTATACTTTTTACATATGCTTCAAAAGAATTTTCAAAGTGTCAAAATGCATGTACAATGTTTGAAAATTAAGTTTTTGACAAAAGTTAAAGTTGTATTCGACTACATATATGTGTAGCCGAATACATACGAAGTCAGTAGCAAAAATTGCACATTTGTATTCGACTACAATATTTTGTAGCCAAATACAAACTCAAGTCAGTAGCAAAAACTTCATATCTGTATTCGACTACAGGATGTCATAGCCGAATACGAATACCAAGTCAGTAGCTAAAATATCATTTTTGTATTCGACTACATCATGTTGTAGCCGAATACAAAATCAAGTCAGTGGAAAAATTCACTCATCTAAATTGAAACTCAAGGGGAATCAAGATAAATTCTTTGTGTTCTTTATTTTTCTGCAATTTACATTTACTACACTAATAATAGTTAGAAAAATAATCCACTAAGTCTCTAAAAACCATAAAATTTTTAAACACCTAATTCACCCCCTCTTAGGTTCACCTCTGAACTTACAATTGGTATCAGAGCAGGTTTAGGTAACTTGTTCCTCGATCCTTATTCATGGCTTTCACACATCCAGTTTTTAGAGATGGTGGTAGTAGCAATAAACCACCCTGCTTTGTTAAGAACACTATGACTTCTGGAAGATACGCATGCAAGCATTTCTTGAGGCACAAGGAGATGATATTTGGGATGCGGTAGAAAATGGCCCCTATGTTCTAAAGACAGTCATCAACAATGAAGAGAAAATAAAGATAAAAGCCTCATGGACAGATGATGACAAAAGGAATGTGTTGTTTGACAAAAAGGCCAAAAACATGTTACAATCAGCACTTGGAATGGACGAGTTCTTCCACGTATCTCATTGCAAAAATAGCCAAAGAAATCTGGGATACTCTTGAAGTAACCCATGAAGGAACTATTGAGGTAAAATGTTCTAAACTTAATTCTCTATCTCAAGAATATGAACTGTTTCGTATGCATCCCGGAGAACCTATTCTGGACTTACAGAAAATATTTTCTCATCTAACCAACCACTTGACGACGTTTGGCAAGATTTTCACTAATGAAGAATTGAACCTTAAAGTATTAAGATCATTAACAAGGGCATGGCAACCTAAAGTAACGAAAATTTCTGAAAAGAAAAGTCTGTCAAAGATGTCTCTATCTGCGCTTTTCGGAAAGCTACAAGAACATGAAATTGAGCTTGGAAGGCTAGAAAAGAATGAAAGTCAAGAAAAGAAGCTAAAGCGCATTTCCTTAAAAGCGGAGTCAAGAGAGCAAATCGATTACGAGAATTCAGATGAAGATGAGAACATCACTTTCCTAATAAAGAAATTTGGTAAGTTCTTTCAAAACAATAAAACTTTTAAGAAAAGGAAAACTTTCAGGAAGAAGGATGTCTCCACTTCAAGTCAAAACTTTAAGGATGTCTCCACTTCAAGTCAGAATGTCCAAATATTATCAAGAAAAGTATTCACAAGAAGAAAGAATTCAAAAAGGCCTATATATCATGGGAGGACAATGAAGTCAGTTCATCCTCAAATTCGGAAAGTGACGAAAGTGCAAATGTTGCCTTAATGGCTTCACATCAATCCGACGAAGAAGAAGAGGTTAGTAGCAAAGATTCTTTTTATAATGATGATGCTCAAAATACAATAGAAGAATTACTTATGGAGTGTAGAATTTTGTGCAAAACGGTGTCAACACAAAAGAAACAAATTTCATTTCTTAAAGAGAAAATTGACACTATGGAAAAAGACTTTGAAAAACTAAATCATAATTCTACATGTAATAAGTGTGATTCTCTTTCTTTTAGAATTTTCCTATTAAATAGAGTCATTGAAAGATGTGAAAAGGGACAAGTTGGATTGGAAAATGTTCTTAAAATCCAAAGATATTCCAATGACAAGAGTGGCCTTGGTTATTCAAAATTTGATAAACCAAGTATTAATAAAACCATATTTGTTAAGGCAAATGACCAATCTAACAAAAACAAAGTTATAGTTGTACAAAATGATCATCATTATTCTAAAGAGAATTTTGTTCAAAAGAAATCTCTTATTCCTAAATATAGAAGTAAATCTATTCCTACATGCTTTTATTATGGTCTAAATGGCCACACACCTAATGCTTGTCATTTTAGGAATTTTGGTGTTCCAAATGGGCATTATGTGTGGGTCAAATTACTCAAGGACCCAAAACAATTTGGGTACCTAACAAATTATGATCTTGTTTTGTAGGAATGCATAAAAAGTACCTTTAATATGTGGTACTTGGATAATGGATGTTCAAAACATATGACCGGTGACAAAACAAAATTTTCAGCACTTACTCTTGAATCAAAAGGCTATGTGCTTTATGGAGATAACAACAAGGGTAAAATTTTGGGCATTGGAAAAATTGGTGTTGCCCCATCTCCTTCAATTGAAGATGTTCTATATGTTGAAGGATAAAAGCACAACCTTATTAGCATTAGCCAGCTTTGTGACAAGGGTTATAAAATAACTTTCAACAAGGATGAATGCATTAAACAAAATGAGGTATCAAATGAAATCCAGTTTGTTGGTAAGCATTTTAAAAATATTTTAAATAATCTTGATGATTTGTCTTTAAGAATGAAATGCCTTATGGTAAGCAACAACAATGATGCATGGCTATGGCATAAAAGATTTGCACATATCAATATGAATCATTTAAATAAGTTAGTCAAGCATGAACTTGTTGTAGGCTTACCAAAGATGAAATTTATTCAAAAAAAATTGTGTGATGCTTGTCAAAAGGGTAAGCAAACTAAGGTTTCCTTCAAACCCAAAAATATTGCATCAACCTCAAGACCACTTCAATTAATACATATGGACTTGTTTGGTCCATCAAGAACTAATAGTCTTGGTGGAAATTCATATGGACTAGTAACTGTTGATGATTTCTCAAGGTTCACATGGACCTTATTTTTGGCAAATAAAAATGAAGCTTTTAAAGCATTTAAAAATTATGCCAAACTAGTACAAAATGAACAAGCAACCAAAATTGTATTAATAAGAAGTGATCATGGAGGAGAATTTCAAAATGCTTCTTTTGTAGAATATTATGAAGAAAATGAAATCTTCCATTACTTTTCTACACCAAGAACACCTCAACAAAATGGAGTTGTTGAAAGAAAGAATAGATTATTGGAAGAACTTGCAAGGACCACGCTAAGCAACTCAAGTTTACCAAAATACTTTTGGAGAGATGTTGTAAGCACAGCTTTTTATGTATCCAACCGGGTAATGATTCGGCCAATCCTAAAGAAGACTCCATATGAACTCTATAAATGTAGAAAGCCAAATATCTCTCAGTTTCAAATATTTGGATGTAAATGCTTTGTGCTGAATAATGGTACGGAAAATCTTGGTAAATTCAATGAGAAAGCCGATGAAGTAAAGCTTTTAGAATTTTCAATACAAAAACTTTATTAGTCGAATAATCTATGCATGTATCATTTGATGAATCTAACTCCTCAAAAAAAGATAAAATTGTTTCTTGTGATTATGATGATGATTTTATAAGTGATGATATAAGCAAGGACAATCAAGTTGATCAATCAATTCAAAGGAATGAAATCAGTATAGAACAGCAAGATCAACACAATGATCTCCCTCGAGAATGGAGAACCCATCGTGATCACCCCATTGATAATATTATAGGTGATATCAACAAAGGAGTTACTACAAGGCTAAATCTCAAAGATGCTTGTTTGAATATGGCATTCGTCTCTTAGATAGAACCTTATAAGGTAGGTGAAGCCCTTAAGGACGATCAATGGATACTTGCCATGCAAGAAGAACTAAACCAGTTTGAAAGAAACAAGGTTTGGGAACTTGTTCCAAATCCTAACAATAAACACATCATTGGTACCAAATGGGTGTTTTAGAATAAACTAGATGAAAATGGTATAGTTGTTCGAAACAAGGCAAGGTTGGTCGCTCAAGGATACAATAAAAAAGAAGGGATAAACTTTGATGAAACATTTGCTCAGATAGCAAGGTTAGAAGCAATCCATTTATTACTTGCTTATGCTTGTTCTATGAATTTTGAATTATTTCAGATGGATGTCAAGAGTGTTTTCCTAAATGGTTACATTGATGAGGAGGTCTATGTCAAACATCCACCCGACTTTGAATACTTCAAAAATCCATCACATATATTCAAATTAAAGAAAACTCTTTATGGTTTGAAACAAGCTCCAAGAGCTTGGTATGATAGGCTAAGTAACTTTCTATGTGAAAGAGGATTTGAAAAGGGTAAGGTAGATACAACTTTGTTCATTAAAAGGATTAATGATTAAGCTTTACTTGTTCAAAACTACGTTGACGATATCATATTTGGATCAACCAATAACGGATTATGTGAAGAATTCTTATTGATGATGCAAGGAGAATTTGAAATGTCCATGATGGGTAAGTTAAATTATTTCCTTGGACTTCAAATCAAGCAACTCAAGAATGGCATTTTCATCAATCAAGCAAAGTACTGTAAGGAACTGTTAAAAAAATTTGAGATGGAAAACAGTAAAGAAAGTGCAACTCCTATGGGCTTCGGAACTTATGTGGATAAAGATGAATCTAGTAAATCAATAGACATATCCAAGTATCGAGATATGATTGGTTCTCTTTTGTTATCTAACGGGAAGTCGGCCAAATATCATGTTTAGTGTCTACTTATGTGCAAGGTTTCAAACAGATCCTAAAGAATCACATCTTGTAGCAGTGAAGCAAATAATGACATCTTGTTCTATAGTATATGCAATTTTGTTCTAAAGATCCTAAAGAATCACATCTTGTTCTATAGTATATGCAATTTTGTTGGATATTCTAACTCAGACTATGCAGGATGTAAAACAGATCAGAAAAGCACAAGCGGCACTTGCCATATCTTAGGTAATGCATTAGTGTCATGGTCCTGTAAAAAGCAAGCATGTGTGGCTCTAAGCACTGCAGAAGTAGAATACATAGCAGCAGGAGTTGCTATGCACATATTTTATGGCTCAACCAGCAGTTATGTGACTATAGACTTGATCTCGGATGCATCCCCCTAAGATGTGACAATACAAGTGCTATCAATATCACAAAGAACCCAATCATGCACTCTCGAACCAAACATATAGACATATGTCATCATTTTTTGCGAGATCATGTGTTCAAGGGCAATGTTGAAGTAACATTTGTGGATACACATAATCAACTAGCAGATACCTTCACAAAACCTTTTCCTAAAGATTCATTCTATAAGATACAAAGATAACTTAGCATTCTAAATGAAAAAGATCTCTAATGCAAGGTATTGATGCTTTGTAAGTCACTTCTTTTCAATTCTTGAATCTTCACTTGTAAAGTTGATAGAACTGAATCTTTGATGTATGAATGAGTGTTTTCTCAACATGATTATATCTTTTAAATATTTTTTTTAGTAAAAACTCGACTTAAAAATAAAAAATTTCTTATCGTAGCCGAATAAACTTAGCTTGTATTTGAATACACGTTTTACAGAATTGTCTGTATTCGAATACACTCTTGTTGTAGTCGAATACAGATTCAAATTTTTCCTTTTATAAATACGTTTTTTGATAGGTTTAGGTCATTTTCTAAACTTCAGTAACCGAATACAGAAATTCATCCACTTCCATTTCTCCAAAAATTCATCCAAACTTACATGCAAATATTACCAAATCTTTCCCCTATCATCAATTGCATCTAAAATTACTTCAAACTCAAAATCAAAACCCCATATTTTCCCAAATCCAAAAAGCTTCATCTTCTTCAATCTTTACCATGGATGCACGAAAACGAGGTGCCCGAACCTAACATGCTTTAGTGGGTCCTTCAAAAAGGAGGGCTAGAAATGACAATGTTGCAGACCTATCCAGATTACTTCATTCACCTGAAGAAATCGACTGATTCAGAATTTACTACTCAGATAAGAAGTTAATCACTCCAAAATATGGTACACTTAATTCCTTTTCAGCCTTTAAATTTCTTGAGTTACTTAGGGCACAACATTTGGAACCATTCATAAGTTATAATGGTCCAATATTTGTTGACCTAGTTAGAGTCTTTTATTGCAACCTTAAGAAAGAGGGCTTGAAATTGAAATCTCAAGTAAAAGGAAAATACATTGAGTTAGATACTCAAACGATTGGAGAAATTCTGCAGTTAACATATGAAGGTCAGAAACTTAGGTCTGGAAATTTGTGTGAATGGGAAAATATTACAAAATATGATGTTGATGTTTCATTGTGCCATTTTGACAAAAACACCATGGAAAGGAAACGAGAAAATATTTCCTTAGTTATATTTCGGTTCTTAAAGCAGGAAATTACTCGCAAATAATTGAACTTGAGCTTCAGATTATGCTTTATGCTAGAAAGAACTGATCTTAATGTTGGAACCAAGTTGGTTCTAAGTACTTAGGATTTTGATGCTTACAAATGTACTCAATGTAAACTTATTTTGTACTTTGAATTATTAAGTTAAATGCCCCAGAAACTGAAGGAAACAGAAGCAGAGATCAAAGGAAAATGAATTCTGGAATTTCCAGAAGATGTTCCAGGATGTCAAAATATCACCAGAGGATATGTTTGGTGGCCCAGAACAGAAGGAAGAAAAATCATAATGTAACATGGATCATACCATTGGAAAGCCTGCCAGAAGGAGAGTTGTTCCAGACAAACAGGAGTCAAATATCAATTTTATTCCAGAAGTTATTCTGACCTGAAGATGGCATGGCAGTGAAAAATTACACAGTCCAGACTTGTTCCAGACTTGACCAGAAGGTATGTTTATGAGTCCAGAACAAAAGGATCAATTCAGATTTGGCCCAGATCATAAGATAGCATGATTCATGGCATGGAACTAAGTCCAGACCTAAAGAAATGAGTTCCAGAATCAATCCAGACCTGGTCCAAAATTAAAGGTAAAATGTCCAGACTGAAATATTTTTTGTTCAAGTTAATTTCAGTTTGTTCCAGACCAAAGTCCAGAATCTGTCCAGATCAGAGTAAAAACTTCCAGATCAATGGTTCAGAAATAATTATTTGGTCCAGTGATGGTCCAGATCAGAAAATCAGACCATGGACCAATGGTGGCCGAAATTAGAGGGAAGACTGTGCAGTCCAGCAAAGGCCGAATTCAGAGGATTTTAGCATATCAGGTGCGCGTCCAGGGATGGCGGAAATCTGAAGATCAGAGGGTTAGGAAGTGTGGTCCAGGAACGGCCGAAATCAGAGGATCACAGAATATCAAATAGGCTGGTCCAGATGTGGACTATCGCATGAAGATCCAATGGTGCAGATTTGATCATGAGGATTAAAGAATTTGAGAAAAATGCTCAAAACAGAAGCGGAGCAAAATGTTCAAAACAGATCAGTGAGCAAAAGGCTCAAAACAGAATCTGAGCAAACTACTCCAGAATATTTTCAAAACAGATTAATCGAAATGTACTGCAGAAGTAAAGCATCAGTGAAGTTCTAAAGTTCAACTATAAATAGAGACTTAATGCTGAAGAATAAAGTATCGAAAATCACAAAAAAAGAGTCATACACTTCCAAAGCAAACGCTTCCAAGTTTTCATATAAGTTAATTGTGAATTTCAGCTTTCAAGAAGCAAGTACTCATGTTATTTTCTTTCCAATGTGTAAAATCTAAGTTGTTGAAGTAGAGTTTACAAACTGAGGGAGTTAGTAGGAGGTAGCAAGGTACTTAGCAATTAGATTCATAATGTTGTGAATTCTTCTACAATCTGGGGTGTCAGATTGGCTGAAGACAGGAGTTGTTTTTCCTCAAACAAGTCTAGGATTGTTAGACTATTTGAGAAGACTGACTTGGAGGGTCAGTAGCACAGTTGTAATTCAAGGTTTGAATTAGTGAAATCCTTCAAGGCGAAGGGACTGGACGTAGCCTAGTTAACGGTGAACCAGTATAAAATCTGTGAGTTTTATTTTTATTTTTATCCGCTGCTAACTCTGTTTTAATTATACATCAAGTTTTGTTTTGAAAGTATTAAAACAGGAAAAGTATTCAAGTTAAGTCAAACACAATTCAACCCCCCCTTCTCGTGTTTGCACCTTCAATTGGCATCAGAGCTCGGTCTCAAGGCTGAGCACTTAACATTGTTTGAGGAAAGGTCCAAGGGGTTCAACATGGTAGAATCCATAGAAGAATTGGGAGGCAACATCAACAGACCACCAATGTTTGATGGAGAAAGGTTTGAGTATTGGAAGGACAGAATGGGAAGTTTTGTCATATCTCAAGATCCTGAACTATGGAAGATGATAGTCAGAGGATACACTGCACCAACTGATCCAGAAGATCCAACTAAAGAATTAGACATGGATGATATGACACCAGATCAGAGAAAATTACACAAACTTCATCACAAGTCCAGAAACATCATGGTCAATGCAATCACATTCAAGGAATTTGATAGATGCACAAATAAAGAAACAGCAAAGAGCATATTCGACAGTCTAGTTCTGACCTATGAAGGAACCCAACAGGTTCAAGAAGCAAGGGCTAACATATTAGTCAGAAAGTATGAGCTGTTCAAGATGGAAGAGGATGAAGACATTGAAACAATGTTCAGCAGATTCCAGACTCTGGTATCAGGTTTAAAAGTATTAAACAAAAGCTATACCACTGCAGATCATGTGAGTAAGATTCTAAGAAGTTTACCAAAAAAGTGGAGACCAATGGTTACTGCAGTTCCGCAAGCCAAAGATCTGAAAACCTTAAGGCTTGAAGACCTGATCAGCTCACTCAGGTCTCATGAAATAGAACTGGAAGAAGATGAACCTAAGAAGAAGAAGAATCTGGCTCTGAAATCGAAATAGAAGAAAGCTGCAAAGGTAGAATCAGAATCAGAGGATAGTGATAGTGACTGTGATGATATGGCATACTTAACAAAAAAGATGGTTAAGATCTGGGAAAACAGGAAGAAAAGAAACTTCAGAAAGAAACATAACAGCAAGGATACAGTATTGTCTGTTACGGATGCAATAAACCTCGACATATCAAGTCAGAATGTCCAAATCTGGAAAAAGGCAAACAGCACAAGAAGAGTTCCAGATACAGAAAGAAAGGTCTAATGGCTGCCTGGGATGTATCAGAATTAGAGGAAGAATCTTCTGATGAAGAAGAGGCAGAAATAGCAAAGATGGCTTACATCAAGTCTGCTTCTGGTCTTCATAAAAGCACGAATTCAAGAAGGAAAATAGGCAGAAGGAAGAGTGATAGAAGCAGTCACTCAGGCAAGTCTGGAAGCACATCAGAGGAAACAATTCTGTCTCTGATGGCTCATACAAATTCAAGTTCTGGATACAGCTCTGGAACAGAATCAGAAGATGAAGACAGTGAGGTATTTTCTGACCTTTCTAAATCTGAATTAATTGAGACTTTAAAGGACTTGTTAAATGCAAATAATAAGATGTCTTTAAAACTGAAAACTCTTAAGGAAGATAAGAAAAATCTTACCAAAGAAGTCCAAGTTTTAAAGAAACGAATTTCTAAGTATGCAACTGAAATCCAAGATTTGAAAACTGAAGTTGCAAAACTCAAGTCTGAAAACCAAACTCTGAAAAGTAATAATTGTTCCATTTCTGAAACTGTTTGTAAATCTGATATGCATGAGCAATTTTTTCAAAACATTATTTCAAATGGAATGGAAAGAAGTAAGTATGCATCTATGATTTATGGAAACAGTAACTCTGGAAAAAGAGGTCTTGGTTTTACAGAAACAAGTACTGAAAATAAAGCTTTTTATTCTGATGTTTTATGTATTGTCTGTGCTAAGAAAGGTCACTCTGAATTATCTTGTCCAATGGTAAAATCTGAACAAGATCAAAGAGCTGTTAAGACTAACAAACCTGAACCCAATCAGTTTCGGGTACCAAAAGATAAAATTGTCTATGTTGCAGATGTTCTGAGCAACCAGAAGGAGACACCAACAATGGTGCCTAGACAATGAATGTTAGCAAAGCACAAGCAGAAGAAGGTCTATGTTCCTGCTACAACAAGACAAAGGCAATCTGAGTCTGATGGAAGAAGGTCTGGTCATCTCAACCAGAACCGGAATCGGAACCAGAACCAAAACAGGAACTGGAATCAAAATAGGAACTGGAATCAGTATCAGAAGCACAGATACTGGAACCAGAATCAGAATCAACTCTGGAACCGGAATCAGAATAAATACTGGTATCATAATCAGAATCAACTCTGGAACCGGAATCAGAATAAATACTGGTACCAGAATCAGAATCAACTCTGGAACCAGAACCAGAGTCAAATAAGAAGTTACCAGAATCATCAGAATTACCAAATTCATCAGAACTCCCAGATTCACCCAAGTTACTGGAATCACCAGAACCAAAACATGTTCCAAAATCATTAGAGGAACATGGTTTATAAACCAAAGCAGAATCAAGGAAACTGCTTAAACAGGCCAGAAGAAGAACTGGCTCTAATGGCTAGAACAGAAGCTAAGTCTGAATCTGAGTCTGACTCTAACTCTGATTCTGACAGAGAAAAGGCAAAGTTTGATCAACAACACAAAACATGGTATCTTGACAGTGGCTGATCCAAACACATGACAGGAGATAAATCTATGTTTCTGAATTTGACTATGAAGAATGGAGGCAAAGTTTCCTTTGGAGGAAACCAGAAAGGTCAGATTATTGGTACCGGAATTGTTGGTAACACTTCTTCTCCTTTATCTATTAAAAATGTTCTGTTTGTTAAAGGTTTAAAACACAATCTTTTGAGCATAAGTCAATTAAGTGACTGCAAATATGATGTTATCTTTAATCAAAAAACTTGCAAAGCGGTTAGTCAAATTGATGGGGCTGTTTTATTTACTAGAACTAGGGAGGATAATGTTTATAAAATTGATCTGTTTAGTCTTGCTAAGCAACAGGCTAAATGCTTATTATCTGTAAGTGAGCAAAATCTGATTTGGCACAAGAGGTTAGGACATGCAAACCCCAGACTCATATCAGAGTTAAGCAAACTCCAGTTGGTAAGAGGGCTGCCCAAGGTAAGTTCCAAAACTGAGATTCTGTGTGAAGCATGTCAAAGAGGTAAACAAACTAAAAGCTCTTTTAAAACTAAAAAATGTGTTTCTACCTCTCAACCACTTGAACTGCTTCACTTAGATTTGTTTGGTCCTGTTCAAATAGCTTCTCTAAGTGGTAAGAAATATGGCTTTGTGATTGTTGATGATTACTCAAGATGGACTTGGGTAAATTTTTTAAAGAACAAAGATGAATCTCAGAAAGTATTTATCTCATTCTGTAAACAAGTTATGAATGAACATGGCACTAAGATCATAACCATCAGAAGTGATCATGGAGGTGAATTCGAGAACAAGTACTTTGAAGAATTCTGTGATGAGAATGGCATCTCTCACAATTTCTCATCCCCCAGAACACCTCAACAGAATGGAGTGGTAGAAAGGAAGAACAGATCACTGCAGGAGATGGCCAGAACCATGCTGAATGACATGAAGGTTGCCACCTACCTCTGGGCAGAAGCTGTCAACACAGCCTGCTATATTCAGAATCGAGTCTACATCAGGTCCATCTTGAATAAAACTCCTTATGAACTGTGGAAAGGTAAGAAACCAAATATTTCCTACTTTAAGCAATTTGGTTGCATCTGTTTTATGTTGAACACTAAAGATAACCTAGCTAAGTTTGATTCTAGATCTCAAAAGTGTGTCTTTATTGGCTACTCTGAGAGATCAAAAGCTTATAGTGTTTAACAAAGAAACTAACACTGTGGAAGAATCAATCCGCATTAAGTTTGATGATAAACAGCTTGACTCTGAAAAGTCAAAGCAAGATGAGAAAATTGCAGGTGAACCAGAGGCACAGGAACCAGAAGCAGAATCTGAGAACAACCAAGCTGAAGAAGAACATGCTGACTCTGAAAACAAGTCAGAGGGAAAGAATGGATGGAAGTACAAATCTTCACATCCAGAATCTCTCATTATTGGCAGTGCAGCAGAACCTCTAAAGACCAGATCATCAAGTAGAGAAACCAGTCTGTTTAGTTTACTCTCAACAATTGTACCCAGCAATGTTGATGAGGCTTTCACAGAGGAAGGTTGGATACTTGCAATGCAAGAAGAGCTGAATGAATTCCAAAGGAATGATGTTTGGGATCTGGTACCCAGACCAAACAAAAACATTATTGGAACCAAGTGGGTTTTTAGGAATAAACTCATGAAAAGGGTGAAGTGGTAAGGAACAAAGCCAGACTTGTAGCTCAAGGATACAGTCAACAGGAAGGTATAGATTACACTGAAACTTTTGCTCCAGTGGCCAGGTTAGAAGCAATAAGAATTCTCTTATCATTTGCTGCTAATCATAATATAATGTTGTATCAAATGGATGTCAAAAGTGCATTCTTAAATGGCTACATAAGTGAAGAAGTCTATGTCAAACAGCCCCCTGGTTTTGAAAATTCTGATTTTCCAGACCATGTTTTTAAACTTAAAAAGTCTTTATATGGTTTAAAACAAGCACCAAGGGCATGGTATGACAGACTTAGTAACTTTTTGCTTAAGAATGAATTTAATAGAGGCCAAATTGATAATACATTATTTAGGAAATCTATTAAAAATGATATTCTGATTATCCAAGTTTATGTTGATGATATCATATTTGGATCAACTAATGGCCCCTTGTGCAAAGAGTTTTCTGATCTAATGTAGAAGGAGTTCCAAATGAGCATGATGGGAGAACTTAAGTTCTTCCTGGGAATTCAGATTCATCAAGGTAAAACAGGTATACTCATTCACCAATCTAAATACACCAAAGAACTTCTTAAAAAGTTCAAGATGAGTGACTGTAAGCCTATGGCCACCCCCATGCACCCAACCTGCTCACTTGAGAAAGATGAAACCAGTAAAAAAGTAGACCAAAAAACATACAGAGGTATTATTGGATCCCTTCTATATTTAACTGCTTCTAGACCTTACATTATGTTTAGTGTTTGTGTCTGTGCCCGATTTCAAGCTGACCCTAGGGAATCCCATTTAACTGCTGTCAAACGAATTTTGAGATACCTTAAAGGAACCACCAACGTTACCTTGTTATACAAGAAAACACCCACCTACAAACTAAAAGGTTTTTGTGATTCTGACTATGCTGGAGACAAGTTGGAAAGGAAAAGTACCAGTGGCAACTGCACATTTTTAGGTGAAAATTTGATCTCTTGGTCAAGAAAAAGACAAAGCACCATTGCCATGTCAACAGCAAAAGCTGAGTATATATCAGCAGCAGGATGCAATTCACAGTTACTCTGGATGAAACATCAACTTGAAGATTACAACATCTTTGAAACCAATATCCCTTTGTTTTGTGATAACACTTCAGCCATAAACCTAACCAAGAACCCTATCTTACACTCTAGAGCCAAACACATTGAAATAAAAAACCATTTCATTAGGGACCATGTTCAAAGAGGGACTTTGAGCATCCAGTTTGTGGATACTGATCATCAATGGGCTGATATCTTCACCAAGGCATTACAAGAAGATAGGTTCGAGTTCATTAAGAAGCATCTCAGCATGACCTCCATATCTGACTAGCTCAATTAGTCATCTTAGGAGTTTTTAAATTTCTGCAATTTTATTTTATGTCTTTTATTCAATGTAAACTTATTTTGTACTTTGAATTATTAAGTTAAATGCCCTAGAAACTGAAGGAAATAGAAGCAGAGATCAAAGGAAAATGAATTCTGGAATTTCCAGAAGATGTTCCAGGATGTCAAAACATCACCAGAGGATATGTTTGGTGGCCCAGAAGAGAAGGAAGAAAAATCATAATGAAACATGGATCATACCATTGGAAAGCCTGCTAGAAGGAGAGTTGTTCCAGACAAACAGGAGTCAAATATCAATTTTATTCCAGAAGTTATTCTGACCAGAAGATGGCCTGGCAGTGAAAAATTACACAGTCCAGACTTGTTCCAGACTTGACCAGAAGGTATGTTTATGAGTCCAGAACAAAAGGATCAATTCAGATTTTGCCCAGATCATAAGATAGCATGATTCAGGGCATGGAACTAAGTCCAGACCAAAAGAAATGAGTTCCAGAATCAATCCAGACCTGGTCCAAAATTAAAGGTAAAATGTCCAGACTGAAATATTTTTTGTTCAAGTTAATTTCAGTTTGTTCCAGACCAAAGTCCAGAATCTGTCCAGATCAGAGTAAAAACTTCTAGATCAATGGTTCAGAAATAATTATTTGGTCCAGTGATGGTCCAGATCAGAAAATCAGACCATGGCCCAATAGTGGCCGAAATCAGAGGGACAGACTGTGCAGTCCAGCAAAGGCCGAATTCAAAGGATTTTAGCATATCAGGTGCGCGTCCAAGGAAGGCGGAAATCAGAAGTTCAGAGGGTTAGGAAGTGTGGTCCAGGAATGGCCGAAATCAGAGGATCACAGAATATCAAATAGGCTGGTCCAGATGTGGACTATCGCATGAAGATCCAATGGTGCAGATTTGATCATGAGGATTAAAGAATCTGAGAAAAATGCTCAAAACAGAAGCGGAGCAAAATGTTCAAAACAGATCAGTGAGCAAAAGGCTCAAAACAGAATTTGAGCAAACTACTCCAGAATATTTTCAAAACATATTAATCGAAATATACTGCAGAAGTAAAGCATCAGTGAAGTTCTATTTTTAATGGTGAAGGGACTGGACGTAGCCTCGTTAACGGTGAACCAGTATAAAATCTGTGAGTTTTATTTTTATTTTTATCCGCTGCTAACTCTATTTTAATTATACATCAAGTTTTGTTTTGAAAGTATTAAAACAGGAAAAGTATTCAAGTTAAGTCAAACACAATTCAACCCCCCCTTCTCGTGTTTGCACCTTCACTTAATTGGTCCTACTTTTTCCACTCTGTTATGTTTGCTTCCAAAGATGCCATAGGTTTACCATATGCAAAAGAGATCACCAGGATTTTGGATCATTTTAAGGTGAATTTTTCAGGAGAAGTAATGTATACACCTTCCAAAGTGTTGGATTTTAATGTGCTGCCCAATATGAAGATTCTGTGGAGTGATCCACTTCAAACGTATTTTCACAAAAGTGATCTTGGACAATCATCTATGGCTGCTCAGGATGAAGCAGAAGAAATGGCGTCGGATGATGATCACGTTTCAAATCGCATGGTTATGGACAAACTCATCTCCCTTCAAACCATCATCATTGAACAGTTTCAAACTATGAACACCTCCATTAGCAACTGATTACAAAACATTGAGACGACCCTTGCCAAGAACCAGGAGTTCCTGTTGAATGAACTAAATGGTCTGTCCCTCAAAATTGACCAAATTCACAACCTAACGGATGATAAAATGTAGTTTTCTGCTGTAGTTTCTAATTATTTTCTTTAAAAAAAGCTTCATATTATTTTATCTATGACTTTTTGCAAATGGTCTGTAAAAATTGCTTACGTTGACTTAGACATCGTTTTCTTTCCTTGTGTGATGTTTATTAGTCTCTCTATATATACTTTGGATACTTGTGGTATGTATGAATATTTGTCTGTTATGTTTTCTTCCTTTTTGATCATGTCAAAAGGAGGAGAAAATTGGTATATATGCTATTGTTGTTAAAAAAATTTAGGTTTTCAAAATTTTCAACATATGATTGCATGAACTCAAATTCAAAGGGGGAGTAAGCATGAATTAAGGGGGAGAAATCAACACTCTTTGAAATTTCAACAACAAGGTTTTGTCATCATCAAAAAGGGGGAGAATGTAAATATGCAAGAATACTTATGTTTTTTATGAAGACAAAGACCAAGCAAAGTGATCAAGTTTCAAATTCAAAATGAAGTCAACAATCAAGTCAACTATTGTCAATATGCTAGAAGACTTAGAGTTTGAGGTATATGATGCAATCTAATATATTTCAAATTCACATGAGAACCTTATACTTT
This sequence comes from Cicer cuneatum, assembly GCA_037974295.1. NCBI lineage: Eukaryota > Viridiplantae > Streptophyta > Magnoliopsida > Fabales > Fabaceae > Cicer > Cicer cuneatum. The sequence goes on from JBBPBO010001985.1 coordinate 41,203,618, forward strand.
TTACATATGCTTCAAAAGAATTTTCAAAGTGTCAAAATGCATGAACAATGTTTGAAAATTAAGTTTTTGATAAAAGTTAAAGTTGCATTCGACTACATATATGTGTAGTCGAATACAGATGAAGTTAGTAGCAAAAACTGCATATCTGTATTCGACTACAACATATTGTAGCCGAATACAAACTCAAGTCAATAGTAAAAACTTCATATTTGTATTCGACTATAGGATGTCGTAGCCAAATACAAATAATAAGTCAGTAGCTAAAATAGCATTTTTGTATTCGACTACAACATGTTGTAGCTGAATACAAAATCAAGTTAGTGGAAAAATTCACTCATCTGTATTCGACTACAAGGATTCGTATTTGAATACATGTTTGAAATTTTGAAATAAATCTGAACGTTACAGAAGTGTATTCGACTACACTTATGTTGTAGCTGAATACAACTGTGAAACAATGTGATTTTTCAGATCATATTGATTCTGGATCATGGCATATATTCATCAAACTTCTTGTGAAGATTGCCATTGATCTAAAGAGATGTCTTAGGAGTATAAATACCTCCCAGGCTCATGTTTAACTTAACAACTTTCCAACAACTTTCAATAATATTTTCAGAATTATTTAGATTTATTAAAAGTCAGATTTTCATATTGCAAGTACATTTGTTACATTTTCATATCATTATAAAGGTTCTCTGTTGTACTTGAAATTACATTAGACTGTGATCATTATACAAGAAAACATCAACTGATATATCTTCTTGAATTCAGTCAAAACCATTATTGTAAATTAATTAAGTTAGTGTGTTGTTTTAGGAAAGTGGTGTAATTTCTTCAAGTATTGTAAACTAAGATAGTGGTGTGTTATCTTAGGCAGATTGTTAGGAGTTAGTTACTAAAGTCTTAGGGTTAGACTTGTACATATTCTAACCATATTTGGAAAATCTCTTGTGGTGTGCAAGAGGATTGGACGAACCCTTGGTTATAAGGGGAATAAGGATAAATTTTTTGTGTTCTTTATTTTTCTGCCATTTACATTTTACTACACTAATTATAGTCAAAAAAATAATCTACTAAGTCTCTAAAAACCATAAAATTTCTAAACACCTAATTCACCCTCCCTCTTAGGTGTGCCTCTGAACTTAGTATCTTCTTCAGTCCTTCCTCCACGGAGAGGTTGAATTGGGGGTGTTTCTAATTTCGCGTCCAAACTATTTTGAGAATAATTTTGACATAAACATTATTTAAAAATAAAATGATGATAAATTCCTTAAACATGATCAACCGGTTACTAGTTTAAAAGATTGAAAAATAAGTGATGTGGTGGTATCTACGAGAGAGTGCATTTATACTAAAAAAATGCTATTATATACTGACTTTTTATAACGCTTTTTAATAAAAAAATGTTGTTATAAATGTTATTAGACAACGCTTTTACTTTAATTAAAACGTTGTCAATACTTTGAATAGTGTGGAAATAAACATCACTTAAAAGTAGGGGTGTACATGGTGTGAGTCAACCCATCAATCCGATCACCCAATCCAATTCAACCTAATTTTTATATGTACCTGGCCACTTTCGGGTCTGACCCAACCCAACCCATTGAAACTCACTTATATTTCGTTCGAGTAATGGGTTCAACAATTTGAACCCGTCAACCCGGTAACTAGTTATATTTTTTATTTTTTAAATTTTGTTTGGTAGCCCAGCAGTCCAATCGCATGTGTTCATAACTGATTTTTATATATGAATGCTGATAGAAGGTGTTCATGCGTCTAGGCTAAATAGTTAATTTTTTATGTTTTTGAGAGTAGGCTTCAGTAATTCCTCTTCACTAGCATTTAATTTGTTTTGGCTCTCGCATATCTACTCATAAAATTCGTATCTAATTTTTAAACTGTCTCTTTCAAAAAAGCAATATAATTTTTGAGTTAAATACTATTTATTTAAATGTTATATTTTGTTATTGTTTTGAATAATGAAGGTATGAACTCAAAGCTTATGTTTTTGTGACGAATTTAGTTTAAGTTTTTTATATTTGTTAAATACAAATTTTTTGAATTAAATACTATTCATTTGAGTTAAATACTATTTATGAGAAAAAATGATGCTTACGCAAAAGCTTATGATTATGATGAATTTAGTTTAAATATTTTACATTTAAATCTATTAAATACTTTTTTTTTTAGTATTTTATTTGAAAATAGTAAGTATTCTGAAAATAAACAAATGAAACACTACTGTTAAAAAATTATGGTAGCCTTAAGTGGCAGAGCTTTTTTGGGACATAGGGGTGACCGTGACATTTGAGTTATAAATTTTTAAATAAAAATTGATACATAACAAACGACCCTTAACTCTTGTTCAAACCATTCATATAGATTATCCAAAATTTTATATTTATACTTTATGTCTAAAATTTATATTAAAAAAATTTGAAAATAGAATAATTATTAATTGTGACAAGGCATGAAAACCAAATTATATAAGTCTATAGGATAATTGTGGTTTGTCTAATTTGATATATACTAATCGGATTGTGATGAATTTTGATTAAACCTGACATGACATATGTTAATAGATATTGTGATGTATATTTTTGTAATTTTGGGTTCTATAATCGGTGTATTTTATGAGTTGAATTGTGATTGTTGGATTATTATTGTCGAAATGTATGTTGGAGTCTAATATGCATTATGTAGATTAATACGTGTAGATTCTCGTTAGATTGGTATGTCTATATGGACTACAATTTTTTTTACCAATTGTTTTAATTATTAAAATTGCACTTTTTTATTAGGCTCAATTTTTAAGATTAGAATAAAGCCTCCAAAATCTTTAAGACAACTCTGAACCAAATACATCAATTTTTGTAGATCAAATTATAATCTAGATGTTTATTATTAAAAAACTAGAGGGAAAATTTTTTAAAAAAATTACAAAAACAACTACTATACTTATAAAATAAAATAAATTTTTCAACCTAAATTTCAACTAATTTTTAATTATGAAAAATGTCGACCAAATAATATTTATTGGTGGTTTTACCTATGTATTTGAAGCTTGTTGAATTTATTTATGTATTTGAAGATTGTTGGATTTATTTTTTTGTGTGAGAGGTTGTTGGCTTTTTTAAAGAATTGAATTATGTGATTGAAATTTTATAGTTTTTGAGACATTCAAGTATTAAATATATTTTCATTCAATTCAATTGTTATTGTTGTTACTTATGTTTCTCTTGTAAAATAAAAAATAAGTTACTATTTATGTATAATACGCCAACCTAACTCAACTCAACCCGTTATTGATCAGATTGGTTCGGTTCGGGTTATATGAAAAAAATAAGAATTTAAAACTCAACCCAACCCAACAATAATCGATTGATTCGGATATCAGATTTTGTCAAAATCGGTCGAACTGAACCGTGTACACCCTTACTTAAAAGCGATGTTGAATGCTTAAAAAACGCTTTTAAAGCTTTTATCGGTGTAGTACATGTTGTAAATAATAAAGTTATTCATATACGTCCTAATATGTTTATGCGGCATTTATAATTATATTTATAATATGTGTATTAAGTATATAATTATGACTTTAATTCCAACACAAAATATTTTCATAAAATAAATTACTGTATCTTTTTTTTTGTCCACTAGAAAGTTTGTTTTTATAAATGGCTATGGCCAAGACATGGGTTCAATTTCATGTTTTTATGTTGTATTATATGGTTTGTAATGTTTTGCCCGTGACAACCAAAATGAATACGTAACAATCAATTGTGAGATAATTGATAAAGGAGAAAACATTGACCGAAGAACCTAAACTATAATAATACTGGAGAAAATTAAACGCAAAGAATCGTACTCTCAAATATTAATAATATATGAATTTGTATAAAATTAAAAATAAGAGCATGGGCTGGGGCCCGGAGCAAATTACATTTTGGTTGTATAAATTAAAAATAAGAGCATGGGCTCCGCCCGTGAATGCAAGTACCATTGTTGATTAATGTAATGCTATGTAATCAATTAGTATTCTTCACAACAACAAAAAAAACAATTGGTATTTCTAGTTCAAGGCTTTTTAGTTAATATACAATATATATCATTAGAATTGTTTTAAAACGCAGTTCACAAGTGTAACTGTGGCTGTAATACTATATTAGACTACATCAGTTGTATTTCTCTACAATATAAAGATTTATAGCATAATTACAACTGCAATTTAAAACTATAATAATGAGAATGATATTGGTATGTATGCATATATGACTACATTAAAGAAAGGATAATCACATATTTAAAAATACATATACCATGGTCCATGAGTAGCAGCATTCAAAAACATCCATGAAGTTATATACGTAATGTTTGGTATCCTACTTGTGCAAACTCATAAGGGTGAGTAATACAGTATTAACTCAATAATTTCTTTGTCAACTTGAGTCTAAATTCTCATTCAAATAATAAATTACACATAAAGAGTACGGTTTAAGTGGACCCAAAGATGTTGCGTAGAATAAATTATAATTATAACGCCGAATCCTGTAATGCTAGCTAGCAGCAGGTGTTCGAAGTTATTCAGACTTCCTAATTATTTAGAAACCTGAAATAAATCAAATCAACAACCCAAAATAAACAAGGATGCTAAATATTAATTTAACATCTCATTTTATTTATATATTTTTCTTTTTATCATATTATTAACATATCACGTATATTATACTACTCTATCTATTTTGATGTATTAAGCCTTATAAAATATACACCAAACATTTTTTCAAAATAAAATGCATTTCAGATTTTATTACCAAAAAATGAAGTATTTATATTTGTACATTTTTAATTCTTACATACCTATTCAATATCCCATATTCTTTTTATCTCTGTTTCTATCACATCATTATTTAATACATTACATCTATTGTATATCACTTATTTTATTTTCTTCTCTTTTAAAGGTGTATAATAAATATAACATTGTACTCCAAACGTTTTTCAAAAGGTAAAGCATTTAACCATACTATTATTAACATTGACGATTAAAAAAAACTAGATAAGTTTGTAATTAGCTTGTGACCAAAATACATCCATAGCTCTTTTGCTTAGAGCCGGTTGGGAAATGCAGTGCAAATATTTGACGCGCTGTTGATGTGAAGCTAATCTAATAGTGTTTTTTTTTTTTTTTATAACAAAATATTACTAAATTAATTGTCACTTAGTTTGCTTTGTATTATTTGAATTTTGGATCTCTTGTTTTATTCATGGCCAGATATATTTTTATAGACAAACGTTATAAATTTGTGGTTTTGTTAGTTTTCCAGGTCGAACCTAGATCCTCCTTTTTAATACTCTTGACATTTTTTAGCTCATCATTCGAGTTATCTAAATACTACAAATACAATTAAGCACCAAAGGAAAGTGTTTTTAAATTTATATAAATTAGTAAGGGAGCTTCTACAATACATTAACACATTGAAGTATTTTTGTATTTTGTTCTCTAAACAAATAAATTAACTATAAATTTTATGAATTAAAGATCTATTTGTCAATTTTTGTATTTTAAAAAAAATCATTTAATAAAAAAACTCATTTCATTATTTATAAACATCATATTAATTTTGTACATTTTATCATAAAAAGTATTCAATACTCACTATAATAACTAACAAAAATTAAGAAAAAATTAAATTTTAATTCACTGATACTTTCAGTAAATATTATTTAGTACGTTATTATAAATTTTCAAATGACAAAAAATAATTCTTTCATAAAAAAATCATTTAACTATTAATTTAAACAACAAATATATCCATATACGTTAAACTTAAGCCCGTAGAATTTCTCAATTAGCAATACATTTATAAAGAAATGAAACAAAATATCGTAAAATAAGACAAAGTAATTTTATGAAAACTATTCTTTCTAGTACATGACATCTGTAGTTGCTGACAAGTAACTTTCGAGACAGTATCTAAGTTAATTTCTATGAACCAATGATTTTTGCCTATACATTTTAAAATACATTTAATAGGAAAATCTTTATATCAATTACAGTTTAAATCCTTATATATTATAGGAGATATCCAATTTCAGTACGATAGTGTGAATCAATCCAAAAGAAGTAAGATTGTGTAGAAAAGCAAACATATATACATATGCACACATAATATATTATATATCACCATAATTTATAAAAAAATTACAAAATTCAGAAACCAATTAAAACGACATTGTCGGTTAGCATATGATAGAGAATGGATGGGAGATCTAGCATTCCATATTCCCAACTATATGATCATTCAATTAACGTGAACACAAAATAAAAAGAAGGTGGAGTACATATATGTTAATACTTATTATTATGCATTTATCGAAGTTATATATATATATTTGATATTTAGGGTTTTAGAAGCTGATGGACTAGGGTTATATACTATGAATGAAATACAATATGCACTAGGTAGACATACCTTCAAACGAACCTTTATGAGCTTTGATGAAATTTCCTTATCTAGTAATGTAGATTGTTTTAGAAAATTTAAACATTAATTAATTACTGCAATACATAAATGATCTTGTGTAATTATACCTTATCATGATGTATATATTATTGTTAATCAAAATCTATGTGATAAATTTCTGAAAATAGCAACAAATTATTTTATTTTATTAATAACAAATTAAACAGTAATTCGTATGCAAGAAATTTAATTTATACCTTAATATATCCCGAAGAAGAAGCCAAAAGAAACATAGAGAATTTGTTTACTGCATAGCTGGTAAATTTGAGGTGTCTCCATTACTACTGGGCTTCAAAACATTCTTCTTGTTCTTCTTTTTCTTCTTATAAGGGATCCCTCTAGCCTTAGCTTGAGAGTCTCTAACTTGGCGAAGATAAAGTCTTATGGCGCCGCTAGCGAAAGGATTTGTCTCCGGTAACCCTCCATTTTCTTCATAAGCAGCTCTTAGTCTTCCAATGAGTGCATCAAGGCTTCCCCAAGCTTGTTTAAGAGGACAAGTACAAGGAGCAGGTGGTTCGACTTGACCGAAAAAAACACACCCTTGGCCGTGCACTTTTGTTTTCCCAAACTGATCCAAATACCTAAGGAAATCAAGTACTTGATTGGAATTACACTGTGAAAGTGCAACAGGAGGCCTTTGGTTCCTTAAGTATTGTCCAAACGTGTTCCAATCTCTCCTCTTTTGAGATTCATATCTACTCAGAGGCGGCTGCTGCTGCTGAGAAGGATGATCTGGGGATGATCCTTCAGCTATATCCTTTCCTTTGGAGGACATATCTTTTGTTACTGATTATTCATTTGGTGTGTTTTTTTTTTTTTTTAAGAAAAAAAGAAAGGGAAGGTTTTTCTTTGTGGGGGTGAATGAATAAGGTAATTGAATAGAAGTGGAAGAATATGATAAAAATAAAATTTAGAGATCACATCATAGAGATAGTGAGGGGACAAGATATGGGACCAATGATAGTGCTTTAGCCCTTCTTTTTCTTCCTTCCCTACATTATTTCATATACTTTAATGGTACTATATTAGCAATAACCATACTTTATTAATTTATAATTTTTTTACTATTGGTTTTTTTAATTATTGTGCTTCCATCATCAAAGCTATCATTATTGGATAACTTAGCAGAATTAGCACTATGGCTAATAACTGTTTAGGTCGTGTTGCATTTTGGAGCTTGTTCACTACGCAATAGCAAATTTTGGGATTAAAAGTTAAACTTACATGTAGCTTCCGTAACCTATGCTATAACTCATTGACAAGGTATTGAGAGTGCGTGGTGTTACATCTCTTTCAAATAGTCATCAAGCACAAAAATTTTTAATTAATCAGATTTACTATGTCAATTTTACTACTAAAAGGAACTAAAGCCAAGATTTAAACTCGAAAATCAATGCTTAATGAAAAAAAAATCGTCCTTTTATTTTGTGTGTTTCTTAAAAGAATAAATCTTATCTGTTTCTGCAACTTTTTGGTTTTTGGGGTAAAAATTGAAGAATGATTTCAAGTTGAAAAAGGGTTATTGCTTGTATAATTGTTCAAAGTATCATAAACAGAAAATTTTATATGAATATGTTATGTGTAGGATGGGGGCCCGTACTGCAACATTTCAACACCTAGTAATTTCTGTTACAATCATAACTGGAAAATATATGGGAATTCGCACGTATCCACAGTTGTGTGGCTAACTTATAAAAGATTGACATTATAAAATAATAAGTTTATTCTTTGTACTGTAAAACTAATAATAATAAATGCGCTATTTAAAATAAATATTTAAATAGTTTTTACAGTATCAATCAATTACAAACGTTAAATTATTAATAATATTTCACTTTTGTTATAATTATTTATAAGTCACACACATAATTAATTATGATTTGTTGATTATATAAATTTTTTTACATTAACAATGAATAAAAATTAAACTCCTAAAATAAAAAAACAATGCTATGTTGTCTCACATATTGAAATACATGAAAACAAATGAAACATAAATAGTAACTATCTATAGAGCTATAAATAAAAGCATAAGACTATCATGACTAGATGTTTTTATATAGTTCTCAACTTTATATATGTTATTACAAAGACTTTGGTGGATCTCATCGATGATGTGTCGTGATCAAAGCTCTAGTGTTTAAGTGAAATTGAACTTCTCTTTATTCTCAGTACGTGGCCACGCATCTCTGATAATTTTCCTTTCCCTTTTGTATTAGAGTATTTGTTATCCACATGTGGTCTTTAGTGCTTTGGTGGCATTGAAACTGCAAACACGATAAGGGAGAGTTGACTTGTTTTTGACAAAGTTGATAATTTTTTTATAACTAATAAAAATCTGGTTCGATTTTGGTGACTTACTTGAAGTATAAGCAATTAGGTTTAGAGGCAGCAAACAATGAAAGCATAAATAACTTGACACATATATTTATCCTGGTTCACCACTAACTTAGCTACATCCAGTACCCTCATTCATAAGGTTTTAATCCACTAATTCAAATACCTTGAATTACAAAGCACCTGACTCACCAAGCCAGTCTTCTCAAACAGCCTGACAACCCCAGACTTTTGAGGAACTAATTAACCACTTTGACCCTACAAGTCAAGTTTTCTCCTATCAAACTGACAACCCCAGATTGAAGAAGGAACTGAACCACTATCAGGCTGGGTACAAAAGATTGGAACTTTAAGTGTTTGTTTCTAACAAAACTGATAATAATAATAACTCTCACACTCTATGAAAAGAACACACAGAAAATATTTGTAACTTGAACAAGTGTTTTATTCAATATAGATCTAATTAAGACTCTATTTTGAATATAGCATGTAGTATTGATTGCTTCAGCCCAAAAGTGTTTTGCAACATTCATATCATTTAACATGGTTCTGGCCATTTCTTGGAGTGATTTATTATTTCTTTCTACAACTCCATTTTATTGGGGTGTTCTAGCAGAGGAGAAGTTGTGAGAGATTTCATTCTCATCACAAAAACTTTCAAAGAACTTGTTTTCAAATTCTCCTCCATGATCACTTCTAATTGTTACAATCTTAACACCCTTTTCATTCATTATTTGTTTGCAAAATGTGATAAACACTTTGTGAGATTCATCCTTACTTCTTAAGAAATTTACACATGTCCATCAAGTTAATCATCTACTATAACAAAGCCATATTTCTTTCCACATAGAGAGGCTGTTTTCACTGACCCAAAGAGATCTAGATGAAAGAGCTCTAGGGGCTTTGAGGTAGAGACTGAGTTCTTAGGGGTAAAAGAGTTCTTTGTTTGTTTCCTCTTGTGACAAGCTTCACACATAATTTCAGTTTTGTAACTAAGCTTAGGTAGACCTCTAACTAGTTGAAGTTTATTCAATTTTGAAATTAATCTAAGGTTTGCATGACCTAATCTTTTGTGCCAAATTAGTTTCTCTTCATTTACTGACATAAGACACTTAACCTCTTGTTTCTCTAGACTAAACAAATTTATCTTATAAATGTTGTTTTCCTCTGACCTGTAAAGATTACAAATCCATACTTTTGACTAATTGCCTTGCATGTTTTTTGATTGAATATAATATCATAATTATTATCAATTAACTAACTAATACTTAATAAATTATGCTTAACACCTTTAACAAACAAGACATTTTTAATAGAAGGGGAAGTACCATTTCCAACTGTACATTGACCAATATCTGGCCTTTTTGCTTTCCTCCAAATATCATTATGCCTCATTTTCTCAATATTAGCTCTTATAACATAGACTATTCGCCCATCATATGTTGAGAGCATCCACTGTCCAAGTACCATGATTCGTGTTTTAACTTCATTTCTGAGGACATCTGTGAGGTGCAAACACGAGAAGCGGGGGTTGAATTGTGTTTGACTAACTTGAATACTTTTTAGTTTTAAAACAAAACTGTTATGTATGAAGTAAAACAGAGTTAGCAGCGGATATAAAGTAAATAAAAACTCAGAATTTTATACTAGTTCACCGTTAACTAGGGTATGTTCAGTCCCTTCACTTTGAAGGATTTCACTAATTCAAAACCTTGAATTACAAAGTACCACTGACTCTCCAAGTCAGTCTTCTCAAAAGGTCTAACAACCCTAGACTTTTGAGGAAAAGAACCTTGAATCTAATTGCTAAGTATTCTGCTACTCCTTCTGACTCCCTCAAATTGTAGACTCTACTTCAACAACTTAGACCTAACACAAGGGAAAGAAAAACTTAGAGTACTTGCTTCTGGAAAGCGGATACTCACAATTGACCTCATTGAAAACTTAAGTATTTTGCTTTTGGAAGTGTATGACTCTCAAGTATTTTTGATACTCTAGTCTTCAGCATTAAGTCTCTATTTATAGTTGAACTTTAGGACTTCACTGATGCTTTACTTCTGGAATGTATTTAGATTAATCTGTTTTGAGCATTTTGCTCCGCTTCTGTTTTGAGCATGTTTTTAGCTAGATTCTGTTTCTCGAATCTTTTGCTCCAATTCTGTTTTGAGCATTTTTCTCTAACATATTCCTCTAACAGATTCCTCTGATGATCATCCTCTGGTGATGTCATCTTCTTGTGACATCATCCTCTGATTTATGCTTCTGGTGACGTCATCTTCTGGTGACATCATCTGGTGACGTCATCCTCTGATTTCTGTTTCTGGTGACATCATCCTCTGATTTATGCTTCTGGTGACGTTATTTTCTGGTGACATCATCCTCTGATTTATGCTTCTTGTGACGTCATCTTCTGGTGACATCATTTGGTGACGTCATTCTCTGATTTCTGCTTCTAGTATCGTCATCCTCTGATCTATTCTTCTTTGATGATATCCTCTGATATCCTCTAGAGGTGTATCCTCTGGTTCCTTTAGGATGCATCCTTTGGTACCTTCTGGATGCATTATCTGGCCTAACCTTCTGGTGGCATTTCTATCCTTTGGTTGCTTCCTCTGGATGTATCTTCTGTTGGTGTCTTCTTCTTCCTTTGGTGACGTTTTATATAATAATTCTAAGTACAAAATAAGATTACATGGAGTGCTTTTGTAAACATCAAAATCCTAAGTACTTAGAACCAACTTGGTTTTGGTGTCTCCTTCTAGTTGCTCAGAATATCTGTAACATAGACAATTTGATCTTTTGGTAACCAGAACTGATTGGGTCCAGGTTTGTTAGTTTTAACAGCTCTCTGATCTTGTTCAGATTTTACCATTGGACAAGATAATTTAGAGTGACATTTCTTAGCACAAACAATGCATAAAACATCAGAATGAACATTTTTAGTTTCAGCAATAGTTTCTACCAAACCAAGAACTCTCTTTCCAATGTTATTGTTTCCATAAATCATAGATGCATATTTACTTCTTTCCATTCCATTAGAAATAAAGTTTTGAAAAAATTGCTCATGCATATCAGATTCACAAACAGTTTTGGAAGTGGAACAAATATTACTTTTGAGAGTTTGGTTTAAAGATTTGAGTCTTGCAACTACAATTTTAAAATCCTTGTTTTCAGTTTTAAAATCTTTGTTTTAAAATCCTAATTTTGATTCTTTAAAACTTGGACTTCTTTGGTCAGATTTTTCTTATCTTCCCTATCCTCTGATTCTGGTGCAGCCTTTGCAGCTTTCTTCTGTTTTGACTTCAGGGCCAGATTCTTCTTATTCTTTGGTTCATCTGCTTCCAGTTCTATTTGCTGAGACTTGAGTGAGCTGATCAGATCTTCAAGTCTTAAGTTATTCAGATCTCTGGCTTGCTGAACTACAGTAACCATTGGTCTCTGTAACACCCCGAGTTTAAAACACAGCGCAGGTGCATTTTGTTTTTTTTTTTAAATTAATAATTAAAATGAGTTTTCCCAAAATTATTTCAAAAGAATTAAAATAAAGTTCTTCGTAAAATAGTACATTATAGATTAATCGATGAATGTAAACCAAATACTTCATCAGGATTATCACTAAGTACTTATCTTGGAAATTAGTTTTTTAAACATTAATACATCCCAAAATATCATTGTCATAATACATCAATAGCAAATATCAGAGTACATGGTTCAACGGAAAATAGTACAGTATTTCCAAAATAAGACAAATTACAATTTCAACCCAAAACCTAATACATTAAGTCTAACTGATCATGCGCTGAAGTTGCAGTAGCACGGATTCCCTCCGCATCCCACGCAAGTCTCTTCTGACTCTGCAGCTCGCTTCGACGTAACCTCCTCCTCCTCCTCGTGCAGAGAGGGGTCGGTCTCCTCATAAGTCAAGTCAATACACACTCGTGGCCGCTTTGGCGGTGCCGGAATCTCGTAGCAATCATCGGAGATCCTAGATGAACCCGGAATCTCAGTCGCTACTGGTCTCAGCTCTTCACGCTTCTCTACCGTATCAGACTCATGTATCTCTCTTCCAATCACAGGGTTGGGAGTCACCACCCCTACAGTGGCCTCCGTCTCAACCCTTTCAGCAGACTCCTCAGCATCGTCGAAAACTCTGTGCGCCTCTAGCACCAGGCGGGAAGGCACGGGAAACTCTATACTCGCATGAGTGCGCTCTACGAAGTCTTCCACGCCGTCGGTCCTACTTGTCCGCTCCAGCCACCCCGTGTAAGTCGCTCTGCTTGAGAGGGGGTCAAATGCCCAAGCAGTGCGCGAGTAGCGATCAGGGAAGTTCAACGACGTTTCCGTCATTCGAGTACCCACGGGCGGTGTGGGTTTGGGAGGCATCTGAGCGCAAAGCCCAAAGTCCACAATATAATAGCAAGGGGTCACCAACCGAAAATCACAAATATTCATATAGCATATATTACCCAGCAACGATTTTAATCATGGTATAACGTATGATGATGAGGAAAATAATAATGCTCATTTGAAAATTTATGACTTACATGCCTTTTCAAAACAGCAGTCAATGATTATGAAGTATGCGGTAAGTACAAACAACACGTCAACAAAACACAATCATTAATTCAGAATTTCAGATTCTGGACAGCACTCACACACATTAATTTCCAACATTCATCATATAAACAATTGTGACACACCGGTCAAATCCCTCAATGTAATGCATATATGCTCATGCATAATTTTCTTAGAATCACCAAGGTGCAGTCACTCACAGACCAGCACAATTTAACGGCCCTCATGACCAGGGTGCAATCGCTCACAGATCAGCACCAGTGCAGTCGCTCACAGACCAGCACTCGTGCAGTCGCTCACAGACCAGCACGTTTGACATAAACCAAGGTACAATTGCTCACAGATCAGTACCTAGTGCAGTCGCTCACAGACCAGTACTCGTGCAATCGCTCATAGATCAGCACGTGGTTGCGCATTTTAGGGTACAGGCGCTCACAGTCCAGTACCAGTGCAGTCGCTCACAGACCAACACTTATATACCAAGGTACAATCGCTCACAGATCAGTACCTAGTGCAGTCGCTCACAGACCAGCACTCGTGCAATCGCTCACAGATCAGCACGTGGTTGCGCATTACTCTATGGCCCATCACGGGTACCACTTGACTATGCAATGCATGAATATGCAGTGTTTCACTTCTCTAGAAACAGAATGCAAAATCAGACAATTCATGCTCTTCATCATGTTTAAACATTTCAGCACAGTCATAAATAACAACATCACAATCATGATTAAGCAGTCCATTAATCATTAACACTTTGAAAAGTTTTCCTAGACTCTTAAAATTCAATTACAGAGTTTAAAACTGAGGATTTTCTGGAATTTTACGAATCTGTATTCGAATACAGCTCCTCTGTATTCGAATACAGAAGCCAAAAACAGTGCAGATTCACACCCTGTATTCGAATACAGCCCTCTGGTATTCGAATACAGGGGGCAGTCTCAGTGCACAAAGCAACATCTTTCACTATATCAGTAAAATCTAAAAACTCCATCACCACCACTTCAAAATGTCATCCAAAAGTTCCATTTAAATCCACCACAACATTCCCAATATCCCCCCAAATACTCAGGGTTTTCAAAACACTCTTAAAACTTGGAAATTCTGGAAACTCGAATCTGTATTCGAATACAGAAGCATGAACTGCAGTTTTAACATTCTGTATTCGAATACAGCATGTCTGTAGTCGAATATAGGAGTTCAATCTTTGAAGAATTCAGCCTTTTCTCCCATGTCACTTAAAGGTTTTCAAACATCTTACTCTCCTCTTTAAAACCATTTCACAGACTTCTTTTCAAATCATTTAAACCTTCTCAGAGTTTCTCAACACTTCAAAACTCACAAAACACGAATCTGTATTCGAATACAACTTCCTTGTATTCGAATACAGAAGCTAAAAACTGAGTTTCTGGAAAAACTCGAGTCTGTAGTCGAATACAGCATGCCTGTAGTTGACTACAGATGCGAATACAGTGTTAAAATTTCACTTATGTATTCGAATACGACATGGTCGTAGTCGAATACAGTTGCTTAGTCAGAAGCAAAATCCTACCTCTGTATTCGACTACAGGGGCTCGTGTCGAATACAAGTTTGAGAACTTTAGTTAAAACAAAACTTGATAGGTTGTATTCGAATACACCTTCGAAAAATCAGTGAAATACTTCCTGAAACATCTACACTTTTCAAACTATTTCTTGAAAAACAACAACCAAATATCAACACAAATTCTGCATTTTCCAGAAAACACTTCCCTCATTTAAAATCCCTTTTTTTCCTTTTAAAACACCAACACCACCAGGATCACACCAAACGACCAGATTCAGAATCATCAACATCACCAGAACCACACAAAACAACCAGAATCAGAGTCATTTTCATCACCAGAATCCCACAACATAAAACAGAATCAGAACCATTAACACCAGTTTATCCAAAACAAAGACAGATGATCAATCATCAGAACATCATGCAACATTTCAGTGTTCTCACTCATCAGAACAAACATGCATGCATTCAGTTTTCCCAAAACACCAGAGGAAACATGCATGCATTCGGTTTTCTCAAAACACAACAGAATGACATGCAAACATCACAGAACAACTAAGCACCAACAGGATGCATTTTGCATTTTAATGCCATTTTCAAGACAGTTTTATAACATGCGTTTTTAATCATAACTAAAATGGCATGCAAACATTTTCCAGCCTTCACACAGAAGTAAAACAACATATTTTACCAGTAAAACAGCCAACAACAACTATCAGAATAATCACTTTATCAACAAAATGCATTTTCTTTCAAAATGTCATTTTCGAAAATAGCTTTTCTTTTAAAGACAAAGCTGAAACAGCACAAATTTATGGCCCTAATGCAGCTAAAAGATGGAAGGTGCCCTTACTCTTGTAGCGTGCTCTGCTATTTCTCTTGTTTCTGCTGCGTTCCCTTTTCTGCGTCTAAAAACGGCGAAGCTGTCCCCTGAGTTTGCTGCTGCAAAACTGGGTTCTTTATCTTCGTATTGAGATGGGGATTAACTTTACTACTGGGGGTTTTCAGGTTTGCGGCTTGGATTCTCAGTTACTGGAGTCTTTAGGAATTCCCTCTCTTCAATTTGAATTCGGGAAACTGGGCAGAACAGAGATAGAATGAGAGGGGAAATGGGGTTGGTACATGCAATATGGGCAGTGAGAAGGAAGGAATGGTGTTCTGACTTCACCATCCTTCTCACTCCTATTTATAGGCTCTCATGGTGCCACCTCACTTGCCACTAGTCTGATTTCCAGCTTTTAATTGTCTTGCAATTAGCCACTAATCCTTACTTAATGGTCTGATTAATTTAATTACTTGAAATTAAATCAATTTAATTCTACATCCAATAATTTTAATTCATACTTCAAAATAAATATTTGTGTATATACATATTTTCTCAAAATATACATATTTAAATATTATACAAAAATTCCCAAAATGCCCTTGACATTAATTCCAAGATTAATATTTAAAATTATGGGTCTTACAGTCTCACCGTTAACTAGGCTACATCCAGTCCCTTCACTTTGAAGGATTTCACTAATTCAAAAACTTGAATTACAAAGTACCATTGACCCTCCAAGTCAGTCTTCCCAAAAAGTCTAAAAACCCAAGACTTTTGAGGAAAAGAACCTTGAATCTAATTGCTAAGTAATCTGCTACTCCTTCTAACTCCCTTAGATTGTAGACTCTACTTCAACAACTTAGACCTAACACAAGGGAAAGAAAAACTTAGAGTACTTGCTTCTGGTTTCTCGAGTCTTTTGCTCCAATTCTGTTTTGAGCATTTTTCTCAAAAGCATATTTTAGCTTGATTCTGTTTCTCCAGTCTTTTGCTCCAATTCTGTTTTGAGCATTTATCTCTAACATATTCCTCTGGCAGATTCCTCTGATGATCATCCTCTGGTGACGTCATCATCATATTTCTGCTTCTGGGGACGTCATTTTCTGGTGACATCATCCTCTGATTTATGCTTCTGGTGACGTCATCTTCTGGTGACGTCATCTTTTGGTGACATCCTCTAGTGACGTCATTCTCTGGTTTCTGCTTCTGGTATCGTCATCTTCTTATATATTCTTCTTTGATGATATCCTCTGATATCCTCTAGAGGTGTATCCTCTGGTGCCTTCTGGATCCATCCTCTGGTACCTTCTGGATGCATTATCTGGCCTAACCTTCTGGTGACATTTCTATCCTCTCGTTGCTTCCTCTGGATTTATCTTCTGGTGGTGTCATCTTCTTCCTCTGGTGACGTTTTATATAATAATTCTAAGTACAAAATAAGATTACATGGAGTGCTTTTGTAAACATCAAAATCCTAAGTACTTAGAACCAACTTGGTTCCAACAATCTATAACATAAACAATTTTGTTCTTAGGTACCCAAATTTGCTTGGGTCCTAGTTTGTTAGTCTTGAAAGCTTTCATGTGTTTTCTTGTATTTAACATGGGACAAGATAATTTGGAGTGACCTTTCTTAGAGGAAACAATACACAAGATATCAAAGGGAATTGGTTTAGGTTCAGTTACAATTTCTTCAAATCCTATACCTTTTTTACCATTTCTACTAACTCCTTAAATCATATAAGCATATTTGCTTCTTTCCATACCATTAGCAAGAAAATCTTGAAATACTTCTTCATGCTTATCAAAGTTACATGTGGTATTTTCAATTGATGTTGAACTATGATTGCTTTTTAGAGTTAGATTTTTATCCTTATGTTCAACTATATCATTTTTCAAATTTTCATTCTCTGTTTTAAGTTCAGTAATATTCAGTTTTTAGAGTTGCATTTTCTATTTTATGTTCAACAATATCAGTTTTTAGAGTTGTGTTTTTTGTTTTAAGTTCAATAATATCAGTTTTCAGAGTTGCACTTTCTGTTTTAAATTCAACACTTTGATTCTTTAGAGCATTAACTTTTTCAGTTAGATTTGTATTTTCTTTCCTCAGTGTTTTCAGTTTTAATGAAAATTTGTGATTATTCTTTAAAAAATCATTTATAGAAGTAATTAAATTAGATCGAGTAAAGTCAGAAAATACCTTAATTTCTTCATCTGTTGATTCACTTCCAGAGTCAAAATTTGTGTTGGATCTAGAGGCAGAGTTGGTGTGAGCCATCAGAGCCAAATCTTCTTGTTCATCGTCAGAGGATTCATCAGAATCATCCCATGTAGCCATCAAACTCTTCTTTTTAGTTCTAGAATCTTTCCTCTAGTGTTTCCCTTTCTCCATATTTGAACATTCTGACTTGATATGTCCAGATTCATTGCATCTATAACAAATGATGCTTTTGTTGTCATATTTATCATCATTTCCTCTGTTGGATTGCTTGGAATATCTTTGGGGAAATTTCTTCTTTCTATTGTGCCACATCTTCTAAATTTTTTTGGATATGAAGGCAATCTCCTCTTCCTTTGAGTTTAGATTCTGATCATATGACTCACTATCCTCTGATTATGATGTTGCCTTTAGAACCTTCTTATGTTTGGATTTCAAGGCCAGAGTCTTGTTCTTCTTCTTGGGCTCATCTTCTTTAACCTCAATTTCATGTGATATGAGAGAGTGGATTAATTTTCCAACTTTAGAGTATTCAGATTCATTGCTTCTTGAATGGTTGCGATCTTAGGTCTCCACTTGCTTGTCAAACTCCTAAGGATTTTCTTCACATGATCAACAATAGTATAACTCTTCTCAAGTACCTTTAATCCTAAGACCAGGGTCTGGGATCTGGAAAGCATTGTTTCAATGTCTTCATATTCTTCCATCTTGAATAGCTCATACTTTTTTACTAACAAGTTAGCGTTTGCTTTTTGAACTTGATTGCTTCCTTCATAGGTCAGAATCAGACTATCATAAATACTCTTTGTTGTCTCCTTGTTGGTGCACTTGCTAAACTCCTTGAAGGTGATTGCATTTATCATGAATATTTTGGACTTATGATGCATCTGTACATCTTCTTCTGATAAGCATTCATCTCCTTTCTTAGAATTTCAATACCATCAGTATTCTTCGGAGCAATATAACCATCTTCCACCAAGTCCCAAAGTTTAGGATCTTGTGAAATTTAGAAACTTCTTAGCCTGTCCTTCCAATACTCAAAACGTTCTCAATCAAACAGAGGTCGCCTATTGATGTTTCCTCCAACAGCTTCTTCATTGAATCTAGACATGTTGAACCCTTGGATATATTCTCATACACTATAAAGTGCTCTGCCTTGAGATTGAGTTTTGATAACTATTGAAGGTGCAAACACGAGAATGAGGTTGAATTGTGTTTAACAAAGTTGATAATTTTTTGATTATTAATAAAAAAACTGGTTTGGTTTTGGTGACTTGAAGTATAAGCAATCGAGTTCAGAGGTAGCAAACAATGAAAGCATAAATAATTTGACACATAGATTTATCCTGGTTCACGACTAACTTGGCTACATCAAGTCCCCTCAATTAGAATGTTGTAATCCACTAATTCAAATACGTTGAATTACAAAGCACATGACCCTCCAAGCAAGTCTTCCCAAATAGCTTGACAACCCCAAACTTTTGAGGAACTAACCACGTTGACCATACAAACCGAGTCTTCTCCTAACAACCCGACAACCCCAGATTGAAGAAGGAACTGAACCAGTATCGGGTTGGATACAAAAGATTGGAACTTTAAGTGTTTGTTTCTAACAAAAATGATAATAATAATAATAACTCTCACACTCTAAGAAAAGAACACTCTGAAAATATTTGTAACTTGAACAAGTGTTTCTCTCTTTAAACTCCAAGATGATTTTGAGCTTATGAGTTCTACTCTTTTCTGATTTTCGATGCTCTTCTTCTTCAACCTGGAGTATGTATTTATAGTTAAAATTTGAGCTTCAATTTAGTACTTGTTTAATTTTAAATTGTATCTTCTTCATATTGAGTTTGTAAATTCTTCAGATTGATTCTGTTTGTATTTTGTTTAGATTGAGTTTGTAAATTTCGTCAGATTCATTTTGTTCATATTTTATTGTAGAAAAATCTTGATCAAATCTTCTTACAATCTTCTTCAAATCTTGACCGTATCTTATTTTCAACTTGACCAAATATTTACTTCAATTATAAATTTGAATCAAATCTTATTTTAGATTTTTCTCCAATTATAAATCTGAATCAAATCATATTTTAGATTATTTTCAATTATAAATTTGAATCAAATCTTATCTTATTTTTGATTTTGTTCAATTTATAAATCTGAATCAAATCTTATTTTAGATTTTCTTCAAAAACATGAATCTTCTTTCATACACTTTGAAGTCAAATATATTGTTCTCATAAAATACTTTTATTATCATCAAAACTCTAAATATAAAGCCAATTTAGTTCCAACATGGTGGCCGCTCCTTCTAGTAACTTTGCCAATAGTTTGTTTCCTTTTCATATTATTCGGCCTTTTACTCGGGTATTGAGCTTCTTGCTCGAATATGGACCTCATAGGATGCAAATCCTAAAAATGAGTTCCTTATGCATTTGCATCCCCGTCCACAACTCTTTAAGCATGAGATCTTATTTTTTAAGACAAAATGCTCAAGAATATGGTCATCAAATCATGAGTGTTTTTGCGCGTCCTAATTTATGTGGGAAACATCACTTTGTTCCCTCGTTTGTGCCAAACGCGTAGCCTGCCTAGACACAACTATTTTTGTTCTAAGCAAAAGTGATGACTAATAAGACTCCATCTAGATACGAGGCTATATGACTTCCCTTTTGTTCTCAACTTGAAAGGCTAACAGATTGACATCTATTGTCATTATTATTTTCTTGAGCCACCAAAAGTTACAAACGTTTCTTGTTTCTTCTTAGAACCATCTTCTTTTATAGTGCAGGTGCGACACTTGTATGAGGAGCGTCTGACAACATCAAACGTGCCTATTGATGCCAAACGTTTTGACTCGTCATAGTAAAACAAGGCTTGGTGTGCTTATTCGTGTTCCTAACCCTCTATTTAAAGGTTTTATCATCAATATGTTTTTCCCCATTATTTGTTATGTTGGTTTACATAAAAACTTGGTTCACTTTTCCCTCATCTCTTTCATAGTTTTAGTGACGCTATTACTCATGTATTGGGCTTCTATGTTTCATTGCCCTTCTATTTTGCTCTCTTCTTTATTGGTTAGTGATTATGTTGTAGCAAGAAGTGCTCAAATTACTCTAGCTCTGATAGCTGTGTCATGTATATGATCGTCTGCCTCTAATAAGTATGACATTCATATTATTGTTTGCCTCTTATAAATGTGACAAACACTTTATCGTCTAGCTCTGATGGAAGTCAATTGTAACACCTCGAGTTTAAAACATAGCGCGAGTGTATTTTTTTTTTAAATAATTAAGTAAAAGAATTTTCCAGATTTAATTCATAAAGAATTAAAATAATGTTTTGACTAATCCATTTCATAAAATGATACTTCGTAATTTAATCGATGAACGTAATTAAATAACTTCATCGTAATATCACTAAGTACTTAATTCTGGAAATTTAATGATAAACATCAATACATCTCAAAAGATTACTGTCATAACATCCCAATTGAAAATATCAGAGTGCCGAATAGTTTAGCGGAAAAGTAGTACAATAATTTTCAAAATAAAACAAATTACATTTTCCAGCCCAAAATCCTATACATCAAATCTAACCGATCATGCACTAAAGCTACAGTAGCATGGATTTCTTCCGCATCCCAAACAAGTCTCATCCGACTACGCCGCTCGCCTCGATGTAACCTCCTCCTCCTCATCGTACAGAGAGGGATCAGTCTCCTCCGAAGTCAGATCAATGCACAGTCTCGGTTGCTTCGGCGGTGCCGGAATCTCATAGCAATCATCGGATATCCTAGACGGACCCGGAATATCGGCTGCTACTGGCTTTGGCTCTTCGTTCTTCTCTTCCGCCTCAGAATCACGTACATCCCCATCAATCACCGGGTTAGGAGTCACCACTCCTACGGTGGCCTCCGTCTCAACCCCTCTAGTTGGTTCCTCCGCATCATCAAAAATCTTGTGCGCCTCCAATATCAAACGAGAAGGCACAGGAAAGTCAATCCTCGCATAGCTGTGCTCCACGTAGTGCACCACTCCATTGGACCTACAGGTCCTCATCAATCTCCCCGTGTATGTAGCCCTGCTTGAGGTGGGGTCGTATACCCAAGCAATAGGCACGGAACGATCAATGAAGTCGAGCGACGTTTCCGTCGTCTCGGGTCCCACGGGTGGCATGGGTTTGGGAGGCATCTGAGGGCAAAGCCCAAATTCCACATATAATAGTAAAGGGTCACCGACCGAAATTAACAAATAAGCACATAACATTTATATCACAGAACAATATATCCATGGTATAACATATAATCAATGATGATAATTAAAGATGCTCATTTTGAATTTTCATGACATGTATGCCTTTTCAAAACAACAACCAATTAATATGGAAAATATGTGGTAAGTACAACCAACACTTCAGCAATCACAATCATTTATCAGAAAATCAGATTTCATAAAGTACTCACACACATCAATTTCCAACCATCATCATATAACCAAATCGTGACTCACCGGTCAATCCCCCAATGCAATATTTATATGCTCATGTATACAATTTCTTGGAATTACCAAGGTGTAGTCGCTCAACAGACCAGCACAATATGTTTGACTTTAACGGCCCTCAAGACTAGGGTGCAATCGCTCAACAGATCAGCACCAGTGCAGTCGCTCAACAGACCAGCACTCGTGCAGTCGCTCAACAGACCAACACGTTTGACATATACTCAGGTACAATCGCTCAACAGATCAGTACCAGTGCAGTCGCTCAACAGACCAGCACTCGTGCAATCGCTTAACAGATCTGCACGTTTTTGCGCATTTTAGGGTACAATCGCTCAACAGATCAATACCAGTGCAGTCGCTCAACAGACCAGCACTCGTGCAATCACTCAACAGATCAGCACGTTTATGCATTACTCTGTGGCCCATCGCGGGTACCACTTGACTATGCAATGTATGAATATGCAGTATTTTCTCTTCACTGAAACAGTATGCATTATCAGGAAAATTCAACCTTTCCATCATTTTCCAAAACATCTCAACACAATCAATATCATCATCATCACAATCATGATTAATAGTCAAGAAATCATTAACACTTTACATTATCTCACAATTCCATTCTTAATTATCATAAGTCTTTCCCCCAACTCTTAAAATTTATACAACAGTGTTTAAAACTGAGATTTTTGGAAAATACGAATCTGTATTCGAATACAGCTTCTCTGTATTCGAATACATAAGCCAAAAACAGTGCAGAATCAACACTCTGTATTCGAATATAGCCTTATTGTATTCGAATACAGAGGCTATCACAGTGTAAAAATCAGTATTTTCACAACTTCAGGAGAAGTCTCAAAAGCTTCATCATTACCACTTCAAATTATCACAAACTCCATCTTAATTTGTCACAAAACCTTCCCAAATACTCCCCAACACTTAAAGTTTGTAAACAATGTTTAAAACTTTGACTTTATGGAAAAACACAAATCTGTATTCGAATACAGACCCCTTGTATTCGAATACAGAAGCTGAAAACTGTAATTTCAACACTCTGTATTCGAATACAGCATACCTGTAGTCGAATATAGAGGACCGAACATGTGTAAATTCAACATTTTCTCCAAAATCATTAAAGGTTTTCAAGGACTTCATCATCTCTTCTTCAAAACTATTTCAAAATTTCATTTCAAATCATTCCAAACCTTTCCAATGTTTTCCACCCATTTAAAGTTCCCATGGCAGTGTTTGAAACTTGATTTTCTGGAAAACACGAATCTGTGTATTTGAATACAGAAGCTAAAACTTGAGTTTCTAGAAAAACCCGAATCTGTATTCGAATACAGCCCCTTGTATTCGAATACAGAAGCAAAATTTGTGAAAGTCAGCATCTTGTATTCGAATACGAGACTGTCGTAGTCGAATACAGATGCGAATACAGTGTTTAAATCTCACTTCTGTATTCGAATACGACAGACTCGTAGTCGAATACAGATGCTAAGTCAGAAGCAAAAATCCTTCCTCTGTATTCGAATACAGAGGCCCGTAATCGAATACAAGTTTGAAAACTTTGAGTAAAACAGAAGCTTGGCAGGTTGTATTCGAATACACTTATGTTGTATTCGAATACACCTTCGAATTTAGTGAACTTTTTCTGAAAAACTACAACACAATTTTCAATCTTTTTCCTTTGAAAACCAGCATAACCGCAAACAGTTTTATCACTCTTTTGAACCACAAAACTCATGCATTTTCATCAATGCAACTTTTCATGAAAAATACTTTCATCATTTAAAATCCATTTTCTTTTGAAAACATCAGCAACGGCAGATCATTCATCACAGTTTTGCTCAAACCATTCAAACAGAATGTCAACCACAGCAAAAGACATTTTTAACCATTTACAATCTGATCATTTCTCAAAACACATGCAAGGCATTTCCAGCTTTCTCACACAAATAAAACAACATGCAAAGCATTTTCAGCTTTCTCACACAAAGAGAACAACATGCAAAGCGTTTCCAGCTTTCCCATACAAACAGAACAACATGCAAAGCGTTTCCAGCTTTATCACACATACAGAACCACATTAGTTCATTTCAGCCAAGCAGCAACCATCACATAGCAGCAAAACACATCAACGGAATGTATTTTCACATTTTATAACAGTATTCAAGACAATTTTATGAATATGCTTTTTAATCATCTTCAAAATAACATGCAATGCATTTTTCAACTTTCCCACATAAACAAAACAGCATTAGAATAACTACCCAAAACAGCATATCTCATATTTTTAAAACCTCAACAAAATGCATTTTCTTTCATCTTTCAAAATGTCATGTAAAACAGTTTCTTTTTCAAAACAGAAACTCAAATATGATCACACCTCAAACATACATTTACAGTTCTAAAATGCAACTAGAAAGTGGAAGGTACCCTTACCCTTGTTGCGTTTCTACTACTTCTCACGTTTCTGTTTTCGTTCCCATTTACGCGTCAACAATCGGCGAAACTCCCGCCTGAGTTTGCTGCTACGAAACTGGGTTCTCTAGCATCGGAATGATGAGGGGAACAACTTTTGTACTGGGGGTTTTCTGGTTTGGTGCTTGGATTTCCAAGTAATGTTACTTTTGAGGAACTCCCTCATTTCTTTCTTTTTCTTAACGTGCTGGAATCAGAAAAACAGAATGGGAGGGAAGGGGTACTGTTACATGCAATATGGGCAGTGAGGGAGGAGGAATGGTGTTCTGATTTCACCATCCTTCTCACTCCTATATATAGGCTTGTGTGGGTGCCACCTCACCCGACACTTGTCTGATCCTCAGCACTTAACCAATCTCGTCGCAATTAGCCGCTAATCCCTTAATTAACTGTCCGTTAATTTAATTACTCGTAATTAAATTAATTTTTTCTTAATCCAATAATCTTAATTTATCTTCCAAAATAAATATTTTTTTTTATATATATATTCACTCAAAACATACATATATTAAATATTTTACAAATATCCCCAAAATACACTTAATATTAATTCCATAAATTAATACTTAAATATAAGGGTCTTACATTACTACCCCCCTTAAATTAGTTTCGTCCTCGAAACTACATGTTAATAAACAACTGAGGATATTGTTCCCTCATCTGACTCTCCAATTCCCAAGTCGCGTCTCCAGTAGTCGGATTCCAAATCACTTTGACTAGTGGGACTTACTTGTTCCTCAACTGTTTAATCTTCCTGTCTTCAATCCTTACAGGAAATACTTCAAATGACAGGTTGTCCTTCAGCTGAATTGTATCACGTTCGATCACATGTGACGGGTCTGCAATGTATTTCCTTAACTGCGACACATGAAATACGTCGTGAATATTGGATAGTATTGGAGGTAAAACGATCCGATAAGCCAATGGTCCAATACGTGCAGTGATCTGGTATGGTCCAATAAATTTCAGAGTCAACTTTCTTGACTTAATAGCTCTGCCAACTCCCGTTGTAGGCGTGACCCTTAGAAATACATGCTCACCCTGCTCGAATACCAGAGGTCTGCGACACTTGTCCGCATAACTCTTCTGATGATCCTGTGAAATCTTCATTTTCTCTTGTATCCTCTTGATTTTCTCTGTGGTCTGTTCCACCATCTCAGGTCCAACAATCATACTTTCTCCGTCCTTATACCAACATAAAGGCGTTTGACACTTGCATCCATATAAAGCCTCATAGGGTGCCATTCCAATACTTGTGTGGAAGTTATTGTTCTAGGTGAACTCAATCTATGGCAACACCTCATCCCAGTTTCCTCTGTCATCCAACACACATGCTCTTAACAGATCTTCCAAGGACTGATTTGTTCTCTTAGTCTGTCTGTCTGTTTGTGGATGGTAAGCGGAGCTCAATTTCAGTTTCGTTCCCAACGCTTCATGCAGCGCTCCCCCAAAATAAGATGTGAATTTTGGATCACGGTCCGATACTATACTCGATGGAACTCCGGTACACAAATTCTTCCATTACACCTCAGAATATTATCTGTTCCGACGCTGAACTCAGTTGTCTGTCCTTGTGTATCAGATTCCTCTTTTCTTGGATCAATGCGTCATCTTGCAAGTTTGCAATCTCCTCAAGTAAACCACTCGAAATTGTTATCATTCCACACTTTAAAATTTTTGGTGTGAACTTTACGTCCAAATGTAGATCTCTAAATGCTTCCCACAACTCCTGTTGTCTGGCCATTATCATTGAAGATACTGACACACTTTTCCGGGGTGGTACTGCAATGAAAAGTCAAAATCCTTGAGAGTCTCCATCCATCTCCTCTGACGCATGTTCAATTCTCTCTGATCGAAAAGATACTTCAAACTTTTGTGGTCACTGAACACCGTGAACGTGCATCCATATAAGTATTGCCTCCAGACCTTTAACGCAAACACTACTACAGCAAGCTCTAAATCATGAGTAGGGTAGTTTCGTTCGTGAGTTTTCAACTACCTTGAGGCGTAGGCTACAGCTTTCTTGTGTTGCATCAAAACACATCCCAGGCCTTGGTGAGATGCATCACAGTATACTTCATATGGTTCCTCCGGCTGTGGCAAAACCAATATGGGTAAGGTTGTCAACTTTTCCTTCAGCAACTGAAAACTTTCCTCACACTTCTCCGTCCATGCAAACGGCCGATTCTTCTTGGTGAGTTGTGTCAAAGGAGCTACAATGTCAGCAAATCCTTCGATAAATCTCCTGTAGTATTCTGCTAGTCCGACAAAACTACGTATGTCTGTGATAGTATGGGGCTATTTCTAGGCGAGAATTGTCTCAATCTTTGCCGGATCTACAACGATTCCTTCTTTTGTTATCACATGTCCCAAGAAATTCACTTTATCTAGCCAAAACTCGCACTTCGACAAATTGGCATACAATTGCTTCTCGTGTAAGACTTCAAGAACTTGGCGTAGGTGCTCTTCATGTTCTCCTTCATCCTTTGAATAAATCAAAATATCATCGATGAATACCACCACGAATTTATCTAGGAATGTGCTAAAGATCCTATTCATTTAATCCATAAATAATGCTGGTGCATTCGTAACTCCAAAAGGCTTCACGAGATATTCATAGTGTCCGTAACGAGTCCTAAAAGCAGTCTTTTGAATATCTCCTTCCCTTACTCGAATCTGATGATATCCTGACTTCAAATCGATCTTTGAAAACACCGCTGCTCCCCTCAATTCCATCAAATCATCGATGCTTGGTAAAGGATAACGATTCTTGATAGTTACCTTGTTAAGTTGCCGATAATCCACACATAAGCTTGAACTTCCATCCTTCTTCTTAACCAACAACATCGGAGCTCCCCATGGCGACACACTTGGTCTGATAAATCCTTTCTCCAATAAACCTTCAATTTGACCCTTAACCTCGCTTAATTCCAATGGCGACATCCGGTACGGTGCAATTGAAATAGGTCCAGTTCCTGGGTGCAAATCAATGAAGAACTCCACCTCTCTTACTGGGGGTAATCCTGGAATTTCTATTGGAAATACGTCCGGATATTCTTTGACTAACACCACATCTTCTATGTTCACATCCATCTTGGTCTCCATGTTAGCCAATGATAAAAATTCCTGAGTTCCTTCTCTCAGAGATACTTCGAGTTTGTTAGCAGCCAAATACCGAACGACTCCAGGTTTGGGGAAAAGAACTAATTTTCGAGCGCAATCCAAGACTACGTAATTATATGTCATCCAATCCATGCCGAGAATGATCTCGAGTGATTGTAGGGGTAGACAGATTAAATTAACCAAGAAATCTCTATTCTGAATCGTTACAGTACAATGTAAACATGCAGAGTTTACGGTCAAAGTCTTAGCAGGTGTGGGAACAACTAAATCAAAAGTTAAAGCAGACACAGATAACTTCAAACGATTCACACAGTCCATAGCAATGAAAGAGTGGGTTGCCCCTGAATCAAAAAGTGCAGTTAGTGTGTTACCTGCAATCTCACAATCTTGCTGGATTAAATTTTGAAGGTGCAAACACGAGAAGGGGGGGTTGAATTGTGTTTGACTTAACTTAAATACTTTTCCTGTTTTAATACTTTCAATACAAAACTTGATGTATAATTAAAACAGGGTTAGCAGCGGATAAAAATAAAAACTCACAGATTTTATACTGGTTCACCGTTAACGAGGCTACGTCCAGTCCCTTCGCCTTGAAGGATTTCACTAATTCAATCTTGAATTACAACCTTGCTACTGACCCTCCAAGTCAGTCTTCTCAATAGTCTAACAATCCTAGACTTCTTGAGGAAAACAACCTTGTCTTCAGCCAATCTGACAACCCTAGATTGTAGAAGAAATCACAACACTATGAATCTAATTGCTAAGTACCTTGCTACCCTTTCTGATTCCCTCAGTTTGTAGACTCTACTTCAACAACTTAGATACAACCCTATCTAATTGCCAAGTACCCTGCTACCTCTACTGACTCCCTCAGATTGTAGACTCTGCTTCAACAACTTAGATTTGCCAAAGTGGAAAGAAAATAACACGAGTACTTGCTTCTTGAAAGCTAAAACTCACAATTGACTTCTATGAAAATTTGGGTGTTTGTTGCTTTGGAAGTGTATGACTCTTTTGTGATTTTCGATACTATATTCTTCAGCATTAAGTCTCTACTTATAGTTGAACTTTAGAACTTCACTGATGCTTTACTTCTGCAGTATATTTAGATTAATCTGTTTTGAAAATATTCTGGAGTATTTTGCTCAGATTCTGTTTTGAGCCTTTTGCTCACTGATCTGTTTTGAACATTTTGCTCCGCTTCTATTTTGAGCATTTTTCGCAGATTTTGTTTTGAGCCTTTTTCTCCAATTCTGTTTTGAGCATTTTTCTCAGATTCTTTAATCCTCATGATCAAATCTGCACCATTGGATCTTCATGCGATAGTCCACATCTGGACCAGCCTATTTGATATTCTGTGATCCTCTGATTTCGGCCTTTGCTGGACTGCACAGTTTGTCCCTCTGATTTCGGCCACCACTAGGCCATGGTCTGATTTTCTGATCTGGACCATCACTGGACCAAATAATTATTTCTGAACCATTGATCTGGACATTTTTACTCTGATCTGAACAGATTCTAGACTTTGGTCTCGAACAAACTGAAATTAACTTGAACAAAAAATATTTCAGTCTGGACATTTTACCTTTAATTTTGGACCAGTTCTGGATTGATTCTGGAACTCATTTCTTTTGGTCTGGACTTAGTTCCATGCCCTGAATCATGCTATCTTTTGATCTGGGCCAAATCTGAATTGATCCTTTTGTTCTGGACTCATAAACATACCTTCTGGTCAAGTCTGGAACAAGTCTGGAGTGTGTAATTTTTCACTGCCAGGCCATCTTCTGGTCAGAATAACTTCTGGAATAAAATTGATATTTGACTCCTGTTTGTCTGGAACAACTCTCCTTCTGGCAGGCTTTCCAATGGTATGATCCATGTTTCATTTTGATTTTTCTTCTTTCTGTTCAAGGCCACCAAACATATCCTCTGGTGATGTTTTGACATCCTGGAACATCTTCTGGAAATTCCAGAATTCATTTTCCTTTGATCTCTGCTTCTGTTTCCTTCAGTTTTTGGGGCATTTAACTTAATAATTCAAAGTACAAAATAAGATTACATTGAGTACATTTGTAAGCATCAAAATCCTAAGTACTTAGAACCAACTTGGTTCCCACAAATTTTGGGCTTGAATTCCAGCTTCAGCACCCATGTGATAGACGCGACCTCTAGCAGTAGGACGAGTAGCCCTAGTCGCGTTCACTGTTGGTTACACCTTCGGAACCCGGCAATCCCTCGCCACATGTCTTGGTTTCCGACAACTGAAACACACAAGATCCCTTGTGGTGCAAGTAGTAGCAATATGTCCTTCTTTCCCACATCGATAACACCGGACTCCTTGTCCCAATTGCCGTCCAAAATTCTGATTTCCCAGCCGATTCTGGCCTGTCTTGTTGTTTTGTGATAGTCTGAGGCTGTTTCCAGGCAAGAATTGTCTCAATCTTTGCCGGATCCACAACCATTCCTTCTTTTGTTATCAGATGTCCCAGGATGTTCGCTTTCTCTAGCCAAAACTCGCACTTCGACAGATTGGCATACAATTGCTTCTCTCGTAAAACTTCAAGAACTTGGCGCAAATGCTCTCCATGTTCCTCTTCACTTCTTGAATAAATCAATATATCATCGATGAACACCACAACGAATTTATCCAGAAATAGGCTAAAGATTCTATTCATATAATCCATAAAAATTATTGGTGTATTCGTAACTCCAAATGGCATAACAAGATATTCATAATGTCCGTAATAGGTTCTGAAAGCAGTCTTTTGAATATCTCCTTCTCTTACCCGAATCTGATGGTATCCTGACGTCAAATCGATCTTTGAAAACACCGCGGCTCCTCTTAATTGGTCCATCAAATCATCGATACGTGGTAAAGGATAACGATTCTTAATAGTTACCTTGTTAAGTTGCCTATAATCCACACATAAGCGTGAACTTCCATCCTTTTTCTTAACCAACAACACCGGAGATCCCATGGCGACACACTTGGTCTGATAAATCCTTTCTCCAGCAAACCTTCTATTTGACCCTTAAGCTCGCTTAATTCCAATGGCGACATTCGATACAGCGCAATTGAAATAGGTCCAGTTCCTGGGTATAAATCAATGAAGAACTCCACCTCTCTTACTGGGGGTAATCCTGGAATTTTTGTTGGAAATACGTCTGGGTATTCCTTGACAAGCACTACATCTTCTATGCTCACATCTATCTTTGCCCCCACGTTAGCCAATTTTAGAAACTTTTGAGTTCCTTCTCTCAGCGACACTCCGAGTTTGTTAGCAGCCAAATACCGAACGACTCCAGGTTCGGGAAAAAGAACTAATTTGCTGCACAATCCAAGACTTCATAATTATACGACATCCAATCCATGCCGAGAATGATCTCGAGTGATTGTAGGGGTAAACATATTAAATTAACCAAGAAATCTCTATTTTGTATAGTTACAAGATAGCGTAAACATGCAACATTTACGGTTAAAGTCTTAGCAGGTGTGGAAACAACCAAATCAAAAGGCAAGGAAGACATAGATAGCTTCAAACGATTCACACATTCCATAGCAATGAAGGAATGGGTTGCCGCTGAATCAAAAAGTGCTGTTAGTGTGTTACCTGCAATCTCGCAATCTCGTTGGATCAAATTGTGGGATTGATTCCCAGCTTCAGCACCCATGTGATAAACGTGTTCCCTCGCAGTAAGACGAGTAGCCCTAGTTGCGTTCATTGTTGGTTCCACCTTCGGAGCCTTGCAATCCCTTGCAAAATGTCCTGGCTTCTAGAATTGTAGCATCAAGGAATCATAGTGGTACAAGCAGTAGCATAATGTCCCTATTTCCCGCATCGAAAACATCGGACCCCTTGTCCCAGTTGTCATCCAAAATTCTGGTTCCCCCGGCGATTCTGACCCCTTTTGTTGTTCTGTGGCCGGTTATATGGCTTAGCAACCTGCTTCCCTTTATTGTTCTGATAGTTCATCCGGCTAGGCCCTCCTAAATTAAAGTCCCCTCCTCGGTTGGCCCTCCTGTTCTTCATATCCTCAACCTCTCTACATTTCTCCACTAAGGCTTGGAAACGTTGAATTCCCAATGGTAAGACCGAGTCTTGAATCTCATACTTCAGTCCATTTTGGAAACGATGACACATAAATTGTTCATCCACCTCTTCACGGAAAAATCTGAAATGCCTTGACAAGGACTCAAACTTAGCAGCATACTCACCCACCGTCATGTTTCCTTGGTGCAATTTAAGAAAATCATCACCCAACTTAGTCCTAGTGCTCATCGGGAAGTATTTGTCCAAAAACTTCTTTTTGAACGTCTCCCAATGCACCTCCTCATGAGCTGATCCCATCCGAAGCCTTATACTTCTCCACCAATATTCTGCATCCCCTAATAGCAGATATGTAGCATAGTTGACCTTTACCATTGCGTGACAATTTTTCATTTTGAAAATTTTCTCCATTTCCTGAATCCATTCGTCCACTCTTTGTGGACCATCATCACCCTTGAACTTTGGAGGATTATGACGACGAAAATCCTCTAGTCCTCTTGATTCAGCAGCACTAATCTCTCTTTCTCTTTTATCTAGATCTCGTTGAGTCTTTGCAGCCGTCTATGCAGGAACAGACGCAGCCATATTATTCATCGCTTCAGTCATCCGATCATCTCAGCTTACGTTGGCTCTTGCAATGTCATCTCTTCTTGGAGGCATTGTTCCCTACAAAACCATCAGCAAGTAGAAATCTCACACCACTAAATAATCCCAAAAATATAACTCAAGAGCATCATCACTTCAGCACATCACAACTATACACGACTTGACACGCTAACTACTTGCTCCTATGGATGATAAGATAACGACTCCCACTCAACAATCTTACCAAAGCTCTACCCAAAAGTCTAACCAAAGCTTAACTAAAACATTAACCAAATGCTCTGATACCACAATTGTAACACCCCGAGTTTTAAGCAGCGCGAGTGTATTTTTTTTTAACCAATAAAACAATTACGACTTAATTCAAAAGAATTAAAATTTAATATGAATTAAACATTCAAAAATAGTATTGCATTGTAATTCACAATACAAAAGTGATTAAACAACCACGTCATAACTATAACCAAGTAATTTAATTTTGGGAAATTGATCTTCAAAATATACCAAAATAAAAATACATCAAAAACTGTATCCTGGACCCACCAAAACATTATCAGAGTGCGGAAAAGATATACAATTATCCCAAAACAAATAAATACATCCACCAGCACTAGGCCCTATACAACAAGACTAAACTGATCTGATCATGCACTAAAATTACTGATCATGCACAAAAACTACAGTAGCACGGTTTCCACCGCATCCTCTACAAGTCTCGTCTTCACTCCAGCTGTCCGTTCCTCTGCGCTGTCCACAAATACTCTGTACGTGAAGATCAAGGAAAACTAACAGCGTCTCCGTTGTTAGTGTATCCGTTGGTGGCACGGGATTGGGTATCATCTGAGGGCAAAGCCCAATTTCCATAATATTGTAAAGGGTCACCAACTTAAATTAACAATTACCACATAACAGTTATGTCAAAGATAACAATTATATTCATGGCATATTTCAATGCTATAACAACAATGATAAATAAGTATGCTCACTTACTAAAATAGATAACATCTACATCTTCGCAAAACAACCAGTTTACATATAAATCAGGTTGCAAGTACCAATACGATTAACAATCACAACAACTTATTTGGCACTTAGAATTCTAAAATATTTGCACCCTTCAATTTCCACTCATCAATTCATATCAAATCATGACTCACACGTCAACCTTCCCAATGCAATATGTATATGTCAATGTACTCAACTCTTGGAATTACCAAGGTGCAGTCTCTCACGGACCAACACGATTTACGAATAGAATGGACCATCTAATGCACGCGGAACCACTCTGTAGCCCGGATAAAATGGAATGTCTAATACACGCAGAACCACTCTGAACCCTGATAGAATGAACCGTCTAATACACGCGGAACTACTCTATAACCCATCACTATCACTACATTTACGTGTATTAGCCTCTCACAGGCCAAATACACAGAAATTAAATCCTCACAGGGATAGAATGTGTAAGACCCTTAATTTTTAATTAAAATTATGGAATTAATTTTAATTGTATTTTTGGGGATATTTGTAAAATATTTCATATATGTATGTTTGAGTGAATATATATATATATATAAATATTTATTTTGGAGGATGAAATAAAAATTATTGGATGAATATTAAATTAATTTAATTACGAGTAATTAAATTAATTGGGCAGTTAATGGAGGATTAGTGGCTAATTACAAGCAATTAAGTGCTGAAGGAGCCAACATTATTTTAACATTATTTTTGGGTGAGGTGGCACCACAAAAACCTTTAAGTAGGAGTGAGAAGGATGGTGAAATCAGAACACCATCCCTCCTTCCTCACTGCCCATACTGCATGTAACAGTACCCCATTTTCCCTCCCATTCTGTTTGCTGTTTCTGCCTTCCCCATTTCCAGTCACGACTACAAAGAGAAAAAGAGGGAGTTCCTCAAAAACACCATTACTTGAAAATCGAAGCATCAAACCAGAAAACCCCCAGTACTAAAGTTAATTCCCATACTATTACGGAGCTAGAGAACTCAGTTTTGTAGCAGCAAACGCAGGCGGGAGTTTTCGCCGTTTTAGCAGAAGCAGAACACGCTACAAGGGTAAGGGCACCTTCGACTTTCTAGTTGCATTAAGGCTGTAAGTGCATAATTTTCATGGCATTACTAGTGTTTTCATTACTGTTTTGAAACTGGTTTGCCTGATGCTTGAAAGAAATGAAAAATGCATTTTTTTGATGTTTTAAAAGCTCTGTGATGATTGCTGTTTGGGCTGAATACACTAAAGTTGTGTTGTTTATGTGGGAAAGTGGAAAATGTCTTGAATGTTATTTCAAACATGATTTAAAAATGCATGTTCATAAAACTGTTTTGAAGATGGTTTTGAAATGCAAAAATGCATTCTGTTTGTGTTTTGCTGCTCTGTGATGCTGCATGTTATTCTGATGTGTTATTGAAAGCTGAAATGCTTGCATGTTATTTTGAGGTGTTGTGAAAGCTGAAATGCTTGCATGTTATTTTGATGTGTTGTGAAAGCTCAAATGCTTGCATGTTATTTTGAGGTGTTGTGAAAGCTGAAATGCTGTATGTGTTGTGAAAGCTGAAATGATGTATGATTTGTTGTTGATGATCCTGATTCTGTTTCTATTTTGAGTGATTCTGATGATGTTGATGGTTTAAAAAGAAAAGGGATTTTTAATGAGGAAAGTATTGTCTGGAAAAAGTGCTGAATCTGTTTTAATGTTGGTTGTTTGTTTTTAAAAGAAAACAGTTTTGAAAAGGGTTGAAATCTCAGGAAAATTTCACTGGTTTTCGAAGGTGTATTCGAATACAACATGTGTGTATTCGACTACAACCTGTCAAGTTTCTGTTTTACTTAAGTTTTCAAACTTGTATTTGAATACGAGCCCCTGTATTCGAATACAGAGGAAGGATTTTTGCCTCTGACTTAGCATCTGTATTCGACTACGACCATGTCGTATTCGAATACAGAAGTGGGATTTTAACACTGTATTCGCATCTGTATTCGACTACAGGCATGCTGTATTCGAATACAGAATGCAGATTTTCACTAGTTTCTGCTTCTGTATTCGAATACAATGGGTCTGTATTCGAATATAGATTCGTGTTTTTCCAGAAGCTCAGTTTTTAGCTTATGTATTCGAATACAAGGAAGCTGTATTCGAATACAGATTTGTGTTTTCTAGAAAATCAAGTTTTAAACACTGTGATATGCATTTTAAAGGATTGAGAAACCTTGAGAAGGGTTAAAGTGATTTCAAATAGAGTTCTTGAAATATCTTTGAAGAGGAGAGGATGATGTGTTGAAAAACCTTTAATGATTTGGGAGGAAATGTTGAATTTTTCAAGGTTTTCTCTTATGTATTCGACTACAGGCATGTTGTATTCGAATACAGAATGTTAAAATTGCAGTTTCATGCTTCTGTATTCGAATACAAGGAGTCTGTATTCGAATACAGATTCGAGTTTTCAGAAATTTCAAGTTTTTAAGAGTGTTTTGTAAACCCTGAGTGTTTGGGGGATATTGGGAATGTTGTGGTGAAGTAAAATGCAACTGTTGGTGATATTTTGAAGTGGTGGTGATGAAGTTTTTAAGACTTTACTGATGTAGTGAATGATGTTGTTTAGTGCACTGAGATTGCCTCTGTATTCGAATACTAGAGGGCTGTATTCGAATACAGAGTGTAATTCTGCACTGTTTTTGGCTTATGTATTCGAATACAGAGAAGCTATATTCGAATACAGATTCGTAAAATTCCAGAAAATCCCAGTTTTAAACACTGCATTTGAATTTTAAGAGTTTGGGAAAACATTTCAAAATGTTAATGAATATTTGGCTGTTTAACCATGATTGTGATGATGATAATTCTGACTGTGCTGAGATATTTTAAACATGATGAAAAGCATGAATTTTCTGATTTTGCATCCTGTTTCTAGAGAAGTGAAACATTGCATATTCATGCATTGCATAGTCAAGTGGTACCCGCGATGGGCCACAGAGTAATGCGCAACCACGTGCTGATCTGTTGAGCGATTGCACGAGTGCTGGACTATTGAGCGTCTGCACTAGGTACTGATCTGTTGAGCGATTGTACCTTGGTATATAAGTGCTGGTCTGTTGAGCGACTACACAGGTACTGGACTGTTGAGCGTTTGTACCCTGAAATGCGCAACCACGTGCTGATCTGTTGAGCGATTGCACGAGTGCTGGACTGTTGAGCGTCTGCACTAGGTACTGATCTGTTGAGCGATTGTACCTCAGTGTATGTCAAACGTGCTGGTCTGTTGAGCGATTGCACGAGTGCTGGACTGTTGAGCGTCTGCACTGGTGCTGATTTGTTGAGCGATTGCACCCAAGTCTTGAGGGCCGTTAAAGTCAAACATATTGTGCTGATCTATTGAGCGACTGCACCTTGGTGATTCCAAGAAAATTGTATACATAAGCATATACATATTGCATTGAGGGATTGACCGGTGGGTCACGTTTGATTATATGATGAATGAGTGGAAATTGAATGTGTGTGAGTACTGTTCAGAATCTGAATTTCTGATTTAATGATTGTGATTTGCTGAGGTGTTGTTTGTACTTACCACATACTTCATAATAATTGGCTGCTGTTTTTGAAAAGGCATATATGCCATTAAATTTCAAATGAGCATTATTATTTTCCTCATCATCATATGTTATGTCATGGATATATTTGTTGCTGTGAAATATATGCTATGCGATTAATTGTTAATTTCGGTCGGTGACCCTTGCTATTATATTGTGGACTTTGGGCTTTGCCCTCAGATGTTACCCGAACCTGTCCTACTGACGGATACACTAACGACGGAAACGTCATTAGTTTGCCCTGATTTTTTTCACATACGGAGTATTCGTGGACGACGCAGAGGGGCAGACAACTGGCTGAAGAAGAGACTTGTAGGGGATACGGTGGAGACCGTGCTACTGTAGCTTAGTGCATGATCAGTCTAGACTTTTGTATAGGGTCTTGATGTTTTGGGAAATGTAATTTTATTTTGGGAATTTATGTAATGATTTTTCCGCTGTATTCTTCCGCACTCTGAAACTATTTAGTGGCTACAGGCCGGGTGTTCTCTTTTGAAATGAACTGATGAAAATCTTAATTAACTACCCGATATTTAATTACTCGTAGTTAAATTAAATAATCCTTCGTCCAATAATTTTACTCAATCTCAAATATATATATATATATATATACATATATGAAATATTTTACAAATATCCCAAAATATACTTGAAATTAAATCCATAATTTCATTTTAAAATTAAGGGTCTTACATCTGTGAATAAAGAACAATTAGTTTGGCACAAAATATTAGGACATGCCAATTTAAGGTTAATCTCCAAATTGAAAAGACTTTATTTAGTCAAAGGCTTGCCAAATCATAAATACGAAGTATATGTTCTTTGTGAGACTTGTCAGAAAGGGAAACAAACAAAATAATCATTTTCCCCTAAAAATGTTGTTTCCACTTCTAGACCACTTTTACGTTTACATCTTGATTTATTTGGCACTGTATAGACTGCCTGTATCAATGGTAAAAAGTATGGACTCATTATTGTTGATGATTGTTCCAGATGTACATGGGTAAAGTTCCTTAAACACAAGGATGAATCACATGAAGTTTCACTACCTTTTTGTATAGCAACAATTCGTAGTGATCATTAGGGTGAATTTGAAAATTGAAAAATCATGTGAAGAGAATAACTGAATTTAAAATATTTGATACGACGTGATACAAATGGGCAAACTACTGACACTTATCACACTTTCGAACATACTGGGATCAATCTTATGCTAAGGTCGGCCAATAATACCTTGCACTAATCAACTTAGTTGCCAATGCTTATATTGCAATGTTATTGCAAAAATTCCCTTCATGAACCTCCTTTACAACTCTATGGAAACCAAGCTTTTTTTTTGGTGCTGATGAGCTTTGACAATAGAAATGTGAAGGTGCAAACACGAGAAAGCGGGGTTGAATTGTGTTTGTACTACTTAAATTATTTTTTGGATTCAGATTATTATTTAAAATCTGATATATAAACAAGCAGAGTTAGTAGCGGATAAAGTAAAATAATCAACACAAAGATTTATCCTAGTTCACCATTAACGAGGCTACATCCAGTCCCTTCACCTCGAAGGATTTTTCCACTAATTCAAAACCTTTGAATTACAACAACACTACGAACCCTCCAAGTCAGTCTTCCCAGACAGTCTAACAATCCTAGACTTTTGAGGAACACAACACCTTGACTTCACAAGTCAAGGCTTCTCCGACCAATCTGACAACCCCAGATTGTAGAAGGGATTTCAACACCTTGAATCTAATTGCTAAGTCACCTGCTACTTCTTCTGACTCTTCAGATTGTAGACTCTACTTCAACAATATAGATCTGACACACGGGAACGAAAAACAAGAGTACTTGCTTCTGGAAAGCTGATACTCACAATTAACCTCACTGAAAACTCGAGTGTTTGCCTCTGGAAGTTTATAACTCTTTTACTTATTTTCGATGCTAAGTCTTCTGCCTTGAGCCTCTTTTTATAGATGAAAATTAGGGTTTCTTCCATGATCAAATTCGAGCTGTATCTGTTCAGATTCTCATGCAAAAATAACTTGGCCAATCCTGTTTCACTTAAATAAAATCGTATCTTTTTAGCTTCAAATTGCTTTTGAAAATTCTGTTGACCAATCTTATTTCTTTTAATTTCAAACCATATCTTTTTAAGCTTCAGATTTCATTCGAATTTCTTCAAGTCTTCTGTAATTTTTGAATCAAATCCCTTTAATACTTTGATCAAATTTCTATCAAAATTTAATCAAGTCTTCTTCGAATTTTAATCAAGTTATCACTGATTGTCATCATGATTAAAATCTGGACCGTATGATGTTCTGATCTCGACCAACTCTGCACTTTATGATCTGACCTGCCCCAATTCTGTGATCCTCTAATCTCGGCCAACACTGCACCATATGATCTGATCTTCTGATCTCGGCCAACACTGGACCATATGATATGATCTTCTGATCTCGGCCAATCGCTGGGCCATATGATTTGATCTTCTGATCTCTGCCAACAATGGGCCGTGATACTTAATTCATGGAACATTGATCTGAACATTTTCCCTCTGATCTGGACCAAGTATGGACTAAGTCTTGATTGAATCTAAATTAAATATGGACTTTTGATATTTTAATTTGGACCATTGATATTTTAATCTGGACATTTATCTTCTGATCAGGATCAAGTCCGGAATAAATCTGGACAATCAATTCTTCTGATCTGGACTGAGTTTTATGTTCTGGACCATGCTATGTTCTGGTTTGGACCAAGTCTGGACCAAGTCATTTGTTTTGGACCAGTCATCTTCTGCTCTGGACCAAGTCTGGATTAGGTTTGGATTGATTCTTATATTCACGACCAAGCTATCTTCTGGTCAGGATTAAGTCTGGATCAAGTCTGACTTATGATTCCTTCTACTCTGGACCAAGTCTCCCTCTAACAAGCTTCGTTCTGGTCTGGACCAGGTCTCCTTCTAGACTCTACTTCCTTCTTATCTGGGCCAAGAAAGATATCGTCTGATGATGTTATTTGACCTTTGATGACATCCTCTGATATCCTCTGGAGGTGTATCCTCTAGTGTCCTCTGGATGCATCCTTTGGTACCCTCTAGATGCATTCTCTGGCTGAACCTTCTAGTGACATTTCTATCTTCTGGTTGCTTCCTCTGGATGTATCTTCTGCTGGTGTCATCCTTTGAATTTGCACAGCTTCTGATTTGTTCTTCTAAGTCAAAATACTATTTACATAAAATACTTTTGTTAACATCAAAATTCTAAGTATAGAACCAACTTGGTTCCAATAATCTCCCCATTTTTGA
The DNA here is from genome assembly GCA_037974295.1 of Cicer cuneatum. Lineage (NCBI taxonomy): Eukaryota > Viridiplantae > Streptophyta > Magnoliopsida > Fabales > Fabaceae > Cicer > Cicer cuneatum. The sequence goes on from JBBPBO010001985.1 coordinate 41,244,316, forward strand.
TGATGGCAAAACCTTATATTTTTTATAACTATTTTTCTTTCTTTTGACTTTGACTCCCCCTAGTACTATGCTTTATTTTGACTTTTTCTCCCCCTAAGTCTAATGCCCCAGATTCTCTATCAAATACATCTTCTCCCCCTTTGTCATCAGACAAAAAGGATTGAAGGAAGAAAGGAGATCTTCTAACCCTTTGTTTTTTTTTACAGAGTAAAAAATAATGTACGAAAATAAAAATACTATAAAAAAAATTAAACTAAGCTATTTGATGAAGATATGGTTAAGGTTTTTCTTGATGAATGCAAACCTATCTTAAAGTAGTGGTTTTGTGAGTATGTTAGCTCATTGATGGTCAGTGTCTACAAACTGGATATTGAGTGTCCCTTTTTGAGCATAACCTCTGATGAAGTTGTGTTTGATCTCTATGTGTTTGGCTCAGAATGAAGGATAGGGTTTTTGGTTAGATTGATGGCTGAAAGTGTTGTTACAACATCCACTAAGTTGATATGTAGAAGTTTCTTTATAGAACAGGGTGAGATTGATAGTGCCTTTTAGGTATCTCTGTAGGATTTTTGGCCTTAGTCATCCTTTTTCAAGTGAGCTGGTAGGGTGCATTGGGGTAGCCATATGTTTGCAGTCACTCATCTTAAACTTCTTGAGAAGATCTTTTGTATATTTTGATGGATGAATGTATATACCTTTTTGACTTTGCTGAATTTGTATTCCTAGGAAGAACTTAAGTTCTCCCATCATGCTCATTTGAAATTCCTGCTGCATCAATTTAGAGAATTCTTGGCAGAGAGTGCCATTAGTAGATCTAAAGATAATATCATCAACATAAACTTAAATAATCAGAATATCATCTTTTATTGATTTTCTAAATAGAGTATTGTCTACTTGTCCTCTTTCAAAGTCATTTTTAAGTAACAAGTTACTAAGTCTATCATACCATGCCCTAGGTGCTTGTTTTAAACCTTACAAAGATTTTTAAGTTAAGTAGGATACGAATAACTTCTAACTTGGCCACTGGAGCAAAAATCTCAGTGTAGTCAATACCTTCTTGCTGATTGTATCCTAGTGCAACACATTGTGCCTTGTTTTTGACAACTTCTCCTTTTTCATTCAGCTTGTTTCGGAAAACCCGTTTGGTTCCAATAATGTTCTTTTCTGGTCTTGGAACTAGATCCAAAGTATCATTCGTTTTGCTCTTCTTGTATTGGTAGATTCCATCTATGTCCTTCTTCTGACTCATCTTCAGATTTATCCTTTGAAGATTTGTCGTATTTTTTCATGTAGCTTCTCCTTTTTCAATTTCTTTTGCCTGCATCAGCTTCTGGTTCTAGTAAACCTGTATCGGCTTCCTCTAGTTCTGGTAAACCAGCTTTGGTTTCCTCTGATTCTGGTAAACCAGCATCAGTTTACTAGAGTTCTGGTTAACCTGCATTAGCTTCATCTTGCTTTGATTTTTCAGGTCAAGCTATTTGTCATATAACATAATACAAATAAAATAATTTAAAAATGAACTTAATACAGCCAAACCATTAATTCTGCTTCTGGTGGTTTCTGCTTGTTTTTGAAACCACTGGAATGTCATTTCTGCTGAAGTGTTCAATTCGTGTGAATCACCTGGTTCCTTTAATTCTTTGAGAAACTGCAAAATACTTATCTAGATTTGATTTTTAAGAACAAGCTTCTTGTTATCACAGTAAACATAAATATCAAACAATAATAGTATTTACAGCAAGATGTAACCTCTATGTCAACAGTTTCAGTTTTACTCTGAAAATCCTCTTGCTTATGATTTTTAGATTCCGAATCTGTATGTTTTGTGATTAGATGGTTTGGACGAAGGGATTTGAATTCCCTTCCAGGTTTGTAGTCTTGATGAACTTCACTGGAGTGTTTGAAGAGCTCTCCTGATTCTGATTCATTAGGTTCCTTTGATCGTTCTGGAACTGATGGTGATTCTGGTAATTCTGCTTCTTCTAGTTATAGTGTGTGTGATTCTGCTGTTTGTGGCTGAACCTCTGATTCTGATACTGATACTGGTTCTGGTTCTGGTTCTGATTCTGGTGTGAATTGTACTCACCAGACCTTCTTTCATCAGACTCATTTTGCTTTTGTCTGGTGGAAACTGGAACATACTCCTTTTTCAGTTTGTGCATTTCCACCATCCATAGACCAGGCACCAGGATTGGTGTTTCCTTTTGGTTGCTCAGAATATCTACAACATAAATAATTTTGTTCTTTGGTACCCAAAACTTGTTGGGGCCAGGTTTGTTAGACTTAACAGGTCTCTTGTCTTTCCCTGATTTTATCATTGGATAAGACAATTTAGAATGACCTTTTTTAGCACAAATAATACACAGAACATTAGAATGAGCAGGTTTAATTTCAGCAACAAATTCAGTAAAACATATTCCTCTCTTACCATTGTTACTGATTCCATAAATCATGGAAGCATACTTACTTCTTTCCATACCATTTGCAAGAAAGTTTTGAAAAGCTTGTTCATGCATATCAGATTCAGAAACAGTATTGAAATTAGAGCAAATATTACTTTTGAGAGTTAGATTTTCAGAATTGAGTCTGGCAAATTCAGTTTTAAAATTAGTGTTTTAAGTTCCAAACTCAACATTCTGATTCTTTAAAATTTGTACTTCTTTGGTTAGAATTTTCTTTTCTTCCCTAAGAGTTTTCAGTTTTAAAGACATCTTGTTGTTGACATTTAGAAAGTCTTTAAGAGCAGTAATTAATTCAGATCTAGTAAGTGTTCGAACCAAGTTGGTTCTAAGTACTTAGGATTTGGATGCTTACAAAAGCACTACATGTAAACTTATTTTGTACTTTGAATTATCACATTAAATGCCACCAGAAGATGAAGTTTCCAGAGGTAGAAGATGAATTACTAGAGGGTAAAATCAGACCAGAGGATACACCTCCAGAAGACACCAGATAATACATCTAGAAGGTACAAGAGGATGCATCCTGAAAGAACCAGAGGATACACCAGCATGTCAAAACACCATCATAGGATACCTTTCTTGGCCCAGATCATAAGGAAGTAGAGTCTAGAAGGAGACCTGGACCAGATCAAAAGGAAGCTGCTAGAGGGAGACTTGTTCCAGACCAGAAGGATTCATAAGTCAAACTTGGTCCAAAAGTTATTCTGACTAGAAGATAGCCTGACAGTGAAATAATAAACAGTCCAGACTTGATCCGGACTTAACTAGAGCTTCAGTTAATTGGTCCAGAACAAGAGATTTAATCCAGATTTGGCTCTGACTAGAAGATAGCATGGTTCAAAGTATGAAACTAAGTCCAGACCAGAAGAAATGATATCCAGATTGAATCCAGAACTGATCCAGATCAGAAGGTAAATATCCAAATTAAAATATCCTATGTTCAAAATTAATTTCAGTTCAATTTAGACCCAATCCAAAATTGGTCCAAATCAGAGGGAAAAGTTCCAGATCAACGGTCAAGATTTAAGTATATGGCCCAATGTTGGCCGAGATCAGAAGATTAGACCATGGCCCAGTGTTGGCCGAGATCAGAAGATTAGACCATGGCCCAGTGTTGGCCGAGATCAGAAGATCAGAACGTGTGGTCCAGCATTGGCCGAGATCAGAGGATCACAGCAGATCAGATTGCAGGTCTAGAGTGGTCGAGATCAGAAGATCAGAAATTGTGGTCCAAGGTTGACCGAGATGAGAGGATCACAACAGATCAGTTTGTATGGTCCAGATGTGGACGAGATTAGAAGATCAAATGGTCCAAATTTAATCATGATGATAATCAGTGGAGACTTGATTAAATTTGATTAAAGTATTAAAAGGATTTGATACAAAAATAGATTGAAGTCGTATTGGCGGGAAGAAAGATTTGGTTCAGAATTAATTAAAGACAGGATTGGCCAGAGTTATTTTTGAAAGCAAATCTGGAGCTAAAAAGATATGTTTTTTATTTAAGAGAGACCCGATTGGCCAAGTTATTTTTGCAAGAGAATCTGGCAAGATACAGCTCGAATTTAAGCATGGAAGATACCCTAATCTTCATCTATAAAAGGAGGCTCAAGACTGAAGACACTTCCAGAAGCAAACACTCAAGTTTTCAGTGAGGTTAATTGTGAGTTCCAGCTTTCCAGAAGCAAGCACTCGTGTTTTTCTTTCCCTTGTGTTAGATCTAAGTTGTTGAAGTAGAGTCTACAATCTGAGGGAGTCAGAAGGGGTAGCAGATTACTTAGCAATTAGATTAAAGGCGTTGTAATTCCTTCTATAATCTGGGATTGTCAGATTGGTAGGAGAACACTTGACTTGAGAAGTGAAGGTGTTGTATTCCTCAAAAGTATAGGATTGTTAGACTTTTTGAGAAGACTGGCTTGGAGGGTCGGTGGTATTGTTGTAATTCAAGGTTTTGAATTAGTGAAATCCTTCAAAGAGAAGGGACTGAACCAGTATAAAATTTTGTGTTTTTATTTTTACTTTATATCCGCTGCTAACTCTGTTTGATTCATACATCAGGTTTTGTTATAAAACTAAAAAAACAGAAAAAGTATTCAAGTTAGTCAAACACAATTCAACCCTCCTTCTCGTGTTTGCACCTTCAGTAAGATCAGAGAATACCTCTTTGTTTTCATCATCTGAATCAGTTCCAGAGTCTGTGCTGGATCCAGACTTTGAGTTGGTATGTGCCATTAGAGCCAATACTGCTTCCTCTGATGTGCTTCCAGACTTGCCAGAATGAATGATTTGTCCATTCTTCTTACCTTCTGCTTTTGTTCCAGAGCTAGTACCTTTATGGAGTCCAGAGGCAAACTTGATGTGAGCCATCATAGCTGTTTTTGCCTCTTCATCATCAAATGATTCCTCTTCTGAGTCAGATGCCTCCCATGCTGCCATCAGACCCTTCTTCTTGAATCTGGAACCTTTCTTGGGATGCTTTCCTTTCTCCATGTTTGGACATGCTGACTTGATATGTTCAGGTTCATTGCATCCATAACAGATGATGTTTTTCTTGTCAGCTTCTTCTTTTCCGTTGGGAGCTTTCTTCTTTCTATATTGCCACATCTTTGCAATCTGCTTGGTTATGTAAGCAAGATCATCATCTTCACAATCACTATCCTCTAATTCTGATAAAACCTTTGTAGCTTTCTTCTGTTTTGACTTAAGGGCTAAAGTCTTCTTCTTCTTTGGTTCATCTACTTCCAGCTCTATTTCATGAGACCAAAGGGAGCTGATCAGATCTTCAAGACTCAAGGTATTCAGATCTCTGGCTTCCTGTACTGCAGTAACCTTTGGTCTCCATTTGGCTGGTAAGCTTCTGAGGATCTTCTTTACATGATCTGTAGTGGTGTAGCTTTTCTGCAATACTTTTAAACCTGATACCAGAATCTGAAATCTGCAGAACATTGCTTCGATATCTTCATCCTCTTCCATCTTGAATAGCTCATACTGTTTGACCAGTATGTTTGCCTTTGCCTCTTGAACCTGTTGACTTCCTTCATACGTCAGAATCAAACTGTCATAGATGCTTTTTGTTATTTCCTTGTTGGTGCATCTGTCAAATTCTTTGAATGTGATAGCATTGATCATGATGGTTCTGGACTTGTGATGCAGCTTGTATAACTTCCTCTGGTTGGGATTCATATCTACTACATCCAGTTCTTGACCAGTTTCATCTCCTGGTATAGTGGGTGCAGTGTAGCCTTTGACTACCAAGGTCTAGAGATCAGGATCTTGGGAGATGAAGAAGCATCTCATTCTGTCCTTCCAGTATTCAAAGTGATCTCCATCAAACAGTGGTGGCCGATTGATGTTGCCTCCAAATTCTTCTTTGGATTCTGACATGTTGAACCCCCTTGGACCTTTCCTCAAACACTGTTAAGTGTTCTGCCTTGAGACCGAGCTCTGATGCCAATTGAAGGTGCAAACACGAGAAGGGGGGGTTAAATTGTGTTTGTACTACTTGAATTCTTTTTTCGATTCTGATGATTATTTAAAATCTGATATATAAACAAGCAGAGTTAGCAACGGATAAAGTAAAATAATCAACACAAAGATTTATCCTGGTTTACTATTAACTAGGCTACATCTAGTCCCTTCACCTCGAAGGATTTTTCCACTAATTCAAAACCTTTGAATTACAACAACACTACTGACCCTCTAAGTCATTCTTCACAAACAGTCTAACAATCCTAGACTTTTGAGGAACACAGCACCTTGACTTCACAAGTCAAGTCTTCTTCTACCAATCTGACAACCCTAGATTGCAGAAGGGATTTCAACACCTTGAATCTAATTGCCAAGGCACCTGCTACTTCTACTGACTCTTTAGATTGTAGACTCTACTTCAACAATATAGATCTGACACAAGGGAACGAAAAACAAGAGTACTTGCTTCTGGAAAGCTAATACTCACAATTAACCTCATTGAAAACTCGAGTGTTTGCCTCTGGAAGTTTATGACTCTTTTACTGATTTTCGATGCTAAGTCTTCTACCTTGAGCCTCCTTTTATAGATGAAAATTAGGGTTTCTTCCATGATCAAATTCGAGCTGTATCTGTCCAGATTCTCTTGCAAAAATAACTTGGCCAATCCTGTTTCACTTAAATAAAAATCGTATCATTTTACCTTCAGATTGATTTTGAAAATTCTGTTGACCAATCTTGTTTCTTTTAGTTTCAAACCATATCTTTTTAAGCTTCAGATTGCATTCGAATTTCTTCAAGTCTTCAGTAACTTTTGAATCAAATCCCCTCAATACTTTGATCAAATTTCTATCAAAATTTAATCAAGTCTTCTTCGAATTTTAATCAAGTTATCATTGATTTTCATCATGATTAAAATCTGGACCATATGATCTTCTAATCTCGACCAACTCTGGACTTTATGATCTGATCTGCCCCAATTATGTGATCCTCTGATCTCGGCCAACACTGGACCATATGATCTGATCTTCTTATCTCGGCCAACACTGGGCCATGATACTTAATTCTGAACCATTGATTTGAACATTTTCCCTCTGATCTTGACCAAGTCTGGACTGAGTCTGGATTGAATCTAAATTAAATATTGACCTATGATATTTTAATCTGGATCATTGATCTTTTAATCTGGACATTTATCTTCTGGTCTGGATCAAGTCTGGATTAAATCTAGACAATCATTTCTTCTGATCTGGACTGAGTTTTATGTTCTGGACCATGCTATCTTCTGGTCTGGACCAAGTCATTTGCTTTGGACCAGTTATCTTCTACTCTACCAAGTCTGGACTGATTCTTATTTTCATGACCAAGCTATCTTCTTGTCAGGATTAAGTCTGAACCAAGTCTGACTTATGATTCCTTCTGCTCTAGACCAAGTCTCCCTCTGACAAGCTTCCTTCTGATCTGGACCAGGTCTCCTTCTCGACTCTGCTTCCTTATGATCTGGGCCAAGAAAAATATTATCTGATGATGTTATTTGACCTTTGATGACATCCTCTGATATCCTCTATAGGTGTATCCTCTGGTGTCCTCTGGATGCATCCTCTGGTACCCTCTGGATGCATTCTCTGGCTGAACCTTCTGGTGACATTTCTATCTTCTGGTTGCTTCCTCTAGATGTATCTTCTGGTGGTGTCATCCTCTGATTTTGCACAGCATCTGATTTGTTCTTCTAAGTCAAAATACTATTTGCATAAAATACTTTTGTTAACATCAAAATTCTTAGTATAGAACCAACTTGGTTCCAACAAAATGCCCTCGAATATTGGTCTCTTGGGGCGATTATTAACACTAAAAAGGAAAATGTTGATGACATCTCTTTGACTTTCTCGAGATATTTTACAACCTGAGTATCTTTTGCCTTGAACTCACCTGTTACCTGATTGGTGACAAGTTCCAAATCACTTTTCACCCTTAGCTCTTTGAATTCCATATCTTTAGCCAGTTTCATTCCACCTATTAATGCCCCGTACTCAGCTTGATTTTTGTTGGCTATAATTAAAAATAAAAGGATTGTTTTATCAACCTTCTTTAAAACCATCTAACACTCTTCCAACCCTATTGCCCTTAAAATTTGGTACTTCGTCCACTGATAACTTCCAGATCAGTGGGCTTGACGATTGGAGAAGAGCATAAAGCTCCATGATAAAATTAGCTACATTGGTGTCGTAATGCTTCCTCTTTTGACCATGCCACCATTTGCCCATCTAAGCCTAGTTTCTGAAGTACTTTCCTAATTGGGATAGTTTGTTTGTACTACAACTTTGTGAAGGTGCAAACACAAGGAGGTTGAATTGTGTTTGTCTAAGTTGGATTCTTTTTAATTATTTATTCAAGAACTAGTTCGGGTTTGGTGATTTTAACTAAAACAAATGTAGTAACGATCAGACTTAAGTATTCAGAGGTAGTAGTAAAGTTAAGAGTGCAGAAGTAAAGTGACACAAGAAGATTTATCCTAGTTCACCACTAACTTGGTTGATACATCCAATCCCTTCAATTAGAAGGATTTAACCACTATGACTCTAGAAAATCAAACTCTTGTCTAATTCTAATCAACGTACTCTCAACACACCTTTAGTGCATCTGACTAATGCACCTAATAGTGAATCTGACTAATGCACCTCTAGTGAATCTGACTAATGCACCCGATTGATTCTTTGGTTGACACTTCAAGCCAACACTATGATAAAGTCAACGTCTGTCAAAAGTCAACTATCTCAAGTCAATTCTATGAGCCCATAAAATTTGAAGAAGTCAACTTCTCAACATTCTTTTCTCATCAAAGTTAGACTTATCCTCTGACTAAAGAAATGCAATGACATCCTCTTAAAATGTCATCTTTCGATATGATTGTCGTCTTAAATCAAGATACACTAAATTAATTAAGATGATGTGTATGGACATGTTTTTAATGTTGATTCAAGAACTCCAACAGTAATATTTTAATATGTTTAAATAGAAACATCTTTAAATATTGGAAACAATTGAGATTTAAGAAAAAGGAAACGATCTAAAGGTTCTTTCCAAAGAAGCCAAGGATACATCAAAAGAAAAATGTGAGAAAAATTATCTCAATTGAGAGTTATTAGAAATTGATGTAAATCAATCAAGTTGTTTTAACACGCACTTGAATTGATATATCATTTGAAATGTAATATTCTCTCATCGAGAGTGAGAATCCATGAAACAAACTTTATGTCAATTTTGACACAAATTGTAACTAATGTAAATTAACCTGATAGTGGCAACAACTCTTTCATCCATAGGAGATACCTGAAAATGTGTAAGAATACTTATGAACCTCAACGACAGCTTGCCAAAACATTGAGAAGACTAGAAAGGATTCTAGTGGTGACAGCTTGAAGATTCCCACTCAAAGGATAAAGAGGTAGAGTAAATAATGTTGGAACCAAGTTGGTTCTTCTAATTAAAGTTTTGATTTCGAAGAAGAATGCAAAAATCAAAGGATGACGTCATCAGAGGATGTCACCAGAAGATTCCACCAGAAAACTTCAACTTCACTAGAAGATGTCATCAAAGGATGACGTCACCAGAGGATACCTCCAAAAGATAAAGCCAGAAGACGTCACCAGAAGATACCTCTAGAGGATACATGAAGATATCACCATAGGGTACCTCCAGAGGATACAAGAAGATATCACAAGAGGATACAAGAAGATGTTACTAGACGATACCTCCAGAGGATAGAAGAAGATGTTACCAGAGGATACCTCTAGAGGATATCATCAGAGGATCCCATTAGAAGCAAAAATCAGAGGATATCATCAAAGGAAAAAATTAGAGGATATCATCAGAGGCAAGAATCAATGACATCATCAGAGGATATCATTCGTGGTCCATATCAGAAGGAAACATGGTCCAGAAGAAGACATGGTCCAAATCAGAAGGAAACATGATCCAGAAGAAGACATGGTCCAGATCAGAAGCAACCATAGTCCAGAAGATAACATGGTCCAGATCCGAAGCAACCATGGTCCAGAAGATAACATGGTCCAGATCTAAAGCAAACATGATCAGAAGATAACACGGTCCAGACAAGAAGAAGATATGTCCCAGATCAAAGGGAAACATGGTCCACAAGAAGACATGGTCCAGATCAGAAGCAAACAATGTCCAGAAGATAACATGGTTCAGATCAGAAGATAACATGGTCCATATCAAAAGAAGACATGGTCCAGATTAGAAGAATACATGATTAGAAGAAGACATGGTCCAGACTTGGTCCAGATCAGAAGTATACACGGTCCAGATTTAAAACGTGAATCAGATTCATAGAAGAGTTGATTAAAATTCGAAGAAGACTTGATTGAATTTTAAAAGAGATCTGATCAAAGTTTTAAGAAGATTTGATTCAAAAATCAAAGAAGACCTGATGGAAATTCGAAGAAGATCTGAGCAAAGAAGATTCAGTTCGAAATTAAAAAGAAACAGAATTGGTCAAAAGAATTTTCAAAGGAAATCTGAGCAAGATACATCTCAAAATTAAGCTTGGACAAAGTCCATATTTCAGCTATAAAAGGAGGCTTCAGGCCGCAGAAAAAAGCATTGAAAAACACAAGAACTCAAGCTTCAAATTCAAAGTCATCCGAGAGTTCAAAAGAGAGAAACACTTGAATGCGAAATAAATATTTTCTAAGTGATTTTTTGAGAGTGAGAATCATTGCAAAAATCAGCTTTCCAGAAGCATCATTGCAAAGTGTTTTCTAGATTCCAAATACTAGTCTCTGGATTGAAAGTTCTCCAAAAGAGTTACACTACCTCTAATCACGTCAAGAAGATCCTGAAAAGTCTTCCTAGTAAGTGGAGACCAATGGTAACAACAATTCAAGAGGCTAAGTGTAGCAACCTAACCCTTACCATTATCGGCACTGCAACTCACGATCTTCTCACCCCCTTTCCACCCATTGGAAATAGTGAGTTTTTGCCTTTCGTGGGAATCGAACCTGGTACCTGGGGGATGAGTACCCTATGTAGAACTGATGAGTTCACCCAGTTCCCATGAGATTGAATTGGTTGAAGATCAGCCTAAGAACAAGTCGAAGTCTTTGGCTCTCTAATCCCAACAAAAGAAAGCAAACTCCAAGGCCTTCCAATCAACGAAAGACTCAGGGGAAAGCAAATTAGATGATAAGAGTGAAGATTCAAATAATGAAGAGTTGTCATTTATCTCAAAGAAAATTGAGCGCATGTGGAACAAAAGGAAAAAATATTTTCCCAAAAAAGATTTCAGACGATCCCAAAATAGTAGAGAAAGAGGTGAAAGATTAGATAAGAAAACAATCATCTTTTATGAATGCAAAGAACCAGAAAATTTCATATCAGAGTGTCCTAAACTTGAGAAGATGAAGAACATGCAAATATGGCTCTGATGACAGATACACATCCTGACTCTGATTCCAAAAATGAGTTAGTTTATGAAGAAATTGAGGTACTATCTAACCTATCTCTTAACGAACCTATAGTCATATGCAACAAAACATGGAAAGACAAGACACCTTTCCAAACTAACAAGCCAGGACCAACCAAATTTGGGTCCTTAAGAATAAAATAATCTATCTTGTAGATATCATTAGTAAAAAATTTCAAACACTAGTCTGAAGGTGCAAATACGATAAATGGGGTTGAATTGTGTTTGTTTAAGTTGTATTCTCTTTAATTATTTATTTAAGAACTAGTTCAGGTTTGGTGATTTTAACTAAAATAAAGGCAGTAGCAATCAGGCTTAAGTAATCAGAAGCAGAAGAAAAGTAAAGAGTGTAGAAGTAAAGTGACACAAGTAGATTAATCTTGATTCACCATCAACTTCATAGCTACCACCACTCCCTTCACTTAGAAGGATTTAACCATTCATTTAAATAGTTGAATTACACAACACCTGACCTTACAAGTCAGAATTTTTGAGATAAACAAACACCTTGACCCTAAAAGTCTCGTCTTCTCCACACAACTTGAAAACTACATATTCTTGAAGGTAATTACAGCTTGACCCTACAAGTCATGTCTTCTCAACACAACATGAAAACAACATATTGCTTAAGGAACACTATATCCACTTTCGGGTTGGGTTACACAAGTTTGGAACAAATTGTGTTTTGCTTATACTAAGCAGATTATGACAATCAGTTTCTCACATTTAAACACTTAGGAAATATTTCTTTGACCAAGTGCTTCTCTAGAACATAATCCTTTGAAATTTGAATACTTAGGAAATTGGAGCACTCAAAAGTTTTTCTGAATAGTATGGATTTTTAAGTTTATGAGTTCATGCTTTCTTCTTCAGCCTTGAGTATCTATGTATATAATATGGGTTTCACTTTTGTCCTTGTAAAATCTGGATCATATCTTTCTTGTGAACAAATTCTAAATGTATCTTCTTATGAACAAATTATTTCATAAATTCTGATTCGGCTAAGTGTTTTCTTTATAATAAATTATTTCAATCAGATTCGTTGACTTTTTGTAACAACGCGAGTGTATTTTATTTTTCAACCAAAATAAATAAAAGAATTTTTTCAGAATTAATTCAAAAGAATTAAAATAAATTAAAATTTAGTCATCTCATAAAATAATACGTCGTAAATTCAAATGACAAAAGTAATTAAATAATTACATCATGATTAATCATGTAAGATAGTTTTTTTTGGGAAATTGATCTTCGAAATATACCAAAATAATAATAAATCGAAAACTGTATCCTGGACCCACCAAAATATTATCACAGTGCGGAAAAATATACAATTATCCCAAAATAAATAATTACATCCACCGAGCCCAAGACCATATATAACAAGTCTAAGTTGATCATGCACTAAAGCTACAGTAGCAAGTAGCTTCCACCGCATCCTCTACAAGTCTCGTCTTCACCCCAGCTGTCCATTCCTCTGCGTTGTCCACAAATACTCCGTACGTGAAGATCAACGAAAACTAACGACGTCTTTGTCAAAAGTGTAATCGTCGGAGGTACGGGTTTGAGTATCATATGAGGGCAAAGCCCAATTTTCCACAATAATTGTAAAGGGTCACCGACCAAAATTAACAATTACCACATAGCCATTATATCAAATATAACAGATACACTCATGGCGTATTTCAATGCTATAACAACGATGATAAATAAGGATGCTCACTTTTTAAAATACATGACATCTGCATCTTTGCAAAACAACAAACAATTTAATATAAAAGTCATGTTGCAAGTACAAATACAATCAACTATCCCCACAACTCATTGGAAACTTAGAATTCATAAGATACCTGCACACATCGATTTCCACTCATCAACTCATATCCAATCATGACTCACAGGTGAACCATCCCAATGCAATATGTATATGCTAATGTATACAACTCTTGGAATTACCAAGGTGGAGTCTCTCACGGACCAACACGATTTACCCATGTTAGCCTCTCATAGGCCAAACATTACCAAAGTGCAGTCTCTCACAGACCAGCACCAGTGCAGTCTCTCACAGACCAACACGATTTACCCATGTTAGCCTCTCACAGGCCAAACATTACCAAAGTGCAGTCTCTCACGGACCAGCACCAGTGCAGTCTCTCAGAGACCAGCACACGTGCAGTCGCTCACAGACCAGCACGTTTTACGTATACCAAGGTGCAGTCTCTTAAGGACCAGCACCTGTGCAATCTCTCACAGACCAACACATGTGCAGTGTCTCACAGACCAGCACGTTTTACGTATGTTAGCCTCTCACAGGCCAAAACATACAGAAGTTAAATCCTCGCACGGATAGAATGGACCACCACGAACACGCGGCCATTCCGTAGCCCATCACGGTTACTACTTAATTTCGTGGCCCATCATGGTATCCGCCTCAACTCTGTGGCCCATCGAGGTCACCACCTAACTATGCAATGCATGGACATGCTATGTTTTCTCTTCACTGAAAACAATATGCAAAACACAATCTGAAATCCAAACACTCCATCACCACCTCAAACCATCTCAAAAACTCCACATAAGTTTGTCATATACCTTCCAAATGTTTCCCAACTCATTAAGTGCATAAACCAATTTTTAAAATAGTGTTTTTAAAAAAAATCAATCTGTACTCGAATACCGTATCCTTGTAGTGGAATACAGATGCTAAAACAGTGAAAAATCAGCATTTCTGTATTCGAATACGAGGTTGTCGTAGCCGAATACAGATGCGAAAACAGTGGCAAAATCAGCAATTTTGTATTCGAATACGACAGGGTCGTAGCCGAACACAAATGCTAAAACAGTAGCAAAAATCAAGTATTTGTATTCGAATATAGAGTTTCGTATTCGAATACGACATACAAAATTTGAATAAAAATTGGAAATTTATAGGAATGAATTCGAATACACTAGTACCGTATTCGAATACACCTTCGAAAATAGTGAGATTTTCCAGAAAACTTCAACACGTTTTCAAATTCTTTTCTTTGAAAAACCAACACAAACACCAAAACATAATCACAGCTTCTTTAACCACAAAACCCAGAACATCCTCAACACATATAAAGGATTCTACTCATCAACACAACAACAAAACATCATCAATGCATCAACCAAGGCAGCAACAACACAGAACAGCAACAACAGCTCAACAACATGCATTTTCATCATCCATAACCACATGCAAAGCAGTTTCGTTTTCAAAACAGAACATCATATATATTTATCCATCACACATGCATTTACAGCCCTAAATGCAATCTAGAAAGTTGGAAGGTGCCCCTTACCTTAGTTACGTTTTCTTTGCTCGTTTACGTTACCGCGACAAAAGCCAGCGTCGTCGCTACCAAAATGGGTTCTCTAGCACCGTAACGATGAGAGCAACAACTTTCCTTCTTGACACTTTCTGTTTCGATGCATGGATTTCCAAGTAATTTGACTTTTGAGCAAGCTCTTTTTCATCACCAACACAACAGAATGAGAATAAGAAAAGAAGGAAAAGAAAGAAGCACGCGGCAGGTGAGGGAAGGAATGGAAACTGCTTTTGATTTTTTCTGTTTTTGTTTCCTTCTCACACATAGCACATATATATAAGTATACTCCTTGCCACCTAACATATATATATATATACAATTTAATAATAATCTTGCTTGACCCTCAAGTAACTAAATACTCCCGTCGCGACTTTGTTGACAGATAAAATCTTGACCAACTGCTGATATTTAATTACTCGTAATTAAATTAAATAATCCTTCGTCCAATAATTTTAACCAATCTCAAAAATATTTATATATATATAGAAATATACATATATCAAATATTTTACAAATATTCCAAAATACACTTGATATTAAATCCATAATTTAATTTAAAATTTAAGGGTCTTACATTACTACCCTCCTTAAATTAGTTTCGTCCTCGAAACTACCTGTCAATAAACAACTCAAGATGTTGTTCCCTCATCTTACTCTCTAGTTCCCAAGTCGCATCTCCAATACTCGGATTCCAAATCACTTTGACTAGTGGGACTTCCTTGTTCCTCAACTGTTTAATCTTCCTGTCCTCAATTCTTACAGGCAATACTTCAAATGAAAGGTTATCCTTCAGTTGAATTGTGTCTGGTTCGATCACATGTGACAGATCCAAAATATATTTCCTTAACTGCGATACGTGAAACACATCGTGAATATTGGAAAGTATTGGAGGTAAAGCAATCCGATAGGCCACTGGTCCAATTCGTGCAGTAATCTGGTATAGTCCAATAAATTTCGGAGTCAATTTTCTTGATTTAATAGCTCTGCCAACTCCAGTTGTAGGTGTGACCCTTAAAAACACATGATCACCCTGCTCAAATTCCAACAGTCTGCGACGCTTGTCCGCATAACTCTTCTGACGATCCTGTGAGATCTTCATTTTCTCTTTTATCCTCTTGACCTTCACTGTAGTCTGTTACACCATCTCAGGTCC
The DNA here is from genome assembly GCA_037974295.1 of Cicer cuneatum. NCBI lineage: Eukaryota > Viridiplantae > Streptophyta > Magnoliopsida > Fabales > Fabaceae > Cicer > Cicer cuneatum. The sequence continues at coordinate 41,260,231 of JBBPBO010001985.1, forward strand.
TACAATCATACTTTCTCCGTCCTTGTACCAGCATAAAGGTGTCTGACATTTGCGTCCTTACAAAGCTTCATAGGGTGCCATTCCAATACTTGCGTGAAACTATTGTTGTAGGTGAACTCAATCAATGGCAGTACATCGTCCCAACTCCCTCTATCATCCAATACACATGCTCTCAATAAATCTTCCAAGGTCTGATTCGTTATCTCAGTCTGTCCGTCAGTTTGTGGATGGTAAGCTGAACTCAGTTTCAGTTTCGTTCCCAACGCTTCATGCAGCGCTCCCCAAAAGTGAGACGTGAATTTTGGATCACGGTCTGATACGATACTCGGAATACTCCGTGTAATCTGACAATCTCAGCAATGTAGATTTTCGTAAGCTTATCTACCTTATAAGTGGTCTTTACCAGTAAGAAATGTGCGGATTTTGTCAATCGATCCACTATTACCGAAATCGAATCATTCTTTCTCCTTGTCTTGGGCAATCCAGTTATAAAATCCATGGAAATGATATCCCACTTCCATTCCGATATATCCAAAGATTGCAACATCCCAGCAGGTCACTGATGTTCCACTTTCGCTTTCTGACAAGTTAAACAAGCCGATACATATTCCACTACATGCTGCTTCATTTCTGGCCACCAGTAATTCTGTCTTAAGTCCTGATACATCTTTGTCGCTCCCGGATGAATACTCAATTTGCTTTTATGAGCCTCTTCAAAAATCGTTCTCCTAAGATCTGCAACGGCCGGTACACAAATCCTCCCATTACATCTCAAAATATTATCTGGTCCAACCCAGAACTCAGCTGTCTTTCCTTGCACTATTAGGTTCCTTTTCTCTTGGATTAATGCGTCATCTTGAGAATTCGCAATGTCCTCAAGTAGACCACTCGAAATTTTTATCATTCCACATTTTAAAATTCTCGGTGCAAACTCCACGTCCAAATGTGATCTCTAAATGCTTCCCACAACTCTTGTTGTTTAGCCATTATCATTGAAGATACTGACACCCTTCTCCTACTCAATGCATCAGCCACCATGTTGGCTTTCCCAGGGTGGTACAGATATGAAAAATCAAAATCCTTAAGAGTCTCCATCCATCTCCTCTGGCGCATGTTCAACTCTTTCTGATCAAACAGATATTTCAAACTTTTATGGTCACTGAACACTGTGAACGTGCATATAAGTAGTGCCTTCAGATCTTTAAGGCAAAAACTACAGCAACAAGCTCTAAATCATGAGTAGGATAGTTTCGTTCATGAATTTTCAATTGTCTTGGGGCGTAGGCTCCAGCTTTCTTGTGTTGCATCAAAACACATCCCAAACCTTGATGAGATGCTTCACAGTAAACCTCATATGGTTCCTCTGGCTGTGGCAAGCCCAATACTGGTGAGGTTGTCAGCTTTTCCTTAAGCAACTGAAAACTTTCCTCACACTTCTCTGTTCACGCAAACGGCTGATTCTTTCTATTGAGTTGTGTCAATGGAGCTACAATCTTCGCAAATCCTTCAATAAATCTCCTGTAATATCCTGCAAGTCCGACAAAACTATGTATGTCTGTGATTGTCTGAGGCTGTTTCCAGGCAAGAATTGTCTCAACCTTTGCCGGATCCACAACAATTCCTTCTTTTGTTATCACATGTCCCAAGAAGTTCACTTTCTCTAGCCAAAACTCGCACTTCGACAGATTGGCGTACAAGAACTTGGTGCAAATGCTCTCCATGTTCCTCTTCACTTCTTGAATAAATCAATATATCATCAATGAACACCACAACGAATTTATCCAGAAACGGGCTAAAGATTCTATTCATATAATCCATAAAAATTGCTGGTGCATTCGTAACTCCAAATGGCATAACAAGATATTCATAATGTCCGCAACGGGTTCTGAAAGCAGTCTTTTGAATATCCCCATCTCTTACCCGAATTTGATGGTAACCTGACTTCAAGTCAATCTTTGAAAACACCGCGGCTCCTCTTAATTGGTCCATCAAATCATCGATACGTGGTAAAGGATAATGATTCTTAATAGTTACCTTGTTAAGTTTCCTATAATCCACACATAAGCGCGAACTTCCATCGTTTTTCTTAACCAACAATACTGTAGCTCCCCATGGTGACACAATTGGTGTGATAAATCCTTTCTCCTACAAACCTTCAATTTGGCCCTTAAGCTTGCTTAATTCCAATGGTGACATCCGATAATGCGCAATTGAAATAGGTCCAGTTCCTGGGTGTAAATCAATGAAGAACCCCACCTCTCTTATCGGGGGTAATCTTGGAATTTCTGTTGGAAATACGTCCGGATACTCTTTGACTAGCACCACATCTTCTATGCTCACATCCATCATGGTCTCCACGTTAGCCAATGATAAAAATTCTTGAGTTCCTTCTCTCAACGACACTCTGAGTTTGTTAGCAGCCAAATACCGAACGACTCCCAGTTCACCTCCTAATGAGCTGATCCCATCATCAAGTAGAAATCTCACACCACTTAGAATAATCCCAAAATATAACTTAACCGTATCATCACTTTAGCACACCACAACTTATACAAGACTTGACACTCTAACTACTTGCTCCTATGCATGATCAGATAACGACTCCCACTCAACAATCTAACTAGAGCTCTACCCAAAAGTTTAACCAAAAATTTAACCAAAAGTTCAACCAAAAGTTTAACCAAAAGTCTAACCAAATGCTCTGATACCATAGTTGTAACACCCCGAGATTTTAAACAGCGCGCGTGTATTTTTTTTTCAACCAAAATAAATAAAAGAATTTTCAGAATTAATTCAAAAGAATTAAAATAAATTAAAATTTAGTCATCTCATAAAATAATGTCTTAAATTCAAATGGAAAAAGTAATTAAATAATTACATCATGATTAATCAAGTAAGATAATTTTTTTTGAGAAATTGATCTTCGAAATATACCAAAATAATATTACATCGAAAACTATATCTTGGACCCACCAAAATATTATCAAAGTGCGGAAAAATATACAATTATCCCAAAATATATAATTACATCCACCGAGCTCAAGACCCTATATAACAAGTCTAAGCTGATCATGCACTAAAGCTATAGTAGCAAGTGGCTTCCACCGCATCCTCTACAAGTCTCGTCTTCACCCCAGCTATTCGTTCCTCTGCGTTGCCCACAAATACTCCGTATGTGAAGATCAAGGAAAACTAACGACGTCTCCATCGTTAGTGTAACCATCAGAGGTACGGGTTTGAGTATCATCTGAGGGCAAAGTCCAATTTTCCAAAATAATTGTAAAGGGTCACCAACCGAAATTAAAAATTACCACATAGCAATTATATGAAATATAACAGATACACTCATGGCATATTTCAATGCTATAACAACGATGATAAATAAGGATGCTCACTTTTTAAAGTACATGACATCTGCATCTTTGCAAAACAACAAACAATTTAATATAAAAATCACGTTGCAAGTACAAATACAATCAACCATCCCCACAACTCATTGGAAACTTAGAATTCATAAGATACCTGCACACATCGATTTCCACACATCAACTCATATCCAATCATGACTCACAGGTCAACCATCCCAATGCAATATGTATATGCCAATGTATACAACTCTTGGAATTACCAAGGTGCAGTCTCTCACAGACCAACACGATTTACCCATGTTAGCCTCTCACAGGCCAAACATTACCAAAATGCAGTCTCTCACGGACCAGCACCAGTGCAATCTCTCAGAGACCAGCACACGTGCAGTCTGTAACACCCCGAGTTTAAGACACAGCGCAGGTGCATTTTTTTTTTTTTTGAAATTAATAATTAAAATAAATTTTCCCAAATTTATTTCAAAAGAATTAAAATAAAGTTCTTTGTAAAATAGTACGTTTTAGATTAATCGATGAACGTAAATCAAATACTTCATCAGGATTATCACTAAGTACTTATCTTCGAAATTAGTTTTTAAAACATTAATACATCCCAAAATATCATTGTCATAATACATCAACAGTAAATATCAGAGTACATGGTTCAGCGGAAAGTAGTACAGAATTTCCAAAATAAGACAAATTACAATTTCAATCCAAAACCTAATACAATAAGTCTAACTGATCATGCGCTGAAGCTGCAGTAACACGGATTCCCTCCGCATCCCACGCAAGTCTCCTCTGACTCTGCAGCTCGCTTCGACGTAACCTCCTCCTCTTCCTCGTCGTAGAGAGAAGGGTCGGTCTCCTCCGAAGTCAAGTCAATACACACTCGAGGCCGCTTTGGCGGTGCCAGAATCTCGTAGCAGTCATCGGAAATCCTAGATGGACCCGGAATCTCAGTCGCTACTCGTCTCTGCTCTTCACGCTTCTCTACCGCATCAGACTCATGTATCTCTCTTACAATCTTAGGATTGGGAGTCACCACTCCTACAGTGGCTTCCGCCTCAACCCCTTCAGTAGGCTCCTCAGCATCGTCAAACACTCTGTGCGCCTCTAACACCAGACGAGAAGGTATGGGGAAATCTATGCTCGCGTGAGTACGCTCTATGATGTCTTCCACACCATCCGTCCTACTAGTCCGCTCTAGCCACCCCGTATAGGTCGCTCTGCTTGAGAGGGGCTCAAAAGCCCAAGCAGTGCGCGAGTAGCGGTCAAGGAAATTCAACGACGTTTCCGTCGTTCGGGTTCCCACGGGTGGCGTGGGTTTGGGAGGCATCTGAGGGCAAAGCCCAAAGTCCACAATATAAAGCAAGGGGTCACCGACCGAAAATAACAGATAATCACATAGCATATATTGCACAACAACATGTATAATCATGGTATAACATATGATTATGAAGCATGCGGTAAACACAAACACACATCAACAAAACACAATCATTAATTCAGAATCTCAGATTCTGGACAACACTCACACGCATTAATTTCCAACATTCATCATATAAATAATCATGACACAACGGTCAAAACCCTCAATGTAATGCATATATGCTCATGCATAATTTTCTTGGAATCACCAAGGTGCAGTCGCTCACAGACCAGCACAATTTAACGGCCCTCATGACCAGGGTGCAATTGCTCACAGATCAGCACCAGTGCAGACGCTCACAGTCCAGCACATCGTGCAGTCGCTCACAGACCAGCACGTTTGACAAAACCCAAGGTACAATCGCTCACAGATCAGTACCTAGTGCAGTCGCTCACAGACCAGCACTCGTGCAATCGCTCACAGATCAGCACGTGGTTGCGCATTTCTGGGTACAGACGCTCACAGTCCAGTACCAGTGCAGTCGCTCACAGACCAGCACTTATATACCGAGGTACAATCGCTCACAAATCAGTACCTAGTGCAGTCGCTCACAGACCAGCACTCGTGCAATCGCTCACAGACCAGCACTCGTTCGAATACAGAAGTCAAAAACAGTGCAGATTCACACTCTGTATTCGAATACAGCCCTCTGGTATTCGAATACAGAGGCATATTTTAGTGCATAAATCAACCTCTTTCATTACATCATTAAAGTTTTTAAAACTTCATCACCACTACTTCAAAATCTCATCAAAAGTTCCACTTTAACTCACCACAACATTCCCAGTATTCCCCAGACACTGAGGGTTTTTCAAAACATTCTTAAAACTTGAAATTTTCTGAAAACACGAATCTGTATTCGAATACAGACCCCCTGTATTCGCATACAGAAGCAGGAACTGAAATTTAACATTTTGTATTCGAATACAGCATGGCTGTAGTCGAATACAGGAGTTCAACCTTTGAAAAATTAAGCCTTTTCTCCCATGTCACTTAAAGGTTTTCAAACATCTTTCTCTCCTCTTTAAAACCATTTCACAGACATCTTTTCAAATCATTTAAACCTTCTCAGAGTTTCTCAACACTTCAAAACTCACATGACAATGATTAAAACCTGTTTTTCTGGAAAACACGAATCTGTATTCGAATACAGCTTCCTTGTATTCGAATACAGAAGCTAAAAACTGAGTTTCTGGAAAAACTCGAATCTGTAGTCGAATACAGCATGTCTGTAGTCGACTACAGATGCGAAGACAGTGTTAAAAATTTCACTTCTGTATTCGAATACGACATGATCGTAGTCGAATACAGACACGAATACAGAAGCCAAAACCTTTCCTCTGTATTCGAATACAGGGGCTCGTATTCGAATACAGGTTTGGAAAACTTTAAAATAAAACAGAAACCTGGAAGGTTGTATTCGAATACACACATGCTGTAGTCGAATACACCTTCGAAAACCAGTTAGAGTTCACCCCTTTTCAAAACAGATTCTTTTAAAACAACAGCCAACATCAAACAGATTCTGCACTTTTTCAAGAAAAACCTTTCCTCATTTAAAATCCCTTTTTCTTTAAAAACATCAACACCACCAGAATCACACAAAACAACCAGAATCAGATTCATCACCAGAATCCCACAACATAAAACAGAATCAGAACCATTAACATCAGTTTATCCAAAACAGAGAAAGATGATCAATCATCAGATCATCATGCAACATTTCAGTGTTCTCACTCATCAGAACAAACATGCAACATTTCAGTTTTCTCAAAAACCCAGAATGACATGCAAATACTCAACTTCATCAAACATCAGAATGACATGCAAGCATTCAGTTTTCTCAACGATAGAATAACATGTAAAACATTTCAACTTTCATGATACCACAGAAATACTTGCAAACATCACAGAACAACAAACCTCAATAGAATGCATTTTGCATTTTAATGCTATTTTTTTAAAACAATTTTAAGACATGCATTTTAATCATAACTAAAATGGCATGCAAGCATTTTCCAGCATTCACACAGAATGTAAAACAACATATTTTACCAGTAAAACAGCCAACAACAACTTATCAAAATAATCACTTCTAAAAAAAATGCATTTTCTCTCAAAATGTCATTTTTGAAAACAGCTTTTCATTTAAAATCAGAACTGAAACAGTCACAGTTTATGGCCCTAATGCAGCTAAAAGATGGAAGGTGCCCTTACCCTTGTAGCGTGCTCTGCTATTTCTCTTTTTCCTGCTGCGTTCCCTTTTCTGCGTCCAAAAACGGTGAAGCTGTTCCCTGAGTTTGCTGCTGCAAAACTGGGTTCTTTCTCTTTGTATTGAGGTGGGGATTAATTTTACTACTTGGGGTTTTCAGGTTTGAAGCTTGGTTTTTCAGTTAATGGAGTTTGAAAGATTTTCCCTCTCTTAAATTTCAGTTCGGGAATGGCAGAAACAGAGACAGAAATGGGAGAGGAGCTGGAGTTGGTACATGCAATATGGGCAGTATGGAGGAAGGAATGGTGTTCTGATTTCACCATCCTTCTCACTCCTATTTGTAGACTCTCATGGTGCCACCTCACTTGCCACATGTCTGATTTTCCAGCTTTTTAATTGTCTTGCAATTAGCCACTAATCTTCTCTTAATGGTTTGATTAATTTAATTACTTGAAATTAAATTAATTTAATTCTTCATCCAATAATTTTAATTTATACTTCAAAATAAATATTTATATATATATATATATTCACTCAAAACATACATATATTAAATATTTACAAAAATTCCCAAAATGCCCTTGACATTAATTCCAAAATTAATATTTAAAATTAAGGGTCTTACACAGTCGCTCACAAACCAGCACGTTTTACATATACCAAGGTGCAGTCTCTCACGGACTAGATTTTGTGCAGTCTCTCATAGACTAGCAAACGTGCAGTGTCTCACAGACCAACACGTTTTACGTATGTTAGCCTCTCACATGCCAAAACATACAGAAGTTAAATCCTCGCACGAATAGAATGGACCACCACGAACACGCGCCCATTCCGTAGCCCATCACGGTTACTACATAATTTCGTGGCCCATCACGGTCACCGCCTCAACTCTGTGGCCCATCGCGGTCACCACCTGACTATGCAATGCATGGACATGCTATGTTTTCTCTTCACTGAAAACAGTATGCAATACACAATCTGAAATCCAGACACTCCATTGTTGGAACCAAGTTGGTTCTAAGTAGTTAGGATTTTGATGTTTACAAAAGCACTCCATGTAATCTTATTTTGATCCTTGAATTATTACATTAAATGCCACCAGAAAATGCATCCAGAATATACCAGAGGATGCATCCTGGAATTACCAGAGGATATCATTGCTGGCCCAAATCAGAAGGAAACACAGTTAGAAGCAGACCTGGACCAGACCAGAAGGAAGCTTGCCAGAGGGAGACTTGATCTAGACCAGAAGGAATCATAAGTCAGACTTAGTCCAGAAGTTATTCTGACCAGAAGATGGCCTGGCAGTGAAATGATAAACAGCCCAGACTTGATCCAGACTTAATCAGAGGATAAATTAATGGGTCCAGAACAAGAGATTCAATCCAAATTTGACCCAGACCAGAAGATAGCATGGTTCAGGGTATGAAACTAAGTCCAGACCAGAAGAAATGATGTCCAGATTTGATACAGACCTGATCCAAATCAGAAGGTAAAACGTCTAGACTGAAATAACATTTGTCCAAATTTAATTTCAGTTCAATCCAGACCCAGTTCTGAATTGGTCCAGATCAGAGGGAAAAGGTTCAGATCAATTGTCAAGATTTGAGTATATGGCCCAGTGTTGGCCGAGATCAGAAGATCAGACCATGGCCCAATGTTGGCCAAAATCAGAAGGTTAGAATGTGTGGTCCAACATTGGCCGAGATCAGAGGATCACAGCATAGCAGTTTTGCTAGACCAGGTTGGCCGAGATTAGAAGATCAGAAGATCAGAAAGTGTGGTCCAGGGTAGCCGAAATCAGAGGATCACAACAGATCACTTAGTATGGACCAGATGTGGACTAGCGCAGAAGATCAAACGGTCCAGTTTTAATCATGAGGATTAACGGTGGAGATTTAATTAAATTTGAATAAAAGGATTAACGGTGGAATTAATTTTAATTGTATTTTTGGGGATAATTGTAAAATATTTAATATATGTATGTTGAGTGAATATATATATAAATATTTATTTTGGAGGATGAAATAAAAATTATTGGGTGAAGATTAAATTAATTTAATTATGAGTAATTAAATTAATTGGACAATTAATTGAGGATTAGTGGCTAATTACAAGGTAATTAAGTGCTGAAGAACCCAGCCTTATTTTAATATTATTTTGGGGTGATCCATTACCACGCATCGATGATTTAATGGACCAATTGAGGGGAGCAGCAGTGTTTTCAAAGATTGATTTGAAGTCGGGATACCATCAGATTCGAGTAAGAGAAGGAGATATTCAAAAGACTGCCTTCGAGACTCGTTACGGACACTATGAATATCTCGTTATGCCTTTTGGAGTTACAAATGCACCAGCAATATTTATGGATTATATGAATAGGATATTCAGCCCGTTTTTGGATAAGTTCGTGGTGGTATTCATCGATGACATTTTGATTTATTCAAAGGATGAAGAAGAACATGAAGAGCACTTACGCCAAGTTCTTGAAGTCTTATGCGAAAAGTAGCTGTATGCCAATTTGTCGAAGTGTGAATTTTGGCTAAAGGAAGTGAATTTCTTGGGACATGTGATAACGAGAGAAGGAATCGCTGTCGATCCGGCAAAGATTAAGACAATTCTTGCCTGGAAACAGCCCCAGACTGTCACGGACATAAGGAGTTTTGTCGGACTAGCAGGATACTACAGGAGATTTATTGAAGGATTTGCTAAGATTGTAGCTCCTCTGACACAACTCACCAGGAAGAATCAGCCGTTTGCATGGACGGAGAAGTGTGAGGAGAGTTTTCAGTTGCTAAAGGAAAAGTTGACAACCTCACCAGTGTTAGTATTGCCACAGCTAGAGGAACCATATGAAGTTTACTGCGATGCATCTCACCAAGGTTTGGGATGTGTTTTGATGCAACACAAGAAAGCTGTAGCATACGCCTCAAGACAGTTGAAAACTCAAGAACAGAACTACCCCACTCATGATTTAGAGCTTGCTGCAGTAGTGCTTGCGTTAAAGGTTTGGAGACACTACTTATATGGATGCACATTCACAGTGTTCAGCGACCATAAAAGCTTGAAGTATCTGTTCGATCAGAAGGAATTGAACATGCGTCAGAGAAGATGGATGGAGGCTCTCAAGGATTTTGACTTTTCATTGCAGTACCACCCTGGAAAGGCCAATGTGGTGGCTGATGCATTGAGTCGGTAGAGTGTGTCAGTATCTTCCATGATAATGGCCAAACAACAGGAGTTGTGGGAAGCATTTAGAGATCTACATTTGGACGTAAAGTTTGCACCAGGAATGATAAAGTGTGGAATGATAACAATTTGAAGTGGATTACTGGAGGAGATTGCAAACTTGCAAGATGACGCATTGATCCAAGAAAAGATGAATCCGATAGCGCAAGGACAGACCACTGAATTCAGCATCGGAACAGATGATATTCTGAGATGTAATAGAAGGGTTTGTCTACCGGAAGTTGCAGAGATGAGAAGAGCAATTTTGGAAGAGGCTCATAAGAGTAAGTTAAGTATTCATCCTGGAGCGACCAAGATGTACCAGGATTTAAGGCAAAATTTCTAGTGGCCAGGAATGAAGAAGGATGTAGCGGAGTACGTATCAGCCTGTTTGACTTATCAGAAAGCGAAAGTGGAACATCAACGACCTGCTGGAATGCTGCAACCTTTGGACATACCGGAATGGAAGTGGGACAGCATTTCCATGGACTTCATAACAGGACTGCCCAAGATAAGGAAAAAGAATGATTCTATTTGGGTAATAGTAGATCGATTGACGAAGTCCGCACATTTCCTACCGGTAAGGACCACTTATAAAGTAGATAAGCTGACAGAGATCTACATCGCTGAGATTGTGAGGTTACACGGCGTTCCATCAAGTATAGTATCGGACCGTGACCCAAAGTTCACATCTCATTTTTGGGGAGCGTTGCATGAAGCTTTGGGGACAAAACTGAAATTGAGTTCAGCCTATGAGGCTTTATATGGACGCAAGTGTCAAACGCCTTTATGTTGGTATAAGGACGGAGAAAGTATGATTGTTGGACCTGAGATGGTGGAACAGACCACAGAGAAAATCAAGAGGATACAAGAGAAAATGAAGATTTCACAGGATCATCAGAAGAGTTATGCGGACAAGTGTCGCAGACCTCTGGTATTCGAGCAGGGTGAGCATGTATTTCTAAGGGTCACGCCTACAACTGGTGTTGGTAGAGCTATTAAGTCAAGAATGTTGACTCCAAAATTTATTGGACCATATCAGATTACTGCACGTATTGGACCATTGGCCTATCGGATTGCTTTACCTCCAATACTGTCCAATATTCATGACGTATTTCATGTGTCGCAGCTAAGGAAACACATTGCAGACCCGTCACACGTGATCGAGCCAGATACAATTCAGCTGAGGGACAACCTGTCTTTTGAAGTATTGCCTGTAAGGATTGAAGACAGGAAGATTAAATAGTTGAGGAACAAGGAAGTCCCACTAGTCAAAGTGATTTGGAATCCGACTACGGGAGACGCGACTTGGGAACTGGAGAGTAAGATGAGCAAATAATATCCTCAGTTGTTTACTAATATGTAGTTTCGAGGACGAAACTAATTTAAGGGGGGAGTAATGTAAGACCCTTAATTTTTAATTAAAATTATGAAATTAATTTTAATTGTATATTTGGGGATAATTGTAAAATATTTAATATATCTATGTTGAGTGAATATATATATATAAATATTTATTTTGGAGGATGAAATAAAAATTATTGGGTGAAGATTAAATTAATTTAATTATGAGTAATTAAATTAATTGGACAATTAATTGAGGATTAGTGGCTAATTACAAGGTAATTAAGTGCTGAAGAACCCAGCCTTATTTTAGTATTATTTTGAGGTGAGGTGGCACAACCAAAAGCCTATAAATAGGGTGAGCATGATGGTGAAATCAGAACACCATCCCTCCTTCCTCACTGCCCATACTGCATGTAATAGTAACCCATTTTTCCCTCCCATTCTGTCTCTATTTTCTGCCTTCCCATTTCCAGTCACGGTTATAAAAGAAGAAGAGAGGGAACTCTTCAAAGTATCATTACTGGAACATTCAAACACTGAAACACCAAAACCCCAGTACAAAAGTTATTTCCCATACCATTACGAAGCTAAAGAACCCAGTTTTGCAGCAGCAAACACCAGTTGCAGTTTCTCCGTTTCTGGACGCATACACTTTAGTAGAAGCAGAACACGCTACAAGGGTAAGGGCACCTTCCAACTTTCTAGTTGCATTAGGGTTGTAAGTGTATAATTTTTATGGCATTACTAGTGTTTTCATGACTATTTTGAAACTAGTTTGCCTATGCTTGAAAGAAATGGAAAAAATGCATTTTTGACGTTTTAAAGCTCTGTGATGATTATGTTTTGAGCTGAATACACTAAAGATGTGCTGTTTATGTGGGAAAGTGGAAAATGTCTTGAATGATATTTCAAACATGATTTAAAAATGCATGTTCATAAAATTGTTTTAAAAATGGTTTTCAAATGCAAAAATGCATTCTGCTTGTGTGTTGCTGCTCTGTGAATCCTGCATGTTATTCTGATATGTGTGAAAGTTGAAATGCTTGCATGTTCTTCTGATGTGTTGTGCAAGCTGAAATGCTTGCATGTTATTTTGATGAATTGTGAAAGCTGAAATGCTTGCATGTTATTTTGATGTGTTGTGAAAGCTGAAATGCTTGCATGTTCTTCTGATGTGTTGTGAAAGTTGAAATACTTGCATGTACTTCTGATATGTGTGAAAGCTGAAATGTTGTGTGTTATTCTATTAGTTTGAAGTTCTGGATGATTTGGTGTTGATGATTCTGATTCTGTTTTTTTTTTTAGTGATTCTGGTAATGTTGATGATTTAAGAAGAAAAGGGGATTTTTAATGAGGATGGTATTGTCTGGAAAAGTACTGAATCTGTTTTTGGTTGTCTTTTAAAAGGAAACAGTTTTGAAAGGTGTCGAATTTCACTGGTTTTCGAAGGTGTATTCGAATACAACATGTGTGTATTCGACTACAACCTGTAAAGGTTCTGTTTTACTGAAGTTTTCAAACTTGTATTCGAATACAAGCCTTTGTATTCGAATACAGAGAAAGGATTTCTGCTTCTGACTTAGCATCTGTATTCGACTACGACCATGTCGTATTCGAATACAGAAGTGGGATTTTAACACTGTATTCGTATCTGTATTCGACTACAGGCATGTTGTATTCGAATACAGAATGCAAATTTTCACTTGTTTCAGTTTCTGTATTCGAATACAGTGGGTCTGTATTCGAATACAGATTCGTGTTTTTCAGAAAATTAAGTTTTGAACACTGAGATATGCATTTTAAAGTGTTGGGAAACTTGGAGAAGGGTTAAAGTAATTTTGAAAGGAGGTTTTGAAATATTTTGAAGAGGAGAGGATGAAGTATTGAAAACCTTTAAGGAACTGGGAGAAAAGATTGAATTTTCAAGGTTTTGTCTTCTGTATTCGACTACAGGCATGCTGTATTTGAATACAGAATGTTAAAATTATAGTTTCATGTTTCTGTATTCGAATACAAGGGGTCTGTATTCGAATACAGATTCGAGTTTGCAGAAATTCCATGTTTTCAAGAGTGTTTGTAAGCCCTGAGTGTTTTGGGAATGTTGGGATTGTTGTGGTGAATTAAAATGGAACTGTTGGTGATATTTTGAAATGGTGGTGATAAAGTTTTTAAGACTTTACTGATGAAATGAAAGAAGTGTTTTCTACACTAAGATAGCCTCTGTATTCGAATACCAGAGGGCTGTATTCTAATGACGGAAACGTCGTTAGTTTTCCCTGATCTTTATGTACGGAGTCTACGTGGACAACGCAGAGGGACGGACGGTTGGCTGAAGACGAGATTTATAGAGGATACGGTGGAGACCGTGCTACTGTAGCCTAGTGCATGATCAGTCTAGACTTTTGTATAGAGTCTTGAATTTTGGGAAATGTAATTTTATTTTGGGAATTAATGTATTACTTTTTCCGCTGTATTATTCTGCACTCTAACACTGATTGGGTGATAACCTTTGAAATGAACTGATTTTATTTTAATTCCCTTGATATAATTTTGGAAAACTCTTTTTAATTATTTAAAAAATAAAATAAAATACACCCGCGCTGTGTTTTAAACTCGGGGTGTTACAGGATACTTAGTATCGAAAATCAAAAAAGAGTCATACACTTCCAAAAGCAAACACTCAAGTTTAGAATGAGGTTAATTGTGAGTTCCAGCTTTCCAGAAGCAAGCACTCGTGTTATTTTCTTTCCCTTGTGTTAGATCTAAGTTGTTGAAGTAGAGTCTACAATTTGAGGGAGTCAGAATGGGTAGCAGATTACTTGGCAATTGGATTCAAGGCGTTGTAATTCCTTCTACAATCTGGGGTTGTCAGATTGGTAGGAGAAGACTTGACTTAGGAAGTCAAGGTGCTGTATTCCTCAAGAGTCTAGGTTTGTTAGACTGTTTGAGAAGACTGACTTGGAGGGTCAGTGGAACTGTTGTAATTCAAGGTTTGAATTAGTGAAATCCTTCAAGGTGAAGGGACTAGACGTAGCCTCGTTAACGGTGAACCACTATAAAATTCCGTGTTTTTATTTTTACTTTATATCCGCTGCTAACTCTGTTTAATTCATACATCATGTTTTGTTTTAAAACTGCAAAAACAGAAAAAGTATTCAAGTTAGTCAAACACAATTCAACCCCCCCTTCTCGTCTTTGCACCTTCATCCATCACCACCTCAAACCATCTCAAACCATCTCAAAAACTACACATAAGTTTGTCATATACCTTCCAAATGTTTCCCAAATCATTAAGTGCATAAACCAATGTTTAAAATAGTGTTTTTAAAAAAAAATCAATCTGTACTCCAATATAGTATCCTTGTAGTCGAATACAGTTGCTAAAACATTGAAAAATCAGCATTTTGGTATTCGAATACGAGGTTGTCGTAGCCGAATACAGATGCGAAAATAGTGGCAAAATCAGCAATTCTATATTCGAATACGACAAGGTCGTAGCCGAATACAGATGTGAAGTCAGTAGCAAAACTTGCAATCCTATATTCGAATACGATAAGGTCGTAGCCGAATACAGATGCTAAAATAGTAGTAAAAATCATGTATTTGTATTCGAATACAGAGTGTCGTATTCGAATACGACATACAAAATTTGAATAAAAACTAAAAATTTATAGGAATGTATTCGAATACACTAGTACCGTATTCGAATACACCTTCGAAAACAGTGAGATTTTCCAGAAAACTTCAACACGTTTTCAAACTCTTTTCTTTGAAAAACCAACACAAACACCAAAACATAATCACAGCTTCTTTAACCACAAAACCCAGAACATCCTTAACACCAAAACATAAAGGATTCTACTCATCAACACAACAACAAAACATCATCATTGCATCAACCAAGGTAGCAACAACACAGAACAACAACAACAGCTCAACAACATGCATTTTCATCATCCATAACCACATGTAAAGTAGTTTCGTTTTCAAAACAGAACATCATATACATTCATCCATCTCACATGCATTTACAGCCCTAAATGCAATCTAGAATGTTGGAAGGTGCCCCTTACCTTAGTTACGTTTTCTTTGCTCGTTTACGTTACCGCGACAAAAGCCAGCGAACTCCTGCTCGCGTCGTCGCTACCAAAATGGGTTCTCTAGCACCGTAACGATGAAAGGAACAACTTTCCATCTTGACACTTTCTGTTTCGACGCTAGGATTTCCAAGTAATTTGACTTTTGAGCAAGCTCTTTTTCTTCACCAACACAATAGAATGAGAATAAGAAAAGAAGGAAAAGAAAGAAGCACGCGGCAGCGGAGGGAAGGAAAGGAAACTGCTTCTGATTTTTTATGTTTTTGTTTCCTTCTCACACATAGCATATATATATAAGTATACTCCTTGCCACCTAACATATATATATATATATATATATAATTTAATAATAATCTTGCTTGACCCTCAAGTAACTAAATACTCCCGTCGCGACTTTGTTGACAGATAAAATCTTGACCAACTGCCGATATAATTTCCTTTCCTTCCCTCAAAAATTCCTGCTGATATAATTAAATTAAATAATCCTTCGTCCAATAATTTTAACCAATCTCAAAAATATTTATATATATATAGAAATATACATATATCAAATATTTTACAAATATTCCAAAATACACTTGATATTTAATTTAAAATTTAAGGGTCTTACACTTTTGATCAGAGCCATTGACTTTCTTGTTGGAGTGAGATGTTATGTTTCTTGGATAATAAAACGCAGAGGCAGAATTGTGTGACTTAGTATTCATGGCTTTTGGCAAATCAAATCGTTGAATCATTAATGTTGGTGCAACATTAGTGGCTGCATATCAGAGGCAGCATTTTGAGAGTGTTGCGATTTTTGATTAGCGGAATATGAGCTTTGAATGCATGGCTTGAACAATCTTTTCAGAGTTAACAAAAGCTTGATATAAACTCTTTAGAGGCATGATGAATTTGTGCACATCAGAGGCACGCAACGATTTCATAGGCATGCTTCAAATTCAATCTTCAGAGGCATTCTTCAGACCCAGTTTCAGAGCCATTCTTACAACCCAGTTATCAGAGCGAGTCTTCAGACCCAAACTTTAGACCCAAACATTAGAGGTAGTCTTTGTAACCTCCAGAGTCACGTTGCTTTTAGAGGCAGACGCGTAGGCTTTTGTGTTCCTCTAATCTATTCCTCTGGTGACTTCCTTTGGTACCTTCCCCTAGTATCTTCCTCTGATTTTCTTGTTATAATTGATGCACACTTAATGAAGCCATTAGTCGAAACAAATTGTTACGTTTGTTAACATAAAAGTCACAAGAGGAACACCAACTTGGTTCTAACAATCTCCCCATTTTTATGATGACAAAACTGTAATTTTTATAACAATTTATTGGCATTTATTACTTGAGCTCCCCTGACTTAAGGTTCCTCTAAGTATAAGTAGTTTTACAATTCTTTTCTCCCAACATAAACAAATCAAAAAAGAAATTGTTCTCAAATATATTTCTTCCCCCTTTGTCACCAAACAAAAAGAAGTGAATGTTTTTTTTCATGCCTTTTTTTTAAGAGAATAGACAAAACATTAAATAAATATTAATATGAATCTAAACTAATCTAGGCATAGTACAACATTAATTATATATAAAGTTAAGGTTCATATTTGTCTTAATGAATTCAAATCTATCTTCAGCTAGTGGTTTGGTGAATATGTCAACCCATTGTGTTCAGTGTCTATAAACTTGATATTTAGTACTCCTTTTTTAACAAAGTTCCTAATAAAGTGATGTTTAATTTCTATATGTTTAGTGATAAACCAATTTTTATAGGATTTTAATAGGGTATTTACCCTTTATTTTATCTTATTTTATAGTTTTGATTTCAACTTCTTTTTATTTATTCATTTATTTATCGTATTTGCATAATTGATCATGAGATGATAAAATAATTCAAGTTGGTCAGATCTACAAAATTTTTAGTGCAAAAATATCAAAGTTTAATGTATCAACTTATGTGTACAAGAAGGAGGTTTGTTGCGCACTTCAAGGAGATTGAATTTTATGATAAGAAAATGTTGCCAAAGAAGGGGGAAGGTTGTTGCATAAAATTAGGTTGTTCTTGCTATCATAAGGAGGAGAAATCAAAAATAGAAGGGAGAGCCACACACCAGAAACATAATCGAGGGTGTAACACCACGAGTTTAAAACACAGCGCGGGTGCATTTTTTTTTCCTCAAATAAATATTTAAAATGAGTTTTCCAAAATTAATTCGAAGGAATTAAAATACTTACTTAATTCTGGAAATAAAACATTTTTGAAAGGTAATAATGTCATAACATTCCCAAAAGTCAATATCAGAGTGCGGAATAAATAGTACAACAATTGTTTTTCAAAATAAAAACAAAAAACATTTCCAGCTCAAATCCTAATACATCAAGTCTAACTGATCATGCGCTAAAGCTACAGTAGCACGGATTTCCTCCGCATCCTAAGCAAGTCTTCTCCGAATCTGCCGCTCGCCTCGACGTGACCTCCTCCTCATCATACAGAGAGGGGTCGGTCTCCTCAAAATTCAGATCAATACATAGTCTCGGCCGCTTCGGCGGAGCCGGAATCTCATAACAATCGTCGGAGATCCTGGACGGACCTGGATCTCAACTGCTACTAGCTTCGGCTCATCAGTCTTCCCTTCTGCCTCGGACTCTTGTACAACTCCTCCAGTCACCGGATTGGGAGTCACCACTCATACGGTGGCCTCCGTCTCAACCCCTCTAACGGACTCCTCAGCATCGTCGAAAATTCTGTGCGCCTCCAATACTAGACGGGAAGGCACGAGAAAATCTATACTCGCATGTGTGCGCTCTACGAAATCCTCCACGCTGTCAGTGCTGCTCGTCCGCTCCAACCACCCCGTGTAAGTCGCCCTGCTTGAGATGGGGTCAAATACCCAAGCAGTGCACGAATAACGATCAAGGAAGTCCAACGACGTTTCCGTCGTTCGGGTACCCACGGGTGGCATGGGTTTGGGGGGCATCTGAGGGCAAAGCCCAAAGTCCACAATATAATAGCAAGGGTCACCGACCGAAATTAACAATTAATCACATAGCATATATTTCACAGCAACAAATATATCCATGATATAACATATGATGATGAGGAAAATAATAATGCTCATTTGAAATTTAATGACATATATGCTTTTTCAAAAACAGCAGCCAATTATTATGAAATATGTGGTAAGTACAAACAACACCTCAGCAACACACAATCATTAATTCAGAAATTCAGATTCTGAACAGTACTCACACACATTCAATTTCCACTCATTCATCATATAATCAAACGTGACCCACCGGTCAATCCCTCAATGCAATATGTATATGCTTATGTATACAATTTTCTTGAAATCACCAAGGTGCAGTCGCTCAACAGCCATCACAATATGTTTGACTTTAACAGCCCTCAAGACCTGGGTGCAATCGCTCAACAGATCAGCACCAGTGCAGACGCTCAACAGTCCAGCACTCGTATACCAAGGTACAATCGCTCAACAGATCAGTACCGAGTGCAGACGCTCAATAGTCCAGCACTCGTGCAATCGCTCAACAGATCAGCACGTGGTTGCACATTTCAGGGTACAGACGCTCAACAGTCCAGTACCAGCGCAGTCGCCCAACAGACCAGCACTTATATACCAAGGTACAATCGCTCAACAGATCAGTATCTAGTGGAGACGCTCAACAGTCCAGCACTCGTGCAATCGCTCAACAGATAAACACGTGGTTGCGCATTTCAGGGTACAGACGCTCAACAGTCCAGTACCAGTGCAGTCGCTCAACAGACCAGCACTTATATACCAAGGTACAATCGCTCAACATATCAGTACCTAGTGCAGACGCTCAACAGTCCAGCACTCGTGCAATCGCTCAACAGATCAGCACGTGGTTGCGCATTACTCTGTGGCCCATCGCGGGTACCACTTGACTATGCAATGCATGAATATGCAGTGTTTCATTTCTCTAGAAACAAGATGCAAAATCAGAAAATTCATGCTTTTCATCATGTTTAAAATATCTCAACACAGTCAGAATTATCATCATCACAATCATGGTTAAACAGCCAAATATTCATTTACATTTTGAAATGTTTTCCCAAACTCTTAAAATTCAATTATAGTGTTCAAAACTGGAATTTTCTGGAATTTTACGAATCTGTATTCGAATACAGCTCCTCTGTATTCGAATACAAAGGCCAAAAACAGTGCAGAATCACACTCTGTATTCGAATACAGCTCTCTAGTATTCGAATATAGAGGCAGTCTCAGTGCACAAAACAACATCTTTCATTACATCAGTAAGTCTTGAAAACTTCATCACCACAACTTCAAAATAGCACCAAAAGCTCCCTTTTAATTCACCACAACAATCCCAACATTCCCCAAACACTCAGGGTTTACAAAACACTCTTAAAAACTTGAAATTTCTGGAAATTCGAATATGTATTCGAATACAGACCCCTTGTATTCGAATACAGAAGCCAAAAACTACAATTCTAACATTCTGTATTCGAATACAGCATGCCTGTAGTCAAATACAGAAGACAGAACCTTGAAAATTTCAACATTTTCTCCCATATCATTAAAGGTTTTCAACACATCATCCTCTCCTCTTCAAAGATATTTCAAGAACTCCATTTAAAATCACTTTAACCCTTCTCAAAGTTCCCAACACTTTAAAATTCACAAGGTAGAGTTTAAAACTTGATTTTCTTGAAAATACGAATCTGTATTCGAATACAGCTTCCTTGTATTCGAATATAGAAACTAAAAGTAGTGCTTTTAGAAAAACACGAATCAGTATTCGAATACAGAACCTTTGTATTCGAATACACAAACTGAAACTAGTGAAAATCTGCATTCTATATTCGAATACAACATGCTTGTAGTCGAATACAGATGCGGATACAGTGTTAAAATCCCACTTTTGTATTCGAATACAACATAGTCGTAGTCGAATACAGATGCGAATACAAAAGCAAAAATCCTTCCTCTGTATTCGAATACAAGGGCTCGTATTCGAATACAAGTTTGAAAACTTAAGTAAAACAGAAACTTGACAGGTTGTAGTCGAATACACACATGTTGTATTCGAATACACCTTCGAAAACCAGTGAAATTTTCCTGAGATTTCAACCCTTTTCAAACTGTTTTCTTTAAAAAACAAATAACCAAACATTTAAAACAGATTCAGCACTTTTCCAAACAATACTTTCCTCATTAAAAATCCCTTTTCTTTTTAAATTATCAACATCATCAGAATCACTCAAACAGAAACAGAATCAGAGTCATCAACAACAATTCATCCAGACTTTCAAACCATCAGAACATCATACAGCATTTCAGCTTTCTCAACACATCAGAATAACATGCAAGCATTTCAGCTTTCACAACACATCAAATAACATGCAAGCATTTCAGCTTTCACAACACATCAGAATAACATGCAAGCATTTCAGCTTTCACAACACATCAAAATAACATGCAGTATCACAGAGCAGCAAAACACAAACAGAATGCATTTTTGCATTTCAAAACCATTTTCAAAACAGTTTTATGAACATGCATTTTCAAATCATGTTTGAAATAACATTCAAGACATTTTCCACTTTCCCACATAAACAACACAACTTTAGTGCATTCAGCTCAAACAGCCATCATCACAGAGCTTTTAAAACGTCAAAAAAATGCATTTTTCATTTCTTTCAAGCATCAGGCAAACCAGTTTCAAAACAGTAATGAAAACACTAGTAATGCCATGAAAATCATGCACTTACAGCCCTAATGCATCTAGAAAGTGGAAGGTGCCCTTACCCTTGTTGCGTGTTCTGCTTCTGCTAAAGTGTATGCGTCAAAAACGGCGAAAACTCCCGTCTGCGTTTGCTGCTACAAAACTGAGCTCTCTAGCTCCGTAATGGTATGGGGATTAACTTTACTACTGGGGGTTTTCTGGTTTAATGCTTGGATTTTCAAGTAATGGTGTTTTTGAGGAACTCCCTCTTTTTGGGACAGAAAACAGAGACAAATGGGAGGGAAAAATGGGGTACTGTTACATGCAGTATGGACAGTGAGGAAGGAGGGATGGTGTTCTGATTTCACCATCATTCTCAATCCTATTTATAGGCTTTTGTGGTGCCACCTCACCCAAAAATAATGTCAAAATAATGATGGCTCCTTCAGCACTTAATTGTCTTGTAATTAGCCACTAATCCTCAATTAACTGCCCAATTAATTTAATTACCCGTAATTAAATTAATTTAATCTTCATCCAATAGTTTTTATTTCATCCTCCAAAATAAATATTTATATATATATATATATTCACTCAAACATACATATATTAAATATTTTACAAATATCCCCAAAAATACAATTAAAATTAATTCCATAATTTTAATTAAAAATTAAGGGTCTTACAGAGGGGCTTGGAAAAAATTAGAGAGAGAAAAAAAAGACAAAAATTCATACATTTTTAGGGCTTTATTTCTTTTCCCTTAATTGAACACTTTTATTATTTGCTTTATTTTCACATGTTAATGAGTAACTAAGCTCTCTTCTAGGGTTTTTGGTGAATCTTGTGATTAAGATACCTTTTTACTATATCTTATTTTTCAATTCTAGTTTTATTTTAGATTTTTGTTGTTTATCTCAATTAAATTATTATATTATTTAATTTACATGTTTGGGGTGGACGACCTTTGCATGCCTTAATCAATCAATTCACCAGTGACCAACTACAATTAATTGGTTTAGGGTTCTTGTATGATGAAACATAAATACTAATCTTTCAATCACTGAACTTCTTAGTTTATTATGATTTCTCTTAATTATATTTTTTGTATGATCTATCAAATAATTAAATTAGAGAAAACAATATTACATTGAATGAAAAATGTTTGTTAATAAATTTCAAGAGGGATTGATAATAGAGAAAAAAAAATAAGAATTCAAATACAACTAGGACTTGAGGTATTTATATTACAAGTGAAACCATGACCCTGGGTTTACTTTCCATTAATTCCAAGTTGTGTTGTTATATACTCTCGTTATAATTTTTATGTTATCGTTACATTTTCGTTATCGTGAACCAAAAATAATTTTAATTAGTCTAAATGATATAAAATCTTGGATACGATAATCTTATATTCTACTAGACAAACCCGTATACTTGGAATTCCAAGAACTCTAATTCGAGTTTGTGAGTTTTTTGCTTTTATTAGAATCGTTGACTTTCCATCATAGGCATTGACTTTTCTTCATCAAGGTATGACTTGATTGTTGGAGTCAGATGTTGTATATTTTGCTTTCTTGACAACCACAGGAAGACTGCATCAATTAGAATTAATGGCTTGGGCAAATCACATTTGTTGCATTATCAGAGTCAGTACAACTTTAGAGTGTGTTGTGTATCAGAAGCAACACTCTAGAATGTGTTCCCGTCTTCAGAGTCAACGGAATACATGAGCTCATAGGCAGGCTTGAAAATAGTAGAATTCAAAGGCATGCTCAAAAATATGTTCACCAGAGGCATGCTAAAGTTACTGTTCATTAGAGGCATGCTAAAATTACAATTCAGTAGAGGCATGCTAAAATTACTGTTCATCAGAGACATGCTAAAGTTATTGTTCCTCATAGGCATGCTAAAGTTATTGTTCATCAGAGGCATGCTAAAGTTATTGTTCATCATAGGCATGCTATAGTTATTGTTCATCATATGCATAGAAACATCAAAGACACGTTGGTCACTTCCTTTGGTCACTTCCTCTGGTCACTTCCTTTGGTCACTTCCTCTGGTCACTTCCTCTGAATTTCCTATTCTTATAGTTGTATACATAATGAAGCCATTAGTGCAATAAATTGTTGTCACAAAATATCTTTGTTCTCATCAAAACCACACCGAGGAATTGTTCTTGGGACCAGCATTGGTTCCAACAACCTCCCTCCTTTTTATGATGACAAAACAACACTTTTGATAACAATTTATTTAAACAAAAATAAAGTAAAACAGCAAACAAACATTCAAACAGAACAGACATGCAAATAAATAACCATGGAAATACACAAGCATGCAAATAAACAAACAAACATGGCTCCCCCTAAGATGCAAGCTTTTTCTCCCCAAACATTCAAACAACAATTAGTTTAAATTGTTCTCAAATCTCTTTCTTTTCCTTTTGTCATTAGAAAAAACAATAGAAATTCGAATGGCAAATGACTAATGAGTTAACACCATTCAATAGATCAGAGTTAAGCCTAGAAACACCCATTGATGTTCAATGTCTACAAACAGGATATTTAAGACACATTTTTGGACATAGTCCCTAATAAAGTGATGTTTAATTTCTATGTGTTTAGCCTTAGAATGTAGAATTGCATTCTAAGCTAGACAAATAGCAGATGTATTAGTACATAATATAGGAATGTTGCTCTCAATTATTTTGTAGTCCTCCAATAGATGTTTCATCCATAGTAGTTGAGAGTTGCATCCAACTAATGAAATGTACTCAACCTCTGTTGTTGACATTTCAATTGTGCTTTGTCTTTTGCTTAACTAGGAGATCAAATTTTCATCTAGGAAAGTGCAGATTCCACTGGTGCTTTTTCTTTCATGTTTGTCTCCAGCATAGTCAGTATCGCAATATCCTACTAACTTGTACTCAGTTGACAACTTATAGAACAAACCAAGGTTAGAAGTACCTTTCAGATATCTAAGGATCCTCTTGACAATAGTTAAGTAGGATTCCCTTGGATCATCCTGAAATATGGCACATACACACACTAAATAAAATATCAGGTCTAGAAGTAGTAAGATATAGAAGTGACCAAATCATTCGTCTATATGTTTTCTGGTCAACTTTCTTTCCTAATTCATCTTTATCTAATGAGTAGGTGGGATGCATTTGTGTCGCCATAGGTTTGCAATTATTCATCTTAAACTTCTTGAGAAGCGTTTTTTAAAACTTGGTATGATGAATGTATATCGCATTTTGACTTTTTTGAATTTGAATTCCTAAGAATAACTTTAGTTCTCCCATCATATACTCATTTAAAATTCATGTTGCATTAACTTAGGAAAATCTTGACAAAGAGTGTTATTATTAGAACCAAATATAATATCATCAACATAAATTTGATAACAAGAATGTCATTTTCCATTGATTTCCTAAACAAAGTAGTGCCAACCTGTCCACTATCATAATCATTTTCAAGTAAGAAATTACTTAACCTATTATACCAAGTTCTAGGTGCTTGTTTTCGATCACTTAGTGATTTCTTAAGCTTATAGACGTGGTTAGGAAACTCTAGGTTTTCAAATCTTGGGGGTTGTTTTACATATATTTCTTCATTAATGTAACCATTTAAGAATGCATCCATTTGAAACCAAGTGGTATTATTATAAGCATCAAATGAGAGTAGTATACATATTGCCTCTAACATGGCCATTGGAGCAAATGCCCAGTATAATCAATGCCTTCTTGTTGATTGTACCCTTGTGGAACCAGTCTAGCCTTGTTCCTGAAAACTTCTCCTTTTTTATTTGATTTGTTTATAAATACCCACTTGGTTCCAATGGGTCTCTTATCCTCTGGTCTAGGTACTAGATCTCAAACATTATTTCTTTTAAATTCATTAAGCTCTTCTTGCATTGCTAGGATCCAGCCATCATATGCCAAAGGTTCAAACTTGCCTAGGTTATCGTTAGTATTTAAAACATAGAATACACAACCAAACTAATGAAAGTAGGAAATGTTGGACTTTTTAACATTCCACAGTTCATATGGAGTCTTATTTAGAATAGGTTTGATACAGACTCTTTTCTGAATGTAACATGAGATATTGACTGCTTTTGTCCAAAAATGGTTAGCAACATTTGTTTCGTACATCATAGTGCGAGCCATTTTTTGAAGAGTACGAAATTTTCTTTCCATAACACCATTCTGCTAAGGTGTTCTATGGGATGAGAAATCGTGTAATATATCACTCTTTTGACATAATTGTTCAAAGAGTTTGTTCTCAAACTCTCCACCACGATCACTATGAATAGTTACTATCGAGAATTGTTTCCCATTTTACCCTTGTTTGCAAAAGGTAGTGAACACATTATGAGACTCATACTTGTGTTTAAGGAACTTAACCCATGTCCATCTAGAGTAATCATCAACAATGACCAGCTCATACTTTTTACCATTCAATGAGGCAGTTTTAACTGGACCAAAAAGGTCAAAGTGCATAACCTCCAAAGGTCTGCTTGTGGAAATAATATTCTTTAATGCAAAAGAACTCTTAGTCTGTTTCCCTACTTGACAGGCCTCACAAAGTACTTCTTATTTGAACTTGAGATTTGTCAAGCGTCGAACAAGATTAAATTTGTTTAATTTTGATATTAACCTCAAATTGGCATGGCCTAATCTCTTGTGCTAAATTAGTTGTTCATTGCTCACAGACACAAAGCATCTAACCTTTTGTTCTACTAAGTTAAAAAGATTGGTTTCATAAAGCTTCCCTTGCCTTTGGCCAATAAATAAAACATAACAATCATTTTGATTTATAGCTCTATAGTACTTTCGATTGAAGACTATGTCATAACCACAATCACTTATTCACTTATGCTAAGTAGGTTATGTTTTAGTCCCTTTAATAATAGTTCATTATTTATAGTAGTGATGGAATTTTTACTAACTATGTCGTGTCCAATGATCTTACCTTTCTACTTTCCTCCAAAAGTGGCCGAGCCTCTGTTGATCAAGGTTAGGTCTTGGAACATAGACTTTTCCCCATTCATATGTTGCGAGCATTCATTGTCCCAGTACTATGACTGGTGTTTTAACTTGGCTGTTGAGAACATCTACAACATCGACATTTTTATCATTAGGTACCCATATTTGGTTGGGTCTTGGTTTGTTAGCTTTGAAAGGTTTCTTACCTTTCAATGTGGTTAGCATAGGACAAGATGTTTTAGTATGACCTTTCTTAGAGCAGACAGTACAAAAGTTATCAGAGGAAGTAAACTTAGGTTGAGTTTCTCTTTCTTGAAATTCTATTCCACTTTTGCCATTTCTACTAACACCATCAATCATAGATGCAAACTTGCATCTTTCTATACTATTAGCAAGAAAATCTTGAAATGCAACTTCATATTTATCAAAATTACTGGCACATGTACAATTGATGTTGAACTATGATTATTTATAAGAGTTAGGCTTTCATTCTTAAGTTCAACAATATTACTTTCTAAAGTGTCAATTTTATCATTCAGATTTTCATTTATTTTCCTAAGAGTTTCAGCTTCATAGTGATATTATGATTCTTGTTTACAAAGTCGTTTATAACTATAATTAGTTCAAAACGAGTCAAATCAGATAGTACCTCAATTTCTTTATCTACAGATTCAATTCCAAGTTAGAATCATGGTCAACATCATCCATCAAGGCCATATTGGCTTGTTCTTCATCATCAGAGCAATATCATGTGGCCATCAGAATGTTCTTCTTCTCCAAATTTGGACATTCTAACTTGACATGTCCAGGTTCATTGAATCTATAACAGATGATATTTCTCTTATCATCTTTTTCATCCTTTCCTCTGTTGGACTACTTGGAGCCTTTCAGA
The DNA here is from genome assembly GCA_037974295.1 of Cicer cuneatum. Classification (NCBI taxonomy): domain Eukaryota; kingdom Viridiplantae; phylum Streptophyta; class Magnoliopsida; order Fabales; family Fabaceae; genus Cicer; species Cicer cuneatum. The sequence goes on from JBBPBO010001985.1 coordinate 41,287,503, forward strand.
GGGAAATATTTCCTTTTGTTATGCAACATCTGAAGGTGCAAACATGAGAAAGGGGGTTGAATTGTGTTTGACTAACTTAAATACTTTTTAGTTTTAAAACAAAACCTGTTAAAACAGAGTTAGCAGCGGATATAAAGTAAATAAAAACTCATAATTTTATACTGGTTCACCGTTAACTAGGCTACGTCCAGTCCCTTCAATTTGAAGGATTTCACTAATTCAAAAACCTTGAATTACAAAAATACCACTGACCCTACAAGTCAGTCTTCTCAAACAGTCTAACAATCCTAAACTTTTGAGGAAAAGAAACTTGAATCTAATTGCTAAGTAATCTGCTACTCCTTCTGACTCCCTCAGATTGTAGACTCTACTTCAACAACTTAGACCTAACACAAGGGAAAGAAAAACTTAGAGTACTTGCTTCTGGAAAGCGGATACTCACAATTGACCTCACTGAAAACTCAAGTATTTTGCTTTTGGAAGTGTATGACTCTCATGTATTTTCGATGTTGAGTCTTCTGCCTTGAGCCTCCTTTTATAGATGAATAATTAGGGTCTCTTCCATGATTAAATTCGAGCTGTATCTTGTCTAGACTCTCTTGCAAAAATAACTTGGCCAATCGGGTTTCACTTAAATAAAAAACATATCTTTTTAGCTCCAGATATGCATTCGAAAATAACTTTGGCCAATCCTGTTCTTTATTAAATCTGGATCAAATATTTCTTCCCGCCAATAGCTTCTGAATTCCCACAAGACTTCAATTTATATTTGTATCAAATCGTCTTAATACTTTGATCAAATTTCTATTAAAATTTAATCAACTCTTATTCGAATTTAATCAAGTCTCCACTGATTATCATCATGATTAAATCTGGACCGTATGATCTTCTGATCTTGACCACATCAGGACCATGCAATCTGATCTACTGTGATCCTCTGATCTCGGCCAACAATGGACCACATCTTTTGATCTTCTAATCTCGGCCAATCACTAGACCATATGATCTTATCTGGACTTTTTTATGATCTTCTGATCTCGGGCAACACTTTTGATCTGGACACTTATCCTCTTATCTGGATATGCTATCTTCTGGTCTGGATTGAATTTGCATTAAATCTGGACAATCATTTTTTCTGGTATGGACTGAATTTTATAATCACTGCCAAGCTATCTTCTGGTCAAAATAAAGTCTAGACCAAGTCTGACTTGTGATTCCTTCTGGTCTGGAGCAAGTCTCCCTCTGGTAGGCTTCCTTCTAGTTTGGACCAGGGCCAGGAAAGATATCATGTGACGATGTTTTGACATCCTCTAATATCCTCTAGAGGTGTATCCTCTGGTGCCCTCAGGATGCATCCTCTGGTACCTTCTGGATGCATTATCTAGCCTAACCTTCTGGTGACATTTCTATCCTCTGGTTGCTTCCTCTGGATGTATCTTCTAGTGGTGTCATCTTCTGCCTCTGGTGACGTCATCTTCTAGTGACATTTTATATAATAATTCTAAGTACAAAATAAGATTACATGGAGTGCTTTTGTAAACATCAAAATCCTAAGTACTTAAAACCAACTTGGTTCCAACAAACTCCCCCTTTTTGATGATGACAAAACCTTAACTTACTTTGTTAGCTTATAACTTATTTAAAAAGACTTTGAAAAACTTGAAAAAATTCGAAGTTCTTGAAATACTCCCCCTCAGACCAATCTCTCCCCCTAAGTCTAATAATGACTTCTTCCTCTCCTTTTTAACTACTTCTTAAATCACTCTTTCTTTTCTTCTCTTCTCCTCTCATTTTCAACTCCTTCTTTATTCTGTCTTTCTTTTCTCTCTTCACATTGCCTCTCCTTTTCAACTCCTTCTCTTTTCACTCTTTCTTTTTCTCTCTTTATTTTTCTCTCTCCCTGTTTCCTCTCCTTTTCAACTTCTTCTCTTTTCATCTCTTTCTTTTTCACCCCTCCTTTCTTTTTATCTCTCCTTTTCTACTTATTTCACCTTTTTCTCTCTCTACCCCTTTTTGTCATCAACCAAAAAGAGGTCCTACTATTTTTGTATTTTTGTTTTTCTCTTTACAAAGTACAGAAAGTAAAAACAAGAAAATAAAAGCCATAAAGTAAAATTACAAGAAAAATAAAAACTCCTAAGATGACTACTTGAGCTAGTCAGATATGGAGATAATGTTGAGATGCTTCTTGATGAACTCGAACCTATCTTCACTTAATGCTTTGGTGAAGATATCAGCCCATTGATGATAAGTGTCCACAAATTGGATGCTTAATGTCCCTTTTTAAACATGGTCCCTAATGAAAAGATGTTTTATTTCAATGTGTTTGGCTCTAGAGTGTAAGATAGGGTTCTTGGTTAGGTTTATGGCTGAAGTGTTATCACAGAACAAAGGGATATTGGTTTCAAAGATGTTGTAATCTTCAAGTTGATGTTTCATCCAGATTAACTGTGAGCTGCATCCTGCTGCTGATATATACTCAGCTTCAGCTGTTGACATGGCAATGGTGCTTTGTCTTTTGCTTGACCATGAGATCAAAATATCACCTAAGAATGTGCAGTTGCCACTTGTACTTTTCCTTTTAAACATGTCTCCAGCATAGTCAAAAACACAAAAATATCTTAGTTTGTAGGTGGGGGTTTTTTTGCTTTCTTGTCAAACAATACTTTTCTCTTTTCATCGTCTGTCCATGAGGCTTTTATTTTTATTTCCTCTTTATTGTTGATGACTGTTATTGGAATATATGGACCGTTTTCTACAGCCTCCCATATGTCATCTCCTTGAGCCTCAAGGTATGCTTGCATACGTATTTTCCAAAAATCATAATGTTCACCGACAAAGCAAGGTGGTTTGTTACTGCTACCACCATCTCTAAAAACAGGTTGTGCCGAAGCCATGAATCTAGGAGCAAATTACCAAAAACCTGCTCTGTTTTTAGAGTTTTGGAGATTGTTTAAGTGACTTTTTTAAGTTTGTTTAATCTTGCTGTGTTAGTGAATGAAAGCTGTAAATGACATAAGGTAAAAACACACAGAAATTTATCCTGGTTCCCCTTACAACCAAGGGTACATCCAGTCCTCTTGCACCCCACAAGACATTTTCCACTATCTGTTAGAATAAGTACAAGTCTAACCCTAAGACTTCAATTACAAATTTCTAACACTCTTCCTAAGATAGTACGCCACTATCTTAGTTTACAACACTTGAAGAAAATACACCACTTTCTTCAAACAATAACTTTAATGATTTTTTAACAATGTTCTTAATTAAGAACAACAGGATATAATAGTTTGTGCAAGGATAACAATCCAATATACTTTCAAGTACAATAGAGAACCTTTCTCAATGATATGAAAATGTAGAGCATGTACTTGAAGTATGAAAATATAACTTTGAAAAGTTCACAAAATATTTCAGAAATTTGTTCAAAGTTCGTGGTAGGATTGATTAGTTTTGAACTGAAGTTATGAGGTATTTATACTTAACACTTCAGATCAATGGCAATTGTTCCCAAAAGTTTTGATGAACTCATGCAATGTTTCAAAACTGAACAATTGCATTGTTTCGAAGTTGTATTCGAATACAGTCTTAGTGTATTCGAATACACTTCTATAACGTTATGTTTGTATTTAAAATTTGAACTTCGTATTCGAATACAATACCTTGTAGTCAAATACAAGTATGAGATTTTTGCCACTGACTTGAGTTGTATTCGAATACACAAAGCAGTTGTCGAATACAAATGTTTAAATTTAGCAACTGACTTGCAATCTGTATTCGGCTACGACACTTTGTATTCGAATACAGATATTCAATGTTGGCTACTGACTTGCAATCTATATTCGACTACGACACTTCGTATTCGAATATAGATTTCCAGTTTTGTAAAAAAACTTTATTTTCAAACATATGTTTACGTTATTAATTATTTTTATAAAATATTTTAATCCATTTGCTATCAAGAAGGTTCACATAATATTGTATTTGAAAAGTATTTTCCTAAGTTACCTAAATATAAATTTGAAAGATGAGTTGCTTAAAATCCTTTTGCTTTTTGATCAATGATCTTTTTGTCTTCATCAAAAATGTAGATCTTTAATTTTCATTTGGAGCAACCACTGTCCAAGTACCATGATTTATGTTGCTGATCAGACCTTGCTTTAGAATCAGAGTCAGAGTCAGACTCAGTTCGAGCCATCAGAGCCAGTTCAGCTTCTGGCTTGTTTGAGCAGTTTCCTTGATTCTGCTTTGGTTGATAGATCAAGTTCCTCTGGTGATTTTAGAACATGTTATGGTTCTGGTAACTTGGATGAATCTGGTGATTATGATAACCTTAATGATTCTAGTGATTTGGATGAGTTGGATGAATCTAATAATTCTGGGGATTTGAATGAATCTGATAATTCTGATAATTCCTGTAGTTATACTGATTCTGATAATTGAAGTACTTTTGATGATCATACCTGAACCTTTGATACTGATACCTGTTCTGGTTCTGGTCCAGTACTGATTCTGATTCTGGTTCCAGTACTTATTCTAATTCTGGTTCCAGTGTTGGTTCTGGTTCCAGTTCCTATTCTGAGTCTGGTTCCAGTTTTGATTCTAGTTCCGGTTCTGGTTCTGGTTCTGGTTGAGTTGCCCAGACCTTCTTCCATCAGACTCAGATTGGCTATATCTGGTTGTCGCAGGAACATAAACCTTCTTCTGCTTGTGCATTACCAACATCCATTGTCCAGGCACCATTGTTGGTGTCTCCTTCTGGTTGCTCAAAATATCTGCAACATAGACAATTTGATCTTTTGGTACCCAAAACTGATTGGGTCCAGGTTTGGTAGTTTTAACAGCTCTCTGATCTTGTTCAGATTTTACCATTGGACAAGATAATTCAAAGTGACCTTTCTTAGCACAAACAATGCATAAAACATCAGAATGAACAGTTTTAGTTTCAGCAATAGTTTCTGTAAAACCAATACCTCTCTTTCCAATGTTACTGTTTCCATAAATCATAGATGCATATTTCCTTCTTTCCATTCCGTTAGAAACAATGTTTTGAAAAAATTGCTCATGCATATCAGATTCACAAATAGTTTTGGAAGTGGAACAAATATTACTTTTGAGAGTTTGGTTTTATGATTTGAGTCTTGCAACTTCAATTTTAAAATCGTTTTTTTCAGTTGCATACTCAGAATTTTGATTCTTTAAAACTTGTACTTCTTTGGTCATATTTTTCTTATCTTCCCTAAGAATTTTCAGTTTTAAAGACATCTTATTGTTTGAATTTAAAAAAAATCTTTTAAAGCATCAATTAATTCAGATTTAGTGAGATCAGAAAATACCTTATTGTCTTCATCTTCTGAATCTGTTCCAGAGCCAGAGCTGTATCCAGAACTTGAGTTGGTATGAGCCATCAGAGCCATAGTTGCTTCCTCTGATGTGCTTCCAGACTTGCCTGAATGACTGCTTTGATCATTCTTCCTTCTGCCTGCTTTCCTTCCTGAAATTGTGCCTTTATGAAGTCCAGAGGCAAACCTGATGTGTGCCATCATTGTTGTTTATGCCTCTTCTTCATCAGACGATTCTTCTTTTGATTCTGATGCATCCCAGGCTGCCATCAGACCCTTCTTTTTGAATCTAGAACTCTTCTTATGTTGTTTGCCTTTTTCCAGATTTGGACATTCTGACTTGATATGTCCAGGTTCATTGCATCCATAACATATGATGCTCTTCTTTTCAGATTCTTCCTTTCCTTTGTTGTTATGTTTCTTCTTGGAGCCTCTCCTCTTCCTGTTTTCCCATATCTTAACCATCCGTTTGGTTAAGTAAGCCATATCATCACAGTAACTGTCGCTATCCTCTGATTCTGGTGCTGCCTTTGCAGCTTTCTTCTGTTTTGACTTCAGGGCCAGATTCTTCTTCTTCTTTGGTTCATCTACTTCCAGTTCTATTTCATGAGACTTGAGTGAGCATATCAGATCTTCAAGTCTTAAGTTATTCAGATCTCTGGCTTGCTGAACTGCAGTAACCATTGGTGTCCACTTGGTTTGTAAGCTTCTTAGAATCTTCTTGACATGATCTGCTGTTGTGTAGCCTTTCTTCAAGACCTTCAGTCCAGATATCAGAGTCTCGAATCTGCAGAATATTCCATCAATGTCTTCATCATCTTCCATCTTGAACATCTCATACTGTTTGACCAGTATGTTAGCCCTTGCTCCTTGCTTCTTGAACCTGCTGGCTTCCTTCATAGGTCAGAACCAGACTGTCAAATATGCTCTTTGTTGTTTCTTTATTTGTGCATCTGTCAAATTCCTTGAATGGATGGCATTGATCATGATGGTTCTGGACTTGTGATGCAATTTGTATAATTTGCTCTGGTCTGGTTTCATATATGCCATGTCCAAATCTTGAGTTGGATCTCCTGGAATAGTAGGTGCAGTGTATCCTTTAACTACCAGCTTCCATAATTTAGGATCTCGAGATATGAAGAAACTTCTCTTTCTGTCATTCCAATACTCAAACCTGTCTCCATCAAACAGTGGTGGTCTGTTGATGTTGCCTCAAAAATCATCTTTGGATTCTTCCATGTTGTTGACCCCTTGGACCTTTCCCCAAACACTAGTTAAGTGCTCAGCCTTGAGACCGAGCTTTGATGCCAATTGAAGGTGCAAACACGAGGAGGGGGGTTGAATTGTGTTTGATTAACTTGGATACTTTTTAGTTTTAAAACAAAACCTGTTAAAACAGAGTTAGCAGCGGATATAAAGTAAATAAAAAATCATAATTTTATACTGGTTCACCGTTAACTAGGTTACGTCCAGTCCCTTCACTTTGAAGGATTTTACTAATTCAAAAACATTGAATTACAACAATACCACTGACCATCCAAGTTAGTCTTCTCAAACAGTCTAACAATCCTAGACTTTTGAGGAAAAGAACCTTGAATCTAATTGCTAAGTAATCTGCTACTCCTTCTGACTCCCTCATATTGTAGACTCTACTTCAACAACTTAGACCTAACACAAGGGAAAGAAAAACTTAGAGTACTTGCTTCTAGAAAGCGGATACTCACAATTGACATCACTGAAAACTCAAGTATTTTGCTTTTGGAAGTGTATGACTCTCAAGTATTTTCGATTCTGAGTCTTCTGCCTTGAGCCTCCTTTTATAGATGAATAATTAGGGTCTCTTCCATGATTAAATTCGAGCTGTAACTTGGCCAATCGGGTTTCACTTAAATAAAAAACATATCTTTTTAGCTCCAGATATGCATTCGAAATAAACTTTGGCCAATCCTATTCTTGATTAATTCTTGATCAAATCTTTCTTCCAGCCAATAGCTTCTAAATTCCGACAAGACTTCAATTTTTATTTGTATCAAATCCTCTTAATACTTTGATCAAATTTTTATTAAAATTTAATCAAGTCTTATTCGAATTTAATCAAGTCTCCCCTAATTATCATCATGATTAAATCTAGACCCTATGATCTTCTGATCTTGACCACATCTGGACCATGCAATCTGATCTGCTGTGATCCTCTGATCTCGGCCAACACTTTTGATCTGGACACTTATCCTCTGATTTGGATATGCTATCTTCTGGTCTGGATTGAATCTAAATTGAATCTGGACAATCATTTCTTCTGGTTTGGACTGAATTTTATAATCACTGCCAAGCTATCTTCTGGTCAGAATAAATTCTGGACCAAGTCTAACTTGTGATTCCTTCTAGTCTATACCAAGTCTCCCTCTTGTAAGAACAGTGGTGCACCTAAGAGGGAGGGTGAATTAGGTGTTAGACGATTTTTCTCTTTTTAGAGTTTTGTGAGATTGTTCAAGTGACTGTTTTGAGTTTATGAATGCTTTGTAAAATATTGAAAATAAATCACACAGAAATTTATCCTGGTTCCCCTTATAACCAAGGGTACATCAAGTCCTCTTGCACACCACAAGAGATTTTCACTAATTGTTCGAATATGTTACAAGTCTAACCCTAAGACTTCAGTTACAAATTCTTTCACACTTAACAGAAGATAGTACCCCACTATCTCAGTTAACAATACTTGAAGAATCTACACTAAGTTCTTCAAGTGATACAATGACTTTAATTGATTTTGTAATGATGTTCTTAACTAAGAACAAGGTTATAACACTAAGTATTTGATACTTAATCAAGCACACTTCCAAGTACAACTGAGAACCTTTCTTAATGATATGAAAATGAAAAGCATGTACTTGAAAATATGAAACTTAAGCTTTTAAAGTGTTTGATATTTCAGAAAATTGATTTTAAAAAGGTAAGTCAAAAGTTGTTCGTAAGAACTAAAGCTATGAAGTATTTATACTTCATAGGTAACACTTCAGATCAGTGGCAATGGTTCCCAAAAGTTTTGATGAACTTATGCAATGATTCAAAACTAAAAAATTGCATCGTTTCGAAGTTGTATTCGAATACAGCCTTAGTGTATTCGAATACACTTCTATAACGTTCAGTTTTTATTTAAAATTTGAACTTCGTATTCGAATACGATACCTCGTAGTCGAATACAAGTATGAGATTTTTGCCACTGACTTGAGTTGTATTCGAATACAAAAGTTTAATTTTAGCTACTGACTTGCAATCTGTATTCAGCTACGACACTTTGTATTCGAATATAGATCTTTAGTTTTAGCTACTGACTTGCAATCTGTATTCGGCTACGACACTTCGTATTCGAATACAGATTTTCAGTTTTTGTAAAACCATTATTTTCAAACATATGTTTATGTTTTTAAATATTTTTATAAAATATTTGAATGCATATACTATCAAGAGGGTTCTCATAATATTGTATGAGAAATGTATTTTGATTTAATATTTAATACCTTAAGTCCTAAGTTACCTAATATAAATTTGAAGGATGAGTTGGCTTAATATCCATTTTGCTTTTTGATCAATGAACTTTTTGTCTTCATCAAAAATGTAGATCTTTATTCTTTTTCATGGTCGGCTTCATTCTAGTCTGGACCAGGTCTCCTTCTGGACTCTGCTTCCTTCTGATCAAGGTCAGGAAAGATATTCTCTAATGATGTTTTGACATCCTCTGATATCCTCTAGAGGTGTATCCTCTGGTGCCTTCAGGATGCATCCTCTGGTACCTTCTGGATGCATTATCTGGCCTAACCTTCTGGTGACATTTCTATCCTCTGGTTGCTTCCTCTGGATGTATCTTCTTGTGGTGTCATCTTCTGCCTTTGGTGACGTCATCTTCTGGTGACATTTTATATAATAATTCTGCTTTTGGTGACATCATCCTCTAATTTATGCTTCTGGTGACGTCATCTTCTAGTGACATCCTCTGGTGACGTCATCTTCTGGTGACATCCTCTGGTGACGTCATCTTCTGGTGACATCTTCTGATGACATTTTATATAATTGTTCTAAGTACAAAATAAGATTACATGGAGTGCTTTTGTAAACATCAAAATCCTAAGTACTTAGAACCAAATTGGTTCCAACAACATCCTCTAAATTCTTCTAGATATGAAGGCAAACACATCTTCCTCTGAATCTTCATTTTGATTTTCTAAATCATTGTCCTCTAATTCTGCTTCTACTTGTACTTTAGAGCCAGAATCTTGTTCTTCTTCTCGGCCTCATCTTCGTCAAGCTCAATTTCCTGTGATCTAAGATAGCTGATTAATACTTCCAAGATAAGAGTATTCTGATCCTTTTCTTTTTAAATGGTAATGATCTTAGGTCTCCACATCCTGCACAGACTTCTTAGGATCTTCTTCACATGATCAGTAGTTGTATAGCTCTTTTCAAGTACTCTTAACCCTAAGACCAAGGTTTGAAATCTAGAAAACATAGTATCAATGTTTTTGTCTTCCTCTATCTAAAACAGCTCACACTTTCTGACTTGAAGATTTGCCTTTGCCTATTGAACCTACTTGCTTCTTTCATAAGTCAAGAATCAGATTATCATAAATGCTTTGTGTTGTCTCCTTGTTAGTGCACTTATAAAACTCTTTGAAAGTGATTGAATTTATCATGAATGTTCTGGACTTATTATGCATCTTGTACATCTTTTTCTGATTACCATTCATCTCCTTTCTTGAAATATCAGTACCATCTTTTTTTGTTGGAGCAGTCTAACAATCTTCCACCAAGTCCAAAATTTCAAGATCTTGTGAAATAAAAGAAACTCCTCAATCAATCCTATCAGTACTCAACACATTCTCTATCAAATACAGGTGGTCTGTTGATGTTTCCTCCAGCAGCTTCTTCAAGGAATCCAAACATGTTGAATCGTTGGATCTTTCCTCAAACATTGTAAAGTGTTCAGCCTTGAGACCAAACTCTGATGCCAATTGAAGGTGCGCAAACACGAAAAGGGAGGCTGAATTGTGTTTGTTTAAAATAAAACTTTTTTCATAATTCTAATTTTTTATTCTGGTTTGGTGACTTAACTATTTAGACTAATCATATGTATCAAAAAGCAGACAGAGCAAAAGTAAAAATGACATACTAGAGTTTATCCTGGTTCACCACCGAATTGGTAGCTACGTCCAATCCTTTCACAAAGAAGGATTTCTCCATTAATTCAAAACCTTGAATTACAATAGAACCTGACCCTACAAGTCAGTCTTCTAAAACCAACCTGAAGCTATAGACTTTTTGTTGCAAACCACACCTTGACCTTAGAAGTTAAGTCTTCTCTACACAACCTAAAACTTACAAGTTGTTAAAGGAAAACTAAAGTCACTATCGGGTTTGGTTACAAAGAGGTAAAACTGTTTTTGTTTTGCTTCTTCTAAGTAGATTTATTAGAATGATTACACACTTATAATGAAACACTAAGCACTAAATGATATAAAGTTGAATGAGTGCTTTTCTATAACTTAAAACCTTTAAACTCTACATACTCAGAAAATTGAGCTTCTGAGGTTTTTTTGAATAACTTTGAATTTTAGAAATTTTGAGTATTTTGTTGTGCTTTTCTTCCTCAGCCTTGATCCACTATTTATAGATGAAAGTAGTGTTTGTGAATTTATTGTTGAGTTTCCGAATCATATCTCAAATTCACCATGATCAACAAAGATTTCCTTCAATTTTAATTCTTAAAGATATGTTTTGATAATGTGACCGTTAGGCAATCTTTTGTTTCCAAACTAGATCATTTTGAACGTTGCTATCATATTAATTTTGGATTTTATTCGAAAACTCATCATATGAATCTTCCCTCACACGCTTGATTAATTTGAGCGGGAATGGATTAATGCATGAGTTTGGACTTTTAGTAAATCCTTTGCTTTCTTGATAGTCAGAGGAAGATTGCTTGACTTAGAATTAGTGGCTTCGGAAAATCACATTTGTTGCATTATCAGAGTCAGTGCACCTTCAGATTGTGTTGCGTATCAAAGGAAACACTCTTGAATATGTTGTCGTCTTTAAAGGCAGCGGATTACATGAGTTGTAGAGGCAAGCATGAAAATAGTAGACTTCAAAGGCATGCTACAGTTACTGTTTTTATCAAAGGCATGGAAACTTCAAAGATACACTGAATCTTTAGAGGCACAAAATTTTCAAAGGCACGTTGATTTACCAAAAACACGTTGAACTACCAGAAACACGCGGAACTACCAGAAACATGCTATTAGAGGAAAATGTGCGTACTTTTCCAAAGGTGTATTTGTCCAATTTTGAGGATTTATTGACTGATTTTATTTCGTTTCCTCTGACCTTTTTACTTCCTCTAATCACTTCATCTGGTGACTTCCTTTAATTTTCCTGTTCTAATTGCTTCATACTTTATGAAGCCATTAGTGCAATAAATTGTTCTCACAAAATACCTTTGTTAACATCAAAACCACATAGAGGAATTGTTCTAGGACCAACTTGGTTCCAACAGTTTTGCAGCTCTTTTGAAGAACCTTTAAACTTGAGACCAAAGTTTGGAATCTGGAGAATATCTTATCGATGTCTTTATCTTCTTCCATCTGAAAAAGCTCATACTTCATGACTAAGAGGTTGGCCTTTGCTTCCTTGACCTGCTTATTTCCTTCATATGTTAGAATTATACAATCATAAATATTCTTACCTATTTTCTTGTTGGTGCACTTATCAAACTCTTCGAACGTGATTGAATTTATCATGAAGGTTCTAGATTTATGATGCATCTTATACTATTTCTTTTTCTTAAAATTCATTTCTTTTCTAGCTTTACGGCAGGTTACCAGAAGAGATAGAGTAAGTAATACTTGTAGGCTATTGTTTAAAATAGTGGATTAAGTGCTCAATTGTACTGAGGCAAAATATCTCCGTAAGGGGAGGACTAGATGTAGCAATAGTCTGTTATGAACTTGTATACAAACCCTTGTGTTCATTCTCTCTATTATTCAAATCTAAGTTCTTTATAATTCAATTTTATTTTCACTACACCTATTTTATAATCGTAATTTAAATGATTTAAGAAAGAACATATTTTGGTTATGCAATTAAACTAATTTTCAGAAATGGCAAAAGACAATTCAAACCTCTCATTTCTTGTGTTTTCCATCACCTTCAATTGGTATCAAAGATCAATTTCTTGATTGATCACTTTACCTTGTAAGAATAAAGATTATTTACTACTTGTGAAATGATATGAATTAGTGTATGTTTTTGGATCAATCCTATTTTCTTTTTTTTTCTTGAAATTCATGTATTTAAAATTTCTTTCGAAACCTAGATTGACAAAAAATGATTCTTGAAGACTATAATTGCTATCTGAAAAATAGATAAATCGAATTGGTAAAACATATATTTCTCAAATGAAAATTTAATCTCTTTACCAAAGTATTAGTTGATACAACATAATTGTTGGTGCAAATTAAAGGAAACATTATAATGAATTTCAACAATGAAACTAACCAAACATGGAGAAGTTTACTAAAACTTCAATTATCTTTGTTGGCCCAGATCATAAGGAAGCAAAGTTAGAAGGAGACTTGGACCAGACCAGAAGGAAGCCTGCTAGAGGGAGACTTGATCCAGACCAGAAGGAATCATAAGTCAGACTTATTCCAGAAGTTATTATGACCAAAAGATGGCCTGGCAGTGAAATGATAAAACAGCCCAGACTTGATCCAAACTTAATTAGAGGATAAATTAATGGGTCCAGAACAAGAGATTCAATCCTGATTACCCAAACCAGAAGATAGCATGGTTCAGGGTATAAAACTAAGTCCAGACCAGAAGAAATGATGTCCATATATGATCCAGACCTTATCCAAATCAGAAGGTAAAATGTCCAGACTAAAATATTATTTGTCTACATTTAATTTCAGTTCAATCCAGACCCAGTTCAAAATTGGTCCAGATCAGAGGGAAGATGTTCAGATCAATGGTCCAGATTTAAGTGTATGGCCCAGTGTTGGCCGAGATCAGAAGATCGGACCATGGCCCAGTGTTGGCCGAAATCAGAGGATCAGAACGTGTGGTCCAGCATTGGCGGAGATCAAAGGATCACAGCAGATCAGTTTGCAAGTCCAGGTTGGCCGAGATCAGAAGATCAGAAGATCAAAAAGTGTGGTCCACGGTTGGCCGAAATTAGAGGATCACACCACATCACTTAGTATGGTCCAGATTTGGACGAGAGTAGAAGATCAAATGGTTCAGATTTTATCATGATGATAATCGGTGGAGATTTGGTTAAATTTGATCAATGCATTAAAAAGGATTTGATACAAAAATAAATTGAAGTTTTGTGGAATTCAGAAGCTATTGGCGGGAAGAACTGGACAGAGCTCGGTCTCAAAGTTGAGCACTTAACAGTGTTTGAGGAAAGGTCCAAGGGGTTCAACATGGCAGAATCCAAAGATGATTTGGGAGGCAACATCAACAGACAACCACTGTTTGATGGAGCAAGGTTTGAGTATTGGAAGGACAGAATGAGAAGTTTCTTCATAACTCAAGATCGTGAATTATGGAAGCGGGTAGTCAAAGGTTACACTGCACCTACTTTTCCAGGAGATCCAACTAAAGAACTGGACATAGAAGATATGAAACCAGATCAGAGCAAATTATTCAAGCTGCATCACAAGTCTAGAAATATCATGATCAGTGCCATCACATTCAAGGAATTTGATAGATGCACAGATAAAGAAACAGCAAATAGCATATTGACAGTCTGGTTCTGACCTATGAAGGAAGCCAGTAGGTTCAAGAAGCAAGGGCTAACATACTAGTCAAACAGTATGAGATGTTCAAGATGGAAGATCATGCAAACATTGATGGAATGTTCTGCAAGTTCAAGACTCTGATATCTGGACTGAAGGTCTTGAAGAAAAGCTACACAACAGCAGATCATGTCAAGAAGATTCTAAGAAGCTTACCAACCAAGTGGAGACCAATGGTTACTGCAGTTCAGCAAGCCAAAGATCTGAATAACTTAAGACTTGAAGATCTGATCAGCTCACTTAAGTCTCATGAAATAAACTGTAAGGAGATGAACCAAAGATGGACAAGAATCTGGCCCTCAAGTCGAAACAGAAGAAAGCTGCAAGGGCAGCATCAGAATCAGAGGATAGCGACGGTGACTGTGATGATATGGCTTACTTAACCAAACAGATGGTTAAGATCTAGGAAAACAGGAAGAGAAGAGGCTCTAGGAAGAAACATAACAGCAAAGGAAAGGAAGAATCTGACAAGAAGAGCATCATCTGTTATGGATGCAATGAACCTGGACATATCAAGTCAGAATGTCCAAATCTGGAAAAAGGCAAACAGCACAAGAAGAGTTCTAGATTCAAAAAGAAGGGTCTGATTGCAGCCTGGGATGTATTAGAATTAGAAGATGAATCTTCTAATGAAAAAGAGGCAGAAACAGCAATGATGGCACACATCAGGTCTGCCTCTGGATTTCATAAAGGCACTGTTTCAGGAAGGAAAGCAGGCAGAAGGAAGAATGATCAAAGCATTCATTCAAGCAAGTCTAGAAGCACATTAGAGGAAGCAATTTTGGCTCTGATGGCTCATACCAACTCAAGTTCTGGATATAGCTCAGGCTTTGGAACAGATTCAGAAGATGAAGACAGTGAGGTATTTTCTGATCTCTCTAAATCTGAATTAATTGAGGCTGTAAAAGACTTTTTAAATGCAAACAATAAGATGTCTTTAAAACTGAAAACTCTTAGGGAAGATAAGAAAAATCTGACCAAAGAAGTCCAAGTTTTAAAGAATCAAAATTCTGAGTATGCAACTGAAAACAAGGATTTTAAAACTGAAGTTGCAAGACTCAAATCTGAAAACCAAACTCTCAAAAGTGATATTTGTTCCCCTTCCAAAACTGTTTGTGAATCTAATATGCATGAGCAATTTTTTCAAAACTTTATTTCTAATGGAATGGAAAGAAGTAAATATGCATCTATGATTTATGGAAACAGTAACATTGGAAAGAGAGGTCTTGGTTTTACAGAAACTGTTGCTGAAACTAAAACTGTTCATTCTGATGTTTTATGCATTATTTGTGCTAAGAAATGTCACTCTAAATTATCTTGTCCAATGGTAATATCTGAACAAGATCAGAGAGTTGTTAAAACTAACAAACCTGGACCCAATCAGTTCTGGGTACCAAAAGATCAAATTGTCTATGTTGCAGATATTCTGAGCAACCAGAAGGAGACACCAACAATAGTGCCTGGACAATGGATGTTGGCAATGCACAAGCAGAAGAAGGTTTATGTTCCGACATCTACCAAACAAAAGCCAATTGACTCTGGTAGAAGAAGAACTGGTCAACATAATACCTATCATAACCAAAACCAGAATCATAGGAGGAACAGGAAAAATCAAAGAAATCACACACATCACACGAATCTGAATCAAAACTGGAACCAGTATTAGAAGAACAGGAATTGGAACTACAACTGGAACCAATATCAAAAACACAGGAACTGGAACCAGAATCAGCACTGGAACTAGAACCAGAATCAGTATTAGAACCAGAACCAGAACAGGTATCAGTATCAAAGGTTCAGGTATGATCATCAGAATTACTCTAATTATCAGAATCAGTATAACTACAGGAATTATCAGAATCATCAGAATCACCAGATTCATCCAACTCATCCAAGTCATCCAAATTACCAGAATCACCATAAGTTCCAGAATCACCAGAGGAACATGGTGTATCAACCGAAGCAAAAAGAGAAGAATCATAATCACGAGAGTTCTTCAAACACTCCAGTAAATTTCATCAAGACTACTAACCTGGAATGGAATTCAAAACCCTTCATTCAAACCATGTAATCACAAAACATACAGATTTCGAATCTGAAAATCAAAAGCAAGAGGATTTTCAGAGTAAAACTGAAACTGTTGACATAGAGGTTACATCTTGCTGTAAATACTATTATTGTTTGAAATTTATGTTTACTATGATAACAAGACGCTTGATCTTAAAAATCAAAGCTAGATAAGTATTCTGCAGGTTATCAAACTGTCAGAGGAACCAGATGATTCACACGAATTGAACACTTCAGCAGAAACAGCAATCCAGTGGTTTCAAAAACAAGCACAAACCACCAGAAGCAGAATTAATGGTTTGGCTGTATTGAGTTCATTTTTAAATTATTTGATTTATATTATGTTATATGACAAACTACTTGATCTTGACAAATCAAAGCAAGATAAAGATAGTCCAGTTTCACCAGAACCAAAGGGAGCAGAAGCAGAAGCAGAAGAAATAGAAGTACCTGGAAAGGTAGAGGATACAAGCAAGTCAGCAACACATGACAAATCTTCAAAAGATAAATCTGATCAAGTCAGAAACAGCCAAGATGAGTCAGAAGAGAAATCTAGATATTTACCAGAATCAGAAGCTATTACAAATTTACCAGAATCAGAAGTTGATGCAGACCAACCAATGTTGATGAAGATTTGGCAGAAGAAGGTTGGATACTTGCAATGCAAGAAGAGCTAAATGAATTCCAAATGAATGATGTTTGGGATCTGGTATCTAGACCAAACAAAAACATTATTGGAATCAAGTGGGTGTTCAGGAAAAAACTCAATGAAAAAGGTGAAGTGGTAAGGAACAAAGCCAGATTAGTAGCTCAAGGATACAGTCAACAGGAAGGTATCGATTACACTGACATTTGCTCCAGTGGCCAGGTTAGAAGCAATTAGAATTCTTTTATCATTTGCTGCTAATCACGATATAGTCTGTATCAAATGAATGTTAAAAGTGCATTCTTAAATGGCTACATAAATGAGGAAGTCTATGTCAAACAGCCCCCTGGATTTGAAAATTCTGATTTTCCAGACCATGTTTTTAAACTTAAGAAATCTTTATATGGTTTAAAACAAGCACCACGGGCATGGTATGACAGACTTAGTAACTTTCTGCTTAAGAATGAATTTGATAGAGGCCAGATTGATAATACTCTATTTAGGAAATCCATTAAAAAATGATATTTTAATTATTCAAGTTTATGTTGATGATATCATCTTTGGATCTACTAATGGCACTTTGTGCAAGGAGTTTTCTGACCTAATGCAGAAAGAGTTCCAAATGAGCATGATGGGAGAACTCAAGTTCTTCATGGGAATTCATATTCACCAAGGTAAATAAAGTATACTCATTCACCAATCTAAATATACTAAAGAACTTCTTTAAAAGTTCAAAATGAGTGAATGTAAGCCTATGGCCACACCCATGCACCCAACCTGCTCACTTGAGAAAATTGAAACCAGCCAAACGGTTGACCAGAAAACATACAGAGGTATGATTGGATCCCTTATTTATTTAACTGCTTCTAGACCTGATATTTTTTGTTTAGTGTTTGTGTTTGTGCCCGTTTTCAAGCTGACCCTAGGGAATCCCATTTAACTGCTATCAAAAGAATGTTGAGATACCTTAAAGGAACCACCAACCTTACCTTGTTATACAAGAAAACCCCCACCTACAAACTAAGAGGTTTTTGTGATTCCGACTATGCTGGAAATAAGCTGAATAGAAATGTACAAGCGGCAACTGCACTTTCTAAGGTGATAATTTGATCTCTTGGTCAAGCAAAAGATAAAGCACCATTGTTATGACAACAGCAAAAGTTGAGTATATATCAGCAGCAGGATGCAGCTCACAGTTAATCTGGATGAAACATCAACTTGAAGATTACAACATCTTTGAAACCAATATCCCTTTGTTCTGTGATAACACTTCAACCATAAACCTAACCAAGAACCCTATCTTACACTCTAGAGCCAAACACATTGAAATAAAACACCATTTCATTAGGGACCATGTTCAAAAACGGACTTTAAGCATCCAGTTTGTGGACACTGATCATCAATGGGCTGACATCTTCACCAAAGCATTACCTGAAGACAAGTTCGAGTTCATCAAGAAGCATCTCAACATTATCTCCATATCTGACTAGCTCAAGTAGTCTTCTTAGGAGTTTTTAATTTTCTTGTAATTTTAATTTATGTCTTTTATTTTTTGTTTTTAATTTATGTACTTTGTAAAGAAAAAAATACAAAAATAGTAGGACCTCTTTTTGGCTGATCACAAAAAGGGGGAGAGAGAGAAAAAGGAGAAATAAGTAGAAAAAGAGAGTTAAAAAGAAAGGAGGAGTGAAAAAGAAAGAGATGAAAAGAGAAGGAGTTGAAAAGGAGAAGAATCAGGGAGAGAGAAAAAGAAAGAGTGAAAAGATAAGGAGTTGAAAAGGAGAAGAATCAGGGAGAGAGAAAAATAAAGAGAGAAAAAGAAAGAGTGAAAAGAGAAGGAGTTGAAAAGGAGAAGAATCAAGGAGAGAGAATAATAAAGAGAGAAAAACAAAGAGTGAAAAGAGAATGAGTTGAAAAGGAGAAGAAACAGGGAGAGAGAAAAATAAATCAGAAAGAGATGAAAAGAGAAGAATTTTAAAATGAAAGGAGAAGAGAAGAAAAGAAAGAGTGATTCAAGAAGGAGTTGAAAAGGAGAAGAAAAAGTCAGTATCAGACTTAGGGGGAGAGATTGGTCTGAGGGGGACTATTTCAAGTACTTCGAGTCACAAGCTAGCAAAATAAGTTAAGGTTTTGTCATCATTAAAAAGGGGGAGATTGTTGGAACCAAGTTGGTTCTAAGTACTTAGGATTTTAATGTTTACGAAAGCACTCCATGTAATCTTATTTTGTACCTTGAATTATTACATTAAATGCCACCAGAAGATGAAGTTTCCGGAGGCAGAAGTGAAGGTGCAAACACGAGAAGAGGGGGTTGAATTGTGTTTGACTAACTTAAATACTTTTTCTGTTTTTGCAGTTTTAAAACAAAACTTGATGTATGAATAAAACAGAGTTAGCGGCGCATATAACGTAAAAATAAAAACACAGAATTTTATAATGGTTCACCGTTAACGAGGCTACATCCAGTCCCTTCACCTTGAAGGATTTCACTAATTCAAACCTTGAATTACAACAGTTCCACTAACCCTCCAAGTCAGTCTTCTCAAAAAGTCTAACAATCCTAGACTCTTGAGGAATACAGCACTATGACTTCCTAAATCAAGTCTTCTCCTACCAATCTGACAACCCCAGATTGTAGAAGGAATTACAACGCCTTGAATCTAATTGCCAAGTAATCTGCTACCCCTTTTGACTCCCTCAGATTGTAGACTCTACTTCAACAACTTCGATCTAACACAAGGGAAAGAAAATAACACGAGTGCTTGCTTCTGGAAAGCTGGAACTCACAATTAACCTCACTGAAAGCTTGAGTGTTTGCTTTTGGAAGTGTATGACTCTTTTGTGATTTTCGATGCTAAGTATTCTACCTTGAGCCTCCTTTTATAGATGCAGATTAGGGTCTCTTCCAAGTATAAATTCGAGATGTATCTTGCCAGATACTCTTGCAAAAATACTTTGACCAATCGGGCGTCACTTAAATAAAAAACATATCTTTTTATGCTCCAGATTGCCTTTCAAAAATAACTTTGACTAATTCTGACTTTAATTAATTCTGGAACAAATCTTTCTTCCCGCCAATAGCTTCTGAATTCCACAAGTCTTCAATTTATTTTTGTATCAAATCCTTTTTAATACTTTGATCAAATTTTAATCAAATCTCCACCGATTATCATCATGATTAAATCTGAACCCTTTGATCTTTTGCTCTCGTCCACATCTGGACCATACTAAGAGATCTGTTGTGATCCTCTAATTTCGGCCAACCCTGGACCACACTTTCTGATCTTCTGATCTCGACCAACCTAGACTAGCAAACTGATCTGTTGTGATCCTATGATCTCGGCCAATGCTGGACCATACATTATGTCCTTCTGATTTCGACCAACACTGGGCCATGGTCTGATCTTCTGATCTCGGCCAACACTGGGCCATATTCTTAAATCTGGACCATTTATCTCAACCTTTTCCCTCTGATTTGGACCAATTCTGAACTGGGTCTGAATTGAACTGAAATTAAATCTAGAAAATGATATTTCAATCTGGACATTTTACCTTCTGATTTGGATCAGGTCTGGATCATATCTGGACATCATTTCTTTTGGTCTGGACTTAGTTTCATACCATGAACCATGATATCTTCTGGTCTAGGTCAAATCTGGATTGAATCTCTTGTTCTGGACCCATTAATTTATCCTCTGATTAAGTCTAGATCAAGTCTGGACAGTTTATCATTTCACTGCCAGGCCATCTTCTGGTCAGAATAACTTCTTGACTAAGTCTGACTAATGATTCCTTCTGGTCTGGATCAAGTCTCCCACTTGCAGGCTTCCTTCTGGTCTTGTCTAGGTCTCTTTCTAACTTTGCTTGCTTCTGATCTGGGCCAGCAAAGATATCCTCTAGTAATTTCAGGATGCATCCTTTGGTACCTTCTAGATGCATTATCTGAAGTCTTCATCTTGTGCCTCTAGAAACTTCATCTTCAGGTGGCATTTAATGTAATAAATCAAGGTACAAAATAAGATTACATGGAGTTCTTTTGTAAACATCAAAATCCTAAGTACTTAGAACCAACTTGGTTCCTACAATCTCCCCCTTTTTGATGATGACGAAACCTTAACTTATTTTGCTAGCTTGTAACTCAAAGTACTTGAAATAGTCCCCCTCAGACCAATCTCTCCCCCTAAGTTTGATACTGACTTTTTCTTCTCCTTTTCAACTCCTTCTTGAATCACTCTTTCTTTTCTTCTCTTCTCCTCTCCTTTTCAACTCCTTCTCTTTTCATCTCTTTCTGATTTATTTTTCTCTCACTAATCAAAATATACTAAAGAACTTCTCAAAAAGCTCAAGATGAGTGACTGTAAGCCTATGGCCACCCCCATGCACCCAACCTGCTCACTTGAGAAAGATGAAACCAGCCAAAAGGTAGACCAGAAAACATATAGAGGTATGATTGGATCCCTCCTCTATTTAACTGCTTCTAGACCTGACATTATGTTTAGTGTTTGTGTCTGTGCCCGATTTCAAGCTAACCCTAGGGAATCCCATTTAACTGCTGTGAAACGAATTCTAAGATACCTCAAAGGAACCACAAACCTTACCTTGTTATACAAGAAAACCCCCACCTACAAATTCAAAGGTTTTTGTGATTCTGATTATGTTGGAGACAAGCTGGAAAGGAAAAGTACAAGTGGCAACTGCACTTTCTTAGGTGATAATCTGATCTCTTGGTCAAGCAAAAGACAAAGCACCATTGCCATGTCAACAGCAGAAGCTGAATATATATCAGCAGCAGGATGCAGTTCACAGTTACTCTAGATGAAACACCAACTTGAAGATTACAACATCTTTGAAAACAATATCCCTTTGTTCTGTGATAACACTTCAGCCATAAACCTAACCAAGAACCCTATCTTACACTCTATAGCCAAACACATTGAAATAAAACACCATTTCATTAGGGACCATGTTCAGAAAGGAACTTTAAGCATCCAGTTTGTGGACACTGATCATCAATGGGCTGACATCTTCACCAAGGCTTTACCAGAAGATATGTTCGAGTTCATTAAAAAGCATCTCAGCATGACCTCCATATCTGACTAGCTCAAGTAGTCATCTTAGGAGTTTTTAAATTTATGCAATTTTATTTTATGTCTTTTATTTTCAGCTTTTACTTTCTGTAATTTGTAAAGAAAAAATAAAAAAAATACAAAAATAGCAGGACCACTTTTTGGCTGATGACAAAAAGGGGGACAAAGAGAGAGAGAAAAAGGAGAAATAAGTAGAAAAGGAGAGTTAAAAAGAAAGAAGGAGTGAAAAAGAAAAAGATAAAAAAAGAAGGAGTTGAAAAGGAGAGGAAGCGTGAAGAGAGAAAAAGAAAGAGAGAATAAAGAAGGAGTTGAAAATGAGAGGAGAAGAGAAGAAAAGAAAGAGTGAAAAAGAAGGAGTTGAAAAGGAGAGGAAGCGTGAAGAGAGAAAAAGAAAGAGAGAATAAAGAAGGAGTTGAAAAGGAGAGTATCAAACTTAGGGGGAAAGATTGGTCTGAGGGGGAGTAATTCAAGTTTTCGAATTATAAGTTAGCAAAATAAGTTTAGGTTTTGTCATCATCAAAAAGGGGGAGATTGTTGGAACCAAGTTGGTTCTAAGACTTAGGATTTTGATGTTTACAAAAGCACTCAATGTAAACTTATTTTGTACCTTGAATTATTAAATTAAATACAACCAGAATATGAAGAAATCAAAAGCAGAAGATCAAAGGACAATGAATTCTGGAATTTCCAAATGATCCAGGATGACAAAACATCACCAGAAGATATATTTGCAGGCCTATATCAGAAGGAGGAAAAATCAGAAGGAAACATGGATCATACCATTGGAAAGCCTGCCAAAAGGAGAGTTGATCAAGACAAACAGGAATCAAATATCAATTTTATTCCAGAAGTTATTCTGACCAGAAGATGGCCTGGCAGTGAAAAATTACACAACCCAGACTTGTTCCAGACTTGACCAGAAGGTATGTTTATGAGTCCAGGACAAGAGGGTCAATCCAGATTTGGCCCAGACCATAAGATGGCATGATTCAGGGCATGGAACTAAGTCCAGAACAAAAGAAATGAGTTCCAGAATCAACCCAGACCTGGTCCAAAATCAAAGGTAAAATGTCCAGACTAAAATATTTTTTGATCAAGTTTATTTTAGTTTGTTCCAGACCAAATTCCAGAATCTGTCCAGATCAGAGTAAAAATATCCAGATCAATGGTTCAGAAATAATTTTTTGAGTCCAGTGACGGTCCAGATCAGAAAATCAGACCATGGCCCAGTGTTGGCCGAAATCAGAGGGACAGAATGTGCAAGTCCAGAAATGGCTGAGTCCAGAAGAATTTAGCATATCAGGCGCGCATCCAGGTTGGCCGAAATCAGAAGATCAGAGGGTCAGGAAGTGTGGTCCAGGGAAGGCCGAAATCAGAGGATCACAGCATAATAATCAGTATGGTCCAGATGTGGACTAGCGCATGAAGATCCAATGGTCCAGATTTAATCAGGAAATTTATACGGTGGAGAATTTAATTTATTTTGATCAAAGGATTAAAAAGATTTATTACAAAAATAAAGTGGAGTAGCATGGAATTCAGGAGCATTGGCGGGAACAACCAACAAATTTGATTGGCCAGTTAATTTATGAAATAAATCTAAGGCTGGAAAAAATATATGATTTTTATTTTAATGAAGCCCAATTGGTCAATTTATTTTTGCCAGAGAATCCAGCAAGATTCAGCTCGAATTTAAGCATTGGAAGAGGCCCTAATCAGCATCTATAAAAGGAGGCTCAAGGCAGATTACTCATAATCGAAAATCACAAAAGAGTCATACACTTCCAAAGCAACCACTCTCAAATTTTCATATAAGTCAATTGTGAGTTTCAGCTTTCATGAAGCAAGTACTCGGTTATTTTCTTTCCACTGTGGCAAATCTAAGTTGTTGAAGTAGAGTCTACAATCTGAGGGAGTCAGTAGAGGTAGCAGGTTACTTGGCAATTAGATAGGGTTGTATCTAAGTTGTTGAAGTATAGTCTACAAACTGAGGGATTCAGAAAGGGTAGCAAGGTATTTAGCAATTAGATTCATAGTGTTGTGAATTCTTCTACAATCTGGGGTGTCAGATTGGCTGAAGAACAGGAGTTGTTTTTCCTCAAAGAAGTCTAGGATTGTTAGACTATTTGAGAAGATTGACTTGCAGGGTCAGTAGCAAGGTTGTAATTCAAGGTTGAATTAGTGAAATCCTTCAAGGCGAAGGGACTGGATGTAGCCTCGTTAACGATGAACCAGTATAAAATATGTGAGTTTTTATTTTTATATTTATCCGCTGCTAACTTTGTTTTAATTATACATCAAGTTTTGTTTTGAAAGTATTAAAACAGGAAAAGTATTCAAGTTAAGTCAAACACAATTCAACCCCCCTTCTCGTGTTTGCACCTTCAATATATATATATATATATATATATATATATATATATATATATATATATATATATATATATATATATATATATATATATATATATATATATATATATATATATATATATATATATATATATATATATAAAA
>JBBPBO010001985.1:41312190-41423911 GCA_037974295.1 Cicer cuneatum
ATATATATATATATATATATATATATATATATATATATATATATATATATATATATATATATATATATATATATATATATATATATATATATATATATATATATATATATATATATATCGATACATATTAAAGATTGATATGCCTTAAATTGTAATTGTTGATCTCCAACGGTAATATTCTCAACAAACACTTCTTCTCTCTATTTTAGAATAACTCACTTAATCAATAGAGAGGGTGAGTGAGAATTAAAAAGGCAATGTGTTAAGAAGAAATTCACAAAAAAAAAAAGCCAAAAACACATCAAAAGAAAAGTATGAATGAAAAATCCTCTCAATAGAGAGTTATTAGAATTGATGTAAAACAATCAAAGTGTTCTCACACACTTGTACTGTTATAGGACGTGATATGTAACATCCTCTCAATGAGATTTAGAATACTAGAAACAAACTTTGTGTCAATTCAAAAACAAACTAGAACTGATGTAAATCAACCCGATAGTGGCAACAACTCTTTCACCCTAAAAGGTACCTGAAAAGGTACAACGACACTCATGAACCTCTACGACAAGTTGCCAGAAAGTTGAAGGTTCTGATTATGACATCCTAGAGAGGCTAGAGAAAAATACTCAAAGCTTGAAGAGGTAGAGTAAAGAATACTCGTATGCTATTAATTGAAATAATTGATTAAGTCATCAACTGTACTGAGGCAAAATCTCTCTGTAAGGGGAGGACTAGATGTAGCAACAGTCTGTTGTGAACTAGTATAGAAATACTTGTGTTTCCTGTATCTCTTCCTATTTCTCTCATCTTATTTATTTATTTATGATTCAACATTATTCTCACTAAAACCGTTTTATAAAAGTAAGTCGAATGTTTTGATAAGAAACAAATTTATGTAAGGCAATCGAAATATCTTTCAGAAATGGCAAAACATAATAAAAACCTCTCATTTCTTGTGTTTTTCAACACTTTCAATTAATATCAGGGTCCGTAACAAATTTTACATTAAAAATAATAAATTTTAAAATTTCAAAAGTTAAATACACAATTTCAATATACTTTTAATGTAAAATTTTTATCTTTGCATATTTAATAAATGTCTCAAGAGCACGTGACAATATTTCTCTCAATTTTATTTTTAAATATTCAGAAAACTTCATTTAATTTTTTCATTTTGCTTAAATGGGATTTTTTTTTTGTGATAGTCTAGATGGGACTTTTTTTTAGGGGTACAAAATTTGGGTTGAATAGCAAAGGTTGTTCGCTTGTGTGAGAAAATAGAACATCGCAAAGCAAAGCGTGGTCACATACTTGCTCTCGAAACTCACTCATTTCAATGTCAAAGTCATGCAAGGGTTTAGCCATGGAGCTAGTGAAGTGTATAAGCGATTCTGATTGTCTTAAGATTGAGAAGAGATCCTACAGGGATTGTGCTAAAGAGAAGATTCCATCAATACCCAGTGAGTGTGTCGGATTGAGAGAAACCTATTTCAATTGCAAGAGAGGACAGGCAAGTATCTTTTCAGCTTTCTCTACCTTTTTTCTCATCACCCTATTGTTTCCCTTTTTCTGATTTCAAATGCATACAAATTAGGTTCTTATTTTTTTAACAAATAAAAGAAAAACATTGTTAATTTTTTATCCAGTGATATATTGTTAATAACGTTTGGTTTATGCTTCAATTACTGGCGGAATTGACATCTTTTAATGTTGAATTATTTGTGATTGAACATATGGCTTTGCTATTCTGCCATCTCATGTGGAATTTCATGGACAAGTCTGCACACATTTAAAAATAATTTATTACCATGATAAGGCATCATTTCCTTTCTCATAATGCAATCTAGTTTGTTCAAACTAGTTTAAAATTGAAATTGAAATTGAAATCATTGAGATGAGTGAGTAATCCAGGGAGATAGGATCTTACAATCATTTGGGTTTCAGAAGTACAGTGAATTATTATTAGATAATGACTAATTGTTGGGGGACAAAAGATTGTGCGATTAATTCTTTAACTTTGAACTTTCAAGTTCCCTGCTGCTTGAGCTTTTGAAGTAGGGTAGGGAAAGACAGAAGGAGGATATGCTTTTTCATGTGGTGGGTTAAGAAATTAGCCCAAAGTGAAATACTCTTCAAAAATTAGTAGCCTTCTTCGTCATTTGGTTTCCTCAAATGTGAAATTTTAAGCAGTTGCAAGCAATACTTGTTTGTATATTTATTGAAGTCTTTTGATGGTTTGAGTTGCTAAGTTACTATGTCATTTAAACTAAATTATGAGGTAGCACCTCTTGCAGTTTGGCAATCACAGATCACGGAACATTGTGGTTTGTTCAAATACTGCCATGCTATAATGTTACAGTCGCTATTTGACAACATTGATGGCATATCACATATTACAGACTGACCTATTGGAAAAAAGATAGCGGTGTCTTGCCTTAGCTAGTATGCTGCATGTAAAAATACCTGTAAAAGCCCTAATATGAAAGGTAGATTACATAGAAGATTGTTTGATAGGACCCTGATCTGGGCCTAAGCCCAACAACTAAGATGAGAAGGGGAAGTTAGAGAAGAAGGCTGATGTGGTGAAAATTGAGGGAACATGTGAGGTGTATGATAGGTCCTTTATATTGTAATGTGGGAGAGAGACGGGGATTCATTCAGGCATTCTGTAATTGGGTTGTGAGGAGAAAATATTCTCTGGGAGGAGCCATAGGCTCTTGGAAGAGTACTCAGTCTCTCTTTGTAAGGGCTGAGCCCTCTTGAAACCATTAATGTGTATTGCTTCATTGCCATTTTCTTCTTATTTGCTCTCCTGTTTATTACTGGTGTCTGTGGGTTCTTTCATTGTCCAATAGTTAGAAAGATTCTTCTAAGGAAAATTGTAGTCCAAAACATTAAGAAATATTTAAATTTAATTATTTGTTATGAGTCATGATTTATGATTGTTCATTATGATGTTGTCGTTTGATCTCAAGTAAGAAAAGACATTTTCGGGGAGTTGATCCATATCTTGACTAGAGGCAAGGATGATATTGAAGTATTCAAATCTAATCTATTATGATCCACCCTGAAGTTGTAAATTGGTTAAAGCATGTTCTTTTTGCATTTGAGGATTCATTGAACTCAGTTACAAATGTAACAAACATACAATATCAGTCAGCTATTATGTTAAATGGAGATCAAATAATTGTATGTAATAAGCAACATGAAGAACTTTTTTTTTCCGGTTTTAGTAGTTTATAATGATGTAACCTTGGCTTGTACTTCTCGAATCTATTGTTTGCTATAAAACAATAACAGACTAACAGCCGACTGTAATTTGTGCAACTGTCCCCTTCTGCCAAATAACAGTTGACCTGAGATAAACAAAGCTGAAATGTCTTTTGTTAGATTGTTGTTGGAAAGAAACGATTTTTTTACATTGGTAACATAATAATATGCGAGCTCATTAAACAACTAATCTTATTTCCTGATTTTATCAGGTTGATATGAGAGCCAGAATTCGTGGAAACAAGGGCTATTAAGATTGCTGCTAATCTGAACGGTGAAATTGTATATTCTTGATTTTGGTTTCGTTTTGGAAAATTCTGCTGTCAAGCTGTGCTGAATTGTCGAATTCGTCGGCCGCTTTTAATGTATAGGGCAAGATGAAGTTAACACAAGTGAACAATGACGCCGAATAAAAAGAATTTGGGGAACTTATCAGTGGTTCGATTTGATGGTGTTGTGATAATAGTTGTTTTTTGGAGTAAACGTTAATATAACTCCTTTTAACAGAGTAGTACATCTACTACATAAACCTCCATTCCCTCATTTCATTACCAAGTTTTGATTGGCATGAAGGATTAGTCCCTTGGATTGCCCATCTTCCAATAATTTCATGATATTAAATTAATTAATTGTATTTTGTATTTGATTAATATACAATAGCTCTGTTCTTTCGCAGCCTGCAGTATTGCTACTTGATACAACTCATATTTCCTTTCTTCTAGTCAAGTAGAGAAACTCTCAAATGATTCACCATCATTTACAATTCCAATATTTATACAATGAGAGAATTCTCCAACTTTGTTAGAGTGTTTCGATGAGAGATTGTAATTTTTTAGGATAATTTATTAAATTATTTTGTTTAAATAATAAATTTAAAAAAAATTTAAAAATAAAGATATTCCATAAAATATTTTGTGATAGCTAAATTTAGGGAATTTTAAATACTATATCAAAATCTAAGAATTTGAAACATCCTCTTTGCCTTATAGCATATGAGTCCTAAAATGTTTTTTTTTTTTTTCATTTACGAATTTTTCCATTTTTTCAAATTTAAAAATTTGTCCATGTGTTTCAAAATTTGCACATTAATCTTTACAATTTTTTAAAAATAATCCTTATTATTTTCTAAATTTTTCATAATTTTGTTTATAAGTTTTTGGGTTAAATATGTTTTTATTCTCTATAAAATTTCAATATTTCAATTTTAGTCCCTGAACAATAAAAATACAGTTTTTAATCTTTACAAATTTATCAATTATTCACTATTAGTCCTTGTTTTAAGTCAAGAGATAGTTGAATGAATTTTTGTATGCATATATACAACATTATAACAAGTTTTTCTACAAAAAATAGCACAAAAATTGATTTTTAAGTCCCTATTTCATTAGGCTTAATTGCAATTTTAGTCCTATTATTTTTAGTGATTCACCAAATTGGTTCCCCTATTTTAAAAGACGATAATTTTGTTTCCTTTCTCTGATTTTTTAATTAAAAAAAGGTGATGTGATATGCTTTAGATAACGTGACATATGATACAAGGGTGTAAAACAATTAACATCAATGAAATCAGAATAAAACACCGTGAAACTTAACTTTTAAAATAAAAAATTTTGTAAGTTAATTAATGACATATGAATAATTAATACATCTAGATGGTTTTATAACATGAAATTGTATGTCACATCATTTAAAATATGTCAAATCGTCATTTTTTTTAGTTCAAAAATCCGAGTGAGGGACCAAATATGTCAACATTAAAATAGGGGGATCAATTTCGTGAATTGGTAATAATAGAGAGACCAAAACTGCAATTAAGTCAAAATCGTCAGTTTTTTAGTTCAAAAATATGTCAAATCGTCATTTCTTTAGTTCAAAAATCCGAGTGAGGGACCAAATATGTCAACATTAAAATAGGGGAATCAATTTCGTGAATTGGTAATAATAGAGGGACCAAAACTGCAATTAAGTCAAAATTTTAAAATTGAAGGACAATTAAACATGTTTCATTTTAATAGAGAATAAAACTATTTATTTGATAATTCAGTAGGGACTAAAAATTATATTTTTATTTTATAGGGACTAAAATTGAAATGTTGAAATTTTATAGGAACTAAAAACATTTTTAACTCTAAGTTTTAAAATTTTGCAAATTAGTTTCTCAACTTCTCCAAAATTTCTATTTTGCCAAAAAAATAAATTTTTATTTTAAAGCACTTTTATTTTGATATTTATATTATTACTCTAAAAATTTTGAAATTTATAAAAATTTCAAAATCATTTACTTTATCCAATTAGAGCCTAGCCATAAATAGTAGTAGTGACCATGGCGAGTATAAAGTAGCACTTTGTTGAGTTCTATATAAGGTGTTTGTTTAGAGTTTGGTTAGAAAAGCGAGTTATTAGTAATGTAATTTATGTTTGGAAATTGTATATGTTAAATGACTGACAAATGAATATTGTGTGGATAATATTAATAAATATGATGTTTAGATATATAACTATGAAAAAGACTATCCTCTATTTATTTTGTGAAAACATTTAAAATACATATTTATTTTATTACAATAAGACACTATTGAATCATAAACAATTATCACAAAGATAAAATGAAATGCAAGTTAATGAAAAGATGTATTTATAAAAATAATTTTTGACATTTTTATCATATACAAAAATATAAACAATTGTTCACTTCAAAAATTTCTTTAACTTTTTATTAACGAGTAAAATAAACAAATATTTTAAAAAATAAAAACAGAAAATATTTTCACAATTTAAACGAATCCTTATTATTTGTATAGTATAACTAGATCTCACATTCCTGAGATCGAGAAAATTATATTTTAAAGATTTATAATGTGGAGAAACATTATATTAAAGATTTATAAAATTTTATAACTAAAAATATAATAAGCAATTAATATAAAGTTGACATTTTAAGACACATAACAGAGTATAATGTGGAGAAAAAATCTTTTTCAAATATTTTAATGATAACAAAATCATCTCAAAGATTATGATTATGTCTATAATCTAATCTGTGCTTTTGAGTTGTTTTTAAAAGAAGAAAACAGGTTCATTTTCACAATGATCCAAAAAGGAAAAGAGCTAAGTCAAAGTGAACACAACCTTCAAGCTAGAGGACAAACCAATAGAGGTCAAAGCCTTAAACCTCCAATCAAGAGGATGAAAATATACTACAGCAAAAATGACTCTATGACTAGGTCAAGGAAGATGATTATGTATCTAAAGAAAAATAAATAACAAAAGTACAGAATCAAAAAGAAATCATAAGAAGATGATCAACGAAAGAGGACAAACAGAATAAACTTTTGGGTCCATTCATCCTCCTAAGAAGGAAATAGCCAATTGTACCAGTTTATGAAAAAGCATTGTCCTTTACATGAAAAGCAAGATTGTATTGTTTTTAGAAAAGAAAAAAGTCAAAAGTATAAGTCTTATCTCATTGAAGAAAAGGACCAAACTCTAAGGACAATCTTTGAAACTCAACCTCCTACGTGCAAAGCAGTACAAGGAAAAGTTGAATGGCGTTTCAGTAATTGAAATCAAATATCATGGATGATTAAACTCATATCCAACGGTCATAAGGCACCTTTTCTTGAGAAAAAAGTCTCATCATTTCTATAAAAGGAAAGGAATTCTTCATCTTTCAATAGACATTCAATCATACAAAAGAAAAGATCTCACAACTAAGAAGAGCAACATCATCCTCTCTTAGAACTTTCTACTATTTTAAACTATATCTTTGAGTCCATCCTCTGAGAAAGTTCAACAATAGATAAAATCATAATGTCATCTTAATCACTCATATTGTATATTCCATGTTAGTGTTAACTTGGTAATAGTTGTAATCCAAGAGGATAATATTGTGAAAGCCTGGTGAGGCTAGAGAATGTACACAAAGAAAAAGAGTCCAAGAGGAGGACAAGGCATTTTTAAACATTAGTGAAACTCACAAGTTTGTGAAGAGCTGGACGTAACCCATTTTGGGTGAACTAGTATAAATCTGTGTGTGTCTTGTTTCTACTTTACTCATTCTGCTTCTTGATTTATTACTTATACTCTTTGCTAATCATCATCTCGTAGAGGATATGTTTTAAACAGATTTCTTAGAAATTTTTTGAAACACTAATATCCCTATTCAACCCCCTTCTAGTGATATTTTAGTCATTTCAATTGGCATCAGAGTAAGGTTCTCTAGAAAAATACATTTAACCATGTAAGAGAAAAAGATCAGAACAAACAAGAATTTCAAAAGGCTAAGTATGTACCTGAAGGTGGATCGACTAGCACAGACTACTATCACTGGAAAGGAAAAATGAGATTGTTTCTCATATCACAAGACAACATGTGGTCAGTAGTTGAAAATGGCAACTATGTCATTAGAACAAACAATGTTGATTCAACCTCAGATGAAAAACCTTAAGCACAATGGACTGCTGAAGAAAATGCTAAGGTACTCCTAAATTTGAAAGCTCATTTATTTCTAACATGCACATTGAGCAGGGAAGAATATGACATAATTGAAGAATGCAAAAGTGCCAAGAACTATGGGACACCTTGAGGACCCATCATGAAGGATCAAGTCACGTAAAAGAAGCAAGGATCGACATGGGAGTACGAGAATTTGAACTTTTCAAAATGAAGGAGGAAGAAACAATTGATGAAATGTTCTCAAGGCTCACCATCATACTGAACAACTTACGATCTCTTGGGAAAGAATATTGTCCAAGAGAGGATAAGAAAAATACTAAGGAGTTTACCAAAAGAATGGAGACCAATGGTGATTGCCATCACAAAAGCAAGAAATCTAGCTACCATGAAACTAGAAGATCTAGTTGGAATTCTAAGAGCACATGAACCACTGTTGCTCTCAAATAAGCCAAGTAAAAAGGGAAAAATGATAGCTCTCAAATCAAATCAAACAGAAAGTTCATCCTCTAAACGAACTGAAGAAGTCACAAAAGGAGAAAACTGAGTATCCTCCATCAGAGGAAGTGGATGAACTAGCACTGATATCTAAAAGAATTCAAAGGATACTGGACTGTAGAAGACAGGATAAAAGACCTCATCAAAAAGAAAAAATTGATAAGATTCAGATAACGTACTTTGGGTGTAACAAGATAGGACACTACAAAATTGAGTGTCCTCTAAACAAAAGGACCCCGAGAAGATTTCCCTACAAGAATAAAACAATGTTGGCTCCTTGGGATGACAGTGACGGATCATCCTCTGAACAAGAAAAGGAAGAAAAAGCAAACCTCTGTCTCATGGAAAATTCAGATACTGAAGAGGTAAATATAACTGAACTTTGTCCTTCATGTGAAAAACTTGAAATAGACTCAAACACTTTATCTCATAAATGCGGTTTTCTCAAAATTCAACTTTACAAGATAAAGAAACTCAATAAGGTACTTCAAGCCAAAAATGATAAATATGAAAAAATCATTTTAGACTTGTAGAAATCTCATAGAAAAATTGTCTGAGCAGCAAAAGATTCTTAACACAAGAAATGTTACAATTCATCCTATAGAAGAGGAAACGGAAAATAGGAGGTTAAAAATTAAAGTTGAAGAACTAAAAACGAACATTACCAATTTTGTCAAATCCATTGAGACTTTTCAAAAGATTATGGGATCTCAATCTAGAATTTTTGACAAAGCAGGTATTGGCTTTAAAAGCTCACAAAAAAAATTATATGAAAACTTTTTTCTACCTCAAAAACAAGAGGATATACCAAAGTGTTCTTTTTGCAAAAAGGCTGGTCATGATATAAAAAACTGTCATACCAAGAAAAAGACTGAAAATATCAAACAAGGTTGTTCATATTGTAGTAAACGTGGACACCTTGACTCTGATTGTTATCACACAAATAAAATCCTTACTAAAGGAAAAACAAACCAACAAGGACCCAAAACAATATGGGTACCTAAGTCACTTTTGAACTCTAACACAAGATCATCCTCTGATCAACAAAAGAAAGCCTTGGTTCTTGGATAGTGGATCCTCAAGACATATGACAAGAGATAAACAATGTTTTATCTCCTTGGTGAAAAAGAATGGAGGATTAATCACTTTTGGGAACAATGATAAAGCTCCAATCAAAGGAACTTGTCTTGTATCCATTCGTTTAATATTCGCCCGGAGTTGCCTCCCAGAAATATAATATAGTCCTATCACCACTCGCGTCAATCCCACAAGCCTCTTATCCACTCTTGATTCTCGTTGGATCTCGTCATCAAAATAGAAAACTTCACATTGGGTTTAGGGATAATCAGGTTCGAACTGATGACTTCCACCATGTCAAGGTGACACTCTACCACTGAGTTATACCCCTTCCCTTGCCCCTATCGCGAAAAAAAAAACTGACTAATCCTATCCTAAGTCAAAAGGTCGAGAAACTCAACGCCACTATTCTTAAACAACTTGAATTCTGGGCTTATTGGAAAAAATAATTCGGCCAAAATTGAAAACATTCAATATGTGGATGGTTTAAAACACAACTTACTAAGTATCAATCAACTATGTGATAGTGGGTTTGAAGTAATATTCAAACCAACGGTGTGTGAGGTTAAACACTCACTCTCAGGTAAAATTCTTTTCTCTGGCATTAGAAGAAAAAATCTATATGAATTATATTTGGATGACTTGCCTTATGAATCTTGTTTTATTTCCATTGAAAAGGATACATGGATTTGGCACAAACGAGCGGGTCATACAAGTTTAAACACTATTTCTAAATTATCAAAATTAGAACTAGTTAAAGGCCTTCCAAAAATTAATTTTGAAAAGGACAAAATTTGTGAAGCTTGTACTAAAGGAAAACAAGCTAAAAGTAGCTTTCACTCAAAAAATATTGTCTCAACAAATCATCCTCTTGAGCTGATTCATATGGACCTCTTTGGACCTATCAAAACTCCTAGCCTTAGTGGAAAAAGATATGGCTTTGTAATAGTTGATGACTTCTGTAAGACCCTTAAATTTAAGAATTAATTTATGGAATTAATATTAAGTGTATTTTGGGGATATTTGTAAAATATTTAATATATGTATGTTTTGAGTGAATATATATATATATAAATATTTATTTTGGAAGATGAATTAAGATTATTGGATGAAGAGTAAATTAATTTAATTACGAGTAATTAGATTATCGGGTAGTTAATTAAGGGATTATCGACTAATTGCGACGAGACTGGTTAAGTGAAAGAGGATCAGACAAGTGTCGGGTGAGGTGGCACCCACAAATGCCTATAAATAGGAATGAGGAGGCAGAGGAAAGGCAGAACACCATACCTCCTCCATACTGCATGTAACAGTATTCCTTCCCTTCCCATTCTGAATTCTGTTCACGTTCAAAAAAAAAAAAGGAGAGAGTTCCTCAAAAGTGAGATTACTTGGAAATCCAAGCACCAAACCAGAAAACATCCAGTACAAAAGTTGTTCTCCTCATCAGTACGGAGCTAGAGAACCCACTTTCGTAGCGGCGAACGCAAAACGGGAACTTCACGATTTTTGACGCATAAACGTGAACGGGAGCAGGAACGCAATAGGGGTAACGGCACCTTCCACTTTCTAGTATGCATTTTAGGGCTGTAAATGCATCTTTGATGTGTGATCATATTTGAGTTTTTCTTCTAAAAAACGAAACTATTATGCATGTTGTCATAAAATGCGAAAAATGCATTATGTTGGTGTTTTAATAATATGTGATGTTTGCTGTTCTGGTTGTTACTTCAATGCTGTTTTGTTTGTGTGGGAAAGTTGAAAAATGTTTTGCATGTTATTTTAAAGATGATCAAAATGCATGTTCATAAAACTGTTTTGTATGTTGCTATAAAATGTAAGAAATGCAATCTGTTGATGTTTTGAAGAGATGTGATGCTTGCTGTTATGGCTGAATACATCAGTGTTGTTTTGTTATGTGAGAAAATTGGAAATTACTCTGCATGTTGTTTTGAGAATGCTCAAAATGTAAACGTTTGGAAATGCATGTTCTGTTTTGAGTTTGATATTCTGTTTGGGTGATTTAAGCAAAACTGTGATGTTGTTTTGGTGTTGGTGATTCTGTTTCTGTTATGGTGAAATAGTCTGGTGTTGATGATCCTATTTTCTGTCATGTTGATGAAAATCTGGTGTTGCTGATGTTTTCAAAAGAAAAGGATTTAAAATGATGAATGTGCTTTTCTGGAAAATCTGTTATTGATGAAAAATGTCTGGGTTTTGTGGTTTCCAAACGAGGGGTAAAACTGTTTTGGGGTTGTTGGTTTTTCAAAGGAAACAGTTTGAAAATGTGTTGAAGTCTCAGAAAAAATGTCATTGAATTCGAAGGTGTATTCGAATACAACACGAGTGTTTTCGAATACAGCTAGCCAAGCTTCTGTTTTACTCAAGTTTTCGAACTTGTATTCGAATACGGGCCTCTGTATTTGAATACAAATGAAGGATTTTTGCTTCTGACTTAGCCTCTGTATTTGGCTACGACCCTGTCGTATTCAAATACAGGACTACAATTTTGCCACTATATTCGCATCTGTATTCGACTACGACAGTCTCGTATTCGAAAACAAAATGCTGATTTTCACTATTTTAGCTTCTGTATTCGAATACAAGGGAGCTGTATTCGAATTTGTATTCGAATACAGATTCGTGTTTTTCTAGAAATTCAAGTTTTAGCTTCTGTATTCGAATACAAGGGAGTTGTATTTAAATACAGATTTGTGTTTTCCAGATAATCAAGTTTCAGACACTGTCTTGTGAACTTTAAGTGTTGGGGAACATTGGGAAGGTTTGAAATGATTTAAAATGGAGTTTTCAAATAGTTTTGAAGAGGAGATGATGGGGTTCTTGAAAACCTTTAATGATGTTGGGAAAATGCTGAATATACACTGTTTTGTCTTCTGTATTCGAATACAAGTATGCTGTATTCGAATACAGAGTGTTGAAATTGCAGTTTCAGCTCCTGTATTCGAATACAAGGGATCAGTATTCGAATACAGATTCGTGTTTTTCAGAAATCCAGAATTTTAAACATTGTCTTATAAACTTTAAGTGTTGGGGAGCATTGGGAAGGTTTGTGATGAATTAAAATGGAATTTTTGTGATAGTTTTGAAGTGGTGGTGTTGAAGTTTTTGAGACTTTACTGATATAGTGAAAAATATTGATTTGTGCACTGGGACTGCCTCTGTATTCGAATACCAGGGAGCTGTATTCATATACAGAGAAGCTGTATCGAATACAGATTCGTGTTTTCCAGAAATCTCAGTTTTAAACACTGTTTTATGAATTTTCAGAGTTGGGGAAAACAAAGGGAAGATTTTTTATGAATAACAATGGAGTTTTAAGATGATGTGAAGTGGAAATGATGAGATGTTTGAATGTTTGATTTATGATGTGATGATAATGAAATTGGTTGTGTTGAGATGTTTTGAGAAATGATGGAAAGGCATGAATTTTACTGATGTTGCATACTGTTTTCCGTGAAGAGAAAACACTGCATATTCATGCATTGCATAGTCAGGTGGTACCCGCGATGGGCCACAGAGTAATGTGTAAATGTGCTGATCTGTTGAGCGATTGCATGAGTGTTGGTCTGTTGAGCGACTGCACTGGTACTGGTCTGTTGAGCGACTGTACCCTGAAATGCGCAAAAACGTGTTGATTTGTTGAGCGATTGTACGAGTGCTGGTCTGTTGAGCGACTGCACTGGTACTGATCTGTTGAGCGATTGTACCTTGGTATATGTTAAACGTGCTGGTCTGTTGAGCGACAGCACGCGTGCTGGTCTGTTGAGCGACAGCACACGTGCTGGTCTGTTGAGCGACTGCACTGGTGCTGATTTGTTGAGCGATTGCACCCTGGTCTTGAGGGCCATTAAAGTCAAACATATTTAAATTGTGCTGGTCTGTGAACGACTGCACCTTGGTAATTCCAAGAAGTTGAATACATGAGCATATACATATTGCATCGGGGTGATTGACCGGTGGGTCACGATTTTTGGTATATGTTGATGATTGGAAATTGTTGTGTGTATTTTATAAAATCTGAATTTTTGATAAATGATTGTGATTGCTGAAGTGTGGCTGTACTTACAACATGTTTTCCATATTAATTGGTTGTTTTTTTGAAAAGGTATACATGTCATGAAATTTCAAAATGAGCATCCTTATTTATCATCATTGTTATATGATATGCCATGGATATGTTTGTTACTGTGATATAAATGCTATGTGTTAATTGTTAATTTCGGTTGGTGACCATTTACCATTATTGTGGAAAATTGGGCTTTGCCCTCAGATGATACCCAAACCCGTCCCACCGACAGAGACGTCGTTAGTTTTCCTTGATATTCGCATACGGAGTATTTGTGGACAACGCAGAGGGACAGACAGCTGGCTGAAGACGAGACTTGTAGAGGATGCGGTGGAGAGCGTGCTAGTGTAGCTTAGTGCATGATCAGACTAGACCTTTTTATAGGGTCTTGAGTTTGGGGAATGTAATTGGTTATTTTGGGAATTATTGTATAACTTTTCTGCTAATATTTTTCCGCACTCTGATAATATTTTGGTGGGTCCAGGATACAGCTGTTGGATGTATCTTTATTTTGATATATTTTGAAGAATTAATTTCCAAAAATAATTTACTTAATTAATCGTGATGTAATTATTTAATTACGTTCATTGATTAAATTACGACGTACTATTTTATGAAATAAATTAATGAAGATTTTACTTTAATTCTCCTTTGAATTAA
Organism: Cicer cuneatum; assembly: GCA_037974295.1. Lineage (NCBI taxonomy): Eukaryota > Viridiplantae > Streptophyta > Magnoliopsida > Fabales > Fabaceae > Cicer > Cicer cuneatum. Next base: position 41,326,235 of record JBBPBO010001985.1, read on the forward strand.
TAATTTTGAAAAAGAAAATTCCTTTTATTTATTTTAAAAAGAAAAAAAAAATACACTCGCGCTGTGTTTTAAACTCGGGGTGTTACAATTGTGGTATCAGAGCATTTGCTTAAAGTTTTGGGTTAAAGCTCTAATTAAAGTATTGTCTTGAGTCTTTATCTGATCATGCATAGGAGCAAGTAGTTAAAGTGTCAAATCTTGTGTAAGTTGTGGTGTGACTGAAGTGATGATGGTTTTGTAGGAAACAATGCCTCCAAGGAGAGACGACACCACAAGAGCCAATGTCAGCCGGAAGGATAGGATGGCTGAAGCGATGAATAACATGGTTGCGTCTGTTGCTGCACAGACGGATGCGAAGACTCAAAGAGAAAAGAGAAAGAGAGAAAATTTTTGAGATGATTAATTGTCGAGCAGCGGTAAAGGTCAACTATGCCACGCATCTGCTGATAGGGGTTGCAGAGTATTGGTGGAGAAGTACAAGGCTATTGATGGGGTTAGCTCAAGAGGAGGTGAACTTGGAGTCGTTCAAAAGAAAGTTTTTGGACAAATACTTCCCGATGAGCACTAGGACCAAGTTGGGTGACAATTTTCTGAAATTGCACCAGGGAAACATGACAGTGGGAGAATATGCGGCTAAGTTTGAATCGCTATCAAGGCATTTCAGATTTTTCCGGGAAGAAGTTGATGAACAGTTTATGTGCCATCGCTTTCAAAATGGACTGAAGTATGAAATTCAAGACTCGGTCTTACCATTGGGAATTCAACGTTTCCAAGTGTTAGTGGAGAAGTGTAGAGAGGTTGAAGAGATGAAGAACAGGAGGGCCAACAGAGGAAGGAACTTTAATTCAGGAGGGCCAAGTCGGATGCACAATCAGAACAATAGAGGAAAGCAAGTTGCTAAGCCGTATAACCGACCACAAAACAACAAGAGAGGCCAGAATCGGCCGGGAAATCAGATTTTTGGACGACAATTGGGACAAGGAGTTCGGTGTTATCGATGTGGGAAATAAGGACATATTGCTACTACTTGTACCACAAGGGATCTTATGTGTTTCAATTGCCAGAAACCAGGACACGTGGCGAGGGATTTCCGGGTTCCGAAGGTGGAACCAACAGTGAACGCAACTAGGGCTACTCGTCCTACTGCTAGGGGCCGCGTATATCACATGGGTGCAGAAGCTGGGAGTCAAGCTCCAAATTTAATCCAGCAAGATTGCGAGATTGTAGGTAACACACTAACTGCACTTTTTGATTCGGGGGCAACCCACTCTTTCATTGCTATGGACTGTGTGAATCGTTTGAAGTTATCTATGTCTGCTTTGCCTTTTGATTTGGTTGTTTCCGCACCTGTTAAGACTTTGACCGTAAACTCTACATGTTTACATTGTACTGTAACGATTCAGAATAGAGATTTCTTGGTTAATTTAATCTGTCTACCCCTACAATCACTCGAGATCATTCTCGGCATGGATTGGATGACGTATAATTTCGTAGTCTTGGATTGCGCTCGAAAGTTAGTTCTTTTCCCCGAACCTATAGTCGTTCGGTATTTGGCTGCTAACAAACTCGAAGTATCTCTAAGAGAAGGAACTCAAGAATTTTTATCATTGGCTAACGTGGAGACCAAGATGGATGTGAACATAGAAGATGTGGTGTTAGTCAAAGAATATCCGGACGTATTTCCAACAGAAATTCCAGGATTACCCCCGATAAGAGAGGTGGAGTTTTTCATTGATCTACACCCAGGAACTGGACCTATTTCAATTGCGCCGTATCGGATGTCGCCATTGGAATTAAGCGAGCTTAAGGGTCAAATTGAAGGTTTATTGGAAAAAGGATTTATCAGACCAAGTGTGTCGCCATGGGGAGCTCCGGTGTTGTTGGTTAAGAAGAAGGATGGAAGTTCGCGCTTATGCGTGGATTATCGGCAACTTAACAAGGTAACAATCAAGAATCGTTATCCTTTACCACGCGTCGATGATTTGATGGATCAGTTGAGGGGAGGCGCGGTGTTTTCAAAGATAGATTTAAAGTCGGGATACCATCAGATTCGAGTAAGAGAAGGAGATATTCAAAAGACTACTTTCAGGACTCGTTACGGACACTATGAATATCTCGTGATGCCTTTTGGAGTTACAAATGCACCAGCAATATTTATGGACTATATGAATTGAATCTTTAGCCCATTCCTGGATAAATTCGTGGTGGTGTTCGTCGATGATATTTTGAGTTATTCAAAGGATGAAGAAGAACATGAAGAGCACCTACGCCAAGTTCTTGAAGTCTTACGCGAGAAGCAATTGTATGCCAATTTGTCGAAGTGCGAGTTTTGGCTAAAGAAAGTGAACTTCTTGGGACATGTGATAACAAAAGAAGGAATCACCATCGATCCGGCAAAGATTGAGACAATTCTTGCCTGGAAACAGCCTCAAACTATCACAAACATACGGAGTTTTGTCGGACTAGCAGGATACTACAGGAGATTTATTGAAGGATTTGCTAAGATTGTAGCTTCTTTGACACAACTCCCCAGGAAAGAATTAGCTGTTTGCATGGACGGAGAAGTGTGAGGAAAGTTTTCAGCTGCTTAAAGAAAAGTTGACAACCTCACAAGTATTGGTTTTGCCACAGCCGGAGGTACCATATGAAGTTTACTATGATGCATCTCACCAAGGTCTGGGATGTGTTTTGATGCAACACAAGAAAGTTGTAGCCTACGCCTCAAGGCAGTTGAAAACTCACGAACGAAACTATCCTACTCATGATTTAGAGCTTACTGTAGTAGTGTTTACGTTAAAGGTCTGGAGGCACTATTTATATGGATGCACGTTCACGGTGTTTAGTGACCATAAAAGTTTGAAGTATCTGTTCGATCAGAAAGAATTGAACATGCGTCAGAGAAGATGGATGGAGACTCTCAAGGATTTTGACTTTTCATTGCAGTACCACCCTGGAAAAGCCAATGTGGTGGCTGATGCATTGAGTCGGAAAAGTGTGTCAGTATCTTCAATGATAATGGCCAGAAAACAAGAGTTGTGGGAAGCATTTAGAGATCTACTCTTGGAAGTAGAGTTTGCACCAGGAATTTTAAAGTGTGGAATGATAACAATTTCGAGTGGTCTACTTGAAGAGATTGCGAACTTGCAAGATGACACATTGATCCAAGAAAAGAGGAATCTGATAGCGCAAGGTCAGGCAACTGAATTCAGGGTCGGACCAGATAATATTTTGAGATGTAATGGAAGAATTTGTGTACCGAAAGTTGCAGATATGAGAAGAGCGATTTTGGAAGAGGCTCATAAGAGTAAATTGAGTATTCATCCTGGAGCGACCAAGATGTATCAGGACTTAAAACAGAATTACTGGTGGCCAGGAATGAAGAGGGATGTAGCGGAATACGTATCGGCATATTTGATGTAACACCCCGAGTTTAAAACACAGCGCGGGTGCATTTTTTTTTTTAAAATTGATAATTAAATAAGTTTTCCCAAATTTATTTCAAAAGAATTAAAATAAAGTTCTTCGTAAAATAGTACGTTATAGATTAATCGATGAACGTAAACCAATCACTTCATCAGGATTATCACTAAGTACTTATCTTGGAAATTAGTTTTTAAACATTAATACATCCCAAAATATCATTGTCATAATATATCAACAGTAAATATCAGAGTACATGGTTCAGCGGAAAATAGTACAGAATTTCCAAAATAAGACAAATTACAATTTCAACCCAAAACCTAATACAATAAGTCTAACTGATCATGCGCTGAAGTTGCAGTAGCACGGATTCCCTCCGCATCCCACACAAGTCTCCTCTGACTCTGCAGCTTGCTTCGAGGTAACCTCCTCCTCTTCCTCGTCACACATAGAAGGGTCGGTCTCCTCCGAAGTCAAGTCAATACACACTTGTGGCCGCTTTGGCGGTGCCGGAATCTCGTAGCAGTCATCGGAAATCCTAGATGGATCCGGAATCTCAGTCGCTACTGGTCTCAACTCTTCACGCCTCTCTACCTCATCAGACTCATGTATCTCTCTTCCAATCACAGGATTGGGAGTCACCACTCCCAAAGTGGCCTTCGTCTCAACCCCTTCAGTAGGCTCCTCAGCATCGTCAAACACTCCGTGTGCCTCTAACACCAGGCGAGAAGGTACAGGGAAATCTATGCTCGCGTGAGTACGCTCTACGAAGTCTTCCACACCATCCGTTCTACTAGTCCGCTCTAGCCACCCCGTATAGGTCGCTCTGCTTGAGAGGGGGTCAAAAGCCCAAGCAGTGCGCGAGTAGCGGTCAAGGAAATTCAACGACGTTTCCGTCGTTCGGGTTCCCATGGGCGGCGTGGGTTTGGGAGGCATCTGAGGGCAAAGCCCAAAGTCCACAATATAAAGCAAGGGGTCACCAACCGAAAATAACAGATATCACATAGCATATATTGCACAACAACATGTATAATCATGGTATACATATGATGATGAGGAAATAATCATGCTCATTTGAAAATTGATAGTTTTCATGCCTTTTCAAAACAGCAGTCCATGATTATGAAATATGCGGTAAATACAAACACAAGTCAACAAAACACAATCATCAGTTCAGAATTTCAGATTCTGGACAGCACCCACACACAGTAATTTCCAACATTCATCATATAAATAATCATGACACAACGGTCAAATCCCTCAATATAATGCATATATGCTCATGCATAATTTTCTTGGAATCACCAAGGTGCAGTCGCTCGACAGACCAGCACATCTCAACGGCCCTCATGACCAGGGTGCAATTGCTCAACAGATCAGCACCAGTGCAGACGCATAACAGTCCAGCACATCGTGCAGTCACTCAACAGACCAGCACGTTTGACATCACCCAAGGTACAATCGCTCAACAGGTTAGTACCTAGTGCAGACGCTCAACAGTCTAGCACTCGTGCAATCGCTCAACAGATCAGCACGGGGTTGCGCATTTCAGGGTACAGATGCTCAATAGTCCAATACCAGTGCAGACGCTCAACAGTCCAGCACTTATATACCAAAGTACAATCGCTCAATAGATCAGTACTTAGTGCAGACGCTCAACAGTCCAGCACTCGTGCAATCGCTCAACAGATCAGCACGTGGTTGCGCATTACTCTGTGGCCCATCGCGGGTACCACTTGACTATGCAATGCATGAATATGCAGTGTTTCATTTCTCTAGAAACAGAATGCCAAACAGAAATTCATGCCTCTCAATCATATGTAAATATTTCAGCACAGTCATACATAACATCACAATCATGAATTAACAGTGGATTAATCCTTCACACTTTGAAATGTTTTCCCAACCTCTCAAAAATTCAGACACAAAATTAAAACTGGGATTTTTCAGAGATTTACGAATCTGTATTCGAATACAGCTCTTCTGTATTCGAATACAGAAGTCAAAAACAGTGTAGATTCACACTCTGTATTCGAATACCAGTATTCGAATACAGAGGCAGATTTCAGTGCATAAATCAACCTTTTTCATTACATCAGTAAATTTTTTAAAACTTCATCACCACTACTTCAAAATCTCATCAAAAGTTCCACTTTAACTCACCTTAACCTTCCCAGTATTCCCCAGACACTCAGGGTTTTTCAAAACATTCTTAAAACTTGAAATTTTCTGAAAACAAGAATCTTTATTCGAATACAGACTCCCTGTATTCGAATACAGAAGCAGGAATTGAAATTTAACATTCTGTATTCGAATACAGCATGGCTGTAGTCGAATACAGGAGTTCAACGTTTGAAAAATTCAGCCTTTTCTTCCAAGTCACTTAAAGATTTTCAAACATCTTTCTCTCCTCTTTAAAACCATTTCACAAACTTCTTTTCAAATCATTTAAACCTTCTCAGAGTTTCTCAACACTTCAAAACTCACATGACAGTGATTAAAACCTGTTTTTCTGGAAAACACGAATCTGTATTCGAATACAGCTTTCTTGTATTCGAATACAGAAGTTAAAAATTGAGTTTCTAGAAAAACTCGAATCTGTAGTCGAATACAGCATGTCTGTAGTCGACTACAGTTGCGATCACAGTGTTAAAACATCAAAATAGCATGCATGCATCACATAGCAACAACACACCAACAAAATGCATTTTGCATTTTAATGCTATTTTTCAAACAGTTTTAAGACATGCATTTTAATCATAACTAAAATGGCATGCAAACGTTTTCCAGCATTCACACAGAATGTAAAACACATATTTTACCAGTAAAACAACCAACAACAACTTATCAAAATAATCAGCTTTTCAACAAATGCATTTTCTCTCAAAATGTCATTTTCTAAAACAGCTTTTCATTTAAAAACAGAATTGAAAACAGCACAATTTATGGCCTTAATGCAGCTAAAAGATGGAAGGTGCCCTTACCCTTGTAGCGTGCTCTGCTATTTCTCTTTTTCCTGCTGCGTTCCCTTTTCTGCGTCCAAAAACGGTGAAGCTGTTCCCTGAGTTTTCTGCTACAAAATTGGGTTCTTTCTCTTCGTATTGAGGTGGGGATTAACTTTACTACTGGGGGTTTTCAGGTTTGAGGCTTGGATTCTCAGTTAATGGTGTTTGAAGGATTTTCCCTCTCTTAAATTTGAACTCGGGGAAAGGCAGAACAGAGGCAGAATGGGAGAAGTGGTGGAGTTGGTACATGCAATATGGGCAGTATGGTGGAAGGAATGGTGTTCTGAAATTACCATCCTTCTCACTCCTATATATAGCCTCTCAAGGTGCCACCTTACTTGCCACTTGTCTGATTTTCCAGCTCTTTAATTATCTTGCAATTAGCCACTTAATTCCTTACTTAATTGTCCAATTAATTTAATTACTTGAAATTAAATTAATTTAATTCTTCACCCAATAATTTTAATTCATCTTCCAAATAAATATTTATATATATATATATATTCACTTCAATCATACATATATTAAATATTTATAAAAATTCCCAAAATGCCCTTTACATTAATTCCAAAAATTAATATTTAAAATTAAGGGTCTTACATTTGACTTGTCAGAAAGCAAAAATGGAACATCAACGACCTGTTGGAATGTTGCAGCCTCTGGATATACCGGAATGGAAGTGGGACAACATTTCCATGGATATTATAACAGGACTTCCCAATACAAGGAAAAAGAATGATTCAATTTGGGTAATAGTGGATCGATTGACAAAGTCCGCACATTTCTTACTTGTAAGGACCACTTACAAAGTAGATAAGCTGACAGAAATCTACATCGCTCAGATTATGAGGTTACACGGCGTTCCATCGAGTATAGTATCGGATCGTGACCCAAAGTTCACATCTCATTTTTGGGGAGCGTTGCATGAAGCTTTGGGAACGAAACTGAAATTGAGTTCCGCTTACCATCGCCAAACAAACGGACAGACTGAGAGAACAAACCAATCCTTAGAAGATCTATTGAGAGCATGTGTGTTGGATGATAGAGGAAACTGGGATGAGGTGTTGCCACTGATTGAGTTCACTTACAACAATAGCTTTCACACAAGTATTGGAATGGCACCCTATGAGGCTTTGTATGGACGCAAGTGTCAGCCGCTTTTATGCTGGTATAAGGACGGAGAAAGTATGATTATTGGACCCGAGATGGTGGAACAGACTACAAAGAAAATCAAGAGAATACAAGAGAAAATGAAGAGTTATGCTGACCTTTGGAATTCCTTTGGAAAATCAAGAAAATGAAGAGAAAATGACAAGCGTCGCAGACCTTTGGAATTCGAGCAGGGTGATCATGTATTTCTAAGGGTCACGCCTACAACTGGTGTTGGCAGAGCTATTAAGTCAAGAAAGTTGACTCCGAAATTTATTGGACCATACCAGATTACTGCACGAATTGGACCATTGGCTTATCGAATTGCTTTACCTCCCATACTGTCCAATATTCACGACGTATTTCATGTGTCGCAGTTAAGGAAATACATTGCAGACCCGTCACATGTGATCGAACCAGATGCAATTCAGCTGAAGGATAACCTGTCATTGAAGTATTCCCTGTAAGGATTGAAGACAGGAAGATTAAACAGTTGAGGAACAAGGAAGTCCCACTAGTCAAAGTGATTTGGAATCCGACTACGGGAGACGCGACTTGGGAACTAGAGAGTAAGATGAGGGAACAATATCCTCAGTTGTTTATTAACATGTAGTTTCAAGGACGAAACTAATTTAAGGGGGGTAGTAATGTAAGACCTTTAAATTTAAGAATTAATTTATGGAATTAATATTAAGTGTATTTTGGGGATATTTGTAAAATATTCAATATATGTATGTTTTGAGTGAATATATATATATATATATATATATATATATATATATATAAATATTTATTTTGGAAGATGAATTAAGATTATTGGATGAAAAGTAAATTAATTTAATGACGAGTAATTAGATTATCGGGCTGCTAATTAAGGGATTATTGGCTAATTGCGACGAGACTGGTTAAATGAAGGAGGATCAGACAAGTGTGGGGTGAGGTGGCACCCACAAATGCCTATAAATAGGAATGAGGAGGCAGAGCAAAGGCAGAAAACCATACCTCCTCCATACTGCATGTAACAGTATTCCTTCCCTTCCCATTCTGAATTCTGTTCACGTTCAAAAAAAAAAAAAGGAAAGAGTTCATCAAAACTGAGATTATTTGAAAATCCAAGCACCAAAGCAGAAAACATCCAGTACAAAAGTTGTTCTCCTCATCAGTACGGAGCTAGAGAACCCACTTTCGTAGCAGTGAACGCAAAATGGGAACTTCGCCGATTTTTGACGCATAAACGTAAACGGGAGCAGGAACGCAACAGGGGTAAGGGCACCTTCCACTTTCTAGTATGCATTTTAGGGCTGTAAATGCACCTTTGATGTGTGATCATATTTGAGTTTCTGTTTTGAAAATCGAAACTGTTATGCATGTTGTCATAAAATGCGAAAAATGTATTATGTTGGTGTTTTAATAATATGTGATGTTTGCTGTTCTGGTTGTTACTTCAATGCTATTTTGTTTGTGTGGGAAAGCTGAAAAATTTTTTGCATGTTATTTTAAAGATGATCAAAATGCATGTGCATAAAATTGTTTTGTATGTTGCTATAAAATGTAAGAAATGCAATCTGTTGATGTTTTGAAGAGATGTGATGCTTGTTGTTCTGGCTGAATACATCAGTGTTGTTTTGTTATGTGAGAAAACTGGAAATTACTCTGCATGTTGTTTTGAGAATGCTCAAAATGTAAACGTTTGGAAATGCATGTTCTGTTTTGAGTTTGATATTCTGTTTGGGTGATTTAAGCAAAACTGTGATGTTGTTTTGGTGTTGGTGATTCTGTTTCTGTTATGGTGAAATAGTCTGGTGTTGATGATCCTGTTTTCTGTCATGTTGATGAAAATCTGGTGTTGCTGATGTTTTCAAAAGAAAAGGATTTAAAATGATGAATGTGCTTTTCTGGAAACTCTATTATTGATGAAAAATGTCTGGGTTTTGTGGTTTCCAAAAGAGGGGTAAAACTGTTTTGGGGTTGTTGGTTTTTCAAAGGAAACAGTTTGAAAATGTGTTGAAGTCTCAGGAAAAATTTCACTGAATTCAAAGGTGTATTCGAATACAACCTGCCAAGCTTCTGTTTTACTCAAGTTTTCGAACTTGTTATCGAATACGGGCCTCTGTATTCGAATACAGATGAAGGATTTTTGCTTCTGACTTAGCCTCTGTATTCGGCTACGACCCTGTCGTATTCGAATACAGGACTACAATTTTGCCACTGTATTCTCATCTGTATTCGACAACGACAATCTCGTATTCGAATATAGAATGCTGATTTTCACTATTTTAGCTTCTGTATTCGAATACAAGGGAGCATTATTCGAATACAGATTCGTGTTTTTCCAGAAATTCAAGTTTTAGCTTCTGTATTCGAATACAAGGGAGCTGTATTCGAATACAGATTCGTGTTTTCCAAATAATCAAGTTTCAGACACTGTCTTTTGAACTTTAAGTGTTGGGGAACATTGGGAAGGTTTGAAATGATTTAAAATGGAGTTTTGAAATAGTTTTGAAGAGGAGATGATGGGGTTCTTGAAAACCTTTAATGATGTTGGGAAAATGCTGAATATACACTATTTTGTCTTCTGTATTCGAATACAAGTATGCTGTATTAGAATACAGAGTGTTGAAATTGCAGTTTCAGCTCCTGTATTCGAATACAGATTCGTGTTTTTCAGAAAGCAAGAGTTTTAAACATTGTATTATAAACTTTAAGTGTTGGGGAGCATTGGGAAGGTTTGTGATGAATTAAAATGGAATTTTTGTGATAGTTTTGAAGTGGTGGTGATAAAGTTTTTGAGACTTTACTGATGTAGTGAAAAATACTGATTTGTGCACTGGGACTGCCTCTGTATTCGAATACCATGTTAATTGGTTGATGTTTTGAAAAGGCATACATGTCATGAAATTTCAAAATGAGCATCCTTAATTATCATCATTGTTATATGATATGCCATGGATATGTTTGTTACTGTGATATAAATGCTATGTGTTAATTGTTAATTTCGGTCGGTGACCCTTTACCATTATTGTGGAAAATTAGGCTTTGCCCTCAGATGATACCCAAACCCGTCCCACCGACGGTTACACTAATGACGGAGACGTCGTTAGTTTTCCTTGATATTCTCATACGGAGTATTTGTGGACAACACAGAGGGACGGACAGCTGGCTGAAGACGAGACTTGTAGAGGATGCGGTGGAGACCGTGCTACTTTAGCTTAGTGCATGATCAGACTAGACCTTTGTATAGGGTCTTGAGTTTGGGGAATGTAATTGGTTATTTTGGGAGTTATTGTATAACTTTTCCGCTAATATTTTTCCGCACTCTGATAGTATTTTGGTGGGTCCAGGATACAGCTATTGGATGTATCTTTATTTTGATATAATTTGAAGAATTAATTTCCAAAAATAATTTACTTAATTAATCGTGATGTAATTATTTAATTACGTTCATCGATTAAATTACGGCGTACTATTTTATGAAATAAATTAATGAAGATTTTACTTTAATTCTCCTTTGAATTAATAATTTTGAAAAAGAAAATTCCTTTATTTATTTTAAAAAGAAAAAAAAATACACTCGCGCTGTGTTTTAAACTCGGGGTGTTACAACTTCTCACGTTTTACTTGGGTGTTATTTTTAAAACATAAAAATGAAGCTTTCGAAGCATTCATTCATTTATGCAAAAAATTCAAAATGAAAAAACTAAAAGTTATCTCAGTGAGAAGTGATCACGAAGGTGAATTTGAAAATGAATCGTTCAAAACATTTTTTTGATAAAAATGGGATACCACACAATTTTTCTTGTCCAAGAACTCGTCAACAAAATGGAGTTGTGGAAAGGAAAAATAGAACCCTTCAAGAAATGGCTAGAACAATTTTGAGTGAAGCTAAAATTTAAAAATATTTTTGGGCTGAAGCTATCAACACAACTTGCTATGTGCAAATCGTGTATCTATTAGAATTTTTTTGAACAAAACTCCTTATGAGTTGTGGAAAGGAAGAAAACCCAACATTTCCTATTTTCACATATTTGGATGCTACTGTTACATTTTAAACAATAAAGAAAACTTGGGAAAGTTTGATCCAAAATATGATAAAGGTATATTTTTAGGATACTCCACATCGTCAAAATGATATAGAATCTATAACCTCAAGACTCAAAATATGGAGGAATCCATGCATGTTATTTTTGATGAGTTTGGTGACTTGTGCTTAGAAAACATGGATAAATACGAAGAAGATGAATGACTATCCTCTAATAATCAATGCTCAAATGAAGAGGACAATTCTGATCCAACCTCTCAGCAACCTCCAAGAGGATGGAAACTTGTAACACATCATCCTCCAGATCAGATAATTGGAAACACGATAGATGGTGTCAAGACCAGACAATCATTAAAAGGAAACTCAAACATCATTGTTATGATATCCCAAGTTGAGCCAAAAACAATTGATCAAGCAATTATTGACGAATCTTGGGTGAACGCTATGCTTGAAAAATTATCTCAATTTGAAAGAAACAAAGTTTGGGATCTTGTTCCAAATACTCAAGACAAAACCATCATTGGAACCAGATGGATTTTTAGAAACAAATTAAATGGGGATGGAGAAGTTACTAGAAATAAAGCAAGACTAGTAGCACGAGGATACAACCAATAGGAAGGAATCGACTATGATGAAACATTTGCACCGGTTGCTAGGCTTGAGGCTATCAGAATACTTCTTGCTTATGCTACTCATAAAGGCATTAAGCTATTCCAAATGGATGTCAAAAGTACCTTTTTAAATGGATTCTTAAATGCGGAAGTATTCGTCCATCAACCTCCTGGCTTTGTAAACAAGGAAAAACTGAATCATGTTTCAAACTCTCAAAAGGACTTTATGGCTTAAAACAAGCTCCTCGAGCTTGGTATGAGAGGTTGAGTTCATTCCTAAAAGAAAATGGATTTTCAAGACGACAAATTGATACCACACTCTCCAAGGAAACTCTTCAAGAGGATATGTTAATTGTTCAAATATATGTTGATGACATAATCTTTGGATCTATAAATGAAAAGATGTGCAAAGACTTCTCGAACCTCATGCAAAGTGAATTTGAAATGAGCAGGATGGGTGTAACACCCCAATTTTTAACAGCTCGAGTGTATTTTTTTTGCCAAAACAAATAAAAGAAATAAAAATAAAAATATCACTCAATAAAGTAATACGTCGTAATACAAAACCACAAAAGTAATTAAATAATTACATCATAAATATAACCAGTTAAAATAGTTTTGGGAATTAATATTCAAAATATACAAATAGAAAATACATCGGGGCTCTGAGATTAGTCAGACAACGCTCATACCCCTGGGGTATTCTTGGCAGACACCTAAGCAGAAGTGCTGCTCTCTCCCCCATGGTAACGTCAAAACAATTTGGATCATGGACCCACCAACATTAGTCATTGTCAAGGTACGTCATAAGTACAGTCATCCCAAAATGAAATAAGTACAAACACCAAAAACATTAGGGCCCTATACAACAAAAACTAATCTGATCATGCACTAATAACTACAATACCAAGGGTTACCACCACACTCTCCAAAAGTCTCATCCGACACAGTCACTCGCCTCGACGTGACATCCTCCTCCTCATCAGCCAAAGAAGGATCAGTCTCCTCCGAAGTCAGATCCACCCATGATATAGGTCGCTTCAGCGGCGCTGGAATCTCGAAACAGTCCTCTATCGGCCTAGACGGACCTGAAATGTCAACCCCCGCTAGTGTCGGTCCCTTGCCTTTCTCACCCTTTCTTGGTTCAGGCACCGCATCCCCTGCTACTACGGTAGGAGTCACCACACCTGCGGTGGCCTCCGTCTCAACTCCAACTGTAGGACCCTCTGCGTCTGTAAATACCCCATTCGCCTCAAGTAACAATCCTGAAGATACAGGAAAGTTGATCTGCCCGTGAGTGTGCTCCACATACGACACTGCCCCAACAATCCTACTAGTTCTCACCACCCTCCCCGTATAAGTAGCCTTGCTTGAGATGGGGTCATATACCCAAGCAGTCGGCATATGACGATCAGGGAAGTCTAACGACGTCTCCGTCGTCAGGGTAACCGTCAGTGGTACGAACTTGGGTATCATATGAGGGCAAAGCCCAATTTTCCACAATAATGTAAAGGGTCACCAACCGAAAATAACAGTTAACACTTAGCAGTTATGTCAAAAGACCACAATATATATATAGCAGTTCCAGCAAGATAACAACATTGACGAATTAAATATACCCACTTATTGAACATGTATAACACCTAAATTTTCGATGAAACAAAAGATTTAAAATACATATCATGTTGCAAGCCCAAGTACAATCAACAATTACCACAACCTATTAGGAACTTGAAATTTAAGGTACTTGCACATATCATTTCCACATATCAGAATCATAACAATCATCACTCGCATATCAAACACCCTAATGCAATGCTTATATTCCCGTGCACATGATTCTGGAATTTCCAGGACAAAACCAAAAACCAAACCCTCCTCGAAGGGCGTAAATCATAATTGTACCGCCTATCACAGGCCTTAGTACTAATTACCATGGTGCAGTCTCCCACGGACTAGCACGATTTACTTAGAGTGTAGCCTCTCACAGGCTCTACACATAAGTTAAATCCTCGTAAGGATAAGATGGACCATCAAATCACGTGGAACCACCCCGTAGCCCATCATGGTCACTACTTAACTTTATAGGTGCAGTCTTTCACGGACCAGCACGAATTACTTTGAGTGTAGCCTCTCACAGGCTTTACACATTAGTTAAATCCTTGTAAGGATAAGATGGACCATCTGATCACGTGGAACCACCCCGTAGCCCATCACGGTCACTACTTAACTTTGTGGCCCATCACGGTCACCTCTTAACACCATGGCCCATCGCGGTTACCACTGACACTGTGACCCATCACGGTCACCACAAGCTATGAAATGCATGAGCGTACTCTGTCTCTTTTCACCATAATCCTTAAGTAAATGCAGCTATTAAAATATTCCCCATTTTTAATACTCATATAACACTAACGATTTTTTTCAAACTTATCACAGAGCATACTCAAAACATTTTTTTTTCTCGATAAAATTCATAATACACATATTATCAGTTATGAATACATAATCACATCAAATTCAATTTCCACAATTCCACTCCTCAATCACACATAAATCACCTCAACTTAATCTCCACAAAGTAATACTATACGATGTTAACTTAACAGTAAAAGAATATATCTTCTCAGTCAAACATTGTCATTTATAATTTTATTGTAGTATTGTTTTTTTTTTGTATACTACTTTTTTGCATTGAAAATTGTCTCTCTACAATATCCACATCAATTTCTTGTATTTTTTAGAGCTGGTTTTAAGATTTTAAGTTCAACCGGGAACCGGGAGGGTTAAACTGGACTTTTCCCATTCATATATTGTAGGCAAATATGTAACAATATATTGAAAGGATATGATATCCATTTATTAAGCATACAAAAAATAATGTAAAAAAAATTATAATAATGATATTATAAAATTTGTAATATTTAGTAATCCCACAATTCAATGTTTTAATATTGAAAATTTACTTAAAGCCGACAGAACAGGATCAAACTCATCTCTTGGTGATGACTGGCAAGCCATGTGCCTACTAGTACAGTGCACATATCACCAATAAATACATGCTTAAAATCAATGAGCTATTTGAGCAGCAATCTATGCGTTGAAAATCTATTTGCATTGTGGATATTAGTTTTCATTGTAAAAATGAAATTTGGGGAGTGAATATAAATTGACCAGGGGATGGATGGTAAGCTTCACATACGCTAATTTCATAAGTTTTTTAAAATAAACTTTAAATAAGCTAAGTTCAAACGCTCCTTCAGTTGAAAACCAAAAGTTAAATTGGCAGTTTAATAGAGGTTAAGATTTAAAAAAACAGAATGTTACACTTAGTTTTTCAACTCTAAACAAATGCAACATTCAGAAAAAGGTATGTACGCCGATTATTTAGATATTGTGCAAATAAAAATACAAACTCTAACCATATTAATTTCACACTATAACTCTTTGCTCAAACTCTTTAACTTAGTTAAAATTTAAACTTTTTCACAACTTTAAGAACTCTAATTTTTCTTGTAAAATTTCAACTTCAGCTCAAACTCATTTACTTGAGAATAACTCATTACATAACTCCAAACACAACAACAATCAATCTCTTAAATCCAACCATTACTTAACAACAGTGATCACAACAACAAAATAACAATAACATCTTCAACAACAACAAGAACATCTTTAACACAACAACATAGCAGCAACATCATCAACAACAATATCACAACAACAATGACATCTTTATCAATAACAACTCATCAATAACGTTTTCAGCAAAGATAGCACATTAATCATCCATCAAACACACATATAGAGTTCCTAAATGCAAACTAAAAAGTTGGAAGGAGCCTCTTACCTTCGTTACGCTTTCTCAACCATTTTCGTTACCGCGATCAAATACGGCGAAACTCTCATTCGCGTCGTCACTACCAAAGTTAGCTTACTAGCACCACAGTGAGGAGTGGAGTAACATTCCCTCTTCACATTTCTCGAATGGAAGCTTAGATTTTGAAGTAATCTAGGATTTGAGTTTGGGTTTTTTTTTCTTGCTACCAACACAAACAGAAAAGAAAGGAGGAGAAAAAGTATGGTGCGCAGGTAGGTAGGAGGAAGGGTTTTCCTTTTCTCTTTTTGTTTTGCTTTCCTCTCACATACATGTGTATATATATATATATACATACTACTTCCCACCTACTATGTATATATGTATATATATATAATCAAGATTAACCCACAATTATCTAAATGTCCTCACACACATTACTTCACTCACATCTCAAACTATTTTGATAAAATATTTGCCCTCGTCGCAACTCTACTGACAGATAAAATGCCCGATATTAAATTCCTCGTAATATAATTAAATTCTTCCTCGACAAATAATTTTAGTCGTCCTCAAAATATATATAAATATATACAAATATATACAAATATTAATCATACTACAACATCTCAAAATATATTTTTGGTATTTAATTCGTAAAATAATTTAAAATTAAGGGTCATACAATGGGAGAGCTAAAGTTCTTTCTTGGTTTACAAATTAAACAATTGAAAACCGGCATCTTTATTTTTTAAGAAAAGTACACCAAAGACCTTCTAAAAAAATACAACATGAACCTAGCCAAAGTTATGAGCACTCCTATGCACCCATCCTCCACGCTCCACAAAGATGATGAGGGAACTCCCATATTTGAAAGGAGTACAGAGGAATGATTGGATCATTATTATATCTAACAACTAGTAGACCAGACATAGTATTTGCAGTTGGTCTTTGTGCTAGATTCTAATCATCACCTAAGGAATCACACCTAATTGCCGCAAAAAGAATAATCAGATATCTGGCAGGGACAACTAAAATTGGAATTTGGTATAAAAAATGTCCAATTCTTGATCTTACAGCCTACTGTGATGCAAACTATGCAAGAGACAAAGTAGAAAGATAAAGTACAAGTGGAGCTCTTCCTCGTCCATCCACATCATCCTCATCTGACGATTCCTCCCCTTCAAAATAGACTACAAAGCTCCGACCCCATACTTTTTTGTTGTTGACAAACTTAGGGGGAGATAGATTATATACGCTAAAAATTGTCAACGTTTAGGATAAGAGGATGCTTTTTGAACCATATTTTGTAATATCTATATTTATTTAATATGAAGTATTATGTTGGTTCAAAAATTAATTATCTCAAACTGTTATGCATATATTGAGGGCGAACATGTTTTTAAAAGAATTTAGAATTTTTTAAAACTATGCATATGTTAAGGGCATTATGACAAAAAGCACCAATACAATTTTTTCAAATCATAATTTGAAGAAATGTTGTCATCATCGAAAAGGGGGAGATGGTTGAGAAAAAATCTCTTTCAAATATTTTAATGATAACAAAATTTTCTCAAAGATTATGATTATGTCTATAATATAATGTGTGCTTTTGAGTGGTTTTTAAAAGAAAAAACAGGTTCATTCTCACAATGATCCAAAAAGGAAAAGAGCTAAGTCAAAGTGAACACAACCTCCAAACTAGAGGACAAACCAATAGAGGTCAAAGCCTTAAACCTCCAATCAAGAGGATGGAGATATACTACAACAAAAATGACTCTATGACCATGTCAAGGAAGATGATTATGTATCTAAAGACAAATAAAAAACAAAAGCAAAGAATCAAAAAGAAATCATAAGAAGAGGATCAACGAAAGAGGACAAACAGAATAAACTTCTAGGTCTATTCATCCTCCTACGAAGGAAATAGCCAATTGTACCAGTTTATGAAAAAGCATTGTCCTTTACATGAAAAGCAAGATTGTACTGTTCTTAGAAAAGAAAAAAGTCAAAAGTACAAGTCTTATCTCATTGAAGAAAAAAGATTAACCTCCAAGGACAATCGTTGAAACTCATCCTCCTACGTGCAAAGCAGTACAAGGAAAAGTTGAATGGCATTTTAGTAATTGAAATCAAATATCATGGATGATTAAACTCATATCCAACGGTCATAAGGCACCTTGTCTTGAGAAAGAAGTCTCATCACTTCTATAAAAGGAAAGGAACTCTTCATCTTTCAATAGACATTCACTCATACAAAAGAAAAGATCTCACAACTAAGAAGAGCAACATCATCCTCTCTTAGAACTTTCTACTGTTTTAAACTATATCTTTAAGTCCATCCTCTTAGAATGTTCAGCAATAGAGAAAATCACAATATCATCTAAATCACTCATATTGTATATTCCAAGTTAGTGTTAACTTGGTAATAGTTGTAATCCAAGAGGATAATATTGTGCAAGCCTAGTGAGGCTAAATAATATACACAAAGAAAAAGAGTCCTAGAGGAGGACATGGCATTTTTGAACATTAGTGAAACTCACAAGTTTTTGAAGAACTGGACGTAACCCATTTTGGGTGAACCAGTATAAATATGTGTGTCTTGTTTCTACTTTACTCATTCTACTTCTTGATTTATTACTTATACTCTTTGCTAATCATCATCTCGTAGAGGATACATAGATTTCATAGAAAAATTTTGAAACACTAATATCCCTATTCAACCCCCCCCCCCCTTCTAGTGATATTTTAGTCACTTCTTATAAAACATTGTCCAACATAGGGCCAAGTCAACCTTTGTTAAGGTGTAACACAAACTTTAAAGTAATACTTCGGTAAAAAAGAAAGGTATTTTAATGCTAATAATACCATTTTATGATGATTTTAAATGACTTTTACTTGTTTTTTAGATGTAAAATTTTATAATTAAATAGATCAACTATTGTATTTTTTACACTTGTGATGTCTCTTTTTTTTTTTAACCACTTGCGATGCCTTTCAATTGTTATACTTTATATATAATTTTTAACACATTATAATTTAATTAGTATTCATATTACTAATTTATGTTTTTATTTACTTCGTAGTTACTAAGATATTTTTCATTTTTATTTTATTGCTATTTCAAAAAAAAAATACATCAATTGTTGTACCTTTTTACTCGTGTGATGTCTTTAAGTTGTTATAGTTTATATATTTTGATATTTTTTATGCCTAAATATACTGAAAAATTATATTTTGTTGAAAAACCTAAATCTCTTGCTTAATGATCTTGGGTCTTAAGTTTACCTTGATATAACATATATAATATATGTGTGTAGCAACATTCATAGCATCATATTAATATTTTATTTATAAACTTTTTTTGATATATTTGTGATGAATCTCTTGCTTCCACAAAATTTTATTAAGGTAAGCTAATGTAAGTTAATATATTAACATAGGTGTCAACCAAATAAATGTAAGTACTACTTTAAACAAATTTTAAATGTCAAAATTTATAATCAATATAAAGGTGTGTGTTGTAATGTAAACATAAAAAAGATAAAAAGAAAAAGAGATAAATAAAAGGGGATATTTTGATATTGTGTGATATATATAATATTGCAAAAAAAGAAGTAAAAATGAAGAAGGATTGAAAACAAAAGAAAGTGAAGAGATAAATGAAAAATAGCATATCAAAAGAAAAAACAGAAACAAATAGAAAAAAAAATCTCTTAGTATTACTTAACAAAAAAATATTAGTAAAAGAACATTTTGATAAGTGTGAAGTAAATAAAAACATAAATTAGTAATATGAATAATAAATACTTTTTGATGAAAATGAATAATAAATACTTAATTCAAATGATAAATTATTTAGAATTACAAAATTACCATTAAATTGAGAAAAAATTTATCTGTACAAACTTTATAACTTTTATATTTAAAAATACTATAATGTTTTTTTATTTTATTTTAGTGGTTGGTGAAATCATTAAAAAAATTACGTAACTTTTCAAAATAAAGTAACGTAAGAAACTCATATCGCTTAAATAAATGATGACAGTGGTAGAAGCAAAAAAAATTATCCAAATACATAGAAACATATTAGGAGAATGATTATTGACACAGAGTTCAAAACTATAAATGCAAAAAGAAAGTTATTGTCTATTGTTAAATGTAATTTTAGTATATGCTTTGTTATCTTTAATTTTTTTATCATCAAATGTAAGTGTTTAATTATTAGAGAGAATGAGAAATGTCAGTGGTTAAGATTGAACTCTAAACCACTTATAATATTCATTCCAATTCAAACCAGTAAATTTGACTTCATCATTAAAACTTGATTTTTACATAATGAAAAGAAGTATTTTAGCTTAACATTTTTATCAAACATTTTTCTTTTGAATACATCAAACTTATTTTTAGAAGAAAACATTTAACCATTAATAATTTTTTTTTTTTATAGTTATGGAGATAATAAGTTTCTTTTGAATACATTAAACTTATTTTTAGAAGAAAACATTTAACCATTAATAATTTTTTTTTAAAGTTAGGAAGATAATAAAGTTTGAATCTAGTACCTCAAACATAATATACACTCTTAGAGATGTAAACTTAGTTACAAGTTTGTTACTCAAATTAGAAATTAGTTGTTCTAATTTAGGTATATAAGTTTCATTATACCTATTATAGTAATTATCGTTCTTATTTGATGAATACAAAAGTTATTTATTTTCTTCTCTTTCATGTTTAATACGAAGATTTTGCATATTCGATTATGGTATTAGATATATAATTATTCAATTACTTTCTTTCTTAATATTTTTTTGAGAAAATTTTCATTAAAGCTTAATTGATTTATTTTTTCTTTTTCATTTCATTTTTGAACAATTTGTTCATTGTCATCTCCTTCTCCCTCAAATTGCAAGTTAGAATTATCTCATACTTATAATGATAAAATAAAATAATATCATAAGAAAATGGGTATTAAGGGCAACATATTTGCCAACAAAATTTTACCAAGACTTAAAATTTCTTAAATGCTTTGATATCAACCTTGTTTCAACATCAACAACTTTCATCAAGCAAGAAAAAGATGGAGTTAAGTGCATTTGTTGAAGAATTTTCAAGAACATCAACAACATTTGGTGACAAAATTCTTTCTTTTGAGCCAAATTATAACATTTTTTTTAAATACAAGCAAAGATCTTGCATTAAGGTGTAGACTCGATTCACCACATACTACAAAAAGGGAAGAAGTAAGATTGCATTATATTTCAAGCAAAGAATAAATTTTCCAAAATCTTTTAGCCGATGTATTTAAGCCATTTTAAAAAAATACCCAGTTTGTTTCAGGCATTTCAAATTCCTTTAGTTAATGTATTTCAACCTTTTTCATTGTATTTATTTATTTATTTATTTATTTTACTGCATTTGTGTTATTCATCTCAAACTAGAAGTGTCACGAAAACCTTTTAAGTTGCAGAAGATATTAAAAATGTAAACATAGTTATAAATTAGTTACTTTAGTTAGGTGTAAGTTTATTTATTTATTTTTTTGAAATAACCAATAAATATATTAAATAAAAGAGTTCCGAGCACAACATGTGTCAGAACCAAACAAACAAGAAGTTATACAAAATATCCTCAATCATACAAAATGAAAACAGAGTAAGAATGAACCCTCGAGCTTAAATTACATCACCCAAGAATCATCTCTAATAAAATGATAAAGAGTACAAGGGATTTGAAGGTGCAAACACGAGAAGGGGGTTGAATTGTGTTTGTCAAACTTGAATTCTTTTGTTGTTTTGTTGAATGTTGATGCGAATTATTTGATGAATAAGTAACCAGACTTAGCAGCGGATATTAACAACATAAAATCACAACAAATTATCCTGGTTCACCATTAACTTGGCTACATCCAGTCCCTTCATTCCGAAGGCTTTAATCCACTAATTCAAAACACTTTGAATTACAACACCTGACCCTCCAAGTCAGTCTCCCCAAACAGTCTGACAACCCCAGACTTTTGAGGAACAATAACAACACCTTGACCTTACGAGTCAAGTCTTCTCCTACCAATCTGACAACCCCAGATTGAAGAAGGAATCTACACCTCTAACGGGTTTGACTACAAAGGTTTGGAACTCTGCAAAGTTGCTTCTGGAAAGCTGATTGTTGCAACGACTTCCACACTCTTTTGTTGCTTCTAGAAAGCTGATTGTTGCACTGACTTTCACTCTCAAAAAATCACTTAGAGAATATTTCTTTCGCACTCAAGTGTTTCTCTCTTTTGAACTCTCAGATGACTTTGAATTGTAGCTTGAGTTCTTGTGCTTTTCAATGCCTAATGTTGCTGCCTGAAGCCTTCTTTTATAGCTGCAATTAGGGCTTTGTCCAAGCTTAAATTCAAGATAAATCTTGCTCAGATTTCCTTTGAAAATTCTGTTGGCCAATCCTATTTCTCTTAATTTCAAAACATATCTTTTAGCTTCATATTGCATTTGAAAATTCTGTTGACCAATCCTGTTTCTCTTAATTTCAAACCGTATCTTTTAGCTTCAGATTTCTTTCGAATTTCCTTCAAGTCTTCAGTGATTTTTGAATGAAATCCCCTTAATACTTTGATCACATTTCTATCGAAATTCAATTAAATCTTCTTTGAATTTTAATTAAGTCTTCACTGATCTGCATCATGATTTAAATTCTGGACTGTATGATATGCTGATCTCGACCAACTCTGGACCATGTGATCTGATATGCACCCTTCTATGATCTTCTGTTCTGGATCATGCTTTCTTCTGGTCTGGAACAAGTCTGGGCCAAGTCTGACTTATGTTTCCTTTTGGTTTGGACCAAGTTTCCTTCTGGACATGCTTCCTTCTGGTCTGGACCAAGTCTCCTTCTGGACTCTGCTTCCTTCTGGTCTGGACCAAGTTTCCTTCTAGGCTCTGCTTTCTTCTGATCTGCGCCAAGAATAATATCTTCTAATGATGTCATTGTTTCTTCCCATTGATAATATCCTCTAATTGATGATATCCTCTGATGTTTGCCTTTTGATTCTTGCTTCTGATGGGATCCTGTAGTGATATCCTCTGGAAGTATCTTCTGGTATCATCTGGAGGTATCCTCTGGTGATATCTTCTGGCCGAATCTTCTAGTGGCATTTTTATCTTCTGGTGACGTCATCCTCTGATAACATCTTCTACTTCTGATGTGTATCTTCTGGAGGTATCTTCTGCTGACGTCATCCTCTGGTGTATCCTCTAGTGACGTCTGTTGGAACCAAGTTGGTTCTAAGTACTTAGGATTTTGATGCTTACAAAAGCACTACATGTAAACTTATTTTGTACTTTGAATTATCACATTAAATTCCACCAGAAGATGAAGTTTCCAGAGGCAGAAGATGAAGACACCAGAGGCAAAAAATGAGTAATCAGAAGATAAAATCAGACTAGAGGATACACCTCTAGAAGTCACCAGATAATGCATCTAGAAGGTACCAGAGGATGCATCCTGAAAGCATCAGAGGATACACCGGGATGTCAAAACACCACCAGAGGATATCTTTCCTGGCCCAGATCAGAAGGAAGCAGAGTACAGAAGGAGATCTGGACTACACCAGAAGCAAGCCTGCCAGTGGGAGACTTGTTCCAGACCAGAAGGAATCAAAAGTCAGATTTAGTCCAGAAGTTATTATGACCAGAATATAGCTTGGCAGTGAAATGATAATCAGTCCAGACTTGATCCAGACTTGATCAGAGCATAAATTAATTAGCCCAGAACAAGATATTTAATTCAGATTTGGCCCAGACCAGAAGGTAGCATGGTTCAGAGTATGAAACAAAGTCCAGACAAGAAGAAATGATGTCCAGATTTAATCCAGACCTGATCCAGATCAAGAGGTAAATGTCCAGAATTAAATATCCTTTGTCCAGAGTTAATTTCTGTTCAATCTAGGCCCAGTCCAGAATTGGTCCAGATCAGATGGAAGATGTTCAGATCAATGGTCCAGATTTAAGCATCATGGACCAATATTGGCCGAGATCAGAAGATCAGACCATATGGCCCAGTGTTGGCCGAGATCAGAAGATCAGAACGTGTGGTCTAGTATTGGCCGAGATCAGAGGATCACAGCAGATCAGATTCAAGTCTAGAGTGGTCGAGATCAGAAGATCATAAAGTGTGGTCCAGGGTTGGCCGAGATCAGAGGATCATAGCAGATCAGATTGTATGGTCCAGATGTGGACGAGATTAGAAAATCAAATGGTCCAGATTTAATCATGATGATAATCAGTGGAGACTTGCTTAAATTTGATCAAAGTATTAAAAGGATTTGATACAAAAAAAAAAAATTGAAGTCTTATGGGAGTTCAGAAGCTATTGGCGGGAAGAAAGATTTGATCCAGAATTAATTAAAGATAGGATTGGCCAAAGCTATTTTCGAATGCATATCTGGAGCTAAAAAGATATGTTTTTTATTTAAGAGAAACCCGATTGGCCAAGGTATTTTTGCAAGAGAATCCAGCAAGATTCAGCTCGAATTTAAGCTTGGAAGAGACCCTAATTCACATCTATAAAAGGAGGCTCAAGACTGAAGACTCAGTATCGAAAAATCATAAAAGTGTCATACACTTCCAAAAGCAAACACTCAAGTTTTCAGTGAGGTTAATTGTGAGTTCCAGCTTTCCAGAAGCAAGCACTCGTGTTTTTCTTTCCCTTGTGTTAGATCTAAGTTGTTGAAGTACAGTCTACAATATGAGGGAGTCAGAAGGGTAGCAGATTACTTAGCAATTAGATTCAAGGCATTGTAATTCCTTCTACAATATGGGGTTGTCAGATTGGTAGGAGAAGACTTAACTTGAGAAGTCAAGGTGCTGTATTCCTCAAAAGTCTAGGATTGTTAGACTGTTTGAGAAGACTGACTTGGAGGGTCAGTGGTATTGTTGTAATTCAAGGTTTTGAATTAGTGAAATCCTTCAAAGTGAAGGGACTAGACGTAGCCTCGTTAACGATGAACCAATATAAAATTTTGTGTTTTTATTTTTACTTTATATCCGCTGCTAACTCTGTTTGATTCATACATCAGGTTTTGTTATAAAACTGCAAAAACAGAAAAAGTATTCAAGTTAGTCAAACACAATTCAACCCCCCTTCTCGTGTTTGCACCTTCGATTGGTATCAGAGCTCGGTCTCAAGGCTGAGCACTTAACAGTGTTTGAAGAAAGGTCCAAGGGGTCAACAACATGGCAGAATCCAAAGATGATTTTGGAGGCAACATCAACAGACCACCACTGTTTGATGGAGACAGTTTTGAGTATTGAAAGGACAGAATGAGAAGTTTTTTCATATCTCAAGATCCTGAATTATGGAAGCTGGTAGTCAAAGGATACACTGCACCTATTGTTCAAGGAGATCCAACTAAAGAACTGGACATGGAACAAATATGAAACCAGATCAGAGCAAAGCATACAAACTGCATCACAAAGCCAGAACCATCATGATCAGTGCCATCACATTCAAGGAATTTGACATATGCACAGATAAAGAAACAGCAAAGAGCATATTCGACAGTCTGGTTCGGACCTATGAAGGAAGCCAGCAGGTTGAAGAAGCAAGGGCTAACAGACTAATCAAACAGTATGAGATGTTCAAGATGGAAGATGATGAAGACATTGATGGAATGTTCTGTAGATTCCAGACTCTGATATCTAGATTGAAGGTCTTGAAGAAAAGCTACACAACAGCAGATCATGTCAAGAAGATTCTAAGAAGCTTACCAACCAAGTGGAGACCAATTGTTACTGCAGTTCAGCAAGCCAGAGATCTGAATAACTTAAGACTTGAAGATCTGATCAGCTCATTCAAGTCTCATGAAATAGAACTGCAAGCAGATGAACCAAAGAAGAAGAAGAATCTGGCCCTGAAGTCAAAACATAAGAAAGCTACAAAGGCAGCATCAGAATCAGAGGATAGCGACAGTGACTGTGATGATATGGCTTACTTAACCAAACAGATGGTTAAGATCTGGGAAAACAGGAAGAGAAGAGGTTCAAGAAGAAACATAACAGCAAAGGAAAGGAAGAATCTGACAAGAAGAGCATCATCTGTTATGGATGCCATGAACCTGGACATATTAAGTCAGAATGTCCAAATCTGGTAAAAGACAAACAGCACAAGAAGAGTTCCAGATTCAGAATGAAGGGTCTGATGGCTTCCTGGATGTATTAGAATCAGAAGAGGAATCGTCTGATGAAGAAGAGGCAGAAACAACAATGATGGCACACATCAGGTCTGCCTCTGGACTTCATAAAGGCACAGTTTCAGGAAGGAAAGCAGGCAGAAGGAATAATGATCAAAGCAGTCATTCAGGCAAGTCTGGAAGCACATCAGAGGAAGCAATTCTAGCTCTGATGGCTCATACCAACTCAAGTTCTGGATACAGCTCAGGCTCTGGAACAGATTCAGAAGATGAAGACAATGAGGTATTTTCTGATCTCACTAAATCTAAATTAATCGATGCTGTAAAAGACTTTTTAAATGCAAACAATAAGATGTCTTTAAAACTAAAAACTCTTAGGGAAGATAAGAAAAATCTGACCAAAGAAATCCAAGTTTTAAAGAATCAAAATTCTGAGTATGCAACTGAAAACAAGGATTTTAAAACTGAAGTTGCAAGACTCAAATCTGAAACCAAACTCTCAAAAGTAATGTTTGTTCCACTTCCAAAACTGTTTGTTAATCTGATATGCGTGAGAAATTTTTTCAAAACTTTATTTCTAATGGAATGGAAAGAAGTAAATATGCATCTATGATTTATGGAAACAGTAACATTGGAAAGAGAGGTCTTGGTTCTACAGAAACTATTGCTGAAACTAAAACTGTTCATTTTGATGTTATATGTATTGTTTGTGCTAAGAAAGTTCACTCTGAATAATCTTGTCCAATGGTAAAATCTGAACAAGATCAGAGAGCTGTTAAAACTAACAAACCTGGACCCAATCAGTTCTGGGTACCAAAAGATCAAATTGTCTATGTTGCAGATATTCTAAGCAACCAGAAGGAGACACCAACAATGGTGCCTGGACAATGGATGTTGGCAATGCACAAGCAGAAGAAGGTTTATGTTCCAAAATCTATCAAACAGAAGCCAATTGACTCTGGTAGAAGAAGAACTGGTCAAAACAATACCTATCAAAACTAGAACCAGAATCATAAGAGGAACAGGAAATATCAAAGAAATCACACATATCACACGAATCAGAATAGGAACTAGAACCAGAACCAACGCTGGAACCAAAATCAGAACAGGAACTGGAATCAAAACCAGAACTGGAACCAGTATCAGAGGCACAGGAACTGGAAACAGAACCAACACTGAAACCAAAATCAGAATCGGTACCAGAACCCAAACCAGAACTAGAACAAGAACGAGTATAAGTATCAGAATCAGAAGTTCAGCCATAAACAGTAGAATCACACACATCAGCTTCAGTGTTACCAGAAGAGGTTTTTGTGATTCCAACTATGCTGGAGACAAGCTGGAAAGGAAAAGTACAAGTGGCAACTGCACTTTCTTAGGTGATAATTTGATCTCTTGGTCAAGCAAAAGACAAAGCACCATTGTTATGTCAACAACTGAAGCTGAGTATATATCAGCAGCAGGATGCAGCTCAAAGTTAATCTGGATGAAACACCAACTTGAATATTACAACATCTTTGAAACCAATATCCCTTTGTTCTGTGATAACACTTCAGCCATAAACCTAACCAAGAACCCGATCTTACACTCTAGAGCCAAACACATTGAAATAAAACACCATTTCATTAGGGACCATTTCATTAGGGACCATGTTCAAAAAGGGACTTTAAGCATCCAGTTTGTGGACACTGATCATCAATGGGCTGACATCTTCACCAAAGCATTACTTGAAGATAGATTCGAGTTCATCAAGAAGCATCTCAACATTATCTCCATATCTGACTAGCTCAAGTAGTCTTCATAGAAGTTTTTAATTTTCTTGTAATTTTAATTTATGTCTTTTATTTTTTTGTTTTTAATTTATGTACTTTGTAAAGAGAAAAACAAAAAATACAAAAATAAGAAGGACCTCGTTTTTGGCTGATGACAAAAAGGGGGAGAGAGAAAAAAGAGAAATAAGTAGAAAAGGAGAGATAAAAAGAAAGGAGGAGCGAAAAAGAAAGAGGCCCAGTCCAAAATTGGTCCAGATCAAAGGGAAGATGTTCAGATCAATGGTCCAGATTTAAACATCATGGACCAGTATTGGTCGAGATCAGAAGATCAGACCATATGGCCCAGTGTTGGCCGAGATCAGAAGATCAGAACGTGTGGTCTAGTATTGGCCGAGATCAGAGGATCACAGCAGATCAGATTCAAGTCTAGAGTGGTCGAGATCAGAAGATCATAAAGTGTGGTCCAGGGTTGGCCGAGATCAGAGGATCACAGCATATCAGATTGTATGGTCCAGATGTGGACGAGATTAGAAAATCAAACGGTCCAGATTTAATCATGATGATAATCAGTGGAGACTTGATTAAATTTGATCAAAGTATTAAAAGGATTTGATTCAAAAATAAATTGAAGTCTTATGGGAGGTCAGAAGCTATTGGCGGGAAGAAAGATTTGATCCAGAATTAATTAAAGACAAGACTGGCCAAAGCTATTTTCGAATGCATATCTGGAGCTAAAAAAATATGTTTTTTATTTAAGAGAAACCCGATTGGCCAAGGTATTTTTGTAAGAGAATCCAGCAAGATTAACTCGAATTTAAGCTTGGAAGAGACCCTAATTCACATCTATAAAAGGAGGCTCAAGACTGAAGACTCAGTATCGAAAAATCACAAAAGAGTCATACACTTCCAAACGCAAACACTCAAGTTTTCAATGAGGTTAATTGTGAGTTCCAGCTTTCCAGAAGCAAGCACTCGTGTTTTTCTTTCCCTTGTGTTAGATCTAAGTTGTTGAAGTACAGTCTACAATATGAGGGAGTCAAAAGGGGTAGCAGATTACTTAGCAATTAGATTCAAGGCGTTGTAATTCCTTCTACAATCTGGGGTTGTCAGATTGGTAGGAGAAGACTTGACTTGAGAAGTCAAGGTGCTGTATTCCTCAAAAGTCTAGGATTGTTAGACTGTTTGAGAAGATTGACTTGGAGGGTCAGTAGTATTGTTGTAATTCAAGGTTTTGAATTAGTGAAATCCTTCAATGTGAAGGGACTGGACGTAGTCTCGTTATCGGTGAACCAGTATAAAATTCTGTGTTTTTATTTTTACTTTATATCCGCTGCTAACTCTGTTTGATTCATACATCAGGTTTTGTTATAAAACTACAAAAACAGAAAAAGTATTCAAGTTAGTCAAACACAATTCAACCCCCCTTCTCGTGTTTGCTTGCACCTTCAACGTCATCCTTTGATTTTTGACATCTTCTGATTTTTCATTCTTCTAACAAAATCTGATTTTCATAAAATACTTTTGTTAGCATCAAAACTTTAATTGAAAGAACCAACTTGGTTCCAACAGAATTTGACCACCCTAGATGATAGTTATAACCAAAGCTTTTTCCTTTGTATTTGAGCCAACACCAGCTAAGCAACTTAACTTGCGCCTGCATGCAAATTCCATCAAACGATTCTTGAGAAAAAAAATAATATGGTTCCTCATTTTCCACACAAGCCAAACAATTAAGATTAAAAATGGTATGTCTTTTTGTTCTAGAAATGCCCAATCCACAAAACTCTTGAGCATGGGTTATGACAACATTAGAAAAAGCCCTTTGAATACCTAAACATCCAAGCAATAACTCCCAATGCATAAAATAGAGGAACTATCATCGATGTCGCGAGACAACAAGTTATCTTTTGTGGGTAGCCTATTTTGCAAAAGTCGTCAATCAATGAGCGAAACCTTTAAGGGCACCATCTTGTTCCACACAATCTCCCACGAGTTGGACAATTCTTCATCAGAGTTCTGCATCAAACAAAGATACATCTCTTTAATAGAATATGTGTCATTGTGTATTTGTTCCATTGTCACGCATCAGTAACCTCAACTTGTAAATGAACAAAAGCAAACACAACAAATCCACCAGTAAATTATCTTGTCGCTAAAACTGATTACGACACCAACTCGATCCACCCAAGTTTCCCAACATGCACATATCACCCATCATATCACCCACCAAAACAAAATATCATCCCGTTACCTATTCTTCTCACTAAATTGTCTGAAAACCAATTCCCCCTTCCGCCTCAATAAGACAAAATGAGTATTATAAAAAAACCTACCTATTGACATTCCCATAGTTATGTGTTAATTACTCTAGTTAGAAATTGATTGTTCTAATTTAAGTATATAAACTTCATTATACCTATTATTATAATAATCTTTCTCGTTTGATCGAAACAAAAATCATCTCTATTTTTCTATTTTCCATACTTAATAATAATAATATTTTGCGTATTTTATTAACCCTTAATCACTCAACCAATTCTAGTGGCTTAATTTAAAACTCATTTTAAACCGACTTCAATTAGATTTATAAAATTATATATATAACGTTAACTATATTTATAAAATCAATTTTCAATACTTTAAAAAAAAATTCTTTTCAAATCACATTATATTATATTTAAGAATCAAAAGCTTGAGAAACGTTTTGAATTTTGAATTCTTAATATAGAGAAATAAAGTGCACGGAAGTTTAAACCGGAAACAGAAGAATCATTTTCCTCATCTCTATCATTGAGAAAAACATTCTCTCATTGAAGCACCAAAATGAAGGCATTATCAGAGGCTACAAACTTCGGAATCAGGAGTTAATCCTTCCATTAAGTTGCAACTATCAACTTAGCATATTATGAATAGTAGTAGGATTGGATTCCTTTCCCGTTACATTGCTTCTTTCTATGCTATTAGAATCACAATACTTACACAAATTGTTAGATGCACCAACCATGACAAAGTCTCGTGAGTTGTGATGAGTTAATGGATATCGTGAACAGCCAACGGTTTCTTCTTCCGACTATTTTGTTTTCTCCTTTCTCCAAAAGGGTAAAACTGATATTATAAAAAGATAACATCACTAATACTCTGATCAACACCTCGTGCCTGCTCCTCAACTGTTTTATCTTCATGCCCCAAAGCCAAATCGGATATGTGGATACCATCTTCATCGACTTTCTTCGTCGATTCACCCTGCATTATTGAACAATTTGGAACTTTAATTATTACAACATACTAGTTTATTGATGGCTTTTAGACATGGCCAAAGGAAGACATTGGATTCTTCTGCATGGATTGCCATAAAAAGGAAAAATCTTTATTCTTAAAATGCAGTCATCAGCTAACAACATCAAAGCAGCAACTTCTTATCGAAATAACAAATGAGTCAACAATGACGCCAGCTGAAATGCTCCACATTAAAATGAGCAAATACGTCTCATTTTTTAGCATTTTTAATTTGAGAAAGATAATAATGTCTCACCACATATCTAGCTTCCCCTCCTCCATTTCCCAAACCAATATGCACCATTTTTTCATCAATATCACCTTGCTTTGAAGAACACTGCAAAGAAAACAATCAAAAGAAAGTTAGCAACCAAGTCAAACTATTCAAACAGTTATATCACTAAGACTTTTAAACAACTAACCAACCTCACCGATACTTTGATCAACCCCTTTTGCATGCTCCTCAACTGCATCCTCAACGTGCTCTAAAGACACAGCTATATCTTCGGTTTTGCAGGAACCATCCTTTCCATCATCATCAGCTGCAAGACTTTCCTTATCCTCACCCTGCAATGTTTCAAACTCTTCACTAAACCAAATTCATTCATACTCAAACATGTTACTTGTATTACTTTTGTCACCAAGAGTATCCGTCCATATATATTGGTGTTTTAAGTTGTTAAATTACTCGACTTACTTACTCCCTGCAGCACTGTTTATTCAGCACCATTCATGCTCTCCACCCTCTTTTTTTTTGCCACGCTGTTTATTTTCAATAACCTTATTATGGATATGGTTGAGTTTATTATACTTATAATATATAGTTCATCTCAGTTGCACTGTATCTTTATTCTCCCTATTCTTATTTTTATCTCAGTTACATCTGAACAGCATAAATTCACCTTTTAAAGTCTTGTTCAAGTTTTGTTTCAAACTAATGCCAAGTTAAATTCATGCAATTATTGCTCAAAATCTTGACAGATGCAACCATGTTTATACTATTGTCACCTATGTAGTCAGTAGCAGATAGTAGTGTAGCAGCTGACCCTCAAAACGCTATAGCGGGTAGAAGTATGGCCGCTACGTCGAAGTCTAAGGTCACATTAGAAGCAATTTATACCATAACAGGGGAAAGGGAATGGCTGAAACAGAAATGTTAAAACAGAGTACAGGAATGAAGGGTACGTGGATGAAGAATAGTGTAGAGAAGAAAGGAACTGAAGAAGAAAGAAGAGCACCGTGGAGAAGAGAAGTAGTCGGTGAGAGAAGACAAGTGGTCGGTGAAGAAAGGAACTGAAAAAGACCACCGTTTCAGTTCATAATCCTTTTTTTCCGTCATCTATGTCTCTTCTTCATTAAAAAGAAATCTCTGTTCTCATGAAAACAGGGCGTGTGCTCAAGAGAACGTCAGCCTTTGATATAATAAATTTTTTATAATAAAATATTAATTTATATAATAAACTTTTTATAATATAACATTAACTGCAAAAAGACAAAAAAGTATTAAAAAAACCCTAAACAGATTAAAAGAGGAGGGTGTTTTACACAATCTGTATTGCAATTACTGTTGCGCGTTTTTCCAGAAGATTGCATTTCTCCACTATTTTGCTGCTATAAGGCCGCGACGGCCGCAACCTTAATACGCGACGTGATGCCGTTTTACGTAGCGCAGGGCTACTGCGACGCTCCGGCGCGATTGCGGCCGCTACTGACTACAGAAATTGTTGCACGAGGTTATGATTGGCACAAAATTTTGGTTTCATAATGACATTGTAGTTCCACAAATTACATATTAGTTTTGAATTTATTTTTTTATTAATTTCAAATTTCTTAGACCTGAGATACCAACTATTTCTTGATCGGGTTGGAATGACTTGGTTTCGATGACAAACGCAAGAATCCAACCAAACCTAAACTGAATTCTTTTGATTGGTATGGGTGATTGGTATAGTCAAACCGACCAAAACCAACTCATGAACACCCCTAATTTCATATTTGTGTAAGACCAAGTTGAACCGCTCAAAAGGACACCAAGTATTCATTTAAGAAGCCAAGAAGGCATTTTTTTACATTTAATTAAAACAACTGCCAAGATGGGTAGAGAATAAAAATTCAGGAAGAGGGGAGATTTGGGTGATGCTGGCTTAACATCCAAACCATCTATGTTATGAACTGAGGAATCTTTTGTAGGAGATAAGTGAGAGAAAAGAGACGGGAGGGAGAGATCCAAACCATCGTCTTCTTTTTATTATTTCTTTTCTTGAAAGCGGTGGAAGCGACGGGAGGGAGAGATCTGGTGTGGGAGGGTGCAAATGTATGTTCTTGATGATGATGACGAAGTTGCCAGGGATGATGTGGATGAAGATGAGGTTGTGAGGATGATGAAGGAATGGTGTTGTGAAGTGATCGAATTGGAAGATGAATAGGGTTTGGTTGTTGATGATGAGGAGGGCCTTGGTCCCAAAGATAATGAAGATAGATCACTTCGTCTCTTAGCCTCCGTTCATCGTACGGATTCATGTTTTTTGCTGCAACTATGTCGCACACTAAAACAATTCCAGGCGTGGCGGAATCGTGCTAATTGCTACCAGCCATGTTAAATTTCGGTTTAACCTTTTTATGGTAATAATTGCAAATAAAAAAACATATTACACTTCTAATGAAACAACACTATTTTTCCATCTCACACTGTTATAGGGTGTTTGTTTCCTGCATTGGAAACTTATTCTTTGGAATATGATCTCGGAAAATAATAGTGTTCATTTTATTTGAAGAGAGAGGTTATAAGATGAAAGATTAGTTAACAAGATGTATTTATAGAAATAATAAATATTTTTTATATTTTTATTATTTTTAGAAATATAAATAATAATTCACTTTAAATATCTCTTATTTTTTTATTAATAAGTAAAATTAACACAAATTTTAGAAAATAAATACAAAAAATATTTTTACAAAGTAAATGAACTTATCTTTTCATGTTTGTTTCTAAGTTTTAATAAATTATGCCAAAACATTTTTTATTTTCAAGAATAAAATTTACTCATATCTTTCTCCCTTCTTATTTCCAATTCCATGTCAAAGGTTTTTATTCCCATGTCAAGGGTGTGGGAATCTTACATTCTCATGGAATAAAAATAACTACCGGTAACTTTTCACTACGCATCAATTATTTTAACACCTTTATTTTCTTTTTAAAAATTTCTAATTATTAAATTAAATGAATTATAAAAATAATTTTTTATTTACCAAACACATTTGGTATAGATGAAATTCCAGATAATAATGTTCTAAGGAATAACATTGAAATATTGAAATATTTTTAAATTGACACTGCATACTTTTTAATTCTATAAAAAAAAATATTGAAATGCACTTTTCATACCTTAAATTTCTCAATTGTGCAATTTTGGACATCCAAATTTTTTTGAACAAATTTGGCCTTCACAAAGCAATAAATATGAGCTCAAAATTGCTACAAATAATAACGGTCTAAAATCACACAATTGAGAAACTTTTTGGCTAAAAGTGTATTTAAGTAAAACAAAAAAGGTATTCAAATACGTGGGATGTTATTGAAGTAACAACATCAATCACATGGAAGAGGGGTTTGAATTGTGATTCTTTTTAAAATGTTAATTCCTACTTTTATTTTAAATTAACTCAAGGTCAATTTTGATTACAAATACAAATCCAGAACGTTCTTGGTTAGTTTAAATGAAACAAACTATTTCTACGTGATTAGTGATCGTGAGTGAGAAATAATAAAGAATAGAGATAAGAAGATCCTACAATGATGTAACTTGGTTCACCCAATGCGGACTACGTCTAGTCCTTACAATTTGTGAGTTTTTCCACTAATGTGCTTGACACAAGAATGTTCTTGCATTCACAAAATCTTTTTTGATCTCTCTTGATTAGTTACAAAATCCACCTTTCAACCATGAAAGGATTTTTACAGTTACATTTCAATGCATAAAATATTTTTACAAGTTACCCCACCACTAAAAGTATTTTTACATATACTCAAACTATCTTAAGGGTTATACTTCAGTTTCAAATGATGTTATGATAAATTGTTGTAGGATCAAAATCTGCTCAACACTAGTTTGAGATTGATTGTCGACAACAACTCAATAAAGAGATCCTTGAATATAGTAAGAGAAAGCATTGAGCTTTTGCTTGATTGAAGAGTTTTGTTTGCTCGGGTATGATTGTTTGAGTAATGAAATGATTGCACTGAAAACTCTTGCTATTGTCTTCACCTTGATGTTCCTTTTATAGGCATGGAGAAGGTTAGAAATGATTCATTATAGTTGTTACTAATCGTGAGGGAAACATCTATTTAGAGTGAGATTTTAATAAACATGTGTCATATTCAATCCAAAACTTTCTTGGTTCAGTGTTGAATGTAAATCGTGGTTGGGTGATTTAGTGATTGTCTAGTGTTAGTCATTTGTCTTAGAAGCATGTTGTGTTTTTCTGCAAAAGGTGCAGTAGTAGTGTCCTTGTTGTCCTTGCTCACATCTCATCAATCTGGAGAGCGATCTGGTTATTGATTTGGAGGTTGTATTGCTTCTTTGGGCCTTTAGCTAGACTTTTGGGCTTGACTATAGTTTTGGGTAGTCTTGATATTCTTTTATCTTAAGATTTGGACTATGTAGACTGATTCGTTTTACTTATGTTCTTAAAATGAAATAACCATAATGATATTGATAAACCAGAATGATCTTGTTTACCAGAATGATCTTGTTATCAATTTCTAGTTCAGTTAAGGCATGATGTTCTTTGATTTATATCATGGTGAGATCACCGATTGTTGTATGAATGTATTTGATCACCTATCTTTGAATAAAACACTAAAAAACGCAAGTTAAATAACTACACAATCAGAATCATGATTAGAGATTAATTAACTTGTTTGTTTATCTTCAAAAACTTGATTTGGGATTTTGCCTCAATAATCTTCCCCCTTTGATGATGACTAACATGTAATTAGATGTAAATTTTGATTCTGATTTAAATATGATATTAAATAAAGTGCATTTGTTAAAAAGCTTCCCTTAATTTTTGAACCAAAATATTTTTTCTTCATTAATAATATCAAGAGAGTTCATACATATGATTCAAAGAAAAAAAACATAAAAGGTAAAACAAAGAAGTACATAATATGTTCAAAAATACTTCTTTCAAATCCTAAATCTAATTTCCTCTCCTCCCCCTTTGTCATAGCGAAAAAAAGAGTGGAATCCAGGGTCACATCATTTCAAAATGATAAAGATGGAGAAGAGCCACTAGAGGATGAAGAGATGGAAGGCCTGGGAAGATTAGGAAAGGTGGGAGGTGGATATGGTATAGGTTGTTCAAGTCCCAACTTGAGAGCTAGTTGAGTGCCGTCCAATCCCTTAAGATTGTGTTCTTCCTATCTTGATGGACTTGTCTATCAATGATAGTTTGAAGAGCTGTAAAAATCTTGGGGATATCATTATGTGTTTTTGAGGTGTCCTTCTTTATCTTGGTGCATTTTGGAGGACGAGGGTCTTCATCCATATGGTGAGAAGCTGGAGAAGGCTATCTTGGAGAAGGAATAACAATAGTGTAGAAGGATGCAAGGTGGCAAAAGCAGAGCCAACAATAAGGAGAGTGCTGGACATAGAATGGGCATGAGGAATTGTTGATCCAAATAGATCCATATCAGGAAAAGCAAGGTATTTGTTAATGTCAAACAAGGAAGATATGGATTTAGGTGGGGATATAAAAACTGGAGACATTTGAGATGTTCTCTCAAAAAGAATTTGGGAGCAAAGATGACTTTGAAGAATTGGATTCTGAAGCGAGTGTGGTGTTGGGATACCAAAAGCATGAACATTTTTAAGTGGGATGGATTCAAATTGATTAGTGGTGAAAGGAAAAATGTTATGTTGGAAAGGAGAACATTCTTGAGGAAGATTGACTTCAAAATTATGTGTATTTGGGTTTAAAGATGTTTTCCTTTTAGAGTGTTTCCTTTTGTTGGAACTAAGAGAGAAAAGAGATTGATCTTAAGCGATATGCAGAGTTAGTGGAAGCTATGAATCTTTTTTCATGAAGAAGATGTTTTAGGAAGAGAACTTTGAAATTTTGATGATGGATTTTTTATTTTTTAGAGGGACATTGAAGTATTTGAAAATTTTGGTGAGAACCATACCATAGGAAACAATATTTCTTTTGTAATCACAAGTGGTGAAGGCTATCATGTTCTGAATGATGATGTAGGAAAGGTTGAGTCTTTTGCAATGAAAGAGGTGATAGATGATCAAGATATCATTGTTAGAGACATACTCGTGATTACCACAGTATGGAAATATTGACTAATATTGTTGAGGATTTTAGGAAGGAGTTTCAAGTTTGCAGATACAAAATTGGTTGAGCCATGAATGAAGAGCTCATTAAAAACTGCATCTTTGTTGACATTTAGAGCAAAATACCAATCTTTTCCAAAGATGGTTGGCCTTTATGTGGGTAGATGCACATGTTCAGCCAAAATTGCAGGCGTGAGATGGATTTCAACGCCTTTTAGAGTGGTTATAAGCAAAGCTTTGTTAGGGAAGGTTTGAGCTTTGTAGTAGAAAGCACGAATGACCTCTAGATAATAGGAATATGTGATTTCCAAGAACTCAGACCATCCAAGAGTATCAATGTGTTTTTGGTTGAGGTTCTTTCAAACTGAAGGTTTTCAAACAAAAAGACCAGTCAAATCCCAATTGGTCTTTCAACCCATTTGTCTTGGAAGATTTTTTTGGTATTTTCAAACTGAAGATTTTTTTGATTAAATTAATTGATTGGTTTAAGGTACAAGGAAATTGAGAGGTGTCATTTGATCGTCAGATAGGTTATGCTGGCATAGCGTAAGTTGCTTATGTAATAAAACATTGTCGAGGTAAGGGCGTTTTCTAACGATATTATATATGGTTAAATGCAGAGTGTGTATGTATACATGTTATTTGTGCTTGTGTGAATAAATGTGCACACGATTGTGTATGTATTTGATGTGATTATGTATTCATAACTGATAACATATGTATTGTGAATTTTATTGACGAGAATATGTCTTGAGTATGCTATGTGAAAAAGTATTAAAAATTATTAATGTTTAATGAGTATTAAAAGAGGAGTCTTTTAATACCTGCGTTTACGTAATGATTGATGTGGGAGAGTCAGTGTATGCTCATGCATTTCATAGTTAGTGGTGACTGTGATGGGCCACAATGTTAGTGGTGACCGTGATGGGCCATGGGGTGGTTCCTTGAGTTGATTGGTCCACCTTATCCTGACAAGGATTTTGGAGTCGTGTAGGTATGTGATAGATTGCACTCTAGTAAATCGTGTTGATCTGTGATAGGTGCACCTCGATAATTAGTACAGGTCTGTGACATGCGGTACATTTATGATTTACGCCCCTCGATAAGGGTGTGGAAATTCCGAAATCATGTGCACTACCATATAAGCATTGCATTAGGGTGCTTTGTCACCCGAGTCATGTTTGTTATATGATGATATTTATATGCATGTTTGTTTATCCCTTGATGCCATGTCATGTTGTGCTTTCGTGCTTTGTATTTTCGTATGTATGTTGTTTTTAGATCGTGACCCTCTACCATTATTGTAGACTTGGCTTACGCCCCAGGCTCTTAGAGTTTTGAGTCATGCGGGAATTGCAAGGACATCGAAGATGTGATAGAGCGATGATTTTGAATTGGCAATCAGAAGAAGTGACGCTTGATGCCACCCGTGGATCCTCGTACCAAGTCATCCTCAGGTAGGGTTAATGATCAGCTTAGGGTTTTATTTAAGAATTTTATTTATTCTCCCTTCCTTATTGCAATGTTGTTGTCGCAATGGAATTTATGTATTTGAAATAGTTGCGAATATTTTTTGGGGCAATGTGAATTGTTCGGTTGTAAGTAAATCCATTGTGTCGAAACCATTTTATATAATGCAACAATGATTCTAATCATCTTTTTTTAAAAAAAATAATTTTACAATTAAATATTTTACTCTGATTTAAATTAAAGTACAATTACGAATATGTTATCCAAAAGAGTTTAATTGTTAAAAAAAATATAAAAATTACACTCTCGTTAAAAATCGGGGTGTTACATTTAGTAAAGATGTCAGCAAGTTATTTGTTGGTGTCAACAAAGATTAATTCAACTTCCTTTTTGTTAACATGGTCTCTAATAAAATGGTGTTTTAGTTCAATGTGTTTTGATCTTGAATGTTGAATGGAGGTTTTTTGACAAATTTATTGCACTTGTACTATCACAATAAATTGGAAAATTTGTCTAACTTACAAAAAAGTCTTCGAGTTTGTTTTTGATCCACAAGACTTGAAAGCAACAATTTGCAGCTTAGACATATTCAGCTTCAATTGTTGATAAAATAATTGTGTTTTGTTTTCTACATGACCAACTTATTAGGGATTCTCCAAGAAATTGACATGTGCCATTTGTGCTTTTTCTTTCAATTTTATCCCCAGCATAATCAGCATCACAATAGGCTACAAGATCAAAATGAGTTTGAAACGCACCATTTCAATTATTATTATTAATAATAAATAAATAAATAAAACCAAACCAACTCCACTCCACTTTATTTTTCACTTTACTTTTCCCTCCTTCTTCTCTTTCTTTCGGCAGAAACACCAACCTCTCCCCCCCATTTTTTTGTT
The DNA here is from genome assembly GCA_037974295.1 of Cicer cuneatum. Classification (NCBI taxonomy): domain Eukaryota; kingdom Viridiplantae; phylum Streptophyta; class Magnoliopsida; order Fabales; family Fabaceae; genus Cicer; species Cicer cuneatum. The sequence continues at coordinate 41,366,223 of JBBPBO010001985.1, forward strand.
TTTTTTTCTCCTTGCTTCTTTTCACTCCACATCACAAATTGCACACACACACCCTCAATCCTTAAAATGAATTTAACATCTCCAAAAGCATAGATTTTCATACTCCTACAAATGCTCTTGGTTAGGATTTTGGGGTTAGGGTTAGTGAGTTAAGGAAGGAGAAGAGTAACCATTCTTTGAAAGGTGTTCATTGAGACTTTTTGAGGTAAATACACAACTCTAATGCTAGTATGAATCTCTAGAAAAAATGTAGTTTTTGTTTAAACATATTATTTTTGTGTAAAGTAGATTTAAAGGACTTTTATGGTTTCCTAGAGTTAGCTAAACATTGGAATAATTTTTCTAAAGTCTTAAGAGTATATTTTGATACTCAGATTTGTCAACTGAGGTCCTGTCAGCTACTCTGCGAGTTGTTGGAGAACAAGCTTAGTCGATTCTTCATAGTTGTGTGTAGACGACGATCATTGTCACATATTTTTCTTTTGCTATAGTTATTATTTCACTCGTTTTCTATGTTGAAGTATTTATTTAAAAATTGGGGAAACACGACCTTTGAATTTATCTCCATTTTGTCATTTATTTATTTTTATGGTCTTTGTTATATAATATGTTTGTAGTTTGATTTATTTATGAGTTATAAAGCTTTTAAATATCAAATTGATGTAGAGTTGAATATGGTTTTCCATGAGTTACGATGAAATGAGAGATGATTTTTAAATAAGTTGTGGAAATCATTGTTATAATTATGAAATAGTTAACGGCAGTAGGTGCACCTAGTTACATCGTTTTGATTAGGGAGAGTTACCTGTTAGATGGAGTAGCCCCTATGAGAGATGTCATCCGTAGGAGGAGAGGGCTATCAACGAGATGTAAGCTCCCTAATTGATTCGTGATGATGCGTTGGGGGATTGAGAGGAGAGGGCTATCCGTTTGATAGAGCCACCCCTAAGAGAAAGATCATCCTTAGGAGGAAAGGGCTATCAATGAGATGAAGTCGCTTATTGGTTCTCAAAAAGTTATATTTTTACTTGTTTGATTTTCTACGATATTTTTAAGGTTGCTCATTTTGATTTCACTTCTTTGTGAATTGGATTTTAAATATTTCTACCTGAATGGCTAAATCATAAGTTTAATGATTTTATCATGTGCATACTTTATTTGAAAATTATCTATATCTCAGGTAGTATTTTTTAACATAATTGCCAAAAAATTGTAAAACAATTATTCGTGCCTTTTTGTGTTTCCTTTCTAGTGTGTGGTGGTTGTTGTCTGCTCACTAAGTCTTTATGATTTACTCCTTCATGCTGTTCATTTCTCAAATCTTAATAGTTTTTTTTGGTAGGCCTCTTTGATCGAAGGCCCTTTCGTAAAGTTTGTTGAGTCATGATGTATTTTGCAGCTATTTTGAGTCTAGAAAGTCTTTTTGGGAAATGTATTAAATATTTAGATTATGCTCTTTGAAATATGACTGAGTTGAAAGTTTAAACAGAAATTTTATAAATTTGGAAACGTTGAAGTTACAGAGGTTACTTTGTCGAAATTTCGAGAAAAATTATATATATATATATTTTTGAAATGGTTATTGAGTACTATTTAATTGCTTAATTGTTAAGTTAGTTGATATGCTTGTCAGGCTAGGACTATAGCTTGTGCGCCGGTCACATCGTTTAGTTTTCGAGTCGTGGTAGAGTTCCTTTATTATACCAAAGGTCAAGATCAGTGGCACCAATAAAATAACAAAAAAAAAAATCTTTTTACAACAAACAAATGAGATTCTTTAGGTAAAGATTGAAATCTAGCACAAAATCGCACTACAAAAGCAATATTTGGTCTACTTGCAATTAGATATAGTAATGAACCTATCATTCCTCTATATTCCTTTCCAGAGATGGATTTTCCTTGTTCATCTTTGTCCAAATTTGAGGATGGATGCATTGGAGTTTTTCATTGTTTACACTTCATTCATTTTGTGTTTCTTTAGAAGATCTTTGATATATTTTTGTTGACATATAAAGATTCCATTTTCATATTGTTTGATTTGTAAGCCAAGAAAATATCTCAATTCTCCCATCGTACTCATTTCAAATTCACTTTGCATGAGATTTGAAAATTCCTCACACATTTTTTCATTTGTTGATCCAAAGATGATGATATCATCAACATACACTTGAACAATTTATTAATCAGTTTGATCAGTTTTTCTAAAGAGTGTAGTATCAAAGTTGCCTTTGAAAAAATCAATTTTGATTAAGAAGGAACTTAGTCTTTCATTCCAGGCTCTAGGGGCTTGTTTTAGTCGATATAGAGCTTTAGTAAGTTTAAAGACATGGTGTGGTTTCTTTTGATCTTTGAAATCAGAAGGTTGATGAACATATACTTGTTCATTTAGAAAACCATTTAAAAGACACGTTTAACATCCACTTGAAAAAGTTTAATAAGTTTATGAGATGCATATGCAAGAAGAATTCTTATAGCTTCTAACCTTGCAACTGGAGAAAAAGTTTCACGATAATCAATACCTTCTAGTTGATTATAACCTGGAGCCACCAGTCTTGCTTTTTTTCTTATTACTTTTCCTTCTTCATCCAACTTGTTTCTAAACACCCATCTTGTTTCTAAACATCCATCTAAACATAATCATGATTAGAGATTAATTAAGTTGTCTTTTTATCTTCAAAGTATTTGATTTGAGATTTTGCCTCAACAATTAATCATTATCCAATGTAGACTAAAGGGTGCATTCAATTAAGGATTTAAAAGATGTTAAATGAAATTTGTTGAGATGAAAATATTGTGGTATTCAATCAATGTAATTAAAATAAGTTTTAGGTGTCAATTTGGATAATATGTATTTTTTAAACAAAATATAGAAATTCAGCGTTATTCAATCAAAACATTTTATAACTTATAAAAAGTGTCGTGATATTTAAAAACTTTTAAATTTTAATAGATTATTTTCTAAAATAGATTTCATTAAACTTTTTAGCGAATTTTAAATTAAAAAAAGTTTATTCCGTTTTATAAATTCTCATTTTTTAAAGATAATGAGAACGCATTATAGCCTCTATGACAGTGAGAAAAAAAGTTTTAGAGGTTTATATATTTCATTTAAAGAAAGTCCTAGCAAAGATCTAATAATGACATAAAAACCTAATTTAAAATTAAAATTCTAATTCGATATTTAAAATATTTGAGAAAAAAAGAGTTAATATGTACATACACCCAACATCTTACTAATGTTAAGAAAGTAAATGAAAATAAATGCACAATACCTCTGTAATTTTCAGAAGAAAAAAAAAATCTAAATGCTTAGTAAAGATCCATGCACAACAATACACCCAAACTCGCTTGAAAAGAAACCCGAACGCATAACTCAATAAATATCACACACCTTATTGAGATAATTTCTGAATTTCAGAATGTTTAGGGAGAGAGATAGTTGAATGAAGAATAAGAGGAACAGAAGGGGTCTAAGGACCCTATTTACAGTCCTCTCTAGGTTAGTGTAAGAAATAACTAATTAATATATGTTGGCTAGTACATCACAAGCAAATCCATACATTGGAAGTTGGCATAAAGGGGTAGACACTCATTAGTCAATACATCGTGTCTTATGCCTTAAGCAGAAGGTGGCAACATTGGATCATTCTTTCATTCAATTTCATGAGAAGGATTATTGCGAGCAAACTTAGTGAGCAAATTTAGAAAAATCAAAGTGGCCAATTTTTATCATTCCAACTCTTAAGTGAAGGTCAGTAGCTTATAGGAACTAATAATTATAGGGAAAAAGATAAAGTGTTATATGACATCATGTGGACGGAAAGATTTGAGACTAGTGGGATACGTTAGTTCTTGATGAGTGAGCAATATGAATAAAAATAGATTTGTTTGCATCAAATGTATTAATATAACTAAGTGTTAAAAAAGAGAACTTTTTTGTTTTTGTACCACATTTCCAGATCAACCTTGATCTGTTACACAGAATTACCTTTCAGCCTATAAAGGATTTCCACATGTTACCGTTCAATCATTAGAGAGGATTTTTACACTTTACCTTTTAACCATAAAAGGATTTTCTACAAACTACTCAAGCTATATTGAATACTATAGACTTGAGTATACACAATAATGATTTAAGGAATTTTGACAGAATCTGAGTAAGCTGAACACTTGTTTGAGTTTAGATTCTTAACAAAAAGAATTCAATAAAAATGATTCTAAGATTCGAATGAGAAAACATAACTGATTCTTGTATGTAAATGAGAGACTTTCGAGTGTATGATTGTAAGTAAGTGATGTATTACTTTTCACTTGAAGCTCTGAATTTTCCTTGAGCTTGGAGTTCCTTTTATAGGCTTCAAGGAGGAAAGGTTCCAGCTGTCATGTCACTACAAAAAAAAAAATCTATTGTGACACTTAATTTTTAGTGACACCTTTTTATTTGTCACTATAGTTACCTTTAGCTACAAAGAATAGAAAGTGTCACCTATTCTCATTTAATATCAATATATGAATTTAACTTAAAAGAAAATTCTAAGTTATTCATCCAATTATTCATATAAAAAAATTCAATTATTTTAAAAAATAAATTCAATAATATTTTTATGGCTTTCACCCAAAAAAAATAGTGATTTATTAAATTCTATAATTCAGTAATATTTTTATGGTGAAAATATAATATCAAATACTTTAATTTAATAGTATTTTTTACACATGTAAGTAAACATTGAGGGTGAATTAATAATTATTTAAAAATTAAATTAATTTTTTTTCTCAATTCTTAGATTTTAATGAATTATATTTTTGAAAGAGTCCAAGCAATTGTTTGTTATTGTAACCGTTGTTACAACTGTCTTCTTCTACTCTATTCTCTTTTCTTTTCTTTTCTTCTCTTCTCATCTCTCTCTCACTCCTTCCTTTTCTGCTCCTCCAGATCTCTTCTCCCACTCCAGGTAACTTCCTTAATCCGATCTCACATTTTCCGTTCTTGTTTTTTCGCTTCGATTTCACTTTTTTTTTCTTCATTTTATTTATGCGATTTAGGTTTAAATACTAGGTTGCTTCGATTTATTAGTTTTATTCTTCGTTTAGATTACGATTGATTTGAATTGATTTTCATATTTACTTTGATTCGATCTCTCATCGGTTTGTTTGAAAATTTGAATCTATTCACTCACCTTGATATTATATTTGGGCGAAATTGAAACCAAAGGCACACGCAGTCAAGTCAACTTTATATCCTTCATTCAATTAACTATAGATATACTTAATTTTCTAATTTCATATTAATTGGTGTTATCGATTGTGAAAAACTCAATTAATTGTTGACCCATATCAACTAGCTCCAATTAAAGAATGTTTCGTGTATGTTTGATATACTTTGTGAAATTCAATTTGAATATAATTTGATTTATGTGTTTTAATTTATTGTATTCTTCTTTTCCTTTATTTATATCTAAGTTATATTTTAAGCTATATTTGTTCTATGTTAGTATATATTCTTCTTTTCCTTTCTTTATATTTAAGTTATATTTATTAACTTTTTGTGTTATTTCATTCAATTTTTCAGTTTATTGTATTGAATTGAATGGATAAGAGTTGGATATCCTACAATCCCAACAACTCTCTTAATAAAGAGATGTACATTAGACGAGTTATTAATTTTCTTGATTTTGCTTTTGAAAAATCAAATGATGGAAAAATTTTATGTCCTTGCACCAATTGTGTCAATTGCAAGCTGCGCTCTCGGGTGGATATTTTGAGCATCTAGTCCATTTTGGGCAAAAGGATTGTCAAAGCAAGAAAGAAGTAGGATATGTGTCAGCAAGCTTAGGCTGTTTCTGGAAGAAATACTACAAAGGAGGTTTATCTGTCTTAGATTCTTTTTCTCTAGACAGTAATTAGTCAATCCATCATTTTTTTATATTCTACAGCTAAATCCCAAGAACTAACTTGCTAGGCATATAAATAACGTACCATTGATCATTCCACTTCTTGAGAAGGAGTATCGGAGCATGACAAGGAAATTGAGTGACATAAATCAAGAATTGAGGTTTGTATTAAAGTTAAAAATATCTTTGTTGTCCATGGTATTCATATGAAGGGGCAGGGGTGATAATTTTATTTATTGATTTTATTGTTACCTTTGTATGTATTCGTTTCATCACTTGTATATTCTTCAAATTATATACAGCACACTGGATGAAGCCAAGCTGAAGGAGAAAGGAAGAATATTTCACAAATTCAATTTTCTTCTCATTATGACAGTATCTAATCCTGCTTTATTGGGTGAATTTCTTCTGTTGATGGATATTATTACTTCTACCATCAGAAGGGTTATTTAATCTGGATATGTAGCTTGTGGAGTAAGTTTATTTGTCTGTCCAATATTCTATATAAACTTCCATATGAAAGCTTTTATTTAATTTTTTTCAGCTGTTAGAACCCATAGTCTTGGAACCTTGAAGATATACTTCATTCTCTATTTACTTCCCTGACTTACATATTCTCTATCATTCAGCTTTCATTGCTGCTTAAAGGGACAGTTGTCGCGCCTCATGATAAGTTTGGTAAATTTCCTAAACTCTATTTTATGGATAAACCTAATGAATAATAGATAATGCTTAATGAAAATAGTAATCTCAGTATGTGGATATCTCCCTTCTTTTAATAAATGGTCATTATTATATTCCTCAATGTTCCTTTTGTTTTGTTTTAGGTGAGACACTACAAGATGAGCGAATAAATGGTGGTGCATTTGTTGGTGCTGATGGTGTTCAAATTCCTCACAAGCTAATACCTGTAAGTTATATAATCATTTTGGGTTTGTTTTTCTCAGTACTTATGTCCTACTCATTTTATTATATTATCTTTCCGTTTTAAAAATTTATTGATAAATTGATAATTACTGTTTTTCTTTTTCTTTTGGCTGATGATGATTTCTTTTAACCTTATGCCTGTAATTACCACTTTCATGTGAGTTTTATATATGTGCGGTGGGTCATTTGGCATAAGCTTTTGAATTATTTTCAGAATCTCATTAAGCAAACATTTGATAGGCTGGCTTGTTCTATGTAGAATGCAAAGACGCGTCTTTATGGTGGTGCACAATATATCGGGAAATGGCTGAATTTCGTTTTGTAGTTGGAGGAATCAAGTACCCTCCTATTACTCGGGAAAAAATCGTAAATGCTTGTGGAGTTGAAGACATTCGTGATGTAACAAACTACTCTAGGTAATTCTGCGTGTTTTACTTATTCATTCTTGTAATTTTACTAACTTTTGAACATTAAAATGATTTTCTGTTTTGACCAACCATGACTGCTTGTGTAAATGCTATTGCAAAGGCTCATGACACATTTGAACCTTTTCTTCATCAGGTGATTAATGCTATAGAAGTTAAAATCTTCCTTTCAATTACTTCCTTTAGTTATTTAATTCTTGTAATTTGTTAGGATTACAAGTTAAATTACACCATTATGGTTAGTTGGTTAGTTAAAAGGGATCACATGCTACTATTTGAACTCGAAGCGGAATGATTTGTAATGAGAAAGTGAGAGAAATAAATTTGTAATCTTAGTCAATGGCTAAGAGTCTGTTTCTAATCTTAGTCATCACTATGTTCAATTTGTAATGTTTGAGTGTTTTTTTTTTGCTGAATATTATTTGAGTGATTTTGGCTTCTGGTGAGTGTGTTGAGCCCATTTATTTGGCAAGATTAGAGATTTAAGCTTGATGAAATTTTGGTGAACAATGCATTTGTTTATGCAATTCATTATTCAGAAAATATGTTTTTTATTTATCAAAATTCATGTATGGAGAAGTTTTACCTTTTAAGGTTTAATGTTTTGCTTCCCTAACTAATTTATTAATTCTCTGTTTATGATATAGTTGGGGTCGAGATCGTTGCATATACTTATGCTCCCAATCTCTTTTTATCTTCTTCAGGTACTCTCATTGTATTCCTTTGTGAGATATCAAACTATTTATGAGTTTTCATCTAATAGCTTAAGATTTTGAGATTAATGATTCTTGACATGCTTTGCCTTTATAAAAATGTGGTCTAGTGTTTGATTCTTGGTAGTGGCCATTCTTTTCTTCAAAATCAAAGTTGAATTTCTGTACAAGTTTTTTTGGAAGAGGCAATTTGGGTACAAGTTAGGATGGGCATGTACTTTGTCTACCCTTCAAACTCTTGTGTGAAGGTGTGTCAAATTAGTAGTAAAATAATTTCTATGCTTAACAGCTTAAGCTTTTAGGATAAATGGTTTGTGCATTTTTGTGGAAAACTTTCAACAGCTTCATGCAATTATTTGTTTGTTTTCTTTCCAAACTTGCTGAATTTATGCATTTTGTTTCTGACAGAAAGGTTGTGAGTATCTAAGTGGCCATTCTTGTTACTAATGTTAGACGGCAAAAGCTAGAGGAAAACAACCATCACGAGCACAAATTTACATTAATACTCGAACTCGAAAAGATGGAAGCATTATTACTAAAAAGGCCGCTGATGTAATTGTAAGAATTTTAAGCTTTGATGATAAATTTGAAATAACTCATTCTCATAATCTTACTGTCACAATTCACAAATAGATTGTGTGCCTAATTTTATATTCTAGCTCATCTTATTAGCTTTCATGAATTAGTCTTATTGTGCCTAACTTTCATAACTTGAATGTGTTATGTAACTTTCTTTTGATGTATAATAACAAAAGTCTTATTGGTATTAATAATTTAGAATTACAATTAGTAGGGAGATAAAATACATTTAATTTAATAAATAATAATAAATAAGTTTTAGTGACAGACAATACCGTAGGAATAGATCAATTATTTATTTATATATATATATCTAGTTTTTAGTGACAGACAATACCGTAAGAATAAATCAATTTTTTATTTATATTTATTAGTTTTTAGTGACAGACAAACCGTAGAAATATATCAATTCTTTATTTATATTTATCTAGGTTTTAGTGACAGTCATTGTTGTAGGTAGAAATCAAAAACCTATAGTGACAGTCCTCAAAACATGTAGTGACAGTCCTCAAAGTGTAGCAAGACGCCCCCTTAAAGTTGACAGTGGATTTGAGTGTCACTCAAAGTATTATTGACCTTTACCTACAATTTTTAACTTTTAGTGACAAACTTTGTCTGTCATAAGAAGTTAGTTTTCTTGTAGTGTGTGTCAGTTTATGGATAAGATTAGATTTGAACCAAGAATGTTCTTGACTTAACATTCTTTTTTTTCTGCTTTTGAAGAATGTTGATCTGTAAACTTCTTTGTCAACCATCTTTGACAGTGATTCTTGGTTTTTTTTATCACGTATGTGTATATCTCAGAGATAGGCTGAAGTATACACTTCAAGATCGTTCTTGATTATTGCTTAAATCTGGAGAATGATTTTTCTTGTACTTGGAGAATAATCTTCCTTGATTCATCATGAGCCATTGCTTTTACCCTTTGCCTTTTGATGATGAAGAACATGTTAATTTTGATTCTAATTTTCATAATATAGAGCTTAAAAGCCCCCCCTTAGAATGTGCTACAATTTTTGAACCAACATATAATTTCTTGATGCATAAAAACGAGAGATAATTATACACATGGTTCAAAAACAAAAAAAATTATAGAAGTTCAATTTACAAAAGGACTTCTAACTATATATTTGAATACATAAAATCTAACATAAAATCTAAAGTAATTCTCCCCCTTTGTTAGAGCAAAAATGAATAGGAGAAAAATGGCATAGAACTTCTAGTTAGAAAGAGATGGAGAGGATCCCTTAGATGATGATGATGATAGAGATAGATCCAGACTAGTTTGGAAGGAAGGGGTGGATTCAGTGGAGGAGGATCAATCATGAACTTGGGAGCAAGCTGAGTTGCATTCCTGAAATGTTTGTCTTGCCATGATGGTTTTGAAAGCCGCAAGGATTGCTTTGTTGGTTAAGTCTTTCTCAACTTTTGGACGTTTGGATGGGTGTTGGGAACCGTCCTTAGGGGTAGATCGGAGAGTGCTTTAAGTGGGGATAGTGGTAGTGCAAAAAGATGATAAGGTAGCAAAGGAAGTGGAAATGGTAGGAATGGGATCTTATGGTAATTTGGGAACATTTACAAATGGACCAGGAGTGTCGGCAAAAAACCAAAAATTGACTTATTCCAAAGATGGAAGAGCTGGTTTTTTGAGGGGAGACGAAGGAAGGTGACATGTTTGAAGTGTGATGGAAGGGGAGTTGAGAGCACATGTCACTCTGAAGAGGTGGATTGTAGTGGTGGTGGAAGGCAAGAACCTTAGTGGGTGTATGGTGAAATGATGTGGAATGAACAGAGAAGGGAAAATGTTTGTTGGAGGTGAAGAACGTTCTTGAGGGGCAACAGTGGTGGTTGTACAAGGTGTAGAACGCTCTTGAGCAGTAGTGATGTTTGGATTTGTTGGAGAATGTTATTGTGCAATGGTGGTATTTGGACATTATAGATTATCTTATGGAGCAGTAAAGGCCGTAGAATGTTGTCTGGCTGAGCATTTGCATTTATTGGTAGTGGGGGGCAACACAGATTTTGAAATGATCCAAGATGATGAATCTTTTTTCATGTGGAAAATATTTTTGGACGAAAACATGGATAGCTTTATGGTAGAGGATTAACATTTAAGTCATTTTCGTCATCCCATGGCTTATTCTAATCCATTTTTGTTCTTATTCAATGTAGTTCATCCAATAAGTGAGTTTGTGACATTGGATTAACATTTAGGTCATTATCGTCACCCGAGGCTTATTCTAATCCATTTTCACTCATAGCAAATGTAGTTCATCCAATAAGTGCGTTTGTCATTGGATTAACATTTATGTCATTTTATGCATCCGAAGGCTTATTCAAATACATTTTCGTTTTTAGACAATATAGTTCATCCAATAAGTGCGTTTGTGTCATTAGATTAACGTTTAGGTCATTTTTGTCATCCCAAGGCTTTTTCTAATCATTTTTCATTCTTAACTAATGTAGTTCATCCAATAAGTGCATTTGTGTCATTGGATTAATATTTAGGTCATTTTGTGCATCCAAAGGCTTATTCAAATCCATTTTCATTTTTAGACAATATAGTTCATCAAATAACTGCATTTGTGTCATTGGATTAACATTTAGGTCATTTTGTGCATCCCAAGGCTTATTATAATTACTTTTCGTTGTTAAGGAATGTAGTTCATCCAATAAGTGCGTTTGGGTCGTTGGATTAACATTTACGTCATTTTGTGCATCCCAAGGCTTATTCTAATCCATTTTCGTTCTTAGACATTGTAGTTTATCCAGTAAGTACCGTTATGTCATTGGATTTGCATTTAGGTGATTTTCGTAATCCTTAGGCTTTTTGTAATCCGTTTTCGTTCATATATATTGTAGTTCATTTAATAAGTGTGTTTGTGTTGTTAGATTAACATTTAAGTCATTTTTAGTCTTCCCAAGGCTTTTTCAAATCTATTTTATGTCGTATCCAATGTAGTTTATCTAATAAGTGCATTTGTGTAATTAGGTTAACATTTTTCTCACTTTCGTCATTCCAAGCCTTATTCTAATCCATTTTCGTTCTTAGCCAATGTATTTTATGCAGTAAGTGCGTTTGTGTCATTGGATTAACATTTCGGTCATTTTCGTCATCCAAACGCTTATTATAATATGTTTTTGTTCTTAGAAATTGTAGTTGATCCAATAAGTGCGTTTGTGTCATTGGATTAACATTTAGGTCATTTTCGTCATTCCAAGGCATATTCTAATCCATTTTCGTTCTAATCTATGTAGTTCATGCAATTAGTTCGTTTGTGTCGTTGGGTTACATTAAGGTCATTTTTAGCACCCCAAGGTTTATTCTAATCCATGTTCATTCTTAGCCAATGTACTGTTATTGGACTAACATTTAGGTAATTTACCACATCCCAACGCTTATTCTATTCCATTTTCATTCTTAGCCAATGTAGTTCATCTAGTAAGTTCGTTTGTATTATTGGATTAACATTTAGGTCATTTTCGCATTGCAAGGCTTATTCTTATCCTTTTTGTTCTTAGACAATAAAGTGCGTCCAATAAGTGTGTGTAGGATATCTAATCAAAGGTTAACGAAGATTTGGTTTGAAATTAAAAAGAAATAGAATCGGACTGAAGAGTTTTCAAAAGAAATCTGAGCAAGATACAATTTGAAATTAAGCTTGGACAAAGTCCATATCTCATCTATAAAAGGAGGCTTTAGGCCGTAGAAGAAATCATCGGAAAACACAACAACTCAAGCTTAAAGTTCAAAGTAATCCGAGAGTTTAAAAGAGAGAAACACTTGTGTGAAAGAGAAATATTGTCTAAGTGTTTTTTCGAGTGTGAGAGTCACTGTAATAATCAGCTTTCCAGAAGCAACTATTCAAAGTTCCAAACCCTTGTATTAAACCCGGTAGTGGTGTAAGTTCCTTCTTCAATCTGGGGTTGTCAGATTGTTAGGAGAAGACTTGGCTTTTAGGGTCAAGGTGGGGTAAGTTCCTTCTTCAATCTGGGGTTGTCAGATTGGTACGAGAAGACTTGGCTTGTAGGGTCAACGTGGTGTAAGTTCCTTCTTCAATTTGAGGTTGTTAGATTGGTAGGAGAAAACATTGCTTGTAGAGTTAAGGTGTTGTTGTTCCTCAAAAGGCTGGGGCTGTCAGGCTGTTTGGGAAGACTGGCTTGGAGGGTCAGGTGCTGTGTAATTCAAAGTGTTTGAATTAGTGGATTAAAGCCTTTTAAATGAAGGGACTGGATGTAGCCAAGTTAATGGTGAATCAGAATAAATCTTTGTGTTCAAATACTTATACTGTTATTATTCGCTGCTACTGAGTCTGATTGTGTCTTCCCTAAATAATTTATATCAACTTTCAACAAATTAGCAAAAAATATAAAACTTTGGCAAATACAACTCAACCCCACTTCTCGTGTTTGAACCTTCAATTGGCATCAGATTTCGATCTCAAGGCTGAGCACTTTACAGTGTTTGAGAAAAGATCTAAGGATTCAATATGTCTAGATTGAGTGAAGAAGCTGCTGGAGGAAACATCAATAGACCACCTTTGTTTGATGGAGAACGTTTTGAGTATTGGAAAGACAGGCTGAGAAGTTTTTTTATTTCACAAGATCTTGAACTTTGGGACTTGGTGGAAGACGGTTATACTACTCCAGAGGATGCTGATGGTGTTGAAATTCCCAAAAAGGATATGGATGCTGACTAGAAGAAGATGTACAAGATGCATCATAAATCCAGAACGTTCATGATAAATGCAATCACCTTCAAGGAATTCGACAAGTGCACCAACAAAGAGACAATAAAGAGTATCTATGATAGTCTGGCTCTGACTTATGAAGGAAGCAAGCAAGTTCAAGAAGTAAAGGCCAACATCCTAGTCAAGAAGTACGAGCAGTTCATAATGGAAGAAGATAAAGACGTTGAACCGATGTTTTCCAGATTCCAGACTCTGGTCTTAGGATTAAAGGTACTCAAGAAGAGTTACACTACTGCTGATCACGTGAAGAAAATTTTTAGGTGCCTACCAACCAAGTGTAGACCAAATGCCATTCAGGAAGCAAAGGATCTGAATACTCTAAAGCTGGAAGAATTAATCAGCTCCCTCAAATAACATGAAATTGAGCTTGAAGAAGAATTGCCGAAGAAGAAGAACAAAACCCTAGCTTTGAAATCCAAGCAGAAGAAGGTTTTGAAAGCAACAGTAGAATCAGAAGATAGTGATTCAGATGATCAAGATCTGAAACCAGACGAAGAGGAGAATGCTTTCCTAACCAAAAAGGTTCTGAAGATGTGGCACAACAGAAAGAAGATGTTTCCCCAAAGGTATTCCAAGCATTCCAAGAGAGGAAAGGATGAATCTGACAAGAAAAGTATCATCTGCTATGGATGCAATGAACCTGGACATATCTAGTAAGAATGTACAAACATGGAGAAAGGGAAACACAAGAAGAAAGATTCCAGACCTAAGAATCTCATGGCTACATGGGATGATTCTGATGGCTCACACTCATTCTGGCTCTGGATCCATCCCAGAATCTGACTCTTGAAGTGAATCAGAAGATGAAGAAAAAGAAGTATTTTTTGAATTCACCCGATTTGATTTAATTACTACAATGAATGATATTTTAAATGTCAATAACAAATTGTCTTTAAAACTGAAAACACTTAGGTAAGAAAATAAAATTCTAACCAAAGAAGTCAATGTTTTAAAGAATCAAAGTGTAGAATGTAAAACAGAAAATACAACTCTTAAAACATAAATTGTTGCACTTAAGGCTGAGAATCTAAAATACTATATGTAATCTAACTCTAAAAAGTAATCATTGTTCAACATCAAGTGAAAATACTATATGTAATTATGATATGCATGAACAAGTATCACAAGACTTTATATCTAATGGTATGGAAAGAAGCAAATATTCTTCTATGATTTATGGAGTTAGTAGCAATGGTAAGAGAGGTATAGGATTTGAAAAACCTGTAACTGAAACTAAACCTATTTCCTTTGATGTTGTGTGTACTATTTGCACTAAGAAAGGTCACTCCAAATTGTCTTGTCCCATGATAAATACAAGGAAATACAAGAAACCTTTCAAGACTAACGAACCAGGACCCAACCAGATTTGGGTACCTAAAAACAAAATTATCTTTGCAGCAGATGTCCTCAGCAATCAAGTTACAACACCAATCATGGTACTTGGACAGTGGATGCTCGCGACATATGACAGGAGACAAGTCTATGTTCCAACAACTAACCTTGACCAAAGGAGGCACATTGACTTTTGGAGGAAAGCAAAAAGGCCAGATCGATGGTCAAGAAAAAGTTGGTACACTTACTCTTCTATTAAAGATGTCTTGTTAGTTAAGGGTCTTAAGCATAACTTATTAATTATTAGTCAATTAAGTGATAATAATTATGATATTATATTTAATCAAAAAATATGCAAAGTAATTAGTCACAAGGATGGTTATGTACTCTTTACAGGTCAGAGGCAAAACAACATTTATAAGATAAATCTGTTAGTCTAGAGAAACAAAAGGTTAAGTGTCTTATGTCAGTAAATGAAGAGAAACTAATTTGGCACAAAAGATTAGGTCATGCAAACCTTAGATTAGTTTCAAAACTGAATAAACTTCAAGTGATGAGAGGTCGACCTAAGCTTAGTTACAAAACTAAAATTATGTGTGAAGCTTGTCAAAAGGGAAAACAAACCAAAAACTCTTTTAACCCTAAAAACTGAACCTCTACCTCAAAGCCCCTAGAGCTCTTACATATAGATCTATTTGGGCCAGTGAAAACAACTTCTCTAACTGGAAAGAAATATGGTATTGTTATAGTAGATGATTACACTAGGTGGATATGGGTACAATTTTTAAGAAGTAAGGACGAATCCCACAAAGTGTTTATCACATTTTGCAAACAAATCATGAATGAAAAAGGTCTTAAAATTATAACTATTAGAAGTGATCATGGAGTAGAATTTCAGAACAAATTCTTTGAAAGTTTTTGTGATGAAAATGGAATCTCTCACAACTTTTCCTGTCCTAGAACACCCCAACAAAATCGAGTTGTAGAAAGAAAGAATAGATCACTCCAAGAAATGGCCAGAACCATGTTAAATGATATGAATGTTGCAAAACACTTTTGGGATGAAGCAATTAATACTACAAGTGATCCTTTTAGGACCAGATCATCACTTAAAGACACCAATTTGTTTGGCTTACTCTCATCTATTGAGCCTACCTCTGTTGATGAAGCATTGGCAGAAAATGGATGGATTCTTGCAATGCAAGAAGAGTTAAATGAATTTGAGAGGAATGATGTTTGGGATCTAGTACCAAGACCCGAAAAGAACATTATTGGAACCAAGTGGGTTTTCAGAAACAAGCTAAATGAAAAAGGTGAAGTGGTCAGAAACAAGGCAAGACTTGTTGCACAAGGCTACAATCAGCAAGAAGGCATTGACTACACTGAGACATTTGCTCCAATGGCTAGGTTAGAAGCTATTCGTATCCTACTTTCCTTTGCTGCAAATAATAACATTACATTATTTGAAATGGATGTTAAAAGCGCTATTCTAAATGGTTATATACGTGAAGAAGTCTATGTTAAACAACCCCCAGGTTTTGAATGTTCTGAATTTCCAAATCTTGTTTTTAAACTTAAAAAATCATTGTATGGTTTAAAACAAGCACATAGGGCATGGTATGATAGACTTAGTAACTTCTTGCTTAAAAATAACTTTGAAAGAGGACAAGTAAACAATACACTTTTTAGAAAATAAATAGAAGCTGATATTCTTATTATTCAAGTTTATGTTGATGACATTGTTTTTGGATCTACTAATGGCACTCTTTGCCAAGAATTTTCTAAATTAATGCAACATGAGTTTCAAATGAGTATGATGGGATAACTTAAGTTCTTCCTAAGGATACAAATTCAGCAAAGTCAAAAAGGTATATACATTCATGAAACGAAATATACAAAAGAGCTTCTCAAGAGGTTTAAGATGAGTGATTGCAAACCTACGGCTACCCCAATGCACCCTACCTGCTCACTTGAAAAGGATGATTCAGGCCAAAAAGTTGATCAAAAAACCTATAGAGGTATGATATGATCTCTACTTTACCTTACTGCTTATAGACCTAACATCATGTTTACTATATGTGGATGTGCAAGATTTCAATCTAACCCTAGGGAATCCCATTTAATTGCTGTTAAGAGAATCCTTAGATACCTAAAAGGCACTACTAACCTTACCTTGTTCTACAAGAAAACTCCTACATATCAACTTAGTGGATACTGTGACTCTAACTATGCTGGAGATAAACTTGAGAGAAAGAGCATAAGTGGAAACTGCACCTTCTTGGGAGACAACTTAATATCCTGGTCAAGTAAGAGAAAAAGCACAATTGCCATGTTAACAGCAGAGGCTGAATACATTTCAGCAGCTGGATGCAGTTCTCAACTCATTTGGATGAAACATCAGCTGGAAGACTACAAAATCATGGAAACCAACATTCCCTTATATTGTGACAACACTTCGGCCATCAATCTAACCAAAAACCCTATACTTCATTCCAGAGCCAAACACATAGAGATCAAACATCACTTCATCAGAGACTTTGTTCAAAAAGGGGTACTCAATATTCAGTTTGTAGACACTATCCACCAATGGGCGGACATATTCACCAAACCACTACTTGAAGATAGGTTTGACTTCATCAAGAAAAAACCTAAACCTTACCTTCATCTCTAACAAATAGTTTAGTTAGTTTTTTTTGTTATATTTATTTTCTTGTAATATATTATTCATGTGATTAAAAAAAAGGGTGGAACAAAAAAAATGAAGATCTCCTTCATTTCTTTTTGTTTGATGACAAAACGGGGATAAGATATATATGATAAAAAGAAGATAAACTGAGGCATTAGACTTAGGGGGAGTAAAAAAAATTGTTATAAAAAATACAAGTTTTGTCATCATAAAAAAAAGAGGAGATTATTGGAACCAAGTTGGTTCTTGCACTTAAAGTTTTGATGTTAACAAATGTATTTTATGAAAATAACATAATTGACTTCGAAGAAGAATGCAAAAATCAGAGGATGACATCACCAGAGGATACCAAAAGATACCACGAGAGGATACATCCAGAGGATACCAGAAGATATCACAAGAGGATCCCATCAGAAGCAAGAATCAGAGGATGTCAAAGGAAAAAATCAGAGGATATCATCAAAAGCAAAAATCAGAGGATATCATCAGAGGCAAGAATAAGATGACATCATTAGAGTATTCATTTGAATAAATGCGTTTGTGTTAAACTACATTTGTGTCATAAGGTTAACATTTAGGTCATTTACTTCATTCGAATGCTTATTCTAATCCGTTTGCGTTTATGTCATTGGATTAACATTAAGGATTAACATTGGTTAACAATTAGGTTATTTTCGTCATCTCGAAGCTTAACCTAATCCATTTTTGGACTTAACTAATGTATTTCATCAAATAAATGCGTTTGTGTCATTGGATTAACATTTAGGTCCTTTTCGTTATCCCAAGCTTATTCTAATCCATTTTTTTACTTAGACATTGTAGTTCATCCAATAAGTTCGTTTGTATCTTTAGATTTACAATTCTGTCATTTTCGTCATCACTCAGCTTATTCTAATCCATTTGCGTTCTAACTCAATGTAGTTCCTCCAATAACTGTGTTTATGTCATTGGATTAACATTAAGGTCATTTTAGTCATCCAATAAGTGTGTTGTGTCAATAGATTAACATTTACATCATTTTTGTCTTCCTAAATTTTATTCTAATCCATTTTTATCGTCACCAATGTAATTCATCCAATAAGTGGGTTTGTGTCATATGCTAACATTTAGGTCATTTTTATCATTTCATTGTTTATTATGATCAATATTATTCTTAGCTAATGTAGTTAATGCAATAGGTGTTAGTGTCATTAGATTAACATTTAGGCCTTTCTGCTTCCTAAGACTTATTCTAATATATTTTTCGTTCGTAGCCTATGTAGGTCATCCAAAAAGTACGTTTGTGTCATTAGGTTAACATTTAGGTCATTTTCGTCATCCTTTGACTTATTCTAATCTACTTATGTTCTTAGCCAACGTATATAATACAATAAGTGCATTTGTATGATTGGATTAACATTTAGATCATTGTCGTCATAACTTAGGTTATTTTAATCCATATTCATTCTTAGCCAATGTAGTTCATCAAATAAGTGTGTTTGTTTCATTTGATTAACATTTAGGTCACTTTCTTCTTTCAAAGGCATATTCTAATCCATTTTCGTTCATAGCCCATATAATTCATCCAATAAGTGTGTTTATGTCATTGGATTAACATTTAGGTCATTTTAGTCATCCAATAAGTGTGTTGTGTCAATAGATTAACATTTACATCATTTTCATCTTCCTAAATTTTATTCTAATCCATTTTTATCGTCACCAATGTAATTCATCCAATAAGTGGGTTTGTGTCATATGTTAACATTTAGGTCATTTTTATCATTTCATTGTTTATTATGATCAATTTCATTCATAGCTAATGTAGTTAATGCAATAAGTGTTAGTGTCATTAGATTAACATTTAGGCATTTCTGCTTCCTTAGACTTATTCTAATATATTTTTCGTTTGTAGCCTATATAGGTCATCCAAAATGTGCGTTTGTGTCATTAGGTTAACATTTAGGTCATTTTCGTCATCCTTTGACTTATTCTAATCTACTTTCGTTCTTAGCCAACGTATATAATACAATAAGTGCGTTTGTATGATTGGATTAACATTTAGGTCATTGTCGTTATAACTTAGGTTGTTTTAGTCCATATTCATTCTTAGCCAATGTAGTTCATCAAATAAATGTGTTTGTTTCATTTGATTAACATTTAGGTCACTTTCTTCTTCCAAAGGCATATTCTAATCCATTTTCGTTCATAGCCCATATAATTCATCCAATAAGTGCGTTTGTGTCATTGGATTAGCATTTTGGTCTTTTTCGTCATCCCAAGTTTTATTCTAATCCAATTTCCTTTTACCCAACGTAGTTCATCCAATAAGTGCATTTGTGTCATTAGGTTAACATTAAGGTCACTTTCGTAATCCCAAGGCTAATTCTAATGCATTTTCTTTCGTAACCTATGTAGTTCGTGCAATAACTACGTTTGTGTCATTGGATTAATATTTACGTCATTTTCTTCATCACTTAGCTTTATGTCATTGGATTAAAATTTAGGTCATCTTTTTAACCAATATAGGTCATCCAATAAATGCCCTTGTGTCATTCGATTAACATTTAAGTCATTTTCGTCATCCCAAAGTTTATTCTAATCCATTTTCGTTCTTAGTTCTTAGACATTGTACTCCATCAATTTCCTCTGACACATGTTCAATTCTTTCTGACCGAACAGATACCTGAAACTTTCATGGTCACTGAACACCGTGAACGTGCATCCATATAATTAGTGCCTCCAGACCTTTAACAAAAACACTACTGCAGCAAGCTCTAAATCATGAGTAGGATTGTTTCGTTCGTGAGTCTTCAATTGCCTTGAGGCGTAGGCTACAGCTTTCTTGTGTTGCATCAAAACACATCCCAGACCTTGGTGAGATGCATCACAGTAGACTTCATATGGTTCCTCTGGCTGTGGCAAGATCAACACTGGTGAGGTTGTCAACTTTTCCTTAAGCAACTGAAAACTTTCCTCACACTTCTCCGTCCATGAAAACGGCTGATTCTTTTTGGTGAGTTGTGTCAAAAGAGCTACAATCTTAGCAAATCCTTCAATAAATCTCCTGCAATATCTTGCTAGTCCGACAAAACTCCGTATGTCTGTGATAGTCTGGGGCTGCTTCCAGGCAAGAATTGTCTCAATCTTTGCCGGATCCACAGCGATTCCCTCTTTTGTTATCACATGTCCCAAGAAGTTCACTTTCTCTAGCCAAAACTCGCACTTCGACAAATTAGCATACAATTGCTTCTCGCGTAAGACTTCAAGAACTTGCCGTAGGTGTTCTCCGTGTTCTTCTTCATCCTTTGAATAAATCAAAATATCATTGATGAACACTACCACGAATTTATCTAGAAATGGGCTGAAGATTCTATTCATATAGTCCATGAAAATCGCTGGTGCATTCGTAATTCCAAATGGCATAATGAGATATTCATAATGTCCATAACGGGTCCTGGAAGCAGTCTTTTGAATATCACTTTCTCTTACCCGAATCTAATGATATCCTGACTTCAAATCGATCTTTGAAAACACTGCGGCTCCCCTCAATTGGTCTATTAAATCATCGATGCGTGGTAAAGGATAACGATTCTTAATAGTTACCTTGTTAAGTTGCCGATAATCCACACATAAGCGTGAACTTCCATGCTTCTTCTTAACCAATAACACCGGAGCTCCCCATGGCGACACACTTGGTCTGATAAATCCTTTCTCCAATAAACCTTCAATTTGAACCTTAAGCTCGCTTAATTCCAATAGCGACATCCGGTACGGTGCAATTGAAATAGGTCCAGTTCCTGGGTGCAAATCAATGAAGAACTCCACCTCTCTCACCAGGGGTAATCCTTGAATTTCTGTTGGAAATACGGTCGGATATTCTTTGACTAACACCACATCTTCTAGGTTCACATCCATCTTGGTCTCCATGTTAGCCAACGATAAAAATTTCTGAGTTCCTTCTCTCAGTGATACTTCGAGCTTGTTAGCAGCCAAATACCGAACGACTGCAGGTTCAGGGAAAAGAACTAATTTTCGAGCGCAATCCAAGACTACGTAATTATATGTCATCCAATCCATGCCGAGAATGATCTCGAGTGATTGTAGGGGTAGACAGATTAAATTAACTAAGAAATCTCTATTCTGAATCGTTACAGTACAGTGTAAACAAGTAGAGTTTACGGTCAAAGTCTTAGCAGGTGTGGAAACAACCAAATCAAAAGGTAAAGTAGACACAGATAACTTCAAACGATTCACACAGTCCATAGCAATGAAAGAGTGAGTTGCCCCCGAATCAAAAAGTGCAGTTAGTGTTTTACCTACAATCTCACAATCTTGCTGGATTAAATTTGGAGCTTGATTCCCAGCTTCAGCACCCATGTGATAGACGCGTCCCCTAGCAATAGGACGAGTAGCCCTAGCTACGTTCACTGTTGGTTCCACCTTCGGAACCCGGCAATCCCTCGCCACGTGTGCTGGTTTCTGGCAATTGAAACACATAAGATCCCTTGTGGTACAAGCAGTAGCAATATGTCCCTCTTTCCCACATCGGTAACATTGGACTCCTTGTCCCAATTGTCTTCCAAAATTATGATTTCCCGTCCGATTCTGGCCTCTATTGTTGTTTTGTGGCCGGTTATACGGCTTAGCAACTTGCTTTCCTCTATTGTTCTGATAGTGCATCCGACTAGGCCCTCCTGAATTAAAGTTCCCTCCTCTGTTGGCCCTCCTGTTCTTCATCTCTTCAACCTCTCTACACTAAGACTTAGAAACGTTGAACTCCCAATGGTAAGACCGAGTCTTGAATCTCATACTTCAATCCATTTTGGAAGCGATAGCACATAAACTGTTCATCAACTTCTTCCCGGAAAAATCTGAAATGCCTTGATAGAGATTCAAACTTAGCTGCATATTCCCCCACCGTCATGTTTCCATGGGGCAATTTCAGAAAATCGTCACCCAACTTGGTCGTAGTGCTCATCGGGAAGTATTTGTCCAAAAACTTCTTTTTGAACGACTCCCAGTTCACCTCCTCTTGAGCTGACCCCATCAGTAGCCTTGTACTTCTCCATCAATACTCTGCATCCCCTATCAGCAGATACGTGGCATAGTTGACCTTCACCGCTGCTCGACAATTAATCATCTCGAAGATTTTCTCCATCTCTTGAATCCACTGGTCCGCTCTTTCTGGACCCTCATCACCCTTGAACTTTGTAGGATTATGACGACGAAAATCCTCTAGTCCCCTTGATTCAGCAGCACAAATCTCTCTCTCTCTCTGTCTCTTCTCCAGATCTCGTTGAGTCTTCGCAGCCGTCTGTGCAGCTACAGACGCAGCCATGTTATTCATCACTTCAGCCATCCTATCCTCCCGGCTGACGTTGGCTCTTGCAGTGTCGTCTCTTCTTGGAGGCATTGTTTCCTACAAAACCATCATTACTTTAGTCACGCCACAACTTACACAAGACTTGACACTTTAACTACTTGCTCCTATGCATGATCAGATAATGACTCAAAACCAATACTTTAATAAGAGCTTTAACCCAAAACTTTAACCAAATGCTCTGATACCACAATTGTAACACCCCGAGTTAAAAACACAGCGCGAGTGTATTTTTTTTTTCATTTTAAAATAAATAAAAGGAATTTTCTTTTACAAAATTATTAATTCAAAAGAATTAAAATCAATTCAAATTAAAAGTTGTTTGATGTCGTAATCCAAAATAGAGAAGTAATTAAATAATTACATCACGATTAATCAAGTAAATGATTTTTGGGAATTTAATTCTTCAAAACATAACAAAATAAAGATACATCCAACAGCTGTATCCTGGACCCACCAAAGTATTATCAGAGTGCGGAAAATATTAGCGGAAAAGTTATACAATAATTCCAAAAATAACCAATTACATTTCGCAAACTCAAGATCCTATACAAAAGTCTAGTCTGATCATGCACTAAGCTATAGTAGCAAACAATTTCCACCGCCTCCTCCACAAGTCTCGTCTTCACCCCAGCTGTCCGTCCCTCTACGTTGCCCACGAATTCTCCATATGTAAAGATTAGGGGAAACTAACGACGTCTCCGTCGTTAGTGTAACCGTCGGTGGGACGGGTTTGGGTATCAACTGAGGGCAAAGCCCAATTTCCACAATAATAGTAAAGGGTCACCGACCGAAATTAACAATTAACACATAGCAATTATATCACAGTGACATACATATCCATGGCATAACATATAACAATGATGATAAATAAGGATACTCATTTTGAAATTTCATGACATGTATGCCTTTTCGAACAACAACCATTTAATATGGAAAACATGTTGTAAGTACAACTAACACTTCAGCAATCACAATCATTCATCAGAAATTTGGATTTTATAAAGTACTTACACACATCAATTTCCAATCATCAACATATATCCAAATCATGACCCACCGGTCAATCACCCCGATGCAATATGTATATGCTCATGTATTCAACTTCTTGGAATTACCAAGGTGCAGTCGCTCACAGACCAGCACAATTTAAATATGTTTGACTTTAACGGCCCTCAAGACCAGGGTGCAATCGCTCAATAGATCAACACCAGTGCAGTCGCTCAACAGACCAGCATTCGTGCAGTCGCTCAACAGACCAGCACGTTTTACATATACCAAGGTACAATCGCTCAATAGACCAATACCAGTGCAGTCGCTCAACAGACTAGCACTCAAGCAATCGCTCAACAGATCAGCACGTTTTTGCGCATTTCAGGGTACAGTCGCTCAACAGACTATTACCAGTGCAGTCGCTCAACAGACCAGCACTCGTGCAATCGCTCAACAGATAAGCACGTTTACGCATTACTCTGTGGCCCATCGTGGATACCACCTGACTATGCAGTGCATGAACATGCAATGTTTTCTCTTCACTGAAAATAGTATGTAACAACAGTAAAATTCAGCGTTTCCATCATTTCCCCAAAATTTTTCAACACAATTAATTTCATTATCATCACATCATAAATCAAACATTCAAGCTTCTCATCATTTCCACTTCACATTATCTTAAAACTCCATTCTTATTCATCAAAAATCTTCCCTCTGTTTTCCCCAACTCTTGAAAGTCATAAAACAGTGTTTAAAACTGAGATTTCTGGAAAACACGAAATCTGTATTCGAATACAGCTTCTCTATATTCGAATACAGAAGCCAAAACAGTGCATAATTAACACTCTGTATTCGAATACATCTCCTTGGTATTCGAATACAGAGGCAGTCCCAGTGCACAAATCAACATTTTTCACTACATTAGTAAAGTCTCAAAAGCTTCATCACCACCACTTCAAACTATCACAAAATTCCAGTTTTAATTTGTCACAAACCTTCCCAATGCTCCCCAACACTTAAAGTTTATAAAACAATATTTAAAACTCTGGATTTCTGAAAAACACGAATCTGTATTCGAATACAGATCCCTTGTATTCGAATACAGAAGCTGGAACTGCAATTTCAACACTCTGTATTCGAATACAACATACTTGTATTCGAATACAGAAGACAAAACAGTGTATATTCAGCATTTTCCCAACATCATTAAAGGTTTCAAGAATCTCATCATCTCCTCTGTAAAAGTATTTCAAAAACTCCATTTTAAATCATTTCAAACCTTCCCAATGTTCCCCAACACTTAAAGTTCACATGACAGTGTCTGAAACTTGATTTTCTAGAAAAACACGAATCTGTATTCGAATACGATGGTGTTGTATTCGAATACAGATGCGAATACAGTGTTAAAATTCCACTTCTGTATTTGAATACGACAGGGTCGTAGTCGAATACAGATGCTAAGTCAGAAGTAAAAATCCTTCATCTGTATTCGAATAGAGAGGCCCGTATTCGAATACAAGTTTGAAAACTTGAGTAAAACAGAAGCTTGGCAGGCTTTATTCGAATACACTCATGCTGTATTCGAATACACCTTCGAATTCAGTGAAATTTTCTTGAGATTTTCAATACATTTTCAAACTTTTTCCTTTGGAAAACCAACAACCCCAAAACAGTTTTACCATTCTTTTGCATACCACAAAACTCAGACATTTTTCATCAATATAGATTTTCCAGAAAAACACTTTCATCATTTTAAATCCTTCTCTTTTGAAAACATCAGCAACACCAGAATCACTCAAAAACAGAATGTCAAACACAACAGAACATACATTTTTCAGCGTTTACATTGTTGATCATTTCTCAAAACAACACGCAAGGTATTTCCAGCATTCTTACACAACCAATCACCACATGCAAAGCATTTTCCAACTTTCTTACACAACAGAACAACACTGATGTATTCAGCCAAAGCAGCAAGCATCCCATAGCAGTAAAACACCAACAGAATGCATTTTCGCATTTTATAACAACAAGCACAACAGTTTTGTAAATATGCATTTTGATCATCTTTAGAATAACATGCAAGACATTTTTCAGCTTTCCCACACAAACAAAACAACGTTAATGCATTCAGTCAAACAACAATCATCACAGAATCATCAAACATCAACATAATGCCTTTTTTCCATTTTTTTCAAAATATAATGCAAAATAGTTTTTCTTCAAACAATGATGAAACATTATTAATGCCATGATAGTATGCATTTACAGCCCTAATGAAAACTAGAAAGTGGAAGGTGCCCCTTACCTCTGTTTCGTTTCTGCTCTTGTTCAGTTTTTTTCGCGACAAAAGTCGGAGAAATTCCCGCTCGCGTTCGCCGCTACGAAAATGGGTTCTCTAGCTCCATCATGATGAGGAGAACAACTTTTGTACTTGACGTTTTCTGGTTTGGTGCTTGGATTTCTAAGTAATCTCACTTTTGAGGAACTCTTTTTTTTTTTGAACGAATAGAACTCATAATGGGATGAAGAAGGGAAATGTTACTGTTACATGCAGTATGGAGGAGGAATGGTGTTCTGACTTTGCCCTTCCTTCTCACTCCTATATATAGGCATGTGTGGGTGCCACCTCATAAAAAACAATATTAAAATATTGCTGGACCCTCCAGCACTTAACCGGTTTCGTCGAAATTAGCTGATAATCCCTTAATTAACTGTCCGACAATTTAATTACTCGTAATTAAATTAATTTACTCTTCATCCAATAATCTTAATTCATCTTCCAAAATAAATATTTATATATATATATATTCACACAAAACATACATATATTTAATATTTTACAAATATCCCCAAAATACACTTAATATTAATTCCATAATTTAATTCTTAAATTTAAGGGTCTTACATTACTACCCCCCTTAAATTAGTTTCATTCTCGAAACTATATGTCGATGAACAACTGAGGATATTGTTCCTTCATCTTACTCTCCAGTTCCCAAGTTGCGTCTCCCGTAGTCGGATTCCAAATCACTTTGACTAGTGGGACTTCCTTGTTCCTCAACTTGTTAATATTCATGTCTTCAATCCTTAGAGGGAGTACTTCAAATGACAGGTTGTCCTTCAGTTGAATTGTGTCTGGTTCGATCACATGTGACGAGTCCGAATATTTCCTTAACTACGACACGTGAAATACGTCGTGAATATGGGACAATATGGGAGGTAAAGCAATCCGATAAGCCACTGGTCCAATTCGTGCAGTAATATGGTATGGTCCAATAAATTTTGGAGTCAACTTTCTTGACTTAATAGCTCTGCCAACACCAGTTGTAGGCGTGACCCTTAGAAATACATGATCACCCTGCTCAAATTCCAAAGGTCTGCGACGCTTGTCCGCATAACTCTTCTGACGATATTGCGAGACCTTCATTTTCTCTTGTATCCTCTTGATTTTCTCTGTCGTCTGTTCCACCATCTCAGGTCCAACAATCATACTCTTTCCATCCTTATACCAGCATAAAGGCTTCTGACACTTGCGTCCATATAAAAGCCTCATAGGGTGCCATTCCAATACTTGCGTGAAAACTGTTGTTGTAAGTAAACTCAATCAATGGCAACACCTCTTCCCAGTTTCCTCTCTCATCCAACACACACGCTATCAATAGATCTTCCAAGAACTGGTTTGTTCTCTCAGTCTGTTCGTCTGTTTGTCGATGGTAAGCGAAACTCAATTTCAGTTTCGTTCTCAAAGCTTCATGCAGCGCTCCCCAAAAATGAGATGTGAACTTTGGGTCACGGTCCGATACTATACTCTATGGAACGCCGTGTAATCTCACAATCTTAGCAATGTAGATTTCCATTAGCTTATTTACTTTATAAGTGGTCCTTACCGGTAAGAAATGTGCGGACTTTGTCAATCGATCCACTATTACCCAAATCAAATCATTCTTCTTCCTTGTCTTCGGCAATCTTGTTATGAAATCCATGGAAATGCTATCCCACTTCCATTGCGGTATATCCAAAGGTTGCTGCATTCCAGCAGGTCGCTAATGTTCCACTTTCGCTTTCTGACAAGTTAAACAAGCCGATACATATTCTGCTACATCCCTCTTCTTTCCTGGCCACCAGAAATTTTGCCTTAAGTCCTGGTACATCTTGGTCGCTCCAGGATGAATACTCTACTTACTCTTATGAGCCTCTTCCAAAATCGTTCTTCTCATATTAGCAACTTCCGGTACACAAACTCTTCCATTACATCTCAGAATATTATCTGGTCCGACCCTGAACTCAGTTGTCTGTCCTTGCGCTATCAAATTCCTCTTTTCTTGGATTAATGCGTCATCTTGCAAGTTCGCAATCTCCTCAAGCAAACCACTCGAAATTGTTATCATTCCACACTTTAAAATTCATGGTGCAAACTTTATGTCCAAGTGTAGATCTCTAAATGCTTCCCACAACTCTTGTTGTCTGGCCATTATCATTGAAGACACTTATACGCTTTTCCTACTTAATGCATCAGCCACCACATTGGCTTTCCCAGGGTGATACTGCAATTAAAAGTCAAAATCCTTGAGAGTCTCCATCCATCTCCTCTGACACATGTTCAATTCTTTCTGATCGAACAGATACTTCAAACTTTTATGGTCATTGAACACCGTGAACATGCATCCATATAAGTAGTGCCTCCAGACCTTTAACGCAAACACTACTACAGCAAGCTCTAAATCATGAATAGGATAGTTTCGTTTGTGAGTCTTCAATTGCCTTGAGGCGTAGGCTATAGCTTTCTTGTGTTGCATCAAAATACATCCCAGACCTTGGTGAGATGCATCACAGTAGACTTCATATGGTTCCTCTGGCTGTGGCAAGATCAATACTGGTGAGGTTGTCAACTTTTCCTTAAGCAACTGAAAACTTTCCTCACACTTCTCCGTCCATGCAAACGGCTGATTCTTTCTAGTGACTTGTGTCAAAGGAGCTACAATCTTAGCAAATCCTTCAATAAATCTCCTGTAGTATCCTGCTAGTCCGACAAAACTTCGCATGTCTGTGATAGTCTGGGGTTGTTTCCAAGCAAGAATTATCTCAATCTTTGCCGGATCCACAGCGATTCCTTCATTTGTTATCACATGTCCCAAGAAGTTCACTTTCTCTAGCCAAAACTCGCACTTCGACAAATTAGCATACAATTGCTTCTCGCGTAAGACTTCAAGAACTTGGCATAGGTGTTCTCCGTGTTCTTCTTCATCCTTTGAATAAATCAAAATATCATCGATGAACACCACCATGAATTTATCCAAAAATGGGCTGAAGATTCTATTCATATATTCCATGAAAATCGCTGGTGTATTCGTAACTCCAAATGGCATAACGAGATATTCATAATGTCCATAACAGGTCCTGAAAGCAGTCTTTTGAATATCTCCTTCTCTTACCCAAATCTGATGATATCCTGTCTTCAAATCGATCTTTGAAAACACTGCGAATCTCCTCAATTGGTCCATTAAATCATCGATGCGTGGTAAAGGATAACGATTCTTAATAGTTACCTTGTTAAGTTGCCGATAATCCACACATAAGCGTGAACTTCCATCCTTCTTCTTAACCAATAACATCGGAGCTCCCCATGGCGACACACTTGGTCAGATAAATCCTTTCTCCAATAAACCTTCAATTTGACCCTTAAGCTCGTTTAATTCCAATGGCGACATCCGGTACAGCGCAATTGAAATAGGTCCAGTTCCTGGGTGCAAATCAATGAAGAACTCAACCTCTCTCACTGGGGGTAATCCTGGAATTTCAGTTGGAAATACGTCCGGATATTCTGTGACAAACACCACATCTTCTGGGTTCACATCCATCTTAGTCTCCATGTTAGCCAACGATAAAAATTCCTAAGTTCCTTCTCTCAGTGATACTTCGAGCTTGTTAGCAGCCAAATACCAAACGACTCCAGGTTCGGGGAAAAGAACTAATTTTCGAGCGCAATCCAAGACTACGTAATTATACGTCATCCAATCCATGCCGAGAATGCTCATCCAATAAGTGTGTTTGTGTCATTGGATTAACATGTGGGTCATTTTCAGTATCCTAAGGCTTTTTCTAATTCATTTTCTTTCTTAGCCAACATAGTTCATCAAATAAGTGTGTTTATGTCATTGGTTTAACATTTAGGTCATTTTCGTCTTTCAAAGGCTTATTCTAATCCATTTTCATTCGTAGCCCACATAATTCATCCAATAAGTGCGTTTGTGTCATTAGGTTAACATTTAGGTTATTTTCGTCATCGCAAAGTTATTATAATCCATTTTCGTAATTAACTCATGTAGTTCATCCAATAAGAGCGTTTGTGTCATTGGATTAACATTTAGGCCATTTTTGTCTTTCAAAGGCTTATTCTAATCCATTTCCGTTCGTAGACATTGTAGTTCATCCAATAATTGTGTTGTGTTAATAAATTAACATTTACATCATTTTCATCTTCCTAAATTTTATTCTAATCCATTTTTATCGTCACCAATGTAATTCATCCAATAAGTGGGTTTGTGGCATATGTTAACATTTAGGTCATTTTTATCATTTCATTGTTTATTATGATCAATTTCATTCTTAGCTAATGTAGTTAATGCAATAAGTGTTAGTGTCATTAGATTAACATTTAGGCCTTTCTGCTACCTAAGACTTATTCTAATATATTTTTCGTTCGTAGCCTATGTAGGTCATCCACAAAGTGCGTTTGTGTCATTAGGTTAAAATTTCGGCCATTTTCGTCATCCTTTGACTTATTCTAATCTACTTATGTTCTTAGCCAACGTCTATAATACAATAAGTGCGTTTGTATGATTGGATGAACATTTAGGTCATTGTTTTCATAACTTAGGTTATTTTAATCCATATTCATTCTTAGCCAATGTAGTTCAACAAATAAGTGTGTTTGTTTTATTTGATTAACATTTAGGTCACTTTCTTCTTTCAAAGGCATATTCTAATCCATTTTCGTTCATAGCCCATATAATTCATCCAATAAGTGCGTTTGTGTCATTGGATTAGCATTTTGGTCTTTTTCGTCATCCCAAGTTTTATTCTAATCCAATTTCCTTTTACCCAACGTAGTTCATCCAATAAGTGCATTTGTGTCATTAGGTTAACATTAAGGTCACTTTCGTAATCCCAAGGCTAATTCTAATGCATTTTCTTTCGTAACCTATGTAGTTCGTGCAATAACTACGTTTGTGTCATTGGATTAATATTTACGTCATTTTCGTCATCACTTAGCTTTCACTTAGCTTTATGTCATTAGATTAACATTTAGGTTACCTTTTTAACCA
This sequence comes from Cicer cuneatum, assembly GCA_037974295.1. Lineage (NCBI taxonomy): Eukaryota > Viridiplantae > Streptophyta > Magnoliopsida > Fabales > Fabaceae > Cicer > Cicer cuneatum. The sequence goes on from JBBPBO010001985.1 coordinate 41,397,207, forward strand.
ATATAGGTCATCCAATAAATGCCCTTGTGTCATTCGATTAACATTTAAGTCATTTTCGTTCTTAGACATTGTACTTCTTGCAATAAGTGCTTTTGTGTCATTGGATTAACATTTAGGTCATTATTGTCATCATTCAGCTTATTCTAATCCATATTCGTTCTTAGCCAATGTAGTACATGGAATAAGTGCGTTAGTGTCATTTGATTAACATTTAGGTTTATTTCATCATCACTCGCTTATTCAAATCCATTTTTGTACTTAACCAATGTTGTTCATCCAATAAGTGTGTTTGTGTCATTGGATTAACATGTGGGTCATTTTCAGTATCCTAAGGCTTTTTCTAATTCATTTTCTTTCTTAGCCAACATAGTGCATCAATAAAGAGTGTTTGTGTCATTGGATTAACATTTAGGTCATTTTCGTCTTTCAAAGGCTTATTCTAATCCATTTTCGTTCGTAGCCCATATAATTCATCCAATAAGTACATTTGTGTTATTAGGTTAACATTTTGGTTATTTTCGTTATCCCAATCTTATTCTAATCCATTTTCGTACTTAACTCATGTAGTTCAACTAATAAGAGCGTTTGTGTTATTGGATTAACATTTAGGTCATCTTTGTCTTTCAAAGGCTTATTCTAATCCATTTTCGTTCTTACACATTGTAGTTCATCCAATAAGTGTGTTGTGTCATTAGATTAAGATTTACGTCATTTTCTTCTTCCCAAGTCCTATAAGTAAGTTTGTGTCAGATGTTTACAGTTAGGTCATTTTCGTCATCTCAAGGTTTACTCTGATCCAATTTCATTCTTAGCTAATTTAGTTAATGAAATAAGTCTGTTAGTTTCATTTGATTATCATTTAGGCGTTTTTGCTTCCCAAGACATTTTCTAATACATTATTCGTTCATAGCCTATGTAGGTCATTCAAAACGAGCATTTGTGTCATTTTCGTCATCCCAAGACTTATTCTAATCTATTTTCGTTCTTAGCGAACGTAGTGAAGGTGCCAACACAAGAAGGGGGGTTTAATTGTATTTGTCAAACTTGAATTTTTTTGCTGTCACTACGCCAAAAATGGCCTTTTACAGCGCACATTTTAAAGCGCTTAATAACTAAAAACGCTGTTGTATAATATTTTAAAAATAACGGAGGATACAACAGCGCTTTATTGACAAGCGCTTTAGCAACAGCGCTGTTGTAGGGTCATGAAGGGTTTAGGATTTACAGAAAAGCATTGTTGTAGGGTCATAGTGATTTCACATAATGTTTACAGCGGTTTAAGAGCGCTTCGCGTGAAAGCGCTGTAAAATATAGCGCTCTCATATAAAGTTTACAGCGTGTTTAGAGCGCTACATTTACAACACTTTGTATAAAAGCGCTGTAAACTATGTTAATGTTTTAAAATTTAATTTTTAAAAGCCGTTTACAGCGCTGATGGATAAAAGCGTTGTAAAATATAGCGCCCACACACACTATATTTACAGCGCTTTCATGAGCGCTTTGTTTATAAGTGCTGTAAATGCTGTAAATGTTTTGAAATTTATTTTTAAAAGTCGTTTACATCGCTTATGGATAAAAGCGCTGTAAAATTACAAGCAGTTATATATAAATAAATATATAAAAACATATTTAATATGTTCTACCAATTCGAACCCTATTACGAACTTTCCTCTCCTCTACTTTGCGCCCATTTTTATTGAGTGATTGTTGTCTCATGTACTGTATTCACTAATTTGTTATTGTCTCTAAAACTGATAAATTGTTACCTTATAAATCATATAAAATTATAGATGATAAATCTGTTCTATTTTGAAATTTGTTCAATCTGTTCTGTTTTGAAATCAGTCTTGTATGCATGACCTTGGACCTTGGACCTTGGTTTCCATTTTCCAATATTAGTCTATATATACTATAGATTTGTATGATGTTATAGATTGATAAATTTGTGTAACACTGCATTCATAGTTGCATTCATAAATTCTTACATGATAAATCCTATAAAATCTGTTCGATCTGTTCTGTTATGTTTTGAAATATATATAACTTGTATGCATATATATATAATGTTATAGATTGATAAATTTGTTATAGATTGATTTGTTCTTACTGCATTCATATAGGTCATATAATTAAAATGGACCGGAAATGGATGTCTGCTAATCGATTGTCAAAAGTATATGAAAATGGAGTGAAGGAGTTTGTTGAATTTGCAGTGAAGAATGCAAAAGACCCAAATCGAATCACTTGTCCTTGTTTAAAATGTTGTTTTGGAAAACGCTTTAGAGCAGATGAATTGGAAGGACATTTAGTATGGCATGGAATTGATAAAAGCTATACATGTTGGATAAAACATGGTGAGAAAAAACAAAAGGAACACTTATTTTGACAGTGATGCGACATATGATTCAAATGATTTCGACACAGATACATATGAGCAGGACCGAGTTGAAGATATTGCAAAAGCAGTTGAAGAAGATCTTCGGGATTGTCCTAAAATGTTTGATAGTTTGTTGAGTGATGCAGAGAAACCATTATATAATGGTTGTACTAAATTCACAAGACTTTCAGCGATATTAAAGTTGTACAACTTAAAAGCGAGAAATGGAGGGTCTGATAAAAGCTTCACATAATTATTAACACTCCTAAATGATATGTTGCCAGATGATAATGAACTTCCCAGTCGAACCTAATGGAACCAACTTGGTTCTAAGTACTTAGGATTTTGATGTTAACAAAAGCACTCATGTAATCTTATTTTATACCTTGAATTGTTATTTTAAATGCCACCAGAAGATGAAGTTACTAGAAGCAGAAGATGAAGTCACTAGAGGCAGAAGATGAATTACCAGAGGATAAAATCAGATCAGAGGATACAGCTATAGAAGACACTAGATAATGGATCCAAAAAGTACTAGAGGATGCATCCTAAAAGCACTAGAAGATACACCAGGATGTCAAAACACAAGTAGAGGATATATTTCCTGGCCCAGATCAGAAGGAAGCAGAGTCTAGAAGGAGACCTGGACCAGTCCAGAAGGAAGCCTGCTAGAAGGAGACTTGTTGCAAACAAGAAGGTATCATAAGTAAGACTTGGTCCATAATTTATTTTGACTAGAAGATAGCTTGGCAGTGAAATGATAATCATTCTAGTCTTGATCCAGACTTAACCAGAGCTTCAGATAATTGGTCCAGAACAAGTGACTTGGTCCAGACCAGAAGATAGCATGGTTCAGAGTATGAAACTAAGTCCAGACCAGAAGAAATGATGTCTAGATTTAATCCAGAACTGATCCAGATCAGAAGGTAAATGTCCAGATTAAAATATTCTTTGTCCAGAGTTAATTTCAGTTCAATCCAGACCCAGTCGTCTAGAGCAGAGGGAAGATGTTCAGATCAATGGTCCAGATTTAAGCATCATGGACCAGTATTGGCCGAGATCAGAAGATCAGACCATATGGCCCAGTGTTGGCCGAGATCAGAAGATCAGAACGTGTGGTCCAGTATTGGTCGAGTTTAGAGGATCACAGCAGATTAGATTGCAAGTCAAGAGTGGTCGAGATTAGAAGATCAGAAAGTGTGGTCCAGTGTTAGCCGAAATTAGAGGATCACAGCAGATCATTTAGTATGTTCCAAATGTGGTCGAGAGCAGAAGATCAAACGGTCCATATTGAATCATGATCAGTGAAGACGTGATTAAATTTAATCAAAGTATTAAAAGGATTTGATACAAAAATAAATTGAAATCTTGTGGAATTCAGAAGCTATTGGTGGGAAGAAAGATTTGATCCATAATCAATTAAGAACAGGATTGGCCAAAGTTATTTTTGAAAGCAAATCTGGAGCTAAAAAGATATGTTTTTTATTTTAGTGAATCACGATTGGCCAAGTTATTTTTGCAAGAGTATCTAGCAAGATACAGCTCGAACTTTAGCATGAAAGCAACCCTAATTCATCATCTATAAAAGGAGCCTCAAGGCAGAAGACTTACTATCGAAAATACTTGAGAGTCATACACTTCCAAAAGCAAAATACTTGAGTTTTTAGTGAGGTCAATAGTGAGTATCCACTTTCCAGAAGCAAGCACTTTAAGTTTTTTCCTTCCCGTTGTGTTAGATCTAAGTTGTTGAAGTAGAGTCTACAATCTGAGGGAGTCAGAAGGGGTAGCAGATTACTTAGCAATTAGATTCAAGGCGTTTTAATTCCTTCTACAATCTAGGGTTGTTAGATTTGTAGGAGAAGAATTGACTTGAGAAGTTAAGGTGCTGTATTCCTCAAAAGTCTAGGATTGTTAGACTGTTTGAGAAGACTGACTTGGAGGGTTAGTGGTATTGTTGTAATTCAAGGTGAAGGGATTGGACGTAGCCTCGTTAACGGTGAACCAGTATAAAATTCAGTGTTTTTATTTTTACTTTATATCCGCTACTAACTCTATTTGATTCATACATCAGGTTTTGTTATAAAACTGCAAAAACAGAAAAAGTATTCAAGTTAGTCAAACACAATTCAACCCCCTTCTCGTGTTTGCACCTTCAATTGGCATCAGAGCTCGGTCTCAAGGCTGAGCACTTAACACTGTTTGAGGAAAGGTCCAAGGGGTTCAACATGGCATAATCCAAAGATGATTAGGGAGGCAACATCAACAGACCACAACTATTTGATGGAGAAAGGTTAGAGTATTGGAAGGACAGAATGAGAAGTTTGTTCATATCTCAAGATCCTGAATTATGGAAGCTGGTAGTCAAAGGATTCACTGCACCTACTATTCCAAGAGATCCAACTAAAGAACTGGACATGGAAGATATGAAACTAGACCAGAGCAAAGCATACAAACTGCATCACAAAGCCAGAACCATCATGATCAGTGCCATCACATTCAAGGAATTTGACAGATGCACAAATAAAGAAACAGCAAAGAGCATATTCGACAGTCTGGTTCTGACCTATGAAGGAAGCCAACAGGTTCAAGTTGCAAGGGCTAACATACTGGTCAAAAAGTATGAGATGTTCAAGATGGAAGATGATGAAGACATTGATGGAATGTTCTATAGATTCCATACTCTGATATCAAGACTGAAGGTCTTGAAGAAAAGCTACACAACAACAGATCATGTCAAAAAGATTCTAAGAAGCTTACCAACCAAGTGGAGACCAATGGTTACTGCAGTTCAGCAAGTAAGAGATCTGAATAACTTAAGACTTGAAGATCTGATCAGCTCACTCAAGTCTCATGAAATAAAACTGGAAGCAGATGAACCAAAGAAGAAGAAGAATTTGGCCCTGAAGTCAAAACAGAAGAAAGTTGCAAAGGCAGCACCAGAATTAGAGATAGTGATAGTGATTGTGGTTTACTTAACCAAACAGATGGTTAAGATATGGGAAAATAGGAAGAGGAGAGGCTCCAATAGCAAAGGAATAGAAGAATCTGACAAGAAGAGCATCATCTGTTATGGATGCAATTAACCTAGACATATCAAGTCAGAATGTCCAAATTTGGAAAAAGGCAAACAGCACAAGAAGAGTTCCAGATTCAGAAAGAAGGGTCTGATGGCTGCCTGGGATGTATCAGAATTAGAAAAAGAATCGTCTGATGAAGAAGAGGCAGAAACAGCAATGATGGCACACATCAGGCAAGTCTGGAAGCACATCAGAGGAAGCAATTCTGGCTCTGATGGCTCATACCAACTCAAGTTCTGGATACAGCTCAGGCTCTGGAATAAATTTAGAAGATGAAGACAATGAGGTATTTTCTGATCTCACTAAATCTGAATTAATTGATGCTTTAAAAGATTTTTTAAATCCAAACAATAAGATGTCTTTAAAACTAAAAACTCTTAGGGAAGATAAGAAAAATCTGACCAAAGAAGTCCATGTTTTAAAGAATCGAAATTCTGAGTATGCAATTGAAAACAAGGATTTTAAAACTGAAGTTGCAAGACTCAAATATGAAAACCAAACTCTCAAAAGTAATATTTGTTCCACTTCCAAAATTGTTTGTGAATCGGATATGCACGAGTAATTTTTTCAAAACTTTATTTCTAATGGAATGGAAAGAAGTAAATATGCATCTATGATTTATGGAAACAATAACATTCGAAAGAGAGGTCTTGGTTTTACAGAAACTATTGCTGAAACTAAAGTTGTTCATTCTGATGTTTTATGCATTTTTTGTGCTAAGAGAGGTCACTCTGAATTATGTTGTCCAATGGTAAAATCTGAACAAGATCAGAGAGCTGTTAAAACTAACAAACCTCGACCCCATCAGTTTTGGGTATTAAAAGATCAAATTGTCTATGTTGCAGATATTCTGTGCAACCAGAAGGAGACACCAACAATGGTGCCTGGACAATGGATGTTGGTAATGCACAAGTAGAAGAAGATTTATGTTCCAATATCTACCAAACAGAAGCCAATTGACTCTGGTAGAAGAAGAACTGGTCAACACAATACCAATCAGAACCAGAACCATAATCATAGGAGGAACAAGAAATATCAAAGAAATCACACATATCACACGAATCAGAACTGGAACCAGTATAAGAGGTACAAGAACGGGAACCAGAACAAGAACTGGAACCAGTATCAGAGGCACAGGAACTAGAACAAGAACCAATACTGGAACAAGAATCAGAATTAGTACCAGAACCCGAACCAGAACCAGAACCAGAATGAGTATAAGTATCAGAATCAGAGCTTCAGCCACAAACAGTAGAATCACACACATCAGCTTCAGTATTACCAGAAGAAGCAGAATTACCAGAATCACCATAAGTTACAGAATCACCAGAGGAACATGGTGTATCAACCAAAGCAGAAAGAGAAGAATCAGAATCAGAAGAGTTCTTCAAACACTCTAGTGAAATTCATCAAGACTACAAACCTGGAAGGGAATTCAAAACCTTCATCCAAATCATTTAATCACAGAACATACAGATTCAAAATCTGAAAATCAGAAGCAAGAGGATTTTCAGAGTAAAACTGAAACTACTGACATAAAGGTTACATCTTGCTGTAAATACTATTATTGTTTTATATTTATGTTTACTGTGATAACAAGAAGCTTGATCTTAAAAATCAAAGTTAGATAAGCATTTTGCAGTTTCTCAAAAACAAGCAGATTGAAAACTTCAGCAGAAACAACATTCCTGTGGTTTCAAAAACAAGCAGAAACCACCAGAAGCAAAATTAATGGTTTGGTTGTATTAAGTTCATTTTTAAATTATTTGATTTATATTATGTTATATGACAAATAGCTTGACCTAAAAAGTCAAATCAAGATGAAGCTAATGCAGGCTAACCAGAACTAGAGGAAACTGATGCTAGTTTACCAAAACTAGAGGAAACTGAAGCTAGTTTACCAGAATCAGAGGAAACTGAAGCTGGTTCACCAGAACCTGAGAAAGATAAAAATGAAAGCAAGGAAGAAGAACATGCTGACTCTAAAGACAAGTCAGAGGGAAAAAATGGATGGAAGTACAAGTCTTCACATCCAGAAACTCTCATTATTGGCAGTGCAGCAGAACCTTTAAAGACCAGATCATCAAGTAGAGAAGCCAGTTTGTTTGGTTTACTGTCAACAATTAAACCAAGCAATGTTGATGAGGCTTTGGCAGAGGAAGGTTGGATACTTGCAATGCAAGAAGAGCTCAATGAATTCCAAATGAATGATGTTTGGGATCTGGTATCCAAACCAAACAAAAGCATTATTGGAACCAAATGGGTGTTCAAGAACAAACTCAATGAAAAAGGTGAAGTGGTAAGGAACAAAGCCAGACTTGTAGCTCAAGGATACAGTCAACAGGAAGGTATAGATTACACTGAGACTTTTGCTCCAGTGGCCAAGTTAGAAGCAATTAGAATTCTCTTATCATTTGCTGATAATCATGATCTAATTCTGTATCAATTGGATGTTAAAAGTGCATTCTTAAATGGCTATATAAGTGAGGAAGTCTATGTCAAACAGCCCCCTGGATTTGAAAATTCTGATTTTCCAAACCATTTTTTTAAACTTAAAAGATATTTATATGGTTTAAAACATGCACCAAGGGCATGGTATGACAGACTTAGTAACTTTCTACTTAAGAATGAATTTGATAAAGGCCAAATTGATAATACTCTATTTAGGAAATCCATTAAAAATGATATTTTGATTATTCAATTTTATGTTGATGATATCATCTTTGGATCTACTAATGGCACTTTGTGCAAGGAGTTTTCTTACCTAATGCAGAAAGAGTTCCAAATGAGCATGATGGGAGAACTTAAGTTCTTCTTGGGAATTCAGATTCACCAAGGTAAATCAGGTATACTCATTCACCAATCTAAATACACTAAAGAACTTCTTAATAAAGATGAAACCAGCAAAAGGTAGACCAAAAAACATACAGACCTAACATTTTGTTTAGTGTTTGTGTTTGTTCCTGTTTTCAAGCTAACCCTAGGGAATCACATTTAACTGCTGTAAAATGAATTTTGAGATACCTTAAAGGAACCACCAACCTTACCTTGTTATTCAAGAAAACCTCCACCTACAAACTAAGAGGATTTTGTGATTCCGACTATGCTGGAGACAAGTTGGAAAGGAAAAGTACAAGCGGCAACTCCACTTTTTTAGGTGATAATTTGTTCTCTTCGTCAAGCAAAAGACAAAGCACCATTGCCATGTCAATAGCTGAAGCTGAGTATATATCAGCAGTAGGATGCAGCTCACAATTAATCTGGATGAAACATCAACTTGAAGATTACAACATTTTCGAAACCAATATCCCTTTGTTCTGTGATAACACTTCAGCCATAAACCTAACCAAGAACCCTATCCTACACTCTAGAGCCAAACACATTGAAATAAAACACCATTTCATTAGGGACCATGTTCAAAAAGAGACTTTAAGCATCCAGTTTGTGGACACTAATCATCAATGGGCTGACATCTTCACCAAAGCATTACCTGAAGACAGGTTCGAGTTGATCAAGAACCATCTCAACATTATCTCGATATCTGACTAGCTCGAGTAGTCTTCTTAGGAGTTTTTAATTTTCTTGTAATTTTAATTTATGTCTTTAATTTTTTGTTTTTAATTTCTGTACTTTGTAAAGAGAAAAACGAAAATCGTGGAACCTTTTTTTGGCTAATGACAAAAAGGGGGAGAGAGAGAAAAAGGAGAAATTAGTAGAAAAGGAGAGATAAAAAGAAAGGAGGACCGAAAAAGAAAGAGATTAAAAGAGAAGGAGTTGAAAAGGAGAAGAAACAGGGAGAGAGAAAAATAAAGAGAGAAAAAAGAAAGAGTGAAAAGAGAAGAAGTTGAAGAGGAGAGGAGAAGAGAAGAAAAGAAAGAGTGATTTAAGAAGGAGTTGAAAAGGATAAGAAAAAGTCATTATTAGACTTAGGGGGAGAGATTGGTCTGAGGGGGAGTATTTCAAGTACTTCGAGTTATAAACTAGCAAAATAAGTTAAGGTTTTGTCATCATCAAAAAGGGGGAGACTGTTGGAACCATGTTGGATCTAAGTACTTAGGATTTTGATGTTAACAAAAACACTCCATGTAATCTTATTTTATACCTTGATTTATTATAATAAATGCCACAAGAAGATGAAGTTACCAGAAACAGAAGATGAAATCACCAGATGCAGAAGATGAACTACCAGAGGCAGAAGATGAATTACCAGAGGATAAAATCAGATCAGAGGATACATCTACAGAAGATGCTAGATAATGCATCCAGAAGGTACCAGAGGATGCATCCTGAAAGCACCAGAGGATACACTAGAATATCAAAACACCATCAGAGGATATATTTCCTGGCCTAGATCAGAAGGAAGCAGAGTCCAGAAGGAAACCTGGACCAGACCAGAAGGAAGCCTGCCAGAGGGAGACTTGTTCCAGACCAGAAGGTATCATAAGTCAGACTTGGTCCAGAATTTATTCTGACCAGAAGATAGCTTCGCAGTGAAATGATAATCAATCCAGACTTGATCAAGACTTAACCTAAGCTTCAGATAATTGGTCCAAAACAAGTGACTTGGTCTAGATTTGGCCCAGACTAGAAGATAGCATGGTTCAGAGTATGCAACTAAGTCCAAACCAGAAGAAATGATATCCAGATTTAATCCAGAACTGATCCAGATCATAAGGTAAATGTCCTTATTAAAATATCCTTTGTCCAGACTTAATTTCAGTTCAATCAAGACCCAGTCCAGAATTGGTCTAGATCAGAGGGAAGATGTTCAGATCAATGGTCCAGATTTAAGCATCATGGACCAGTATTGGCCGAGATTAGAAGATCAGACCATATGGCCTAGTGTTGGCCGAGATCAGAAGATCAGAACGTGTGGCCAGTATTGGCTGAGTTCACAGAATCACAACAGATCAGATTGCAAGTCCAGAGTGGTCGAGATCAGAAGATCATAATGTGTGGTCCAGTGTTGGCCGAAATCAGAGGATCACTTCAGATCAGCTAGTATGGTCCAGATGTGGTCGAGAGCAGAAGATCGAACGGTCTAGATTGAATCATGATCAGTGAAGACGTGATTAAATTTAATCAAAGTATTAAAAGGATTTAATACAAAAATAAATTGAAGTCTTGTGGAATCCAAAAGCTATTGGAGGGAAGAAAGATTTGATCCAGAATCAATTAAGAACAGGATTGGCCAAAGTTATTTTTGAAAGCAAATCTAGAGCTAAAAAGATATGTTTTTTTATTTTAGTGAAACGCGATTGGCCAAGTTATTTTTGCAAGAGTATCTGGCAAGATATAGCTCGAACTTAAGCATGGAAGAAACCCTAATTCTTCATCTATAAAAGGAGGCTCAAGGCAGAAGACTTAGTATTGAAAATACTCGAGAGTCACACACTTCCAAAAGCAAAATACTTGAGTTTTCAGTGAGGTCAATTGTGAGTATCCGCTTTCCAAAAGCAAGCATTCTATGTTTTTTCCTTCCCTTGTGTTATGGGAGTCAGGTGTGGTAGTTTATGATGGGTATAAGAAAGAATGTTTCAATTTGAGGGCTATGTTGTTCGACACAATTAATGATTATCCAGCATATGGTAATTTATCAGGGTATAGCATTAAAGGTCAGTGTGCATGTCCTATATGTGAAGAGAGTACTGATTGGATGCAGTTGAAACATTGTAAGAAGAACGTCATTCTTGGACATCATGAATTTTTACCTTTTAGTCATCATTATCGTGGGTGGATAAATGAATTCAATGGAAAATTAGAGGAAGGTACTGCTCCAAAAGCACTGACTGGATATCAAATATTGGAAAAAGTACAAGGTTTGACCAATAAATTTGGCAAACCATTTGCAGGAGAGCTTGTCAAACCTGGGTGGAAGAAAAAGTCAATTTTCTTTGAATTTCCATATTGGAAGTCATTGTATATAAGACATTTTCTCGATTTGATGCATATAAAAAAAATGTTTTTGATAGTGTTATTGGTACGCTACTCAGTGTTCCAGGAAAGTCTAAGGATGACATCAATGCAACATTGGATTTGGTTGATATGGGAATAATAAATGAATTGGGTCCCGTAAAGAAAGGAAATCGCACATATCTACCTCTAGCCGCTTATACTCTATCTAGAAAGGAAAAAATTGTTTTATGTAAATTTATACATGAAGTTAAAGTTCCAGAAGGATACAGTTCAAACATAAAAAATTTAGTTTGTATGAAAGACCTCAAGTTAAAAGGTTTGAAGACTCATGATTGTCATGTTCTAATGCAGAATTTGCTACCAATAGGTATACGTTCGATTTTACCTCAAAAAGTTCAACGAGCCATAACTAAATTATGTTTCTTCTTCAGGGAAATTTGTAGTAAAGTGATCGATCCTCAGAAATTACCGACATTGTAGAGGGAAATTGTTGTTACTTTGTGTGAGCTTGAAATGTATTTCCCACACTCGTTTTTTGATATAATGGTTCACCTTACTGTTTATCTTATTAAGGAGACACAACTTTGTGGGCCAGCTTACATGAGATGGATGTATCCGATAGAACCATATATGAAAATATTAAAAGGGTACGTAAAAAGTAGAAATCGACCAGAAGGATGTATTGCTGAACGGTACATTGTCGAAGAAGCTGCTAAATTTTGTACTGAATATCTATCCAATGTTGAATCCATAGGACTTCCTATGTCTCGTCATTCAGGAAGAATTACAAGAGAATGGATAATTGGAAAGAGAGTATTGACTATATCAAGAACAGAATGAGAGTAGGCACAATTGTATGTTTTGCACAATGATGATGAGGTTCAACCGTATGTTACAATACACATGGATCAGTTATCTAGTTTGAACATGAACATGAATAAAAATTGGATAACACGATAGCACAATCGAAGTTTTATCCCTTGGCTAAAAAATCACATTAGCTCAAAGTTTGATATAGACCCCGCTTCAATTTTAGAGGGATTGAGGTGGCTAGCAAATGGCCCGAGTTTACATGTCTTTTCTTACACCGGTTATGTAATTAACGGCTTTACATTTTATACCACAAAACAAGATGAGCAAACCACTATGCAGAATAGCGGAGTCACTCTAGTAGCTGAAGCGATGCATATCTCAAGTGCAAAGACAAAAACCCAATATTTGCATATCTATCATATTTTGGGGTAGTCAAGCACATATGGGAGTTGGATTACACAATGTTTCGTGTTTCCATCTTTGGTTGCAAGGGGTCGATAATAATAATGGCATTGGGATTGATGAGTCCGAGTTCTTGCTTGTCAATTTTAGTAGGGTGGGATACAAAGATGAACCTTTTATTTTAGCGTCGCAAACTCAACAAGTGTTTTATGTCACTGATCCTGCTGATGATAAATGGTCTGTGTCCTATCGACCAATAAAATAAGTGATGATAACAACAACGTTGAAGATGTTGGTAATGATATTTTCTTTGTGACATCAGAACATTGTGAAATTGATTCAACTGATGATGGTTTATATCTTAGAGATGATCATGATGAGCGAATTTGGATTAATCCATCGTTTCGTATCGTTAATGGGCAAACAAATGTGAATCCCACCAGGAAAAGAAGAAGGGCATCTTAAGTGTGTTTATGTGTTTTATATAAGTCATGTAATGATCATTACTCATTGTGTAAAATTTCATGTAACTTGACCTGCCATAATTGAGTATTTGATTTTATGCTTATATAATTCATCATATAATTTTTTTAATTATATTATTTAATTATTTTAGAGATGACAATTTGATAATTTTTTTAACTATAATCTAAACACATCATATAAGTTGATATGAACAATTTGGTATCCATGAGTATGGATATTATATCACAGCGCTGTAAATGGTTTCAAAAAAATAAATTACAATTACAAGAGACAAAACATTTACAACGCTTATGGGAAAAAGCGCTGTAAAATGCAAAATAAAATACAAGTACAAAATATTTACAATACTATTGCTAATAAGCGCTGTAAATGGTTTCAAAAAAATAAATTACAATTACAAGAGACAAAACATTTACAGCGCTTATGGGAGAAAGCGCTGTAAAATGCAAAATAAAATACAAGTAAAAAACATTTACAGCGCTTATGTGTAAAAAGCGCTGTAAAATGGTCATATAGCGCCTTTTATATAGTGTATATATAAGCTCTGTAAAATACTATTCAAAGCGCTTTTTATATAGTTTTTTAAAGCGCTCTTTGGGAAAGCGCTGTAAAAGGGTTTTTTTTATTTTATAATATTATGTAAACTGATAATATAAGAAATCGTCTCTTCATTTTCTTCTTCATTACGTATATTTTCATCCCTTACTAACTTGGTAGTGTGAAACCCTTATTCATTACGTACTCTCTATACGAACCATTCTCCATATACGAACTCTTCACCCTAGTGCGAACCCTTCTCTCTGTCTATATTCATTACGTACTCTCTGTTTTCATTATTCTCCGTTTTCACTAAGTTCTATCCCGACGACCATAAAGGTTTTTAAGGCACTTTTTGTTCAGTTTTTTAAAGCGCTCTGTTGAACCCTAGTGCTATCTTCTCGTTGCACAAGAAATTTCTATTTGTATTTCTGCAACGTCGTAACCCTAAACTACAGGTATTGATATTCATATCTTGTTGTCACTAAACTTATAGTGCATGTTGTATTTATTCAATCTGTTGTTATCACTAAACTGCATGTTAAACTTATACTGTGTGAAATGTCTAGATAAATGGATTCCAACAACGATTTAGGTCATCAAAACGACGAAGTTGTAAACATTGAAGTTGTAAACAATGAAGCTCTCAACGCTAAAGGCTATGAAGGCGAAGTGAAGCGTGGGGCAACTATAATGCAAAAAGTCATTATAACAAGAAATACTGGAATAAAATTTGAGGTATATATACTGTACTTTTGTTTAGATTTTATTTTTTTTTCTTTTTTGAAAGCAATCACTTACACTCTAGCTATGAGTTTATTAGGTGGGATGGAATGAAAGTGGCCAGCCGATTGAGCCCAACAGTTCAATGATGGTAAGCTACATCGGTGCTGTTGTCCGCCAAAATATCCCAATAACAATCGATGAATGGAGAGACAAAGCATTGAAGGATGCTAAAGACATATTGTGGAGTGATGTACAAGTAATCAACTTTTTTACTCCACTTTTTTGTTAATTAATTATAATTTTTTCCATTGAAATACTTTTATTCAAACTCATTATTTATTTGGTTTTCAGAGTGCTTTTAACATTGAAGATGTGCGTAAAAATTACGTACTTAGAGTTGCTGGTAAATTCACAGAGGATTTAGATCTCATCTGTCGAATTGTTACCTAAGAGACAAGTGTGGAAATGTGAATGTTGAAGCTCCAAACATTTACAAACACTACATAACACCTAAAGAGTGGACCTCTTTTGTTGCTTAACGCTCAGACCCCGCATTTGTGGTAATATTTATTTTATTAGTATGTTTGTTTGATTCATATTCATATCTTATATTTTTTACACGATCGTTATTTTTTTTATTTATATATAGAATATAAGTACAACAAATCGGGAGCGAGCAAAAAATCCAATGCATCCATACAAAAGATCGCGTATGGGGTATGCGTGTTTAGAGCAAAAAATTGTAAGTAAACATTACATTTATACATTGTCTTAACGAACAGCTGCAAGAGACGAAATCCGATCAACCACTGGGTCGTCATATCCTGTGGAAGGAGGCTCGCGTAAATAAAGATGGAATAGTGGATAATGAAAATGTTCAACAAGTTGTTCAAGAATGTGTAAGTATACTATAACTTTAATATTCTTTAATATTGGCTTTTAAAAATGATATTGAACTTGTCTTTTTAATACTACATGTATTTTAGGAAAATTTGGAACAAAGTCTTGAAAATCAAGATGGAAATAAAGAAGTTAGCTGCAGGGACATTCTCGACAAGTTATTAAATGTTCCTAAATATTTTGGCCGTGTGAGGGGTAAGGGATTTGGCGTGACTCCCAAAAGTTATTTTTCACGTGAGAAGTGCACAAATCCCTCAAATGATCAAGTATTAGAAGCACTGAAAATGCTATCGGAGCAAGTTGCATACTTGGTTAAAAAAGATAAGGAAAAGCAAATTCAACGTGAAATGCAAATAGAAAGTGAAGATGGAAGTTGCAACATTGGTTGTAAAAGTCTACTGAAGGTAATTAATTACTTAACAAAATAAGAAATTCATTCAACCTAATTGTTTCACATACTTATGTATTAACCGTTGATTTAATTTAGGGTGTTTCACGTTGCTGCCTTCACTTGTCTTCCCCTACCCGCATGGTTGGGAAAGGAACATTGTACAATACTTTGGGAGAAGTATTGCACAACAAAGATGTCCCTGCCAGCCATGTTAAAGTGTCACATGTGGTGGCTTTAGAACCACTTGCACCGTTGCCTATCCCCGACAACGACGGAGATATGAAACTTTTGGGAGAAGCAATAGGTAGCTATGTGGCATGGCCGAAACATCTTGTTGGCACTGATCAGGATGTATGTTTTAATTGCTATGTATGTTTAGTTTTATGATTATGATTGAGTATATGTAATTGTTGATTTTTCCGCTTTTATATTTCACATTTATTTAGATTGTTGCTAAAGTGAATGATGATAAGTTCCCTCGCAGCGAGTCGGTCACTTCGCCAGAAAAGGCACCAGAAAAGGTTTGACATATACGTCAATTCATGTATACGAAATGATTAGGTTACTATAATAACTAACAAACTGATCAACCTCATTTTTTTCACATTCAAACAAAAAATAAACCCACTGCACTGCAGGTGTAGGTCTGTGGTAAAAATAAACCTTCCAAAATGCAAAAACAATATCGAGGAAAATTAGTTGCACTTCATAAAATAAGTCAACCACGCCTTGCTCGATTTGGCGAGTGTCTTGACACAGCAACAAAGATGAATATGAAGAGCAACAATGATACACGTATGATAGACATGGAAAAAAGTATATTCGGAGAAGAGTATTTAGAAATATTTGGCAAAGAGAAAATATACGAATTTCTCGATCATAAAGAGCTGAGTGCTACTGTAATCAGCATATACATCAGGTAATATAAATATTTTATTTAAGATATAAATTACCTTTTAATTGCATCACTGCCACATTAATTTATTGATATTATAATCTAATTTTATATTTGAAGGTTTTTGTACGAGAAGTTGGTGTGCACGCGAAAATAGTCAAGTAGATTTTCATTCTTATCTCCGGATAAACTATCCATGTTTAAAATTGATCTAGATAATGTAAATAAATATGTAGTTGATAGACTTATAGAAAATAAAGAGAAGGACAAGATGTTTGTGGCACCATACAATTCAGGGTACGTAATTAGATACTTTATCTATATAATTTTTAATTTATGATATTATGAGTTGTGTAAACAAATTTTCCAACCAAATTTGTGTTGTTGTAGGCAACATCGAGTGTTGTTTGCCATAAATGCGACTTCTGAAATTGTATATTATTTAGACCCATTGCACGGTCATTTCAACAATCAGCCTGATATAAAGAACGTCTTCGACACGTAAGTAATATTCATTTATTTCTTACATATATAAATAATGTGTTTGGTCATTGAATAATAATCACATTTATTTGATAGTGCTCTGCAAGTTTTCGGCACTCAAAGGGGAGCTTCAGTGTCGAAGAATAAGTCAAACAACATCACATGGCTTCCAGTAAAGGTTTGAAATTTTTGTTATAGAACTTAATTATATGCCTTTAAATTTTCATTTACAATTAATGCATAAATATTTATTGGTTTACGTGTTTTATTTTATAGTGTCCGCATCAAACTAACAACATAGATTGCGGATACTATATAATGAGGTTCATGAAGGAGATGGTTGATCTGAATCAACATATAATTCCAGAAACGGTACATTTTTTTCATTGTATTTTGATTTTCATATATAAACTATATATATATATATATATTTGATTCTAACTTATTTTGCTTCAGTATTTTGACAACTTCAACCCAACTTACTCTGAAAATGATCTCAAAGAAATGAAAGAAGAATGGTGCCAGTTTGTCCTCGAAATGAACATTATATAATTTGTAATTAATTGGTTGATATACTGTCATGATGTAATTTGTTTTGTGAATATGTAATTCATACTGTGAATATATTGCTACTGTCATGATGTAATTTGTTCTGTGAATATGTAATTCATACTGTGAATATGTTGAATGTAATTTGTTCTGATAATATATGTAATTCATACTGTAATTTATTGTAATTTGTTGCTCTGAAACACTTGTAATTGATATTGTTGAATGTGAATATGAATTTGTTGCTGTGATGTGAATTTTAATGTTGAAAAGAAGAATCTGAATGTGATATTTGATGTTCATAATATGTAATAAAAAAGATAGCGCTTCTTTAAAAAATGCCATAAGAAATCCTTTTACAGAGCTTTTTTAAACGTTTTATAGCGCTTTTTTAAAGTTCTTTTACAGCGCTTTTTTCAAAAAGCGCTGTAAATCTAAGTTAAATAACTATATATGGGACCTATTACAACGCTCTTTGAAAAAGCGCTGTAAATTTAATATAAGAAGCGCACTATATATGGGACCTATTACAACGCTCTTTTGAAAAAGCGCTGTAAATCTAATATAAGAAGTGCGCTATATATGAGACCTATTACAGCGCTCTTTTGAAAAAGCGCTGTAAATCTAATATAAGAAGCGTGCTATATATGGGACCTATTACAGCGCTCTTTTGAAAAGCGCTGTAAATCTATTATAAGAAGCGCGCTATATATGGGACCTATTAGAGCGCTCTTTTAAAAAAGCGCTGTAAATCTAATATAAGAAGTGCGCTATATATGGGACCTATTACAACGCTCTTTTAAAAAAGCACTGTAAATCTATTATAAGAAACGCGCTATATATGGGACCTATTAAAGCGCTTTTTGGTATTTTCAATAGCGCTGTTGTATCCTTTTACAGCACTAGATACTAGAGCGCCTAAAAGCGCTGTAAAGGGCTTAAAAAAAGCGCTATAAAAGGCAATTTTTGGCGTAGTGTGTTTTGTTGAATGTTGATGTGAGTTATTTGATGAATAATTAATCAGACTCAGCAATGGATAATAACAACACAAGAACATAGCGATTTATCATGGTTCACCATTAACTTGGCTACATCCAGTCCCTTCACTCCAAAGGCTTTAATCCACTAATTCAAAATCTTTGAATTACAACACTTGACCCTCCAAGCCAGTCTTCCCAAACAATCTGACAACCCCAGATTTTTTAGGAACAACAACTCCTTGAACCTATAAGTCAAGTCTTCCCAAACAAACTGACAACCCTAGACTTTTGAAGAACAATAACAGCACCTTGACCCTACAAGTCAAGTCTTCATCTACCAATATGAAAAACCCAGATTGAAGAAGGAATCTATACCTCTAACGGGTTTGATTACAAGGGTTTGGAACTATGCAAAGTTGCTTCTGGAAAGATGATTGTTGCAATGACTTTAACTCTCTTTAGTTGCTTCTCGAAAGCTGATTGTTGTACTGATATTCACTCTCTTTAGTTGCTTATGGAAAGCTAATTATAACATTGACTCCCACTCTCTAAAAACACTTAGAGCAGATTTATTTTTCGCACAAGTATTTCTTTCTTTTGAACTCTCGGATAACTTTAAAGCATATTGATGCGGCCTGAAGCCTCTTTTTATAGCTGAAGTATCGGCTTTGTCCAAGCTTATTTTCGAGATAAATCTTGCTCAGATTTCCTTTGAAAATTATGTTGGCCAATCCTGTTTTACTTTAATTTTGAACCGTATTTTCTTGCTTCAGATTTCATTCGAATTTCCTTCAAGTCTTCAGTGATTTTTGAATCAAATCTCTTTAATACTTTTATCAGATTTCTATCAAAAATTTAGTCTTCTTCGAATTTTAATTAAGTCTTCACTGATCTGCATCATGATTTCAATTTGGACCATATGATCTGGTGATCTGGACCAAGTCAGGACTATGTGATCTGATGTGTACCATTCTATTTCCTGATCTGGATAGTGTAACCTTCTGATATGGACTATGTGATATTCTGATCTGGACCTGTGATCTTCTAATCTGAACCATGTGATCTGTTATGGACCATGCTATCTTCTGGTCTGGACCAAGTCTGGAACATGTCTTCTGTTCTGGTCTGGGTTATATTTTGAACTCTGTTTCCTTCTGGTCTGAGCAAGTCTCCTTCTGGACAAGATTACCTTATAGTCTTACCAAGTCTTCTTCTGGACAATGTTTCCATCTGGTCTGGACCAAGTCTCCTTCTAAACCATGTTTCCTTTTGGTAAGGACCAAGTCTCCTTCTGGACTATGCTTCCTTCTAATCTGGGCCTTGAATAATATCCTCGGATAATGTCATTGTTTCTTCCCTCTGATGATATCCTCTGATGTTTGCCTTTGATGACGTCCTCTAATTCTTGCTTCTGATGGGATCCTCTGATGATATCCTGTAGAGGTATCTTCTGATAACATCCAAGGTTTCTTCTAATCCATTTCGTTCTTCGGCAATGTAGTTCATCTGATAAGTGCGTTTATGTCATTGGATTAGTATCTCGGTCATTTTCATCATCCTAAGGCTTAGTCTAATCTATTTTCATTTTTAACCTGTGTAGTTCATCCACAAAGTGCATTTGACTCATTAGGTTAACATTTTGGTCATTTTCGTCATCCCAAGGCTTATTCTAATCCATTTTTTTTCTTAACCAATGTAGTTTATATAATAAGTGCATTTGTTTCATTGGATTTACA
Organism: Cicer cuneatum; assembly: GCA_037974295.1. Taxonomy (NCBI): domain Eukaryota; kingdom Viridiplantae; phylum Streptophyta; class Magnoliopsida; order Fabales; family Fabaceae; genus Cicer; species Cicer cuneatum. The sequence continues at coordinate 41,417,475 of JBBPBO010001985.1, forward strand.
TTTAGCTCATTTTCGTCATCATTCAGCAATTCTAATCCATTTTCGTACTTAACCAATGTAATTCATCCAATAAGTGCGTTTGTGTCATTGGATTAATGTTTAGGTTATTTTCATCATCACTTGGCTTATTCTAATCCATTTTCATCATTAACCAATGAATTTTATCCAATAAGTGTGTTTGTGTCATTAAGTTAACATTTAGGCCCTTTTCGTCATCCTAAGGCTTATGCATATCTATTTTCGTTCATAGCGAATGTAGTTCATGCAATAAGTGCGTTTGTGTCACTCGTTTAGTAATAATGTCACCTTGGTCATCCCAAGGCATATTCTAATCCATTTACATTCATAGCCAATGTAAATCAATCCAGAAAGTTCATTGATGTCATTGGATTAACATTTAGGTCTTTTTGTCAACCCAAGGCTTAATCTAATCCATTTTTGTTCTTATATAATGTAGTTCATCCTATAAGTGTGTTTCTGTCATTGGATTAGCATTGAGATCATTTTTGTCATCCAAAGGTTTATTCTAATCCACTTTCGTTTTTTCACATGGTTGTTCATCGAATAAGTGCGTTTGTGTCATTGAATTAGCATTTTGGTTTTCTTCGTCATCCCAAGTCTTATTCTAATCCAATTTAGTTTCACCCAACGTACTTCATCCAATAAGTGCATTTGTGTCATTAGGTTAACATTTAGGTCACTTTCATCATCCGAAGACTTATTCTAATCCCTTATCTTTTGTAACCTATATAGTTCGTGCAATAAGTACATTTGTGTCATTGGATTAATATTTACGTCATTTTCGTCATCACTTAGCTTTTTCTAATCTATTTTTTTCTTAGCCAATGTAGTTCATTCTAGAAGTACGTTTATGTCATTGGTTTACCATTTAGGTCACTTATTTAATCCCAAGACTTATTTTCGTACATAACCAATATAGTTAATCCAATAAATACCTTTGTGTTATTCGATTAACATTTAGGTCATCTTCGTCATTACTCTAGTTATTCTAATCTATATTCGTTCTTAGCCAATGTAGTGCATCCAATAAGTGCGTTTGTGTCATTCGATTAACATTTAGGTTCGTTTCGTCATCACTCGGCTTATTCTAATCCACTTTCGTTAGTAGCCAATGTAGTGCATCCAATAAGTGCGTTTGTGTCAATTGGATAAAAATTTATGGCATTTATTGCATCCTAAGGCTTATTCTAACCCTTTTTCATTCTTAACCAATGTAGTTCATCAAACAAGTGCATATGTGTCATTCGATCAATATATAGGTCATTTTGTGCATCCAATGGCTTATTGTAACCCCTTTTCTTTCTTTAACAATGTAGTTCATCCAATAAGTGCATTTGTATCATTGGAGTAACATTTAGGTCATTTTCGTCATCCCTTTGCTTATTCTAATCCATTTTTGTTATTAGATAATGTAGTTCATCCAATAAGTGCGTTTGTTTCGTTGGATTAATATTTAGGTCATTTTGGGCATTCCAAGGCGAATTCTAATCCCTTTTCGTTTTTAACAAATGTAGTTCATCCAACAAGTGCGTTTGTGTCAATGGATTAATAATAAGGTCATTCTATGGATCCCAAGGCTTATTCTAATCCCTAATTATTCATAATCAATGTAGTTCATCTAGTAAGTGTATTTGTGTTATAGGAGTAACTATTATGTCATTTTTGTCATCCCTTAGCTTATTTTAATCCATTTTCGTTGTTAGACCATGTAGTTCATCCAATAAGTACGTTTGGGTCATATGATTAACATTTAGGTCATTTTCGTCATCCCGAGCCTTATTCAAATTCATTTTCGTTCTTAGAAAATGTAGTTCATCTTATAAGTGAGTTTGTGTCATTGGATTAACATTTAGGTCATTTTGTGCATCCCAACGCTTATTCTAATCCATTTTCGTTCATAACAAATGTAGATCATCCAATAAGTGCATTTGTGTCATTGGAGTAACATTTATTTTATTTTCGTCATCCCTTGGCTTATTCTAATCCATATTTATTCTAAGACAATGTAGTTCATGCAATAAGTGCGTTTGAGTCATTGAGCTAACATTTAGGTCATTTTCGTCATTCCAAGGCTTATTCTATTCCCATTTCGTTTTTAACCAGTGCAGTTTATCTAATTAGTGCATTTGTGTAATTGGATTAACATTTAAGTAAATTTTATGCATTCCAAGGCGCATTCTAATCACTTTTCATTCTTAACGAATGTAGTTCATCCAACAAGTGCTTTTGTGTCAATGGATTAATAATAAGTTCATTTTTTGGATCCCAAGTCTTATTTTAATCCCTATTTATTCTTAAGTGTATTTGGGTCATAAGACAATGTAGTTCATCTAGTAAGTGTATTTGGGTCATAAGAGTAACTAGTATGTCATTTTCATCAACCCTTACCTTGTTGTAATTTATTTTCATTCTTAGACAATGTAGTTCATCCAATAAGTCCGTTTGTGTCATAGTATTAACATCTAAGTCATTTTATGCATCCCAAGGCTTATTCAAATTCATTTTCGTCCTTAACATTTAGGTCATTAGATTGACATTTAGTTAATTTTGTGCCTCCCAAGGCTTATTCTAATCCACTTTCGTCCTTAACAAATGTATATCATCTAATAAGTTGTCATTGGAGTAAGATTTAAGTCATTTTCGTCATCCCTTGGCTTATTCTAATACATTTTCGTGCTAACACATTTTTGTTCATCCACTAAGTGTGTTTGTGTCATTAAACTAATATTAAGGTCATCTTTGTCATCCCAATGCTTATTCAAATCCATTTTCGTTCTTAGACAATGTAGTTCATCCAATAAGTGCGTTTGTCTCATTGGAGTAACATTTAGTTCATTTTCGTCATCCCAAGGCTTATTCAAATCCATTTTCGTTCTTTGACGATGTAGTTCATCATTCAAGTGTGTTTGTTTCATTGGGATTAATATTTAGGTCATTGTTGTTCTTCCCATGGCTCATTCTAATCCCATTTCGTTCTAAAAACATTGTAGTTCATCCAATAAGTGCATTGGTGTTATTGGAGTAACATTTATGTCATTTTCGACATCCCAAGGCTTATTCAAATTCATTTTCCTTTTTATACAATGTAGTTCATCCAATAAGTGTGTTTGTGTCATTGGATTAACATTTTGGCCACCTTTGTCATCCCAAAGATTATTGATATCCATTTTTTTCTTAGACAATGTAGTTGATCCAATAAGTGCGTTTGTGTCATTGGATTGATATTTACGTCTTTTTGTGCATCCCAAGGCTTATTATAATTCCTTTTCATTGTAAACCAATTTAGTTCATCCAATAAGTGTATTTCTTTCATTGGAGTAACATTTTGGTGATTTCCGTCATCCCTTGGCTTATTCAAATTCATTTTCGTTCTTAGACAATGTAGTTCATCCAATAAGTGCGTTTTTGTCATTTTGTGCATCCCAAGTATTATTCTAATCCCTTTTCGTTCTTATACAATGTAGTTCATCGAATATTTACATTTGTCTCATTGGATAAACAATTAGGTCATTTTGTACATCCCAAGACTTATTCTAACCCCTTTTCGTTCTTAGACATTGTAGTTCATCCAATAAGTGCGTTTGTGTCATTGGATAAACATCGAGTACGTTTTGCGTATCGCAAGACTTATTTTTATCACTTTTCGTTCTTAGACAATGTAGTTCATCCAATAAGTGCATTTGTGTCGTTGGATTAACATTTAGTTCATTTAATGCATCCCAAAGTTTATTCTAATCATTTTTCGTTATTCACCAATGTAGTTCATCAAAAAGGTTCATTTGTGTCATTGGATTAGCATTTAGGTCATCTTTGTCATCCCAAGGCATATTCAAATCCATTTTCGTTCTTGGACAATATAGTTCATCCAATGAGTGCGTTTGTCTCATTAGAGTAACATTTAGTTCATTTTTGTCATACCAAGGCTTATTCAAATCCATTTTCGTTCTTCGACAATGTAGTTCATCATTGAGGTGTGTTTGTTTCATTGGTATTAATATTTAGGTCATTGTTGTTCTTCCCATGGCTTATTCTAATCCCATTTCGTTCTAAAAACATTGTAGTTCATCCAATAAGTGCATTGGAGTCATTGAAGTAACATTTAGGTCATTTTCGACATCCCAAGGCTTATTCAAATTCATTTTCCTTTTTATACAATGTAGTTCATCCAACAAGTGTGTTTGTGTCATTGGATTAACATTTTGGTCATCTTCGTCATCCCAAAGATTATTGATATCCATTTTTTTCTTAGACAATGTAGTTGATCCAATAAGTGCGTTTGTGTCATTGGATTGATATTTACGTCTTTTTGTGCATCCCAAGGCTTATTATAATTCGTTTTCATTGTAAACCAATTTAGTTCATCCAATAAGTGTATTTCTTTCATTGGAGTAACATTTTGGTGATTTCCGTCATCCCTTGGCTTATTCAAATTCATTTTCGTTCTTAGACAATGTAGTTCATCCAATAAGTGCGTTTTTGTCATTTTGTGCATCCCAAGTATTATTCTAATCCCTTTTCGTTCTTATACAATGTAGTTCATCGAATATTTACATTTGTCTCATTGGATAAACAATTAGGTCATTTTGTACATCCCAAGACTTATTCTAACCCCTTTTCGTTCTTAGACATTGTAGTTCATCCAATAAGTGCGTTTGTGTCATTGGATAAACATCGAGTACGTTTTGCGTATCGCAAGACTTATTTTTATCACTTTTCGTTCTTAGACAATGTAGTTCATCCAATAAGTGCATTTGAGTCGTTGGATTAACATTTAGTTCATTTTATGCATCCCAAAGTTTATTCTAATCATTTTTCGTTATTCACCAATGTAGTTCATCAAAAAGGTTCATTTGTGTCATTGGATTAGCATTTAGGTCATCTTTGTCATCCCAAGGCTTATTCAAATCCATTTTCGTTCTTGGACAATATAGTTCATCCAATAAGTGCGTTTGTCTCATTGGAGTAACATTTAGTTCATTTTTGTCATACCAAGGCTTATTCAAATCCATTTTCGTTCTTCGACAATGTAGTTCATCATTGAGGTGTGTTTGTTTCATTGGTATTAATATTTAGGTCATTGTTGTTCTTCCCATGGCTTATTCTAATCCCATTTCGTTCTAAAAACATTGTAGTTCATCCAATAAGTGCATTGGAGTCATTGAAGTAACATTTAGGTCATTTTCGACATCCCAAGGCTTATTCAAATTCATTTTCCTTTTTATACAATGTAGTTCATCCAACAAGTGTGTTTGTGTCATTGGATTAACATTTTGGTCATCTTCGTCATCCCAAAGATTATTGATATCCATTTTTTTCTTAGACAATGTAGTTGATCCAATAAGTGCATTTGTGTCATTGGATTGATATTTACGTCTTTGTGTGCATCCCAAGGCTTATTATAATTCGTTTTCATTGTCAACCAATTTAGTTCATCCAATAAGTGTATTTCTTTCATTGGAGTAACATTTTGGTGATTTCCGTCATCCCTTGGCTTATTCAAATTCATTTTCGTTCTTAGACAATGTAGTTCATCCAATAAGTGCGTTTTTGTCATTTTGTGCATCCCAAGTATTATTCTAATCCCTTTTCGTTCTTATACAATGTAGTTCATCGAATATTTACATTTGTCTCATTGGATAAACAATTAGGTCATTTTGTACATCCCAAGACTTATTCTAACCCTTTTTCGTTCTTAGACATTGTAGTTCATCCAATAAGTGCGTATGTGTCATTGGATAAACATCGAGTACGTTTTGCGTATCGCAAGACTTATTTTTATCACTTTTCATTCTTAGACAATGTAGTTCATCCAATAAGTGCATTTGTGTCGTTGGATTAACATTTTGTTCATTTAATGCATCCCAAAGTTTATTCTAATCATTTTTCGTTATTCACCAATGTAGTTCATCAAAAAGGTTCATTTGTGTCATTGGATTAGCATTTAGGTCATCTTTGTCATCCCAAGGCTTATTCAAATCCATTTTCGTTCTTGGACAATATAGTTCATCCAATAAATGCGTTTGTCTCATTGGAGTAACATTTAGTTCATTTTTGTCATACCAAGGCTTATTCAAATCCATTTTCGTTCTTCGACAATGTAGTTCATCATTGAGGTGTGTTTGTTTCATTGGTATTAATATTTAGGTCATTGTTGTTCTTCCCATGGCTTATTCTAATCCCATTTCGTTCTAAAAACATTGTAGTTCATCCAATAAGTGCATTGGAGTCATTGAAGTAACATTTAGGTCATTTTCGACATCCCAAGGCTTATTCAAATTCATTTTCCTTTTTATACAATGTAGTTCATCCAACAAGTGTGTTTGTGTCATTGGATTAACATTTTGGTCATCTTCGTCATCCCAAAGATTATTGATATCCATTTTTTTCTTAGACAATGTAGTTGATCCAATAAGTGC
>JBBPBO010001985.1:41423921-41532913 GCA_037974295.1 Cicer cuneatum
TTTTCATTGTAAACCAATTTAGTTCATCCAATAAGTGTATTTCTTTCATTGGAGTAACATTTTGGTGATTTCCGTCATCCCTTGGCTTATTCAAATTCATTTTCGTTCTTAGACAATGTAGTTCATCCAATAAGTGCGTTTTTGTCATTTTGTGCATCCCAAGTATTATTCTAATCCCTTTTCGTTCTTATACAATGTAGTTCATCGAATATTTACATTTGTCTCATTGGATAAACAATTAGGTCATTTTGTACATCCCAAGACTTATTCTAACCCCTTTTCGTTCTTAGACATTGTAGTTCATCCAATAAGTGCGTTTGTGTCATTGGATAAACATCGAGTACGTTTTGCGTATCGCAAGACTTATTTTTATCACTTTTCGTTCTTAGACAATGTAGTTCATCCAATAAGTGCATTTGAGTCGTTGGATTAACATTTAGTTCATTTTATGCATCCCAAAGTTTATTCTAATCATTTTTCGTTATTCACCAATGTAGTTCATCAAAAAGGTTCATTTGTGTCATTGGATTAGCATTTAGGTCATCTTTGTCATCCCAAGGCTTATTCAAATCCATTTTCGTTCTTGGACAATATAGTTCATCCAATAAGTGCGTTTGTCTCATTGGAGTAACATTTAGTTCATTTTTGTCATACCAAGGCTTATTCAAATCCATTTTCGTTCTTCGACAATGTAGTTCATCATTGAGGTGTGTTTGTTTCATTGGTATTAATATTTAGGTCATTGTTGTTCTTCCCATGGCTTATTCTAATCCCATTTCGTTCTAAAAACATTGTAGTTCATCCAATAAGTGCATTGGAGTCATTGAAGTAACATTTAGGTCATTTTCGACATCCCAAGGCTTATTCAAATTCATTTTCCTTTTTATACAATGTAGTTCATCCAACAAGTGTGTTTGTGTCATTGGATTAACATTTTGGTCATCTTCGTCATCCCAAAGATTATTGATATCCATTTTTTTCTTAGACAATGTAGTTGATCCAATAAGTGCATTTGTGTCATTGGATTGATATTTACGTCTTTGTGTGCATCCCAAGGCTTATTATAATTCGTTTTCATTGTCAACCAATTTAGTTCATCCAATAAGTGTATTTCTTTCATTGGAGTAACATTTTGGTGATTTCCGTCATCCCTTGGCTTATTCAAATTCATTTTCGTTCTTAGACAATGTAGTTCATCCAATAAGTGCGTTTTTGTCATTTTGTGCATCCCAAGTATTATTCTAATCCCTTTTCGTTCTTATACAATGTAGTTCATCGAATATTTACATTTGTCTCATTGGATAAACAATTAGGTCATTTTGTACATCCCAAGACTTATTCTAACCCTTTTTCGTTCTTAGACATTGTAGTTCATCCAATAAGTGCGTATGTGTCATTGGATAAACATCGAGTACGTTTTGCGTATCGCAAGACTTATTTTTATCACTTTTCATTCTTAGACAATGTAGTTCATCCAATAAGTGCATTTGTGTCGTTGGATTAACATTTTGTTCATTTAATGCATCCCAAAGTTTATTCTAATCATTTTTCGTTATTCACCAATGTAGTTCATCAAAAAGGTTCATTTGTGTCATTGGATTAGCATTTAGGTCATCTTTGTCATCCCAAGGCTTATTCAAATCCATTTTCGTTCTTGGACAATATAGTTCATCCAATAAATGCGTTTGTCTCATTGGAGTAACATTTAGTTCATTTTTGTCATACCAAGGCTTATTCAAATCCATTTTCGTTCTTCGACAATGTAGTTCATCATTGAGGTGTGTTTGTTTCATTGGTATTAATATTTAGGTCATTGTTGTTCTTCCCATGGCTTATTCTAATCCCATTTAGTTCTATAAACATTGTAGTTCATCCAATAAGTGCATTGGAGTCATTGAAGTAACATTTAGGTCATTTTCGACATCCCAAGGCTTATTCAAATTCATTTTCCTTTTTACACAATGTAGTTCATCCAACAAGTGTGTTTGTGTCATTGGATTAACATTTTGGTCATCTTCGTCATCCCAAAGATTTTTGATATCCATTTTTTTCTTAGACAATGTAGTTGATCCAATAAGTGCGTTTGTGTCATTGCATTGATATTGACGTCTTTTTGTGCATCCCAAGGCTTATTATAATCCCTTTTCATTCTAAACCAATTTAGTTCATCCAATAAGTGTATTTCTGTCATTGGAGTAACATTTTGGTCATTTCGGTCATCCCTTGGCTTATTCAAATTCATTTTCGTTCTTAGACAATGTAGTTCATCCAATAAGTGCGTTTGTGTCATTTTGTGCATCCCAAGAATTATTCTAATCCCTTTTCGTTCTTATACAATGTAATTCATCCAATAATTGCATTTGTCTCACTGGATAAACAATTAGGTCATTTTGTACATCCCAAGACTTATTCTAACCCCTTTTCGTTCTTAGACATTGTAGTTCATCCAATAAGTGCGTTTGTGTCATTGGATAAACATCGAGTACGTTTTGCGTATCGCAAGACTTATTTTTATTACTTTTCGTTCTTAGACAATGTAGTTCATCCAATAAGTGCATTTGTGTCGTTGGATTAACATTTAGTTCATTTTATGCATCCCAAAGTTTATTCTAATCATTTTTCGTTATTCACCAATGTAGTTCATCAAAAAAGTTCATTTGTGTCATTGGATTAGCATTTAGGTCATCTTTGTCATCCCAAGGCTTATTCAAATCCATTTTCGTTCTTGGACAATATAGTTCATCCAATAAGTGCGTTTGTCTCATTGGAGTAACATTTAGTTCATTTTTGTCATACAAAGGCTTATTCAAATCCATTTTCGTTCTTCGACAATGTAGTTCATCATTGAGGTGTGTTTGTTTCATTGGTATTAATATTTAGGTCATTGTTGTTCTTCCCATGGCTTATTCTAATCCCATTTAGTTCTAAAAACATTGTAGTTCATCCAATAAGTGCATTGGAGTCATTGAAGTAACATTTAGGTCATTTTCGACATCCCAAGGCTTATTCAAATTCATTTTCCTTTTTACACAATGTAGTTCATCCAACAAGTGTGTTTGTGTCATTGGATTAACATTTTGGTCATCTTCGTCATCCCAAAGATTATTGATATCCATTTTTTTCTTAGACAATGTAGTTGATCCAATAAGTGCGTTTGTGTCATTGGATTGATATTTACGTCTTTTTGTGCATCCCAAGGCTTATTATAATCCCTTTTCATTCTAAACCAATTTAGTTCATCCAATAAGTGTATTTCTGTCATTGGAGTAACATTTTGGTCATTTCGGTCATCCCTTGGCTTATTCAAATTCATTTTCGTTCTTAGACAATGTAGTTCATCCAATAAGTGCGTTTGTGTCATTTTGTGCATCCCAAGAATTATTCTAATCCCTTTTCGTTCTTATACAATGTAATTCATCCAATAATTGCATTTGTCTCACTGGATAAACAATTAGGTCATTTTGTACATCCCAAGACTTATTCTAACCCCTTTTCGTTCTTAGACATTGTAGTTCATCCAATAAGTGCGTTTGTGTCATTGGATAAACATCGAGTACGTTTTGCGTATCGCAAGACTTATTTTTATTACTTTTCGTTCTTAGACAATGTAGTTCATCCAATAAGTGCATTTGTGTCGTTGGATTAACATTTAGTTCATTTTATGCATCCCAAAGTTTATTCTAATCATTTTTCGTTATTCACCAATGTAGTTCATCAAAAAGGTTCATTTGTGTCATTGGATTAGCATTTAGGTCATCTTTGTCATCCCAAGGCTTATTCAAATCCATTTTCGTTCTTGGACAATATAGTTCATCCAATAAGTGCGTTTGTCTCATTGGAGTAACATTTAGTTCATTTTTGTCATACAAAGGCTTATTCAAATCCATTTTCGTTCTTCGACAATGTAGTTCATCATTGAGGTGTGTTTGTTTCATTGGTATTAATATTTAGGTCATTGTTGTTCTTCCCATGGCTTATTCTAATCCCATTTAGTTCTAAAAACATTGTAGTTCATCCAATAAGTGCATTGGAGTCATTGAAGTAACATTTAGGTCATTTTCGACATCCCAAGGCTTATTCAAATTCATTTTCCTTTTTACACAATGTAGTTCATCCAACAAGTGTGTTTGTGTCATTGGATTAACATTTTGGTCATCTTCGTCATCCCAAAGATTATTGATATCCATTTTTTTCTTAGACAATGTAGTTGATCCAATAAGTGCGTTTGTGTCATTGGATTGATATTTACGTCTTTTTGTGCATCCCAAGGCTTATTATAATCCCTTTTCATTCTAAACCAATTTAGTTCATCCAATAAGTGTATTTCTGTCATTGGAGTAACATTTTGGTCATTTCGGTCATCCCTTGGCTTATTCAAATTCATTTTCGTTCTTAGACAATGTAATTCATCCAATAAGTGCGTTTGTGTCATTTTGTGCATCCCAAGAATTATTCTAATCCCTTTTAGTTCTTATACAATGTAATTCATCCAATAATTGCATTTGTCTCATTGGATAAACAATTAGGTCATTTTGTACATCCCAAGACTTATTCTAACCCCTTTTCGTTCTTAGACATTGTAGTTCATCCAATAAGTGCGTTTGTGTCATTGGATAAACATTGAGTACGTTTTGCGTATCGCAAGACTTATTTTTATCACTTTTCGTTCTTAGACAATGTAGTTCATCCAATAAGTGCATTTGTGTCGTTGGATTAACATTTAGTTCATTTTATGCATCCCAAGGTTTATTCTAATCATTTTTCGTTATTCACCAATGTAGTTCATCAAAAAGGTCATTTTGTGCATCCCAAGTCATATTCTAATCCCTTTTCGTTCTTAAACAATGTAGATCATCCAATAAGTGCATTTGAGTTGTTGGATTAACATTTTGGTAATTTTCGTCATCCCGAGGCTTATTCTAAATGATTTTCGTGCTTAGACAATGTAGTTCATCCAATAAGTGTGTTTGTGTCATTTGAATAACATTTTGGTCTTTTTCGTCATCCCAAGCCTTTTTCTAATCCATTTTTGTTCTTAGACAATGTAGTTCATCCAATAAGTGCGAAATTAGATTAACATTTATGTCATTTTCTTCATCCCAAGGCTTATTCAAAACCATTTTTGAGCTTTAGTGTCATTGGATTAACACTTAGGTCATTTTGTGTTTCCCAAAGCTTAATATCATCCCTTTTCGTTCTTAAACAATGTAGTACATCCATCAAGTGCATTTGTGTCATTGGATTAATATATGGGTCATTTAGACAATGTCGTTCATCCAATAAGTGCATTTGTATCGTTGGATTAACATATAGGTCATTTTGTGCATCCCATGGTTTATTCTAATAATTTTTCGTTCTTAACCAATATAGTTCATCCAATAAGTGCATTTGAGTCATTGGATTAGCATTTAGGTCATCTTCGTCATCCCAAGGCTTATTGAAATCCATTTTCGTTCTTAGACAATGTAGTTCATCCAATATTTGCGTTTTTTCTCATTGGATTGACAATTAGGTCATTTTCGTCATTCCAAGGCTTATTCGAATCCATTTTCGTTCTTAGACAATGTAGTTCATCATACAAGTGTGTTTGTTGCATTGGATTAATATTTAGGTCATTTTGTTCATCCCAAGGATTATTCTAATCCGTTTTCATTCTTAGAAAATGTAGTTTATCCAATAAATGTGTTTGTGTCATTGGATTAACATTTAGGTCATTTTGAGCAACCCTAGGCTTATTCTAATTCCTTTAGGTTTATCTAAAGGCTTATTCTAATCCTTTTTCATTCTTACCCAAAGAAGTACATCCAATTAGAGCTTTTCTGTCATTGGAGTAACATTTAGGGCACTAGACAATGTAGTTCATCCTATAAGTGAGTTTGTTTCATTGGGTTAACATTTTGGTCATTTTGTGCATCCCAAGGCTTATTCTAATACTTTTACGTTCTTAACCGATGTAGTTTATACAATAAGAGCATTTGTGTCAATGGAGTAACATTTAAGTCATTTTTGTGATCCCTTGGTTTATTGTAATCCGTTTTCGTTCTTAGAAAATGAAGTTCATCGAATAAGTGTGTTTATGTTAATAGATTAGTATTTAGGTCATTTTGTGCATCCCAAGGCTTATTATAATCCATTTTTGTTCTTAACAAATGTAGTTCATCCAGTAAGTACATTTGTGTCATTGGAGTAACATTTCGGTCATTTTGTGCATCCTTAGGCTTATTCTAATCCATTTTCCTTCTTAAACAATTTAGTACATTGAATAAATGCATTTGTGTCATTGGAGTAAAATTTAGGTCATTTTCGTCATTCTATGGCTTATTCTAATCCATTTTTGATCTTGTACAATGTAGTTCATCCAATAACTGCATTTGTGTCATTTGATTAACATTTTGGTTATTTTCGTTATCGAAAGGCCAATTGAAATCCATTTTCGTTCTTAGACAATGTAGTTCATCCTATAAATATGTTTGTATCATTGGATTAATATTTAGGTCAATTTGTGCATCCTAAGTATTATTGTAATCGCTTTTTATTCTAAGAAAATGTAGTTCATCCTAAAAGTGTGTTTGTGTCATTGGATAAACATTGACGTCATTTTGTGAATCCCAAGAGTTATTCTAATCCCTTTTTTTCTTAGACAATGTAGTTCATCCAATAAGTGCGTTTTTTTCATTGGATAAACATTGAGATTATTTTGTGCATCCCAAAACATATTCTAATCCTTTTTCATTCTTAGACAATATAGTTCATCATACAGATGCATTTGTTTCATTGGATTAACATTTACATCATTTTTTGCATCCCAAGGCTTATTCTAACCTCTTGTCGCTCTGACACAATGTAGTTCATCCAATAAGTTTGATTGTGTCATTGGATTAACATTTAGGTTATTTTGAGCTTCCTTAGGCTTATTCTAATCCATTTTCGTTCTTTACCAATGTAGTTCATCCAATAACTGCACTTGTGTCATTGCAGTAACATTTAGGTCATTTTGTGCATCCCAAGGCTTATTCTAGTCTATTTTCATTCTTAACCAATGTAGTACATCCAAGAATTGCATTTTTATCATTGGAGTAACATTTAGGTCAATTTCGCCATTCCTTGGGTTATTCTAATCCATTTTTTTCTTATACAATGTAGTTCATCCAATAACTGCATTTGAACCATTTGATTAACATTTTGTTTAGTTTCGTCATCAAAAGGCTAGTTGAATTTCGTTTTTGTTCTTAGCCAATGTACTTCATCCAATAGGTGCATTTGTGTCATTTGATAAACACTCAGGTCATTTTGTGAATCCCAAGAGTTATTCTAATCCCTTTTCGTTCTTAGACAATGTAGTTCATCCAATAGGTGCATTTGTTTCATTGGTTTAAAATTTAGGTCTTTTGTGCATTCCAAGGTTTATTCTAATTCCATTTAGTTTTTAACAAATGTAGTTCATCCAATAAGTGCATTTGTGTCATTGGAGTAACATTTCGGTCATTTTGTGCATCCTTAGGCTTATTCTAATCCATTTTCCTTCTTAAACAATTTAGTACATTGAATAAATGCATTTGTTTGTGTCATTGGATTTATTTTCATTCTTAGACAATGTAGTTCATCAAATAAGTGAGTTTGTGTCATTGGATTTACAATTAAGTGTTTTTGTGCATCCTTAGGCTAATTCTAATCCCTTGTCGTTCTTAACCAATGTAGTTCATGTTATATGTGCATTTGTGTCATTTGAGTAACATTTAGGTCATTTTGTCCATCCCTAGGCTTATTCGAAACCCATTTCGTTTTTAAGGAACGTAGTTCATCCAAAAAGTGTGTCTGTTTCATTGGATTAACATTTACGTCATTTTGTGCGTCCGAAGGTCTATTGTAATCCATTTTTGTTCTGAAGGAATATAGTTCATCAAAAAAGTGCGTTTGTGTCATTGGATTAACATTTATGTTATTTTGTGCATCCCAAGGCTTATTCTAATCCATTTTGGTTATTAAGGAATGTAGTTCATCCAATTAGTGCATTTGTGTCATTGGATCAACATATAGGTCATTTTATGCTTCCCAAGGCTTATTGTAATCACTTTTCGTTCATACGGAATGTAGTTCATCAAAAAAGTGTGTTTGTGTCATTCAATTAACATTTACGCCATTTTGTGCATCCCAAGGATTAAGTAACGTAGTTCCTCCAATAAGTGCATTTGTTTCATTGGATTATCCATCCCTAGATTATTTGTATCCCATTTCGTTGTTAAGGAATGTAGTTCATCGAAAAAGTGCGTTTTGGACATTGGATTAATATTTGTGCATTTTAAGGATTATCCTAATCACTTTTCCTTTTTTACGAATGTAGTTAATCCAATAAGTACATTTTTGTCATTGGATTAACATTTAGGTCATTCTGTGCATCCCAATGCTTATTCTAATCCATTTTCGTTCGTAAGGAACGTAGTTCTTCCAAAAAGTGTTTTTGTGTCATTGGATTAATATTAACGTCATGTTGTGCATCCCATTGATTATTCTAATCCATTTTCGTTCTTAACGGATGTAGTTCATCAAATAAGTGCGTTTGTGTAATTGGATTAACATTTTGGTCTTTTTGTGCTTCCCAAAGCTAATTCTAACCACTTTTCGTTCTTAAAGAGTGTAGTTCATCAAATAAATGCGTTTGTATCATTGGATTAACATTTAGGTCATTTTGTGCATCCCAAGCCTTATTCTAATCATATTTTGTTCTTAAGGAATGTAATTCATCCAATAAGTGTGTTTGTGTCATTGGATTAACATTTGTGTCATTTTGTGGATCCCAAGACTTATTCTAATCATTTTTCGTATATAAGGAATCTAATTCATCTAAAAAGTGCGTTTGTGTCATTGGATTAACATTTAGGTCATTTTGTGGAAACCAAGGCTTATTCTAATCCCATTTCGTTCTGAACGAATGTAGTTCATCCCATAAGTGTGTATGTGTCATTGGATTAACATTAAGGTCATTTTGTCCATCCTAAGGCTTATTCTAATCACTTTTCGTTCTTAAGGAATGTAGTTCATCCAATAAGTGTGTTTGTGTCATTGGATTAACATTTACATCATTTTTTGCTTCCCAAGGCTTATTCTGAAGCCATTTCCTTCTTAAGGAATGTGGTTCATCCAAAAAGTGTGTTTGTGTCTTTGGATTAACATTTTGGTCATTTTGTGTATGCCAAGGCTTATTCTAAATAACTTTTCGTTCATGACGAACGCGGTTCATCCAATAAGTGTGTTTGTGTCATTGGATTAATATTTACGTTATCTTGTGCATCCCAAGGCTTATTATAATCATTTTTTGTTATTATGGAACGTAGTTCATCCAATAAGTGTGGTTGTGTCATTGGATTAACATTTAAATCATTCCATGCATCCCACGGCTTATTCTAATCTTTTTTTGTTCTAAACGAATTTAGTTAATCCAATAAGTGTGTTTGTGTCATTGGATGAACATTTAGGTCGTTTTATACATACCAAGGCATATTGTAATCATTTTTCGTTCAAAAGGAATGTAGTTCATCCAATAAGTGCGTTTGTGTCATTGGATTAACATTTACGTCATTTTGTGAATTGCAAGACTTATTCTATTCCACTTTCGTTCTTAGCAAATGTAGTTAATCCAATATGTGCGTTTGTGTCATTGGATGAACATCAATGTCATTTTGTGTCCCAAGGCTTATTATAACCAATTTTCGTATTTAACAAATGTGTTCATCAAAAAAGTGTGTTTGTGTCATTGGATTAACATTTAGGTCATTTTTTTGATCCCTAGGCTTATTCTAATCATTTTTCATTTATAAGGAATCTAGTTCATCTAAAAAGTGCGTTTATGTCATTGGATTAAAATTTAGGTCATTTTGTGGATCCCAAGGCCTAGTCTTATCAATTTTTGTTCTTAACCAATGTAGTTCATCCAATAAGTGTGTTTGTGTCTATAATTATCATTTACGTCATTTTGTGCATCCCTAGGCTTATTCTAATCCCATTTCGTTCTTAAGGAATGTAGTTCATCCAATAAGTGGGTTTGTGTCATTGGATTAACATTTAGGTTATTTTGTGCATCCCAAGGCTTATTCTAATCCATTGTCGTTTTTAGTCAATATAGTTCATCCAATAAGTGCGTTTGTGTTATTGGATGAACATTCACGTCATTTTGTGCATCCCAATGCTTATTCTAATCCATTTTTGTTCTTCACGAATGTAGTTCATCCAATAAGTGTGTTTGTGTCATTGGATTAACATTTATGTCATTTTGTGCATCCCAAGGCTTATTCTAATCCATTTTTGTTCTTCACGAATGTAGTTCATCCAATAAGTGTGTTTGTGTCCCAAGGATTAACATGTATGTCATTTTGTGTATCCATTTTCGTTCTTAAGGAATGTAGTTCATCCAATATGTGTGTGTGTCATTGGATTAACATTTAGGTCATTTTGTTTAACCCAAGACTTATTCTAATATATTTTCGTTGTTAACAAATGTAGTACACCCAATAAGTGCGTTTCTGTTATTGGATTAACATTTAGGTCATTTTGTGCATCCCACAGCTTATTCTTATCACTTTTCGTTCTTAAAGAATGTAGTTCATCCAATAAGTGCGATTGTGTCGTTGGGTTAACATTTACATCATTTTGTTCATCGCAAGGCTTATTCTAATCTATTTTCGTTCCTAACGAATGTGGTTCATCCAAAAAGTGCATTTGTGTCATTGGATTAACATTTAGGTTACTTTGTTCATCCCAAGGCTTATTCGAATCCCTTTTTGTTCTTAACGAATGTAGCTCACCCGATAAGCGCGCTTGTGTTATTGGATTAACATGTTGGTCATGTTGTGCATCCCTAGCCTTATTCTAATCCATTTACAATCTAAATGAATGTAGTTCATCCAATAATTGCGTTTGTGTCATTGGATTAACATTTAGGTCATATTTGTGCATCCCAAGGCTTATTGTAATCATTTTTCATTATAAAGGAATGGAGAACATCCAAAAAGTTCATTTGTGTCATTGGATTCACATTTAGACCATTTTGTTCATTCCAAGGCTTATTCGAATCCCTTTTCCTTCTTAAGGAATGTAGTTCATCCAATAAGTGCTTTTGTATCGTTGATTTAACATTAACGTCATTTTGTGAATCCCAAGGCTTTTTCTAATGCATTTTCGTTCTTAAGGAATGTAGTTCATCCAATAAGTGTGTGTGTGTCACTGGATTAACATTTAGGTCATTTTGTTTAAACCAAGGCTTATTCTAATGTATTTTCGTTGCTAACGAATCGAGTTCACCAAATAAGTGCGTTTCTGTCATTGGATTAACATTTAGGTCATTTTGTGCATCCCACGGCTTATTCATATCACTTTTCGTTCTTAAAGAATGTAGTTCATCCAATAAGTGCGTTTGTGTCGTTAGGTTAACATTTACATCATTTTGTGCATCGCAAGGCTTATTCTAATCTATTTTCGTTCCTAACGAATGTGGTTCATCCAAAAGCGCATTTGTGTCATTGGATTAACATTTAGGTTACTTTGTTCATCCCGAGGCTTATTCAAATCCCTTTTTGTTCTTAACGAATGTAGCTCATCCAATAAGCATGCCTGTGTTATTGGATTAACATGTTGGTCATTTTGTGCATCCCAAGCCATATTCTGATCCTTTTACATTCTAAACGAATAAAGTTCATCCAATAAGTGCGTTTGTGTCATTGGATTAACATTTAGGTCATTTTGTGCATATCACAACTTATTCTAATCCTTTTTCATTCTTAAAGAATGTAGAACATCCAAAAAGTGCCTTTGTGTCATTGGATTCACATTAAGACCATTTTGTTCGTTCTAAGGCTTATTCGAATCCCTTTTCCTTCTTAAGGAATGTAGTTCATCCAATAAGTGCTTTTGTATCGTTGATTTAACATTAACGTCATTTTGTGAATCCCAAGGCTTTTTCTAATCCATTTTCGTTCTTAAGGAATATAGTTCATCCAATATGTGTGTGTGTGTCATTGGATTAACAGTTAGGTCATTTTGTTTAACCCAAGGCTTATTCTAATCTATTTTCATTCTTAACGAATATAGTTCACCCAATAAATGCGTTTTCTGTCATTGGATTAACATTTAGGTCATTTTGTGCATCCCACGGCTTATTCTAATCATTTTTCGTTCTTAAGGAATGTAGTTCATCCAATAAGTGTGTTTGTGTCGTTGGGTTAATATTTACATCATTTTGTGCATCACAAGGCTTATTCTAATATATTTTCGTTCCTAACGAATGTGGTTCATCCAAAAAGTGCGTTTGTGTCTTGGATTAAAGTTTAGGTTATATTGTTCATCCCATAGCTTATTCAAATCCCTTTTCGTTCATAACGAATGTAGCTCTTCCAATAAGCGCGTTTGTGTTATTGGATTAACATTTTTGTCATTTTGCGCAACCCAAGCTTTATTCTAATCTATTTACATTCGAAACGAATGTAGTTAATCCAATTAGTGCGTTTGTTTCATTGGATTATCATTTAGGTCATTATGTGCATCCCATGGCTTATTCTAATCACTTTTCGTTCTTAAGGAATGTAGTTCATCCAATAAGTGCATTTGTGTCATTGGACTCACATTTAGACCATTTTGTTCATTCCAAGGCTTATTCGAATCCCTTTTCCTTCTTAAGGAATGTAGTTCATCCAATAAGTGCTTTTGTATCGTTGATTTAACATTAACGTCATTTTGTGAACCCAAAGGCTTTTTCTAATCCATTTTTGTTCTTAAGGAATGTATTCATCCAATAAGGGTGTGTGTGTCATTGGATTAACATTTTGGTCAATTTGTTTAACCCAAGGCTTATTCTAATCTATTTTCGTTCTTAACCAATGTAGTTCATCCAATAAGTGCATATGTGTCATTGGATTAACATTTAGGGTTCACTGTGCATCCCAAAGCTTATTTGAATCATTTTTCGTTCATAAGGAATGTAGTTCATCCAAAAAGTGTGTTTGTGTCATTTGATTAACATTTACGTTATCTTGTGCTTCCCAAGGCTTATTCTAATCGATTTTTTTTATTAAGGAATGTAGTTCATCCAATAAGTGTTCTTGGGTCATTAGATTAACATTTAGGTCATTTTGTGAATCCCGAGGCTTATCCAAATCATTCATCGTTCTTAAACAATGTAGTTCATCCAATAAATACATTTGTGTCATTGGATTAAAATTTAAGTGAGTTTGTGCATCCCAGGGCTTTTTCTAATCTTTTTTTTTCTTTAGGAATGTAGTTCATCCAAAAAGTGCGTTTGTGTCATTAGATTAACATTTACGTTATTTTGTGCATCCCAAAGCCTATTCTAATCATTTTTCGTTCTTAAGGAATGTAGTTCATCCCATAAGTGCGTTTGTGTGATTAGATTAACATTTAGGTCATTTTGTGAATCCCATGGCTTATCCTAACCATTATTCATTCTTAAACAATGTAGTTCATCCAATAAGTACATTTGTGTCATTGGATTAACATTTAGGTCATTTGGTGAATCCCAAGGCTTATCGTAATCATTATTTGTTCTTAAACTATGTAGTTCATCCAAAAAGTACGTTTGTGTCATTGGATTAACATTTACGTTATTTTGTGCATCCCAAGGCTTATTCTAATCACTTTTCGTACTTAAACAATGTAGTTCATCCAATAAGTACATTTGTATCATTGGATTAACATTTAGGTGATTTTGTGCATCCCAAGGCTTATCCTAATCTTTTTTTTTCTTAAGGAATGTTGTTCCTCCAAAAATTGCGTTATCGTCATTGGATTTACATTTACGTTATTTTGTGCATCCCAAGGTTTATTCTAATCCATTTTCCTTCCTAACGAATGTGGTTCATCCAAAAAGTGCGTTTGTGTCATTGGATTAATATTTAGGTCACTTTGTGCATCCCAAGGCTTATTCGAATACCTTTTCGTTCTTAACAAATGTAATTCAACCAATAAGTGCGTTTGTGTCATTTGATTAACATTTAGGTCATTTTAAGCATCCCATTGTTATTCAAATCATTTTTTATTCTTAAGGAATGAAGAACATCCAAAAAGTGCATTTTGTGTCATTGGATTCACATTTAGACCATTTTATTTATTCCAAGGCTTATTCGAATCCTTTTTACTTCTCAAGGAATGTAGTTCATCCGCTAAGTATTTTTCCATCGTTGGATTAACATTTCCGTGATTTTGTGAATTTCTAGTTCTTCCAATAAGTGTGTCTATGTCATTGGATTAATATTTAGGTCATTTTGTATAACCTAAGGCTTATTCTAATCATTTTTCGTTCTTAAGGAATGTAGAACATCCAAAAAGTGCTGTTATGTTATTGGATTAACATTTACGTCATTTTGCGCATCCATAAGCTTATTCAAATCCATTTTCATATTTAGACAATATAGTTCATCCAATAAGTGCGTTTGTGTTATTGGATTAACATTTATGTCATTTCGTGTATCACAAGACTTATTCTAATGCCATTTCGTTCATAAGGAACATAGTGTATCTAATAAGTGTGTCTGTGTCATTGGATTAACATTTTGGTCATTGTGTGCATGGCAAGGTTTATACAAATCCCTTCAACGAAAAGTGCGTTTGTGATATTGGATGATCATTTAGATCGTTTTGTGCATCCCAAGGCTTCTTCTAAGCCATTTTCGTTCTTAAGAAATGTTGTTCATCCAACAAGTGCGTTTGTGTCATTGGATACTTAACGTTATTTTGTGCTTCCCAAATCTTATTCTAATCCATTTGTTGTTCTTAAGAAATGTAGTTCGTCCAATAAGTGTCTTTGTGTCATTAGATTAACATTTACATCATTATGTGCAACCCAAGGATTTCTAATCAATTTTTGTTCTTAATGAATGTACTTGATCCAATGAGTGTGTTTGTATCATCGGATTAACATTTAGGTCATTTTGCGCATCCCACGACTTATTATAATCATTTTTCATTCTAAACGAATGTAGCACATCCAAAAAGTGCGTTTGTGGCATTGGATTAACATTTATGTCATTTTGCGCATCCCAATGATTATTCAAATCCATTTTCATTGTTAGACAATATAGTTCATCCAATAAGTGCGTTTGTGTGGTTGGATTTACATTTACGTCATTTTGTGCATCCCAATGCTTATTCTAATCCATTTTCGTTCTTAACGAATGTAGTTCATCCAATAAGTGCGTTTTTGTCATTGGATTATCATTTTGGCCATTTTGTACATCCCAAGGGTTATTCTAATCCATTTTCGTTATTAACTAATGTAGTTCATCCAAAAAGTGCATTTGTGTCATTGGATTAACATTTACGTCATGTTGGGCATCCCAAAGCTTATTCCAATCCATTTTCCTTCTTAACGAATATAGTTCATGCAATAAGTGTGTTTGTGTCATTGGATTATCATTTACGTCATATTGTGCATCCCAAGGCTTATTCTCATCATTTAGTTTTTAAATAATGTAGTTCCTCCAATAAGATAGTTGGTGTCATTAGATTAACATTTAGGACATTTTGTGAATCCCAAGGCTTATTCTAATCACTTTTCGTTCTTAAGGAGTGTAGTTCATCCAAGAAGTGCGTTTGTGTCGTTGGATATACATGTACGTCATTTTGTGCATCCCAAGGCTAATTCTAATGCATTATCGTTCCTAAAGAATGTGGTTTATCCAAAAAGTGCGTTTGTGTCATTGGATTAACATTTAGGTTACTTTGTGCATCGCAAGGCTTATTCAAATCCTTTTTCATTCTTAACGAATGTAATTCATCCAATAAGTGCGTTTGTGTCATTTGATTAACATTTACGTCATTTCTTGCATCCCAAGGCTTATTCTAAACCATTTTCGTTCTTTACGAATATAGCTCATCCATTAAGTGCGTTTGTGTTATTGGATTAACATTTATGTCATTTTGTGCATCCCAAGGCCTATTCGAATCCATTTTTGTTCTTAACGAATATAGTTCATCCAATAAGTGGGTTTGTGTCATTGGATTACCATGTAGGTCATTTTGTGCATCCCACGACTTATTGTAATCATTTTTCAATCTTAAGGAATGTAGAACATCCAAAAAGTGCATTTGTGTCATTTGATTCACATTTAGATTATTTTGTTCATTCCATGTCTTATTCGAATCCCTTTTCCTTCTTAGGGAATGGAGTTCATCCAATAAATTCTTTTGTATCATTGGATTAACATTTACGTCATTTTGTGCAACCTAAGATTTATTCTAATCAATTTTTGTTCTTAACGAATGTAGTTGATCCAATAAGTGTGTTTGTGTCATCGGATTAACATTTAGGTCATTTTGTGCATCCTACGACTTATTCTAATCATTTTTCATTCTTAAGGAATGGAGAACATCCAAAAAGTGTGTTTGTGTCATTGGATTAACATTTATGTCATTTCGCGCATCCCAAGTCTTATTCAAATCTATTTTCGTTTGTAGACTATATAGTTCATCCAATAAGTGCGTTTATGTTGTTGGATTAACATTTACGTTATTTTGTGCATCCCAATGCTTATTGTAATCAATTTTCGTTCTTAATGATTGTAGTTCAATCAATAAGTGTGTTTGTGTCATTGGATTAACATTTATGTCATTTTATGCATCCCAATACTTATTCAAATACATTTTCATTTTTAGATGTAACACCTGATTTTTAACAGCGCGAGTGTATTTTTTTTTTCAAAACAAATAAAAGAAATTTTAAATTAAAATTAAACCATTCAGTAAAGTAATTCGTTGTAACACCCGAGTATAAAACACAGCGCGAGTGTATTTTTTCTTTTTTTAATTTCAACCGAAATAAATAAATGAATTTTCGGAATTTAATTAAAAGGAATTAAAATAGGAGTAAGTCATTTCTTAAAATAATTTGTCGTAATCCAAAATGATCAAATGTAATTAAATAATTACATCATGATTAATCAAGTAAAATATTTTTGGGAATTTAATCTTCAAAATATATGAAAATAAAGATACATCCAAAGGTTGTATCTTGGACCCACCAAAATATTATCAGAGTGGGGAAAAGTTTAGCGGAAAAGATATACAATAATTCCCAAAATAAAACATTACATTCCCAGAGCTCAAAACCCTATACAACAAGTCTAAACTGATCATGCACTAAAGCTACAGTAGCACGGTTTCCACCGCATCCTCTACAAGTCTCTTCTTCACCCAGCTGTCCGTCCCTCTGCATTGTCCACAGCTACGCCGTACGTGAAGATCAAGGAAAACTAACGACGTCTCCGTCGTTAGTGTAACTGTCGGTGGGACGAGTTCGGGTATCATCTGAGGGCAAAGCCTAATTTTCCACAATAATAGTAAAGGGTGACCGACCGAAATTAGCAAATAACACATAGCATTTATGTCAATAATAACAAGCATATTCATGGCATGTTATATAACAACGATGATAAAGAAGGATGCTCATTTGAAATTTCATGACGTTTATACCTTTTCAAACAGCAACCAATTTAATATAAAAATCATGTTGTAAGTACAATTATCAATTCAGCAATCACACCAATTCATTAGAAGTTCAAATTTCATAAGGTACTTACACACACCGATTTCCACCCATCAACATCATATCAAATCATAATTCACCGGTTGACCACCCCGATTCAATATGTATATGCCAATGTACTCAACTTCTTGGAATTTCCAAGGTGCAATCGCTCACAGACCAGCACACGTGCACTATCTCACGGACCAGCACGATTTATATAAGTTAGACTTTAATAGGCCAACATGACCATGGTGCAATCTCTCATAGATCAACTCCAGTGCAGTCTATAAGACCCTTAATTTTAAATATTAATATTGGAATTAATGTCAAGGGCATTTTGGGAATTTTTGTAAATATTTAATATCTGTATGTTTTAAGTGAATATATATATATAAATTTTTATTTTGAAGTATGAATTAAAATTATTGGATGAAGGATTAAATTAATTTTATTTCGAGTAATTAAATTAATTGGACCACTAATTAAGGATTAGTTGTTAATTAAAGGATTAAGTGCTGAAATGATACAACATTATTTTATTAATATTTTTAAGAAGGAAGGCACTCAAGTAATTCTATGAGTACACGGCAGGGAGACTGAACTGAGACCAGAACTCACACCTCCCTATTTTGCATGTAATGAGTGATTGCATGCAACAGTAATTTTCCTCCCATTTCTGCCTCTGGTTTCTGAAAAACAGCTTCACGGGTTTTTTTAAATTCAAAAGAGGGAATTCCTCCAAACACCGTAAACTAGAAATCCAAACCTCAAACCAGAAAACCCACAGTAGTAAAGTTAATCCCCACCTCAATACGAAGAGAAAGAACCCAGTTTTGCAGCAGCAAACTCAAGGAACAGCTTCACTGTTTTTGGACGCAGAAAAGGGAACACAGTAGGAACAAGAGAAATAGCTGAGCACGCTACAAGGGTAAGGGCACCTTCCATCTTTTAGCTGCATTAGGACCACGAATGTGTGTTATTTCAGTTCCGTGTTTAAAGAAAAACTATTTTCAAAAAATGACATTTTGAAAGAAAATGCATTTTTGTTGATATGTGATTATCCTGATGGTTGTTGCTGGCTGCTTTTCTAATAAAACATGTTGTTTTACTTATGGGTGAAAGCTGGAAAATGTTTGCATGTTATTTTAATGATGATTAAAATGCATGTCTTAAAACTGTTTTGAAAATGGTCTTAAAATGCAAAAATGCATTCTGTTGGTGTTTTGTTGCTCTGTGATACGTGCATGCTATTTTGATGTTTGAGGAAGCTGAAATGCTTCGCATGTTTCTGATGTTTGACAAAAACTGAGTATTCGCATGTTTTTGATGTTTGAGAAAAACTGAGTATTTGCATGTTCTGATGTTTGAGAAAACTGAGTATTTTGCATGTTTCTGATGTTTGAGAAATACTGAGTACTTGCATGTTTGTTCTGATGAGTGAGAAATCTGAAATGTTGCATGAATATGTTGATGGTTTGAAAAACTGGATGATTCTGATTCTGTTGTGGCTTGTGTGATTCTGGTGATATTGAGGATTCTGATTCTGGTTGCTTGTGTGATTCTAGTGATATTGAGGATTCTGATTCTGGTTGTTTTGTGTGAATCTGGTGGTGTTGATGATTTAAAGGAAAAAGGGATTTTAAAAGAGGAAAGGTGTTTTTTAAAGTGCAGAATTTGTTTGATGTTTAATGGTCATGTTTTTAAGAAAACAGTTTGAAAAGGGTTGAACTTTCACTGGTTTTCGAAGGTGTATTCGACTACAACATGTGTGTATTCGAATACAACCTTCCAGGTTTCTGTTTTATTTAAAGTTTTCAAACCTGTATTCGAATACGAGCCCCTGTATTCGAATACAGAGGAAGGATTCTTTTTGCTTCTGTATTCGCATCTGTATTCGACTACGATCATGTCGTATTCGAATACAAAAGTGAAATTTTTAACACTGTATTCGCATATCTAGTCGACTACAGGCATGCTGTATTCGACTACAGATTCATGTTTTTCCATAAACTCTGTTTTTAGCTTCTGTATTCGAATACAAGGAAGCTGTATTCGAATACAGATTCCTGTTTTCCTGAAAAACAAGTTTTAATCACTGTCATGTGAGTTTTGAAGTGTTGAGAAAACATTAAGAAGGTTTAAATGATTT
Organism: Cicer cuneatum; assembly: GCA_037974295.1. NCBI lineage: Eukaryota > Viridiplantae > Streptophyta > Magnoliopsida > Fabales > Fabaceae > Cicer > Cicer cuneatum. The sequence goes on from JBBPBO010001985.1 coordinate 41,443,598, forward strand.
GAAAAGAAGTCTGTGAAATGGTTTTAAAGAGGAGAGAAAGATGTTTGAAAACCTTTAAGTGACATGGGAGAAAAGGCTGAATTTTCCAAAGGTTGAACTCTTGTATTCGACTACAGTCATGCTGTATTCAAATACAGAATGTTAAATTGCAGTTTCCTGCCTCTGTATTCGAATACAAGGGATCTGTATTCGAATACACATTCGAATTTTCAGAAAAATTTCAACTTTTAAGAATGTTTTGAAAACCCTGAGTGTTTGGGGAATACTGGGGATGTTGTGGTGAGTTAAAGTGGAACTATTGATGAGATTTTGAAGTGGTGGTGATGAAGTTTTAAAAACTTTACTGATGTAATGAAAGAGATTGATTTATGCACTGAAATCTGCCTCTGTATTCGAATACCAGAGGGCTGTATTCGAATACAGAGAGTGACTCTATACTGTTTTTGGCTTCTGCATTCGAATACGGAAGAGCTGTATTCGAATACAGATTCGTAAATCCCAGAAAAATCTCAGTTTTAAACATTATAATTGAATGTTAGAGTCTGGGAAAAAACATTTCAGAATGTTAATGAATATTTGGCTGTTTAGTCATGTTTGTGATGATGAGAATTTTGATTATGCTGAGATGTGTTAATTATGATTGATAGGCATGAATTTCTGTTTTGTATGTTGTTTCTAGAGAAGTGAAACACTACATCTTTCATGCATTGCATAGTCAAGTGGTACCCGCGATGGGCCACAGAGTAATGCGCAACTACGTGCTGATCTATTGAGCGATTGCACGAGTGCTGGACTGTTGAGCGTCTGCACTGAGTATTGATCTGTTGAGCGATTGTACTTTGGTATATAAGTGCTGGACTGTTGAGCGTCTGCACTGGTACTGGACTGTTGAGCGTCTGTACCCTGAAATGCGTGACCCCGTGCTGATCTGTTGAGCGATTGCACGAGTGCTGGATTGTTGAGCGTCTGCACTAGGTACTGATCTGTTGAGCGATTGTACCTTGGGTGATGTCAAACGTGCTGGTCTGTTGAGCGACTGCACGATGTGCTGGACTGTTGAGCGTCTGCACTGGTGCTGATATGTTGAGCGATTGTACTCTGGTCATGAGGGCCGTTAAATTGTGTTGGTCTGTGAGCGACTGCACCTTGGTGATTCCAAGAAAATTATGCATGAGCATATATGCATTACATTGAGGGATTTGACCAGCGTGTCACGATTATTTATATGTTGAATGTTGGAAATTAATGTGTGTAAGTGCTGTCCAGAATCTGAAATTCTGAATTAATGATTGTGTTTGGTTGACGTGTCTTTGTACTTACCGCATACTTCATAATCATTAACTGCTGTTTTGAAAAGGCATCAAAGTCATAAATTTCAATTGAGCATGATTATTTCCTCATCATTATATGTTATACCATGATTATACATGTTGTTGTGCAATATATGCTATGTGATTATCTGTTATTTTCGGTCGGTGACCCTTGCTATATATTGTGGACTTTGGGCTTTGCCCTCAGATGCCTCCCAAACCCACGCCGCCCGTGGGTACCCGAACGACGGAAACGTTGTTGAATTTCCTTGACCGCTACTCGCGCACTGCTTGGGCTTTTGACCCCCTCTCAAGCAGAGCGACTTATATGGGGTGGCTGGAGCGGACAAGTAGGACAGATGGCGTGGAAGACTTTGTAGAGCGCACTCACGCGAGCATTGATTTTCCCGTGCCTTTCCGCCTGGTGTTAGAGGCGCACGGAGTTTTTGACGATGCTGAGGAGCCTACTGAAGGGGTTGAGGCGGAGGCCACTGTAGGAGTGGTGACTCCCAACCTTGAGATTGGAAGAGAGATACATGAGTCTGATGCGGTAGAGAAGCGTGATGAGCTGAGATCTATAGCGACTGAGATTCCAGGTCCACCTAGGATTTCCGATGACTGCTACGAGATTCTGGCACCGCCGAAGCGGCCACGAGTGTGTATTGACTTGACTTCAGAGGAGACCGACCCTTTTCTGTATGACGAGGAAGAGGAGGAGGTTACGTCGAAGCGAGCTGCAGAGTGAGAGGAGACTTGCGTGGGATGCGGAGGGAATCCGTGCTACTGCAGCTTCAGCGCATGATCAGTTAGACTTATTGTATTAGGTTTTGGGTTGAAATTGTAATTTGTCTTATTTTGGAAATTCTGTACTATTTTCCGCTGAACCATGTACTCTGATATTTACTGTTGATGTATTATGGCAATGATATTTTGGGATGTATTAAGGTTTAAAAACTAATTTCCAAGATAAGTACTTAGTGATAATCCTGATGAAGTAATTGGTTTACGTTCATCGATTAATCTATAACGTACTATTTTACGAAGAACTTTATTTTAATTCTTTTGAAATAAATTTGGGAAAACTTATTTAATGATTAATTTAAAAAAAAAAAATGCACCCGCGCTGTATTTTAAACTCGGGGTGTTACACAGTCGCTCACAGACCAGCACACGTGCAGTTGCCCACAGACAAGCATGTTTTACGTATACCAAGGTACAGTCGCTCACAGACTAGTACCAGTGCAGTCGCTCACAAACCAGCACTCGTGCAGTCGCTCACAGACCAGCACTCGTGCAGTCGCTCACAGACCAGCACTCGTGCAGAACATACAGAAGTTAAATCCTCACACGGATAGAATGGACCGTCTAATACACGCGGCCATTCCGTAGCCCATCACGGTTGTTACTACTTAACTTCGCGGACCATCACGGTTACCGCATTACACTGTGGCCCATCGCGGTCACCACCTGACTATGCAATGCATGGCCATGCAATGTTTTCTCTTCACTGAAAACCGTATGCAAACATCAGCAAAAAAACAGCCATTCCATCATTTCCTCAAAACCATCTCAACCCAAATAATTTCATTATCATCACATCAACAAAGAATTCAAGCACCTCATCATTACCACCACACACTATCTCAAAAGCCCCATTTTAATTCATCACAAGTCTTTCCAATGTTTCCCCAACTCTTAAAGTTCATAAACACATGTTTAAAACTGAGATTTCTAAAAAAGAACAGTCTGTATTCGAATACAGCTCCCTAGTATTCGAATACAGAAGTGAAAACAGTGCAAAATCAACACTTTGTATTCGAATACAGCTTCCTTGTATTCGAATACAGAAGCTAAAACAGTGCAAAACCAGCATTTTTCACAACATCAATAAGGAATTCAAGAACCTCATCATCACCACCTCAAACCATCTCCAAAACTCTATTTTAATTCATCACAAACCTTCCCAATGTTCCCCAACTCTTAAAGTTTATAAAACAATGTTTAAAACTTGAATTTCTAGAAAAAAACGAATCTGTATTTGAATACAGCTCCCTTGTATTCGAATATAGAAGCTAAAATAGTGAAAAATCAGCATTATGTATTCGAGTACGAGGGTATTGTATTCGAATACAGATGCGAATACAGTGGCAAAAATGGCAATCCTTTATTCGAATACGACCGGGTCGTAGCCGAATACAGATGCTAAGTTAGAAGCAAAAATCCCTTATCTGAATTCGAATACAGAGGCCCGTATTCGAATACAAGTTCAAAATTTTGAATAAAACAAAAGCTTTGCAGGCTGTATTCAAATACACTAATGCCGTATTCGAATACACCTTCGAATTCAGTGAAATTTTCCTGAAACTTCAACACATTTTCAAACTTTTTCCTTGAAAAACCAACACAACACCAAAACAGATTCACCACTCTTTTGAACCACAAAACTCAGAGTTTTTCTCAGCACTTATAAATGTTTCTACTCATCAACACAGCAACAACAGATTTTAAAAACACCTCCACCCATTTTAAAAATCCTTTTCTCTTAAAACCCACCATCAACACAACAACAGCAGATTTTCTAAAACACCTTCAACCATTTTAAAGTCCTTTTTCTTTTGAAAAACCCCCTATCAACACCAGATTGTTAACAAAACACAACATAAACCAAATTTGTTAACAAAACACAACAGAAAACACAATCACCAAAACCAGAATAACAACACAATTTTCTTTATTCACCAAAACAGAAAGTCAACCACAAAATAGTGTAGCACAAACCACTCATGCATTTGGATCATCCCCAAAACAACATGCAAGGCATTTTTCAGCTTTCCCACACAAACAAAACAACATTGGTGTATCAGCCAAAGCAGCAAACATCACAGATCATTAAAACATCAACAGAATGCATTTTTCGCATTTTATAACAACATGCACGATATTTTCGTTTTTCAAACTAGAAACTCAAATATAACCACACATCAATCATGCATTTACAACCCTAAAATGCAAACTAGAAAGTGGAAGGTGCCCCTTACCTCTGTTATGTTTCTTGCGCTCGTTTATGCTACCACGACAATGTTGGCGAAACTCCCGTTCGTGTTCGCCGCTCCGAAAGTGGGTTCTCAAGCTCCATAATGAGGAGAGGAAGAACTTTTGTACTTGACACTTTCAGGTTTGGTGCTTAGATTTCCAAGTAATCTCACTTTTGAGGATGCTGTCTTTTTTTTTTCTACCAACAGCAAAACAGAAACGAGTAGAAAGAAAATGGTTGCATGCAGTGAGGAAGGAGGGAAAATGAGTTTTTCTGCCTTTGTTCTTGCCCCTCCCTCATATATATAGGAACATATATGTGCCACCTCATCCCACATTAATAGTATAATATTACTTGACCATCATGTACTTAACCACTCTCGTCGTAATTAACAGATACATCTTAATTAACTGCCCGATAGTTAATTACTCGTAATTAAATTTAATTTATCCTTCATCCAATAATTTTAATTCAACCTCCAAAATAAATATTTATATATATATATATATATTTTACATAAAATATACATATTTTAAATATTTTACAAATATCCTCAAAATACACCTAATATTAAATCCATAATTTAATTTTAAATTTAAGGGTCTTACATTCGTCGTAATCAAAAACGACAAAACAAAATAGTTTTTGAATCATAATTCGTCGTAATCATAATATAACCAAATAAAATAATTTTTGAAAATTAATATTCAAATATACAAATAGAAAATACACTGGGGCTATGAGACCAGTTAGGCAACACTTATACCCCTGGGGTATTCTTGACAGACGCCTGCGCAGATGTGCTGCTCCAAGAAATGCTATCTCCCCTCCATGGTCACGTCAAAAAATTGGATCATGGACCCACCAATAAAAGTCACTATTAGAGTACGTCATAAATACAGTCATCCCAAAAAGAAATAAGTACAACCACCAAAATACTAGGGTCCTATACAACAAAACTAGTCTGATCATGCACTACAACTACAATAGCAAGGGTTACCTTCACACTCTCCACAAGTCTCGTCTGACATAGTAGCTCGCCTCGACGTGACATCCTCCTCCTCATCAGCCAGAGAAGGATCAGTCTCCTCTAAAGTCAGATCTATCCATGATCTAGGTCGCTTTGGCGGCTCCGGAATCTCAAAGCAGTCCTCTATTGGCCTAAACATACCTGGAATGTCGACCTTCGCTGGCGTCGACCCTTTGTCCTTCTCTCCCACCTCTGGTTCAGACATCGCATCTCCTGTTACCGCGGTAGGAGTCACAACACCTACAGTGTCCTCCATCTTGACCCCAACTATCGAACCCTCTACGTCCGCAAATGCCCTGTTCACCTCAAGCACCAGTCCTGATGGTACTCGAAAATCGATCTGCGCATTAGTGTGCTCCACATAATGTAAAGGGTCACCAACCAAAATTAACAATTAACAATTAGCAGTTATGTCAAAGATAAAAAATACATACATGGCATGTTCCAACACTATAACATCAGTGATAAAATAAGTATACTCACTTATTAAAATGTATAACATCTACATTTTCAAAAAACAAAGACTTAGAATACAGATTATGTTGCAAGTCAAAATACAATCAAATATCACAATATCAGCTCGTATCAATCATGACTCTCAAGTCAACCAACCCAATGCTCATATCAATCATGACTCTCAAGTCAACCAACCCAATGCTCATATCAATCATGACTCTCAAGTCAACCAACCCAATGCAATGCGTCTATGCCAATGCACATGATTCTGGAATTTCCAAGATAAGAACCTTCAAAACAAAACCCTCCACGAGGGGCGTAAATCATAATTGAACCGCCTATCACAGGCCAAAGTACTAATTACCGAGGTGCAGTCTCTCACAGACTAGCACGATTTACTGGTGTAGCCTATCACAGGCACTACACATATGTTAAATCCTTGCACGGATAGAATGGACCGTCTAATACACGCGGAACCACCGTGTAGCCTATCACAGTCACTACTTAACTTCGTGGCCCATCACGGTCACCACATAAGACAAAACCCTCCTCGAAGGGGCATAAATCATAATTGTACCACCTTTCACAGGCCAAAGTACTAATTATCGAGGTGCAGTTGCATCACAGACTAGCACGATTTACTTGTGTAGCCTATCACTGGCACTACACATAAGTTAAATCCTCGTACGGATAGAAGGACCGTCTAATACATGCGGAACCACCCTGTAGCCCATCACGGTCACTACTTAACTTCACAGCCCATCACAGGCACCGCTCATCTCTGTGGTCCATCGCGGTCACCACTTAACTATGCAATGCATGAGCGTACTCTGTTTCTCTTCAATGAAATCAGTAAGTAAATGCAAATGTGAAACCTGGACACTTCACCACCATTACGAAAACAATCTCAAATGAACCTCATATAATTTATTATATCTCGTGAAAATGTTTTCCAAATCATTAGGTGCATAAACAAATATTTAAAAATAGAATTTTTGGCAAAAATCCAATATGTATTCGAATATAGCTTCCTTGTATTCGAATACGAAGGGGTCGTAGCCGAATACAGATGCGAAGTCAGAAGCAAAAACTGCAATCCTGTATTCGAATACGAGGTTGTTATAGCCGAATACAGATGCGAAGTCAGAAGAAAAATCTACAATTCTGTATTCGAATACGAAGGGGTCGTAGCCGAATACACATGCGAAGTCAGAAGCAAAAACTGCAATTCTGTATTTGAATACGAGGGTGTCGTAGCCGAATACAGATGCTAAGTTAGTAGCAAAAATCACGTAATTGTATTCGAATATGAGGTGTCGTATTCAAATACGAGGTTCAAAATTTGAATAAAAACATGAACTTTGCAGATGTGTATTCGAATATGCCAGTGCCGTATCCGAATACATCTTCGAAAACAGTGGGATTTTCCAGTAAATTTCACTTCAGTTTCAAACTCTTTTATTTGAGAATAACAGAAAACACCACAACAATCAATTTCTCAGCCACGACAATACATCATCATCACAACAATGGCATTATCATCAATAACCACAGGAACTTCATGTTTTCAACAACATAACACATTTATCAACCATCAAACACACATTTAGAGTTCCTACATGAAAACTAAAAAGTTGGAAGGAGCCCCTTACCTTGCTAACGTTTTCTCGACCGTTTTCGTTACTGCGGCCAAAACCGGTGAAACTCCCGCTCGTGTCGTCGCTACCAAAGTTAGCTCACTAGCACCGTAGTGAGGAGAGGAGTAACTTTCCCTCTTGACACTTTTGGATTGGAGGCTTAGATTTTGAAGTAATCTAGGTTTTGAGTTTGTTTTTTTTTTTTTTGTTACCAACACAAATAAAAGGAAGAAGAAGAAAAAGAAGCTTTGCGCGGCAGGTAGGACGAAACTATTTTTGTCTCTGTTTTTCTGCCTTCCTCTAACTTGCATGCCTATATATACACATACTATGCCACCTACTAGGCATATATATATTATATTAAACTATCCCAAAATTAACTAAATGTCCTCACACACATTACTTCACTCACATCTCAAACTATTTTGATAATTACATATATTAAACATATTACATATATCTCAAAATATATTTGATATTTAATCCATAAATTAATTTAAAATTAAGGGTCATACATTAGACAATGTAGTTCATCCAATAAGTGTGTTTATGTCATTAGATTAATGTTTAGGTCATTTTCTGAATCCCAAGGCTTTTTCTAATCCCAAGAATGTTTCAATTTGAGGGCTATGTTGTTCGGCACAATTAATGATTTTCCAGCATATGGTAATTTATCAAGGTATAGCATTAAAGGTCAGTGTGCATGTTCTATATGTGAAGAGAGTACTGATTGGATGCAGTTGAAACATTGTAAGAAGAACGTCTTTCTTTGACATCATAGATTTTTACCTTTTAGTCATCATTATCGTGGGTGGATAAATGCATTCAATGGAAAATCACAGGAAGGTACTGCTCCAAAAGCACTGACTGGATATCAAATATTGGAAAAAGTACAAGGTTTGACCAATAAATTTGGCAAACCATTTGCGGGAGAGCTTGTCAAACCTCGGTGGAAGAAAAAGTCAATTTTCTTTGAATTTCCATATTGGAAGTCATTGTATATAAGACATTTTCTTGATTTGATGCATATCAAAAAAATGTCTTTGATAGTGTTATTGGTACGCTACCTAGTGTTCTAGGAAAGTCTAAGGATGACATCAATGCAAGATTGGATTTGGTTGATATGGGAATAATAAATTGTTTTATGTACCTCTAGCCGCTTATACTCTATCTAGAAAGGAAAAAATTGTTTTATGTAAATTTCTACATGAAGTTAAAGTTCCAGAAGGATACAGTTCAAACATAAAAAATTTAGTTTGTATGAAAGACCTCAAGTTAAAAGGTTTGAGGACTCATGATTGTCATGTTCTAATGGAGCATTTGCTACCAATAGGTAGACGTTCGATTTTACCTGAAAAAGTTCGACGAGCCATAACTAAATTATGTTTCTTCTTCAGGGAAATTTGTAGTAAAGTGATTGATCCTCAGAAATTACCGACATTGTAGAGGGAAATTGTTGTTACTTTGTGTGAGCTTGAAATGTATTTCCCACCCTCGTTTTTTGATATAATGGTTCACCATATTGTTCATCTTGTTAAGGAGACACAACTTTGTGGGCCAACTTACATGAGATGGATGTATCCGATAGAACGATATATGAAAATATTAAAGGGTACGTAAAAAGTAGAAGTCGACCAAAAGGATGTATTGCTGAACGGTACATTGTCGAAGAAGCTGCTAAATTTTGTACTGAATATCTATCCAATGTTGAATCTATAGGACTTCCTATGTCTTATTATTCGGGAAGAATAACAAGAGAATGGATAATTGGAAACAGAGTAATGACTATATCAAGAACAAAATGGGAGCAGGCACAATTGTATGTTCTGCACAATGATGAAGAGGTTCAACCGTATGTTACAATACACATGGATCAGTTATCTAGTTTGAACATGAACATTAATAAAAATTGGATAACACGAGAGCAAAATCGAAGTTTTATCCCTTGGCTAAAAAATCACATTAGCTCAAAGTTTGATATAGACCCCGCTTCAATTTCAGAGAGATTGAGGTGGCTAGCAAATGGCCCGAGTTTCCATGTCTTTGATAATACCGGTTATGTAATTAATGGCTTTACATTTTATACCACAAAACAAGATGAGCAAACCACTATGCAGAATAGCGGAGTCACTCTAGTAGCTGAAGCGATGCATATCTCAAGTGCAAAGACAAAAACCCAATATTTGCATATCTATCATATTTTGGGGTAATCGAGCACATATGGGAGTTGGATTACACAATGTTTCGTGTTCCCATCTTTGGTTGCAAGGGGTCGATAATAATAATGGCATTCGGATTGATGAGTCCGGGTTCTTGCTTGTCGATTTTAGTAGGGTGGGATACAAAGATGAACCTTTTATTTTAGCGTCGCAAACTCAACAAGTGTTTTATGTCACTGATCCTGTTGATGATAACTGGTCTGTTGTCCTATCGACCAATAAAATAAGTGATGATAATAACAACGTTGAAGATGTTGGTAATGATATTTTTTTTGCGACATCACAACCATGTGAAATTGATTCAACTGATGATGGTTTATATCTTAGAGATGATCATGATGAGCGAATTTGGATTAATCCATCGTATCGTATCATTAATGGACAAACAAATGTGAATCCCACTAGGAAAAGAAGAAGGGCATCTTAAGTGTGTTTATGTGTTTTATATAAGTCATGTAATGATCTGTACTCATTGTGTAAAATTTCATGTAACTTGACCTGCCAGAACTGAGTATTTGATTTTATGCTTATGTAATTCATCATCTAATTTTTTTTAATTATATTATTTAATTATTTTAGAGATGACAATTTGATAAATTTTTTAACTATAATCTAAACACATCATATAAGTTGATATGAACAATTTGGTATCCATGAGTATGGATATTATATCACAGCGCTGTAAATGGTTTCAAAAAATTAAATTATAATTACAACAGACAAAACATTTATAGCGCCTATGGGAAAAAGCGCTGTAAAATGCAAAATAAAATACAAGTACAAAATATTTACAACACTTTTGCCAATAAGCGCTATAAATGGTTTCAAAAAAATAAATTACAATTACAAGAGACAAAACAGTTACAACACTTATGGGAGAAAGCGCTGTAAAATGCAAAATAAAATACAAGTAAAAATCATTCACAGCGCTTATGTGTAAAAAGCGCTGTAAAATGCTCATATAGCGCCTTTTATATAGTGTATATATAAGCGCTATAAAATACTATTTAAGGCGCTTTTTGTATAATTTTTTAAGCGCTCTTTGGGAAAGCGCTGTAAAAGGTTTTTTTTTATAATATTATGTAAACTGATAATATAAGAAACCGTCTCTTCATTTTCTTCTTCATTACGTATATTCTCATCCCTTACGAATTGGCAGTGTGAAACACTTATTCATTACGTACTCTCTATACGAACCATTCTCCATATACGAACTCTTCACCCTAGTGCGAACCCTTCTCTCTGTCTATATTCATTACGTACTCTCTGTTTTCATTATTCTCCATTTTCACTAAGTTCTATCCCGACGACCATAAAGATTTTTAAGGCACTAAACTTATAGTGCATGTTGTATTTATTCAATCTGTTGTTGTCACTAAACTTATAGTGCATGTTGTATTTATTCAATCTGTTGTTGTCACTAAACTGCATGTTAAACTTATACTGTGTCAAATGTGTAGATAAATGGATTCCAACAATGATTTAGGTCGTCAAAACGACGAAGTTGTAAACAATGAAGCTCTCAACGCTAAAGGCTATGAAGGCAAAGTGAAGCGTGGGGCAACTATAATGCAAAAAGTCATTATAGCAAGAAATACTGGAATAAAATTTGAGGTATATATACTATACTTTTGTTTAGATTTTATTTTTTTTTCTTTTTTGAAAGCAATCACTTACACTCTAGCTATGAGTTTATTAGGTGGGATGGAATGAAAGTGCCCAGCCGATTGAGCCCAACAGTTCAATGATGGTAAGCTACATCGGTGCTGTTGTCCGCCAAAATATCCCAATAACAATCGATGAATGGAGAGACAAAGCATTGAAGGATGCTAAAGACATATTGTGGAGTGATGTACAAGTAATCAACTTTTTTACTCCACTTTTTTGTTAATTAATTATAATTTTTTCCATTGAAATACTTTAATTCAAAGTCATTATTTATTTGGTTTTCAGAACGCTTTTAACATTGAAGATGTGCGTAAAAATTACGTACTCAGAGTTGCCCGTAAAATTCACAGAGGATTTAGATCTCATCGGTCGAATTGTTACCTAAGAGACAAGTGTGGAAATGTGAATGTTGAAGCTCCAAACACTACATAACACCTAAAGAGTGCACCTCTTTTGTTGCTAAACGCTCAGACCCCGCATTTGTGGTAATATTTATTTTATTAGTATGTGTGTTTGATTCATATTCATATCTTATATTTTTTACACGATCGTTATTTTTTTATTTATATATAGAATATAAGTACAACAAATCGGGAGCGAGCAAAAAACCCAGTGCATCCATACAAAAGATCGCGTATGGGGTATGCACGTTTAGAGCAAAAAATTGTAAGTAAACATCACTTTTATACATTGTGTTAGCTAGATTATAAACTATAGTTTATTACTAATATTTTGTTTATGTCTTAACGAACAGCTGCAAGAGACGAAATCCGATCAACCACTGGGTCGTCATTTCCTGTGGAAGGAGGCTCGCGTAAATAAAGATGGAATAGTGGATAACGAAAATGTTCAAGAATGTGTAAGTATACTATCACTTTAATATTGCCTTTTAAAAATGATATTGAACTTATCTTTTTAATACTACATGTATTTTAGGAAAATTTGGAACAAAGTCTTGAAAATCAAGATGGAAATAAAGAAGTTAGCTGCAGGGACATTCTCGGCAAGGTATTAAATGTTCCTAAATATTCTGGCCGTGTGAGGGGTAAAGGATTTGGCGTGACTCCCAAAAATTATTTTTCACATGAGAAGCGCACAAATCCCTCAAATGATCAAGTATTAGAAGCACTGAAAACCATATCGGAGCAAGTTGCATAGTTGGTTGAAAAAGATAAGGAAAAGCAAATTCAACGTGAAATGCAAATAGAAAGTGAAGATGGAAGTTGCAACATTGGTCGTAAAAGTATACTGAAGGTATTTAATTACTTAACGAAATAAGAAATTCATTCAACTTAATTGTTTCACATACTTATGTATTACAATATTAGGGTGTTTCACGTTGCTACCTATACTTGTCTTCCCCTACCCGCATGGTTGGGAAAGGAACATTGTACAATACTTTGGGAGAAGTATTGCACAACAAAGATGTCCCTGCCGGCCATGTTAAAGTGTCACATGTGGTGGCTTTAGAACCACTTGCACCGTTGCCTATCCCCGACAACGACGAAGATATGAAACTTTGGGGAGAAGCAATAGGTAGCTATGTGGCATGGCCGAAACATCTTGTTGGCACTGATCAGGATGTATGTTTTAATTGCTATGTATGTTTCGTTTTATGATTATGATTGATTATATGTAATTGTTGATTTTTCTGCTTTTATATTTCACATTTATTTAGATTTTTGCTAAAGGGAATGATGATAAGATCCCTCGCAGCGAGTCTGTCACTTCGCCAGAAAAGGCACTAGAAAAGGTTTGACATATACATCAATTCATGTATACGAAATGATTAGCTTACTATAATAACTAACAAACTGATCAACCTCATTTTTTTCAAATTCAAACATAAAATAAACCCGCTGAACCGCAGGTGCAGGTCCGTGGTAAAAATAAACCTTCCAAAATGCAAAAACTATATCGAGGAAAATCAGTTACTCTTCCTAAAATAAGTCAACCACGCCTTGCTCGATTTGGCGAGTGTCTTGACACAGCAACAAAGATGAATATGAAGAGCAACAATGATAAACGTATGATAGACATGGAAAAAATTATATTCGGAGAAGAGTATTTAGAAATATTTGGCAAAGAGAAAATATACGAACTTCTCGATCATAAAGAGATGAGTGCTACTGTAATCAGCATATACATCAGGTAATATAAATATTTTATTTAAGATATAAATTACGTTTTAATTGCATCACTACCACATTAATTTATTGATATCATAATCTAATTTTATATTTGAAGGTTTTTGTACGAGAAGTTCGTGTGCGCGCGGAAATTGTCAAGTAGATTTTCATTCTTATCTCCGCATAAACTATCCATGTTTAAAATTGATCTAGATAATGTAAATAAATATGCAGTTGTTAGACTTATAGAAAATAAAGAGAAGGACAAGATGTTTATGGCACCATACAAATCAGGGTACATAATTAGATACTTTATCTATATATTTTTTAATTTATGATATTATGAGTTGTGTAAATAAATTTGCCAACCAAATTTGTGTTGTTGTAGGCAACATTGGGTGTTGTTTGCCATAAATGCGACTTCTGAAATTGAATATTATTTAGACCCATTTCATGGTCATTTCAACAATCACCCTGATATAAAGAACGTGTTCGACACGTAAGTAATATTCATTTGTTTCTTACATATCTAAATAATGTGTTTTGTCATTGAATAATAATAACATTTATTTGATAGTGCTCTGCAAGTTTTCCGCACTCAAAGGGGAGCTTCAGTGTCGAAGAATAAGTCAAACAACATCACATGGCTTCCAGTAAAGGTTTCAAATTTTTGTTATACAACTTTATTATATGCCTTTAAATTTTCATTTACAATCAATGCATAAATATTTATTGGTGTACATGTTTTATTTTATAATGTCTGCATCAAACTAACAATATAGACTGCGGATACTATATAATGAGGTTCATGAAGGAGATTGTTGATCTGTATCAACATATAATTCCAGAAACGGTACGTTATTTTCATTGTATTTTGATTTTCATATATAAACTATATATATATATATTTGATTCTAACTTATTTTGCTTCAGTATTTTGACAACTTCAACCCAACTTACTTTGAAAATGATCTCAAAGAAATGAAAGAAGAATGGTGCCACTTTGTCCTCGAAATGAACATTATATAATTTGTAATTAATTGGTTGATATATTGTCATGATGTAATTTGTTTTGTGAATATGTAATTTATACTGTGAATATATTGCTACTGTCATGATGTAATTTGATCTGTGAATATGTAATTCATACTATGAATAAGTTGAATGTAATTTGTTCTGATAATATATGTAATTCATACTCTAATTTATTGTAATTTGTTGCTCTGAAACACTTGTAATTGATATTGTTGAATGTGAATATGAATTTGTTGCTGTGATGTGAATTTTAATGTTGAAAAGAAGAATCTGAATGTTATTTGATGTTCATAATATGTAATAAAAAAGATAGCGCTTCTTTAAAAAATGCCATAAAAAATCCTTTTACAGAGGTTTTTTAAACGTTTTATAGCGCTTTTTTAAAGTCCTTTTACAGTGCTTTTTCCAAAAAGCGCTGTAAATTTAATATAAGAAGCGCGCTATATATGGGACCTATTACAACGCTCTTTTGAAAAGGCGCTGTAAATCTAATATAAGAAGTGCGCTATATATGAGACCTATTACAACGCTCTTTTGAAAAATCGCTGTAAATCTAATATAAGAAGCGCGCTATATATGGGACCTATTACAGCGCTCTTTTGAAAAAGCGCTGTAAATCTGTTATAAGAAGCGCGCTATATATGGGACCTATTATAGAGCTCTTTTAAAAAAGCGCTATAAATCTAATATAAGAAGTGCGCTATATATGGGACCTATTACATCGCTCTTTTAAAAAAGTACTGTAAATCTATTATAAGAAGCGCACTATACATGGAACCTATTACAGCGCTTTTTTGTATTTTCAATAGCGCTGTTGTATCCTTTTACAGTACTAGATACTAGAGCGCTTAAAAGCGTTGTAAAGGGCTAAAAAAAAGCGCTATAAAAGGCAATTTTTGGCGTATTGTGTTTTGTTGAATGTTGATGTGGGTTATTTGATGAATAATTAATTAGACTCATCAGCGGATAATAACAACATAAGAACATAGCGGTTTATCCTAGTTCACTATTAACTTGGCTACATCCAGTCCCTTCACTCCAAAGGCTTTAATCCACTAATTCAAAATCTTTGAATTACAGCACCTGACCCTCCAAGCCAGTCTTCCCAAACAATCTGACAAGCCCAGATTTTTGAGGAACAACCACACCTTGACCCTACAAGTCAAGTCTTCCCAAACAAACTAGAAACCCTAGACTTTTGAGGAACAATAACAGCACCTTAACCCTACAAGTCAAGTCTTCTGCTACCAATATGAAAAACCCAGATTGAAGAAGAAATCTACACCTCTAACGGGTTTGATTACAAGGGTTTGGAACTATGCAAAGTTGCTTCTGGAAAGATGATTCTTGCAATGACTTTTACTCTCTTTAGTTGCTTCTCGAAAGTTGATTGTTGCACTGATTTTCACTCTCTTTAGTTGCTTCTGGAAAGCTAATTATAACATTGACTCTCACTCTCTAAAAACAATTATTGCAGATTTATTTTTCGCACAAGTATTTCTCTCTTTTGAACTCTCGGATAACTTTAAAGCATATTGCTGCGGCCTGAAGCCTCTTTTTATAGCTGAAGTATCGGCTTTGTCCAAGCTTATTTTTGAGATAAATCTTGCTTAGATTTCCTTTGAAAATTATGTTGGCCAATCCTGTTTTACTTTAATTTTGAACCGTATTTTCTTGCTTCAGATTTCATTCGAATTTCCTTCAAGTCTTCAGTGATTTTTGAATCAAATCTCCTCAATACTTTTATCTGATTTCTATCAAAAATCAAGTCTTCTTCGAATTTTAATTAAGTCTTCACTGATCTACATCATGATTTAAATTTGGACCATATGATCTGGTGATCTGGACCAAATCTGGACTATGTGATCTGATGTGTACTATTCTATTTCCTGATCTGGATAGTGTAACCTTCTGATCTGGACTATGTGATATTCTGATCTGGACCTGTGATCTTCTAATCTGAACCATGTGATCTGTTATGGACCATGCTATCTTCTAGTCTTGACCAACTCTAGACCAAGTCTTCTATTCTAGACCAAGTTTGGAACATGTCTTCTGTTCTAGTCTAGGTTATTTTTGAACTCTGTTTCCTTCTAGTCTGAGCAAGCCTCCTTCGAGACAAGATTACCTTTTGGTCTTACCAAGTCTTCTTCTGGACAATGTTTCCTTCTGGTTTGGACCAAGTCTCCTTCTGGACCATGTTTCCTTTTGGTAAGGACCAAGTCTCCTTCTGGACTATGCTTCCTTCTAATCTGGGCCTTGAATAATATCCTTGGATAATGTCATTGTTTCTTCCCTCTGATGATATCCTCTGATTGATGATATCCTCTGATGTTTGCCTTTGATGACATCCTCTGATTCTTGCTTCTGATGGGATCCTCTGATGATATCCTGTAGAGGTATCTTCTAGTATCCTTTTGATGACATCCTATGGTATCCTATGATGACATCCAAGGTTTATTCTAATCCATTTTGTTCTTCGGCATTGTAGTTCATCCGATAAGTGCATTTGTGTCATTGGATTAGTATTTCACCTGTGTAGTTCATCCACAAAGTGCATTTGTCTCGTTAGGTTAACATTTTGGTCATTTTCGTTATCCCAAGGCTTATTCTAATCCATTTTTGTTCTTAACCAATGTAGTTTATATAATAAGTGCATTTGTTTCATTGGATTTACATTTAGCTCATTTTCGTCATCATTAAGCAATTCTAATTCATGCAATAAGTGCGTTTGTGTCACTCATTTAGTCTTAATGTCACCTTGGTCATCCCAAGGCCTATTCTAATCCATTTATGTTCATAGCCAATGTAAATCATCCAGAAAGTTCATTTATGTCATTGGATTATCATTTAGGTCATTTTGTCAACCCAAGGCTTAATCTATTCCATTTTTGTTCTTATATAATGTAGTTCATCCTATAAGTGTGTTTCTGTCATTGGATTAGCATTGAGGTCATTTTTGTCATCCCAAGGTTTATTCTAATTCACTTTCGTTTTTTCACATTGTTGTTCATCCAATAAGTGCGTTTGTGTCATTGAATTAGCATTTTGGTTTTCTTCGTCATCCCAAGTCTTATTCAAATCCAATTTAGTTTCACCCAACGTACTTCATCCAATAACTGCATTTGTATCATTAGGTTAACATTTAGGGCACTTTCGTCATCCCAAGACTTATTCTAAACCCTTATCTTTTGTAACCTATGTAGTTCGTGCAATAAGTCAATTTGTGTCATTGGATTAATAGTTACGTCATTTTCGTCATCACTTAGCTTTTTCTAATCTATTTTTTTTCTTAGCCAATGTAGGGCACTTTCGTCATCCCAAGACTTATTCAAATCCATTTTCGTACTTACCCAATATAGTTAATCCAATAAATACCTTTGCAACATTGGATTAACATTTAGGTCATTTTCGTCATTACTCTAGTTATTCTAATCTATATTCGTTCTTCGCCAATTGAGAGCATCCAATAAGTGCGTTTGTGTCATTCGATTAACATTTAGGTTCATTTCGTCATCACTCGGCTTATTCTAATCCACTTTCGTTATTAGCAAATGTAGTGCATCCAATAAGTGCGTTTGTGTCAATTGATTAACATTTAGGTCATTTTCATCATCCCAATGCTTATTGTAATCCATTTTCTTTCTTAGACATCATAGTTAATCCAATAAATTTATTTATGTCATTTGAATAACAGTTAGGCTATTTTCGTCATCCCAAAGCTTATTCCAATATGTGCATTTGTGTCATTGGATTTATATTTAGGTCATTTTCGTCATCCCTCGGCTTATTCTATTTTATTTTCGTTCTAAGACAATGTATTTCATCAAATGAGTGCGTTTGTTTCATTTGATAACCTTTTAGGTCATTTTTGTCATCACTCAGCTTATTTTAATCCATTTTTGTTCTTAGTCAACGTAATTCATCTAATAAGTGCGTTTGTCTCATTGGATTAACAATTAGGTCATTTTCGTCATCCCAATGGTTATTCTAATCCATTTTAGCAGTTACCCAATGTAGTTCATCTAATAAATTTGTTTGTGTCACTCGATTAAAATTTAGGTCATTTTCATGATTACTCGGCTTATTCCAATTCATTTTGGTTCTTAATATTTAGGTCATCTTTTAGATCCCAAGGCATATTGTAATATATTTTTGTTCTTAGATATTATAGTTGATCCAATAAGTCCGTGTATGTCATTAGATTAACATTTTGGTTGTTTTAGTTGTCACTCAATTTATTCTAATCCATGTTCGTTCTTAGCAAATGTAGTTCATTGAATAAGTGCATTTCTGTCATTGGAATAACATTTTGGTCATTTTCGTCATCCCAAGGCTATTCTAATCCATTTTCATTCATTGACATTGTAGTTCATGCAATAACTGCATTTGTGTCATTGAATTAATATTTAATTTGTTTTCATCATCACTCAGCTTAATCTAATCCATATTCGTTTTTTATTAATATAGTTCATCGAATAAGTGCATTTGTGTCAATGGATTCACATTTAGGTTATTTTCGTCATTCCTTGTCTTATTCTAATCCATTTTCGTTCTTAAACAATGTAGTTCATCCAATGAGTGCGTTTGTGTCATTGAAATAACATTTTGGTCATTTTGGTCATCCCAAGGCTTTTTCAAATCCATTTTTATTGTTAGACAATGTAGTTCATCCAAAAAGTGCATTTGTCTCATTGGATTAACGTTAGGTCATTTTCATCATCCCTTGGCTTATTCAAATCCATTTACATTCTTAGACAATGTAGTTCATCCAATAAGTGCGTTTGTGTCATTGGATTAACATTTAGGTCATTTTCGTTATCCCTTTGCTTATTCTAATCCATTTGGTTCTTAGACAATGTGGTTCATCAAAAAAGTGCGTTTCTGTAATTGGATTAAAAATTAGGTCAATTTCGTCATCCCAATGCTTCTTCAAATGCATTTTCGTTCTTAGACAATGTATTTAAACCAAGAAGTGCATTTGGGTCATTGGATTAAAAATTAGGTCATTTTCTGCATTGGAAGACCTATTCTAATCCATTTTTGTTCTTAACCAATGTAGTTCATCCAATAAGTGCGTTTGTGTCATTAGATTAACATTTAGGTCATTTTTGTCAACCCAAGGGTTATTCTAATCGATTTTTGTTCCTAGCTAGTGTAGTTCATGCAGTAAGTGCGTTTGTGCCATTGGATTAACATTTAGGTCATTTTTGTGATCCCTTAGCTAATTCTAATCCATTTTGTTCTTATTGAATGTAGTTCATCCAATAAGTGCTTTTGGGGCATTGGATAAACATTTATGTCATTTTTTGCATCCTAAGACTTATTCTAATCCCTTTTCATTCTTAACCAATGTATTTCATCAAACAAGTGCATATGTGTCATTCGATTAATATATAGGTCATTTTGTGCATCCAATGGCTTATTGTAACCCCTTTTCCTTCTTTAACAATGTAGTTCATCCGATAAGTGCATTTGTGTCATCGGAGTAACATTTATGTCATTTTCGTCGTCCCTTTGCTTATTCTAATCCATTTTTGTTCTTAGATAATGTGGTTCATCCAATAAGTGCGTTTGTTTCGTTGCATTAATATTTAGGTCATTTTGGGCATTCCAAGGCGAATTCTAATCCCTTTTCGTTTTTAACAAATGTAGTTCATCCAACAAGTGCGTTTGTGTCAATGGATTAATAATAAGGTCATTCTATGGATCCCAAGGCTTATTCTAATCCCTAATTGTTCACAATTAATGTAGTTCATATAGTAAGTAAATTTGTGTCATAGGAGTAACTATTATGTCATTTTTGTCATCCCTTGGCTTATTTAGGTCATATTCGTCATTCCAAGGCTTATTTTATTCCCCTTTCGTTTTTAACCAGTGTAGTTTATCTAATTAGTGCGTTTGTGTAATTGGATTAACATTTAAGTAAATTTTGTGCATTCCAAGGCGTATTCTAATCACTTTTCATTGTTAACGAATGTAGTTCATCCAACAAGTGCTTTTGTGTCAATGGATTAATAATAAGTTCATTTTTTGGATCCCAAGTCTTATTCTAATCCCTATTTATTCTTAATCAATGTAGTTCTTCTAGTAAGTGTATTTGTGTCATAAGAGTAACTAGTAGGTCATTTTCATCAACCCTTAGCTTGTTGTAATTTATTTTCATTCATAGACAATGTAGTTCATCCAATAAGTGCGTTTGTGTCATAGGATTAACATCTAAGTCATTTTTGTCATCCCAAGGCTTATTCAAATTCATTTTCGTCCTTAACATTTAGGTCATTAGATTAACATTTAGGTAATTTTGTGCCTCCCAAGGCTTATTCTAATCAACTTTCGTCCTTAACAAATGTATATCATCTAATAAGTGGATTTGTGTCATTGGAGTAATTTTCGTGCATCCCTTGGCTTATTCTAATACATTTTCGTGCTAACACATTTTAGTTCATCCAGTAAGTGTGTTTGTGTCATTAAACTAATATTAGGGTCATCTTTGTCATCCCAATGCTTATTCAAATCCATTTTCGTTCTTAGACAATGTAGTTCATCCATTAAGTTCGTTTGTCTCATTGGAGTAACATTAAGTTCATTTTCGTCATCCCAAGGCTTATTCAAATCCATTTTCGTTCTTCGACAATGTAGTTCATCATTCAAGTGTGTTTGTTTCATTGGGATTAATATTTAGGTCATTGTTGTTCTTCCCATGACTTATTCTAATCCCATTTCATTCTAAAAACATTGTAGTTCATTCAATAAGTGCATTGGTGTCATTGGAGTAACATTTAGGTCATTTTTGAAATCCCAAGGCTTATTCAAATTCATTTTCCTTCTTATACAATGTAGTTCATCCAATAAGTGTGTTTGTGTCATTGGATTAACATTTTGGTCATCTTTGTCATCCCAAAGATTATTGATATCCATTTTTTTCTTAGACAATGTAGTTGATCCAATAAGTGCGTTTGTGTCATTAGATTGATATTTACGTCTTTTTGTGCATCCGAAGGCTTATTATAATCCCTTTTCATTCTAAACCAATTTAGTTCATCCAATAAGTACATTTCTGTCATTTGAGTAACATTTTGGTCATTTCCGTCATCCCTTGGCTTATTCAAATTCATTTTCGTTCTTAGACAATGTCGTTCATCCAATAAGTGCGTTTGTGTCACTTTGTGCATCCCAAGTATTATTCTAATCCCTTTTCGTTCTTAGACAATGTAGTTCATCCAATTAGGTGATTCTGTACATCCCAAGACATATTCTAACCCCTTTTCATTCTTAGACAATGTAGTTCATCCAATAAGTGTGTTTGTGTCATTGGATAAACATCGAGGACGTTTTGCGTATCCCAAGACTTATTTTGATCACTTTTCGTTCTTAGACAATGTA
This sequence comes from Cicer cuneatum, assembly GCA_037974295.1. Lineage (NCBI taxonomy): Eukaryota > Viridiplantae > Streptophyta > Magnoliopsida > Fabales > Fabaceae > Cicer > Cicer cuneatum. The sequence continues at coordinate 41,465,502 of JBBPBO010001985.1, forward strand.
GTTCATCCAATAAGTGCATTTGTGTCGTTGGATTAACATTTAGTTCATTTTATGCATCCCAAGGTTTATTCTAATCATTTTTCCTTCTTCACCAATGTAAGTCATCAAAAAAGTTCATTTGTGTCATTGGATTAGCATTTAGGTCCTCTTTGTCATCCCAAGGGTTATTCAAATCCATTTCTGTTCTTAGACAATGTAGTTCATCCATTAAGTGTGTTTGTGTCAATTGATTAATATTTTCGTCATTTTTGAATCCTAAGGCTTACTCAAATCCATTTCCGTTCTTAGACAATGTAGTTGATCCAATGATTGAGTTTTGTGTCATATAATTAACATTTAGGTCATCCTGTGCATCCCAACGCTTATTCTAATCCATTTTCGTTCTTAACTAATGTAGTTCATCTAACAAGAGCATTTATGTCATTTGATTAATATTAAGGTCATTTTGTGTATCCCAAGTCATCTTCTAATCCCTTTTCGTTCTTAAACAATGTAGTTCATCCAATAAGTGCATTTAAGTTGTTGGATTAGCATTTGTGTAATTTTCGTCATCCCGAGGCTTATTCTAAATGATTTTCGTGCTTAGACAATGTAGTTCATCCAATAAGTGTGTTTGTGTCATTTGAATAACATTTTGGTCTTTTTCGTAATCCCAAGCCTTTTTCTAATCCATTTTTGTTCTTAGACAATGTAGTTCATCCAATAATAGCTTATTCAAAACCATTTTTGTGCTTTAGTGTCATTGGATCAACACATAGGTCTTTTTGTGTTTCCCAAGGCTTAATATCATCCCTTTTCGTTCTTAACCAATGTAGTACATCGATCAAGTGCATCTGTGTCATTGGATTAATATCTAGGTCATTTAGTGCACCCCAAGGCTTATTTTAATCCCTTTTCATTTTAAAAATGTAGTTCATCCAATAAGTGCATATGAGTCATTGAATTAATATTTAAGTCATTTTGTGCATCCCAAGACATATTCCAATCCTTTTTCGTTCTTAGACAATTAAGTTCATCTAATAGGTGCATTTGAGTCGTTGGATTAACATTTAGGTCATTTTTTGCATCCCAAGGCTTATTCTAATCCTTTTTCGTTCTTAAACAATGTAGTAATCTAAGAAGTGCGTTTCTGTCATTGGAGTAACATTTAGGTCATTTTCGTCATCCTGACTCTTATTCAAATTCATTTTCGTTCTTAGACAATGTAGTTCATCCAATAAGTGCATTTGTGTCATTAGAATATCATTTGGGTCATTTTCGTCATCGTGAGGCTTATACACATTCATTTTCGTTGTATGACAATGTTGTTCATCCAATAAGTGTGTTTGTGTCATTGGATTAACATTTTGGTCATCTTTGTCATCCCAAGGCTTATTCATATCCATTTTCGATCTTAGACAATGTAGTTCATCCAATAAGTCCATTTGTGACATTAGAATAACATTTAGGTCATTTTGTGCTTCCCAAGTATTATTTTATCCCTTTTTCGTTGGTAGACAATCTAGTTCATCCAATAAGTGCATTTGTGTCATTGGATAAACATTGAGGAAATTTTGTGCATCCGAAGACATATTCTGATCCATTTTGGTTCTTAGACAATGTAGTTCATCCAATAAGTGAATTTGTGTCGTTGGATTAACATATAGGTCATTTTGTGCATCCCATGGTTTATTCTAATCATTTTTCGTTCTTAACCAATATAGTTCATCCAATGCATTTGAGTCATTGGATTAGCATTTAGGTCATCTTCGTCATCCCAAGGCTTATTGAAATCCATTTTCGTTCTTAGACAATGTAGTTCATGGAATATTTCCGTTTGTCTCATTGGATTGACATTTAGGTCATTTTCGTCATCCCAAGGCTTATTCAAATCCATTTTCGTTCTTAGACAATGTAGTTCATCATACAAGTGTGTTTGTTGCATTGGATTAATATTTAGGTCATTTTGTTCATCCCAAGGCTTATTCTAATCCGTTTTCATTCTTAGAAAATGTAGTTTATCCAATAAATGTGTTTGTGACATTGGATTAACATTTAGGTCATTTTGAGCAACCCTGGGCTTATTCTAATTCCTTTAGTTTTATCTAAAGGCTTATTCTAATCCCTTTTCGTTCTTACCCAAAGAAGTACATCCAATTAGAGCTTTTGTGTCATTGGAGTAACATTTAGGTCACTTTTTTAATCCCGGGGCTTATTCAAATTCATTTTCGTTACTAGACAATGTAGTTCATCCTGTAAGTGAGTTTGTTTCATTGGGTTAACATTTTGGTCATTTTGTGCATCCCAAGGCTTATTCTAATACTTTTTCGTTCTTAACGGATGTAGTTCATACAATAATAGCATTTGTGTCATGGGAGTAACATTTATGTCATTTTTGTCATCCCTTGGTTTATTATAATCCGTTTTCGTTCTTAGAAAATGAAGTTCATCAAATAAGTGTGTGTATGTTAATGGATTAGTATTTAGGTCATTCTGTGCATCCCAAGGCTTTTAAAAATTAAATTTCAAAACATTTACAATGAATGTTAAACAAAGCGCTGTAAATATAGTGTGTGGGCGCTATATTTTACAGCGCTTTTATCCATAAGCACTGTAAACGGCTTTTAAAAATTAAATTTTAAAACATTTATAGAGTTTACAGCGCTTTTATACAAAGCGCTATAAATGTAGCGCTCTAAACACGCTGTAAACTTTATATGAGAGCGCTATATTTTACAGCGCTTTAACGTGAAGTGTAACACCCCGAGTTTAAAACACAGCGCGAGCGTATATTTTTTATTTTTTTAAATAAATAAAAGGAATTTTCTTTTTCAAAATTATTAATTCAAAAGAATTAAAATCAATTCAAATTAAAAGTTGTTCAACGTCGTAATCCAAAATAGAGAAGTAATTAAATAATTACATCACGATTAATCAAGTAAATTATTTTTGGGAATTTAATTCTTCAAAAAATAACAAAATAAAGATACATCCAACAGCTGTATCCTGGACCCACCAAAATATTATCAGAGTGCGGAAAATATTAGCGGAAAAGTTATACAATAATTTAGGTCATTTTCGTCATTCTATAGCTTATTCTAATCCATTTTTGTTCTTGTACAATGTAGTTCGTCCAATAACTACATTGTATCATTGGATTAATATTTAGGTCAATTTGTGCATCCTAAGTCTTATTGTAATCGCTTTTTATTCTTAGAAAATGTAGTTCATCCAAAAAGTGTGTTTGTGTCATTGGATAAACATTGACGTCATTTTGTGAATCCCAAGAGTTATTCTAATTCGTTTTTGTTCTTAGACAATGTAGTTCATTCAATAAATTCGTTTTTTTCATTGGATAAACATTGAGCTCATTTTGTGCATCCCAAAACATATTCTAAGCCTTTTTCATTCTTAGACAATATAGTTCATCATACAAGTGCATTTGTTTCATTGGATTAATATTTACGTCATTTTGTGCATCCCAAGGCTTATTCTAATATATTTTCATTCTTAATTAGTGTAGTACATTCAAGAAGTGCATTTTTGTCATTGGAGTAACATTTAGGTCATTTTCGCCATTCCTTGGGTTATGCTAATCCATTTTTGTTCTTATACAATGTAGTTCATCCAATAACTGCATTTGTGCCATTTGATTAACATTTTGGTTATTTTTGTCATCAAAAGGCTAGTTGAATTTCGTTTTCGTTCTTAGTCAATGTACTTCATCCAATTGGTGTATTTGTGTCATTTGATAAACATTGAGGTCATTTTGTGAATCCCAAGAGTTATTCTAATCCCTTTTCGTTCTTAGACAATGTAGTTCATCCAATAGGTGCATTTTTTTCATTGGTTTAAAATTTAGGTCTTTTGTGCATTCCAAGGTTTATTCTAGTGCCATTTAGTTCTTAACCAATGTAGTTCATCCAATAAGTGCATTTGTGTCATTGGAGTAACATTTAGGTAATTTTCGACATCGCTTGGCTTATTCGAATCTATTTTCGTTCTTAGACAATGTAGTTCATCCAATAAGTGAGTTTGTGTCATTGGATTAAGAATTAGGAGTTTTTGTGCATCCTTAGGATAATTCTAATCCCTTGTCATTCTTAACCAATGTCATAAGTGCATTTGTGTCATTTGAGTAACATTTAGTCATTTTGTCCATCCCTAGGCTTATTCGAAACCCATTTCGTTTTTAAGGAACATAGTTCATCCAAAAAGTGTGTCTGTTTGATTGGATTAACATTTACGTCATTTTTGTGCGTTCGAAGGCTTATTCTAATCCATTTTTGTTCTGAAGGAATGTAGTTCATCCAAAAATTGCGTTTGTGTCATTGGATTAACAGTTACGTTATTTTGTGCATCCCAAAGCTTATTCTAATCCATTTTCGTTATTAAGGAATGTAGTTCATCCAATTAGTGCATTTGTGTCATTGGATCAACATATAGGTTATTTTATACTTCCCAAGGCTTATTCTAATCACTTTTCATTCTTACAGAATGTAGTTCATCAAAAAAAGTGTGTTTGAGTCATTCAATTAACATTTACGCAATTTTGTGCATCCCAAGGATTAACCAACGTAGTTCCTCCAATAAGTGCATTTGTGTCATTGGATTAACATTTTGGTCATTTTATTCATCGCTAGGCTTATTTGTTTCCCATTTCGTTCTTAAGGAATGTAGTTCATCGAAAAAGTGCGTTTTGGTCATTAGATTAATATTTGTCCATGCTAAGGCTTATCCTAATCACTTTTCCTTTATAAGGAATGTAGTTTATCCAATAAGTGCGTTTAGGTCATTGGACTAAAGTTTACGTCATTTTGTGCATCCGAAGGATTATTCTAATCCATTTTCCTTTTTAACGAATGAAGTTAATCCAATAAGTGCATTTTTGTCATTGGATTAATATTTAGGTCATTTTGTGTATCCCAATGCGTATTCTAATCCATTTTCGTTCTTAAGGAATGTAGTTCTTCAAAAAAGTGTGTTTGTATCATTGGATTACCATTTAGGTCATTTTGTGCATCCCACGGCTTATTGTAATCATTTTTCAATCTTAAGGAATGCAGAACATCCAAAAAGTGCATTTGTGTCATTTGATTCACATTTAGATTGTTTTGTTCATTCCATGTCTTATTCGAATCCCTTTTCCTTCTTAAGGAATGGAGTTCATCCAATAAATTCTTTCCGTCATATTGTGCATCCCAAGGCTTATTCTTATCCATTTTCGTTCTTAACGAATGTAGTTTATCCAATATGTGCGTTTGTGTCATTGGATTAACATTTATGTCATTTCGCGCATCCCAAGTCTTATTGAAATCTATTTTCGTTTGTAGACAATATAGTTCATCCAATAAGTGCGTTTATGTTGTTGGATTAACGTTTACGTTATTTTGTGCATCCTAATGCTTATTCTAGTCAATTTTCGTTCTTAATGATTGTAATTCATCCAATAAGTGTGTTTGTGTCATTGGATTAACATTTATGTCATTTTATGCATCCCAAGGCTTATTCAAATACATTTTCACTTTAGATGTAACACCCGATTTTTAACAGCGTGAGTGTATTTTTTTTTCAAATCAAATAAAAGAAATGTTAAATTAAAATTAAACCATTCAGTAAAGTAATTCGTCGTAATCAAAAACGACAAAATAAAATAGTTTTTGAATCATAATTCGTCGTAATCATAATATAACCAAATAAAATAGTTTTTAAAAATTAATATTCAAATATACAAATAGAAAATACACTAGGGCTATGAGACCAGTTAGGCAACACTTATACCCCTGGGGTATTCTCGGCAAACGCTTGCGCAGATGTGCTGCTCCAAGAAATGCTCTCTCCCCTCCATGGTCACGTCAAAAAATTGAATCATGGACCCACCAATAAAAGTCACTATTAGAGTACGTCATAAATACAGTCATCCCAAAAAGAAATAAGTACAACCACCAAAATACTAGGGTCCTATACAACAAAACTAGTCTGATCATGCATTACAACTACAATAGCAAGGGTTACCTTCACACTCTCCACAAGTTTCGTCCGACATAGTAGCTCGCCTCGACGTGACATCCTCCTCCTCATCAGCCAGAGAAGGATCAGTCTCCTCTAAAGTCAGATCTATCCATGATCTAGGTCGCTTTGGCGGCTCCAGAATCTCGAAGCAGTCCTCTATTGGCCTAAACGGACCTGTAATGTCGACCTCCGTTGGCGTCGACCCTTTGTCCTTCTCTCCCGCCTCTGGTTCAACCACCGCATCTCCTGTTACCGCGGTAGGAGTCACAACACCTACAGTGGCCTCTGTCTCAACCCCAATGCTTTTTCTAATCCATTTTCGTTCTTAAGGAATGTAGTTCATCCAATAATTGTGTCTGTGTCATCGGATTAACATTTAGGTCATTTTGTTTAACCTAAGGCTTATTCTAATTACTTTTCGTTCTTAAGGAATGTAGTTCATCTAATAAGTGCGTTTGATTAGGGTTTAGGGTTTAGGAACTGTTTCTATTTCTGTTTTTCTGCCTTCCTCTCACTTGCATGCCTATATATACACATACTATGCCACCTACTATGCTTATATATTATATTAAACTATCCCAAAATTAACTAAAAGTCCTCACACACATTAATTCACTCACATCTCAAACTATTTTGATAATTATCTACTCTCGTCGCAACTCTCATGGCAGATAAATTCTTGATCAACTACCCAATATTTAAATATTCGTAATATAATTAAATTATTCCTCGACAAATAATTTTAGTCAATCTCCTTAATATATATATATATATATAAAAATATACATATATTAAACATATTACATATATCTCAAAATATATTTGATATTTAATCCATAAATTAATTTAAAATTAAGGGTCTTACATTACTGCACCCGTGAAATTAGTTTCGTCCTCAAAACTACGCGTCGATAAACAATTCAGGATGTTGTTCCCTCATCGTACTCTCTAGTTACCAAGTTGGCTCTCCAGTAGTTGGATTCCAAATCACTTTGACTAGCGAAACTTCCTTGTTCCTTAACTGTTTAATTTTCCTATCCGAAATGTATTTCCTTAACTATGACACGTGAAATACGTCGTGGATATTGGACAGTATTGGAGGTAAAGCAATTCGATAAGCCACTGGTCCAATTCGTGCAGTAATTTGTTATGGTCCAATAAATTTTGAAGTCAATTTTCGTGATTTAATGGCTCTACCAACTCCTGTTGTAGGTGTGACCCTTAGAAACACATGGTCACCCTGCTCAAATTCCAAAGGTCTGCGACGGTTGTCCGCATAACTCCTCTGACGGTCTTGTGAGATCTTGATTTTCTCTTTTATCCTCTTAACCTTCTCTGTAGTCTGTTGCACCATCTCAAGTCCTACAATCATACTCTCTCTGTCCTTATACCAACATAAAGGCATTTGGCACTTGCATCCATATAAAGCCTCATATGGTGCCATTCCAATACTCGTGTGGAAACTATTGTTGTAAGTGAACTCAATCAACGGCATTACATCATCCCAGCTTCCTCTATCATCTAATACACATGCTCTTAATAAATCTTCCAAGGACTGATTCGTTCTCTCAGTCTGTCCGTCGGTTTGTGGATGGTATGCAGAACTCAACCTTAGTTTCGTTCCCAACGCTTCATGCAACGCTCCCCAAAAGTGAGAAGTGAATTTTGGGTCACGGTCCGATACTATACTTGACGGTACTCCGTGTAATCTGACAATTTCCGCAATGTAGATCTCAGTCATCTTATTTACCTTATAGGTGGTCTTTACTGGTAAAAAGTGTGCGAATTTATTTAATCAATCCACTATCACCCAAATAGAATCATTTTTTCTCCTCGTCTTTGGCAATCCAGTTATAAAATCCATGGAAATGTTGTCCCACTTCCATTCAGGTATGTCTAAAGGTTGTAACATTCCAACAGGTCGCTGATGTTCCACTTTCACTATTTGGCAAGTTAAACATGTTGATACATACTCCGCTACATGCCTCTTCATTCTTGGCCACTAGTAATTCTGCCTCAAGTCCTGATACATCTTTGTCGCTCCGGGATGGATACTCAATTTGCTCTTATGAGCCTCCTCCAAAATTGTTCTCCTCAGATCTGCAACTACTGGTACACAAATCCCCCCATTACATCTCAAAATATTATCTGGTCCAATCCTGAACTCGGTTGTCTTTCCTTGCACTATTAGGTTCCTCTTCTATTGGATTAATGCGTCATCTTGAGAATTTGCAATGTCCTCAAGTAAACCACTTGAAATTTTTATCATTCCACATTTTACAGCACTTATGTGTAAAAAGCGCTGTCAAATGCTCATATAGCGCCTTTTATATAGTGTATATATAAGCGCTGTAAAATACAATTTAAGGTTCTTTTTATATAGTTTTTTAAAGTGCTCTTTGGGAAAGCGCTGTAAAAGGGTTTTTTTTTTTATAATATTATGTAAACTGATAATATAAGAAACCGTCTCTTCATTTTCTTCTTCATTACGTATATTCTCATCCCTTACGAACTTGGCAGTGTGAAACTCTTATTCATTACGTACTCTCTATACGAACGATTCTCCATATACGAACTCTTCACCCTAGTCGAACCCTTCTCTCTGTCTATATTCATTACGTACTCTCTGTTTTCATTATTCTCCATTTTCACTAAGTTCTATCCCGACGACCATAAAGGTTTTGAAGGCAATTTTTGTTCAGTTTTTTAAAGCGCTCTGTTGAACCCTAGTGTTATCTTCTCGTTGCACAAGAAATTTCTATTTGTATTTCTGCAACGTCGTAACCCTAAACTACAGGTATTGTTATTCATATCTCGTTGTCACTAAACTTATAGTGCATGTTGTATTTATTCAATCTGTTGTTGTCACTAAACTGCATGTTAAACTTATACTGTGTGAAATGTGTAGATAAATGGATTCCAACAACAATTTAGGTCGTCAAAACGACGAAGTTGTAAACAATGAAGCTCACAACGCTCAAGGCTATGAAGGCGAAGTGAAGCGTGGGGCAACTATAATGCAAAAAGTCATTATAGCAAGAAATACTAGAATAAAATTTGAGATACATATACTATACTTTTGTTTATATTTTAATTTTTTTTTCTTTTTTGAAAGCAATCACTTACACTCTAGCTAAGGCTTATTCTAATCACTTATCGTTCTTAAGGAATGTAGTTCATCCAATAAGTGCGTTTGTGTCGTTGGATTAACATTTAGGTCATTTTGTATATCCCAAGGCTTATTCTAATCTGTTTTTTTTCTTAAGGAATGTAGTTCATCCAAAAAGTGTGTTTGTGTCATTGGATTAACATTTACGTTATTTTGGGCATCCCAAGGTTTATTCTAATCCATTTTCGTTATTAAGGAATGTCGTTCATCCAAAAATTTCGTTTGTGTCATTGCATTAACATTTACGTCATTTTCTTCATAAGGAACGTAGTTTATCCAATAAGTTTGTTTGTGTAATTGGATAAACATTTATGTCATTTTGTGCATCCTAAGGATTATGCTAATCGAGTTCCGTTCTTAAGGAATGTAGTTCATCCAATAAGTTTGTTTGTGTCATTGAATTAAAATTTAGGTATTTTGTTCATTACAAGGCTTATTCTAATTACTTTTTGTTCTTAAGGAATATTGTTCATCCAATAAGTGCATTTGTGTCATTGGATTAACGTTTACGTCATTTTGTGCATTCTAAGGCATCTTCTAATGCCATTTTGTTCAAAAGGAACGTAGTTCATCCAATAAGTGTGTTTGTGTCATTGGATTAACAATTAGGTCAATTTATGCATCCCAAGGCTTATTCGAATCATTTTTCATTCATAAGGAATGTAGTTCATCCTCTAAGTGCGTTTGTGTCATTGGATTAACATTTACGTTATTTTGTGCATCCCAAGGCTTTTCCTAATCCATTTTCGTTCATAAGGAATGTAGTTCATCAAATTAATGCATTTGTGTCATTTGATTAACATTGAGGTCATTTTGTGCATTCCAAGGGTTATTCTAATCACTTCTCGTACTTATGGAATGTAGGTCATCCAATTAATGCATTTGTGTCATTGGATTAACATTTAGGTCATTTTGTGCATCCCTAGGCTTAATCTAATCACTTTTTGTTCTTAAGGAATGTAGTTCATCCAGTAAGTGTGTTTGTGTCATTCGATTGACATTTACGCCATTTTATGCATCCTAAGGCTAATTCTAATGCCATTTCTTTCATAAGGAATGTAGTTGATCCATTAAGTGTGTGTATGTCATTGGATTAACATTTACGTCATTTTGTGCATGCCAAGGCTTAATCTAATCCATTTTCGTTCTTAACGAATTTGGTTCATCCAAGAAATGCGTTTGTGTCATTGGATTAACATTTAGGTCACTTTGTGCATCCCAAGGCTTATTTAAATCCCTTTTGATTCTTAACCAATGTAATTCATCCAATAAGTGTGTGTATGTCATTGGATTAACATTTACGTCATTTTGTGCATCGCAAAGCGTATTCTAATCCATTTTCGTTCTTAACGAATGAAGCTCATCCAATAAGCGCGTTTGTGTTATTGGATTAACATTTTATGTCATTTTTTGCATCCCAAGGCTTATTAAAATCCATTTTAGTTCTTAATGAATGTAGTTCATCCAATAAGTGCGTTTGTGACATTGGATTGACATTTAGGTCATTTTGTACTTCCGACGGCTTATTCTAATCATTTTTCATTCTTACAGAATGCAGAACATCGAAAAATTGCATTTGTGTCATTGGATTCAAATTTATGTCATTTTGTGTATCCCAAGACTTATATTTAATGAATTTTCGTTCTTAATCAATGTACTGCTTCCAATCAGTGCCTTTTTGTCATTGCATTAAAATTAAGGTAAATTTGTGTATCCCTACGCTTAATCTAATCCCATTTCCATCTTAAGGAATGTGGTTCATCAAAAAAGTGGGTTTGTGTCATTGGATTAACATTTAGGTCATTTTGTTCATCCAAAGGCTTATTCTAATCCATTTTCAATCTTAAGGATTGTAGTTCATCCAATAAGTGCGTCTGTGTCATTGGATTAACATTTAGATCATTTTGTTTATCCCAAGGCTTATTCTAATAACTTTTCGTTTTAAAAGGAATGTAGTTCATCCAATAACTGCGTTTGTTTCTTTGGATTAACATTTACGTCATTTTGTGCATTCCAAGGCTTATTCAAATCCATTTTCATTCTTAACAAATGTAGTTTACCTAATAAGTGTGTTTGTGTCATTGGATTAACATTTAGACCACTATGTGCATCCCAAGCCTTATTCGAATCATTTTTCGTTCTTAAGGAATGTAGTTCATCCAAAAAGTGCGTTTGTGTATCCCAAGGCTTATTCTAATCCATTTTTGTTCTTAAGGAGTGTAAATCATCCAATTAGTGTGTTTGTGTCATTAGATTAAAATTTAGGTCTTTTTATGAATCCCATGGCTTTTCCTAATCATCTTTCGTTCTTAACCAATGTAGTTCATCCATTAAGTGCATATGTGTCATTTGATTAACATTTAGGTCATTTTGTGCATCCCAAGAATTATTCTAATCTTTTTTTTTTAAGGAATTTATTTCATCCAAAAAGTTGATTTGTGTCATTGGATTAACATTTACGTTATTTTTTGCATCCCAAGGCTTTTTCTAATCTATTTTTGTTCTAAAGGAATGTAGTTCATCCAATAGGTGTATTTGTGTCATTAGATTATCATTTAGGTCATTTTATGAATCCTAAGGCTTTCCTAATTTGCTTTCGTTCTTAACCAATGTAGTTCGTCCAATAAGTGCAGTTGTGTGATTGGAATAACATATAGGTCATCTTGTGCATCCCAAGGTTTATTCTAATCCATTTCCGTTCTGAAGGAATGTAGTTTGTAACACCCCGAGTTTAAAACACAGAGCGAGTGTATTTTTTTTTCACATAAAATAAATCAAAATGAGTTTTCCAAAATTAATGTCAAGGGAATTAAAATAAAATTTTCATCAGTTCATTTCAAAAGAGAACACACGGCCTGTGGTCACTAAACAGTATCAGAGTGCGGAAAATACAGCGGAAAAGTCATACATTAATTCCCAAAATAAATTACATTTCCCAAAACTCAAGACCCTATACAAAAGTCTAGTCTAATCATGCACTAAGCTACAGTAGCACAGTCTCCACCGTATTCTCTATAAGTCTCGTCTTCAACCAGCTGTCCGTCCCTCTGCATTGTCCACGTAGACTCCGTACGTAAAGATTAGGGGAAACTAATGACGTTTCCGTACAGACTAGCACTCGTGCAGTCGCTCAACAGACCAGCACGTTTGACATATACCAAGGTACAATCGCTCAACAGATCAGTACCTAGTGCAATCGCTCAACAGACTAGCACTCGTGCCATCGCTCAATAGATCAGCACGTGGCTGCGCATTTCAGGGTACAGACGCTCAACAGTCCAGTACCAGTGCAGTCGCTCAACAGACCAGCACTCGTGCAATTGCTCAACAGATCAGCACAAGGTTGTGCATATTTGAATGGACCACCACGAACACGCGGCCATTCCGTAGCCGGATAGAATGGACCACCACGAACACGGGGCCACTCTTAACCCGGATAGAGTGGACCACCACGAACACGCGGCCACTCTACAACCCATTACAGTTACTACATTCACGTGTATTAGCCTCTCACAGACCAAATACGCAGAAGTTAAATCTTCGCACGGATAGAATGGACCACCACGAACACGCGCCCATTCCGTAGCCTGAGTAGAATAGATTGTCTAATACACGCGGAACTACTCTGACCCTGGATAGAACAGACCGTCTAATACACGCGGAACTATTCTATAACCCATGGTTACTACTTAACTTCGCGGCCCATCACGGTCACCGCATCAACTTTGTGGCCCATCGCAGTCACCACCTGACTATGCAATGCATGAATATGCAGTGTTTTCTCTTCACATAAAACAGAATGCAAAATCATAAAAATTCATGCCATCCCACCATATTTCAAAACATCTCAACATAATCAATATCATCAACAACACATCAATGATTAAACAGTGAAGCAATCATTAATAATTCACATTATCTCACAAATTCCATACTTAATCATCTCAAGTCTTTCCATTATTCCCCAAACTCTTAAAATTCACAAAATAGTGTTTAAAACTGAGTTTTCTGGAAAATTACGAATCTGTATTCGAATACAGCCTCTCTGTATTCGAATATAAGAGCCAAAACAGTGCAGAATTAACACTCTGTATTCGACTACAGCCCCCTGGTAGTCGAATACAGAGGCAGTTTCAGTGCACAAATCAACATTTTTCACAACATGAGTAAAGTCTCAAAAACATCATCACCACGTCCTCGAAATATCACCAAAAGTTCCATTTTAATTCACCACAACATTCCCAATATCCCCCAAACACTCAGGGTTTACAAAACACTCTTAAAAACATGGAAGTTTTGAAAACTCGAATCTGAATTCGAATACAGATCCTTGTATTCGAATACAGAAGCTTGAAACTGCAATTTTAACATTTTGTATTCGAATACAGTATGCCTGCAGTCGAATACAGAAGACAAAACCAGAATGATCAACATCAGAACATCAGAAGCAGAACCAGAATGATCAACATCAGATCATCAGAAGCAGAACCAGAATGATCAACATCAAATCATTAGAAAACAGAACTAGAATCAGAATGATTAACATCAGAACATCAGGAACACAACCAGAATCTGGATGATTAACATCAGGAACAGAACTAGAATCAGAATCATCAACACCAGCACATCAGAAACAGAACCAGAATCAGAATGATTAACATCAGAACATCAGGAACAGAACCAGAATCAGAATCATCAACACCAAAACATCAGAACCAGAATCAGAATGATTAACATCAGAACATTAGGAACATAACCAGAATCAGAATCATCGACACCAGAACATCAGAAACAGAACCAGAATCAGAATGATTAACACCAGAATCATCAGAAGCAAAACAGAATGGTTAACACCAGAATCATCAGAAGCAAAACAAAATGATTAACACCAGAATCATCAGAAGCAAAACCGAATGGTTAACACCACAATCATCAGAAGCAAAATAGAATGGTTAACACCAGAATCATCAGAAGCAAAATAGAATGATTCAAACTAGAATCATCAGAACCAAAACAGAATGATTCACACCAGAATCATCAGAAGCAAAACAGAATGATTCACACCAGAATCATCAGAAGCAAAACAGAATGATTCACACCAGAATCATCAGAAGCAGAAATAAGATGATTAACATCAAAATCATCAGAAGTAGAAATAGGATGATTATCAGAATCATCAAAAATAGAATTAGAATGAATAACATCATAATCATCAGAAGCAGAAATAGGATGATTAACATCAGAATCATCAGAAACAAAAACAGGATGATTAACATCAGAATCATTAGAAGCAGAAATAGGATGATTAACATTAGAATCATCAGAAGCAGAAACAGAATGATTACATCAGAATCATCAGAAGCAGAAACAGAATGATTACATCAGAATCATCAGAAGCAGAAACAGGATGATTAACATCAGAATCATTAGAAGCAGAAACAGGATGATTATCAGAATCATCAAAAGCAGAAATAGGATGATTAACATCAGAATCATCAGAAACAGAAGCAGAATGATTACATCAGAATCATCAGAAGCAGAAACAGGATTGTTATCAAAATCATCAGAAGCAGAAACAGGATGATTAACATCAGAATCATCAGAAGCAGAAACAGGATGATTATCAGAATCATCAAAAGCAAAAATAGGATGATTAACATCTGAATCATCAAAAGCAGAAATAGGATGATTAACATCAGAATCATCAGAAGCAGAAATAGAATGATTACATGAGAATCATCAGAAGTAGAAACAGGATGATTAACATCAGAATCATCAAAAGCAGAAATAGGATGATTATCAGAATCATCAGAAGCAGAAACAGGATGATTAACATCAGAATCATCAGAAGCAGAAACAGGATGATTATCAGCATCATCAGAAGCAGAAATAGGATGATTAACATCAGAATCATCAGAAGCAAAAACCCTTCCTCTGTATTCGACTACACGGGCTCGTAGTCGAATACAAGTTTGAAAACTGGAGTAAAACAGAAGCTTGACAGGTTGTATTTGAATACACACATGTTGTATTCGAATACACCTTCAAAAACCAGTGAAATTTTCCTGAGACTTTAACACATTTCAAACTATTTCTTTTGAAAAATCAGCACAACTCCAAAACAATTTTATCACTCTTTTATACCACAAACTCAGACGTTTACATCGAACCAGATTTTCCAGAAGAAATCACTTTCATCAGTTCTAAACCCTTTTAATTTTGAAATCATCAACAACACCAGATTTTCAAACCATCACAACATCATGTAAGCATTTCAGCTTTCTCAAACATCAGAACAACATGCAAAGCATTTTAGCTTTCTCAAACATCAGAATAACATGCAAGCATTTCAGCTTTCTCACATACGCAAAACAGCATGTTATATCAGCAAAAACAGACAACATCACAAAATCATCAACATCAACAGAATGCATTTCTCATTCTTCAAAATGACATGCAAAACAGTTTTTCTTCAAAAACAGAAATGGAACAACGTGCATGTCATAACAATATGCATTTACAGCCCTAATGCAACTAGAAAGTGGAAGGCGCCCTTACCCTTGTTGCGTGTTAGCTACTTCTCACATTTTTGTTTTCGTTCTCGTTTGCGCGTCAAAAATCGGTGAAACTCCCGCCTGCATTTGCTGCTACGAAACTGGGTTCTCTAGCTCCGTAATGATGTGGGGAACAACTTTAGTACTGGGGGTTTTCTGGTTTGGTGCTTGTATTTCCAATTGATGGCACTTTTGAGGAACTCCCTCTTTTGTATTTTGAAATCGTGAACTAGAAACAGATTTCAGAATGGGAAGGGAGGGTACTGTTACATGCAGCACTATTACATGCAGTATGGGCAATGACGAAGGAGGGATGGTGTTCTGATTTCACCATCCTTTTCACCATCCTTCTTACTCCTATTTTCAGCACTTAACCAAAACCCGTCGCAATTAGCCGCTAATCCTTAATTAATGGTTCGATTAATTTAATTACTCGAAATTAAATTAATTTAATCTTCATCCAAAAATTTTAATTCATCTTCCAAAATAAATATTTATATATATATATTCACTCAAAACATACATATATTAAATATTTTACAAATATCCCCAAAATACCTTTAATATTAATTCCATAAATTAATATTAAATTTTAAGGGTCTTATATAGTTTATCCAAAAAGTGCATTTGTGTCATTGGATTAACATTTACGTCATTTTGTGCATCCCTAGGCTTATTCTAATGCCATTTCGTTCATAACGAACGTAATTTATCCAATAAGTGTGTTTGTGTCATTGGATTAACATTTAGTTCCTTTTGTGCATCCCAAAGCTAACTCTAATCCCTTTTCGTTATTAACGAATGTAGTTCACCAAAAAGTGGGTTTGTGTCATTGGATGAACATTTAGGTCATTTTACGCGTCCAGAGTTTTTTTCTAATCATTTTTCATTCATAAGGAATGTAGTTCATCCAAAATGTGCGTTTGTGTCATTGGTTTAACATTTAGGTCATTTTGTGCATCCCAAGGATTATTCTAATCCATTTTTGTTCTTAAGGAATTCAGTTAACCCAATAAGTGTGATTGTGTCATTGGATTAAAATTTAGGTAATTTTGTGCATCCCAAGGCTTATTCTAAGCACTTTTCGTTCTTAATGAATGTTGTTCACCCAATAAGTGCATTTGTGTCATTGGATTAATATTTTACGTCAATTTATGCATCCAAAGGCTTATTCGAATCATTTTTCGTTCTGAAAGAATGTAGTTCATCCACTAAGTTCGTTTGTGTCATTGGATTAACATTTACGATATTTTGTGCATCCGAAGGCTATTTCTAATCCATTTTCGTTCATAAGGAATGTAATTCATCTAATAAATGTGTTTTTGGCATTTGATTAACATTAAGGTCATTTTGTGCATCCTAAGGCTTATTCTAATAACTTTTCAATCTTAAGGTATGTAGGTCATCCAGTAAATGCATTTGTGTTATTGGATTAACATTTAAGTCACTTTGTGCATCCCAAGGCTTATTCTAATCACTTTTCGTTCTTAAGGAATGTTGTTCATCCAATAAGTGTGTTTGTGTCATTGGCAAAACATATAGGTTATTTTGTGCATCCCAAGGCATATTCTAATCTATTTTTGTTCTAAAGGAATGTAGTTCGTCCAATAAGTGCGTTTGTGTAATTAGATTGACATTTACTTCATTTTGTGCATCCTAAAGCGTATTCTAATGCTATTTCGTTCATAAGGAATGTAGTTCATCCAATAAGTGCGTTAGTGTCATTGGATTAACATTTAGCTCATTTAGTGCATCCCAAGGCTTATTCTAGTAACTTTCGTTCTAATGGAATGTTGTTCATCCATCAAGTGCATTTGTGTCTTTGGATTAACATATACGTCATTTTGTGCATCCCAAGGCTTATTGAAATCCATATTCGTTTTTAGACATTGTAGTTCATTCAATAAATGCGTTTGTGTCATTAGATTAATATTTAGGACATTTTTCGAATCCCAAAGCTTATTCTAATCATTTTTCGTTCTTAACCAAAGTAATTCATCTAATAAGTGTGTTTGTGTCATTAGATTAACATTTAAGTTATTTTGTGCATAAGGAATGCGGTTCATCAAAAAAGTGTGTTTATGTCATTGTATGAACATTTACGTTATTTTTTGCATCCCAAGGCTTTTTCTAATCCATTTTCGTTCTTATGGAATGTTGCTCGTTCAATAAGTGTGTTTGTGTCATTGGATTAGCATTTAGGTTCTTTTGTGCATCCCAAGGCTTATTCTAATCCATTTTCGTTCTTTACAAATGTAGTTCATCCAATAAGTGTGTTTGTGTCATTGGATGAACATTTACGTCATTGTATGAATGCCAAGGCTTATTATAATCCATTTTCGTTCTTAACGAATATATTTTCATCAAATAAGTGTGTCTGTGTCATTGGATGAACATTTAGTTCACTTTGTGCATCCCAAGGCTTATTTGAATCATTTATGGTTCTTAAAGAATGTAGTTCATCCGAAAAATGTGTTTGGGTCATTGTCTTAACATTTACGTTATTTGTGCATCCCAAGGCTTATTCTAATCCATTTTCGTTCTATACAACTGTAGTTCATCCAATAAGTGTGATTGTGTCATTGGCTTAACATTTACGACCTTTTGTGCATCTGAAGGCATATTCTAATCATTTTTCATTTTTCAGGAATGTAGTTCATCCAAAAAGTGTGTTTGTGTCATTGGATTAACACTTAGGTCATTTTGTGCATTCAAAGGCTTATTCTAACCATTTTTCATTCTTAAGGAAATGTAGTTCATACAATAAGTGCATTTGTGTCATTGGATTAACATTTACGTCATTTTTTGCATCCCAAGGCTTATTCTAAAACGATTCCGTTCATAAGGATGTAGTTCATCCAATAAGAGTGTTTGTGTCATTGGATTAACATTTAGGTTATTTTGTGCATCCTATGGCTTATTCCTATCTCTTTTGGTGATTAACGATTGTAGTTCATTCAAAAAGCGCGTTTGTGTTATTGGATGAACATTTTGGTCATTTTGTGCATCCCAAGGCTTATTCTAATCCATTTTCATTCTTAAGGAAAGTAGTTCATCCAAAAAATTAGTTTGTGTCATTGGCTTAACATTTATGTTATTTTTTCATCCCAAGGATTGTTCTAATCCATTTCGTTCGTTACAAATGTAGTTAGTGCGTTTGTGTCACTGGATTAACATTTAGGTAATTTTGTGCATCCCAAGGGTTATTCTAATCCATTTTCATTCTTAACTTATGTAGTTCATCCAAAAAATGCGTTTGTGTCATTGGATTAACATTTACGTTATTTTTGCATCCCAAGGCTTATTCTAATCCATTTTCGTTCTTTACAAATGTAGTTCATCCAATAACTGTGTTTGTGTCATTGTATTAACATTTAGGCCATTTTGTGCATCCCAATTGTCATTCTAATCCATTTTTGTTCTTAACTTTTGTAGTTCATCCAATTAGTGCGTTAGTGTCATTGGATTCACATTTACATCATTGTGTGCATCCTAAGGCTTATTCTAATCCATTTTTGTTCTTAACAAATATAGTTCATCCAATAAGTGTGTTTGTGTCATTGGATTAACATTTACGTCATTTTGTGCGTTCCAAGGCTTATTCTAACCATTTTTTGTTCTTAATGAATGTAGTTCTTCCAAAAAGTGCATTTGTGACTTTGGATGAACATTAAGGTCATTCTGTGCATCCCAAGGCTTATTCTAATCTATTTTCAGTCTTATGGAATGTAGTTCATGCAAAAAGTGTGTTTGTGTCATTGGATCAACATTTACGTTATTTTGTGCATCCCAATGCTTATTCTAATTACTTTTCTTTCGTAAGGAATGTAGTTCATCCAAAAAGTGGGTTTGTGGCATTTTATTAACATTTACGTCTATTTGTGTATCCCAAGGCTTATTCTATTCCATTTTCTTTCTTAAATAAATGTAGTTCATCCAATAAGTGCGTCTGTGTCATTGGATTAACATTAACGTCATTTTGTGCATCCCAAGGCTTATTCTAATGCTGTTTCGTTCATAATGAACATAGTTCGTCAAATAAGTGTCTTTGTGCCAATCGATTTGCCTTTATGTCAGTTTGTCCATCCCAACGCTTATTTTAATCTCTTTTCGTTCATAAGGAATGTAGTTCATCTAATAACTACGTTTGTGTCGTTGGATTTACATTTACGTAATTTTATGCATCCCAAGGCTTATTCTTAACGAACGTAGTACATTTAAGTGTGTTTCTGTCATCGGATTAACAATTAGGTCGGTTTGTGCATCCCAAGTTTTATTGTAATCCTTTTTCGTTCTTAAGGAATGTAATTCATCCAAAAAGTGCGTTTGTGTCATTTAATTAACATCTACGTGATTTCTGCATCCCATGGCTTCTTGTAATCCATTTTCGTTCTTTACTAATGTAGTTCATCCAATAAGTGCATTTGTGTCATTGGATTAACATTTAGGTCATTTTATGCATCCCAAGTCTTATTCTAATCACTTTTTGTTCTTAAGGAATGTAGTTCATCCAATAAGTGCGTTTGTGTCATTGGAATAACATTTAAGTCATTTTGTGTATCCCAATGATTATTCTCATCACTTTTCGTTCTTTAGGAAGCTAGTCGATCTAATTAGTGCGTTTGTGTCATTGGATTAACATTTACGTCATTCTGTGTATCCCAAAGAATATTCTAATCCATTTTATTTCATAACGAATGTAGTTTATCCAATAAGTGTGTTTGTGTCATTGGATTAACATTTACGTCATTTTGTGCATCCCAAGGCTTATTCTAATGCCATTTCTTTAATAACGAACGTACTTCATCAAATAAGTGTACTTGTGTCATTGTATTAACATTAAGGTTACTCTGTGCATCCAATGGCTTATTCCAATCCCTTTTCCTTCTTAAGGAACGTAGTTCATCCAAAAAGTGTAGTTGTATCATTGGATTAACATTTACGTTATTTTGTGCATCCCAAGGGTTATTCTAATTGCATTTAATTCTTAAGGAACGTAGTTCATCCAAGAAAAGTGTTTGTGTCATTGGATTAATATTTAGGTTATTTTGGGCATCCCAAGCCTTATTCTAATCATTTTTCATTCTTAAGGAACGTAGTTCATCCAAAAAGTGAGTTTGTGTCATTGGATTATGATTTACGTCATTTTGTGCATCCCAAGGCTTATTCTAATTGCATTTCGTTCATAAGGAACGTAGTTCATCCAATAAGTGTGTTTGTGTCATTGGATTACCAATTAGGTCTGTTTGTGCATCCCAAGGCTGATTCTAATCCTCTTTCGTTCTTAACGAATGTAGTTCATCCAAAAAGTGCGTTTGTGTCATTGCATTAATATTTACGTTATTTTTGCATCCCATGGCTTCTTCTAATCCATTTTCGTTCTTTACAAACGTAGTTCATCCAACAAGTGCGTTTGTGTCATTGGATTAACATTTAGTTCAATTTGTGATTTCCAGATTTATGGTTCAGAATTAATTATTTGGCCCAGTGTTGGCCGAGATTAGAAGATCAGACCATGGCCTAGTGTTGGCCGAAATCAGAGGGTCAGGATGTGTGGTCCAACAATGGCCGAGATCAGAGGATTGTAGCATATCAGGTGCAGGTCCAGGATGGCCGAAATCAGAAGATCAGAGGGTTAGGAAGTGTGGTCCAGGGATGGCCGAAATCAGAGGATCACAGCATATCAATTAGGTTGGTCCAGATGTGGACTAGCGCAGAAGAATCCAATGGTCCAGATTTAATCAGGAGGATTAACGGTGGAGATTTTAATTTATTTTAATCAAAGTATTAAAAATATTTGTTACAAAAATAAAAGTGAGGTATTGTGGAATTCAGGAGCTGTGGCGGGAAGCAACTAATGTTTTGATTGGCCAGTTATTTTTTGAAAGAAATCTGAAGCTTAAAAAAGATATGTTTTTTATTTAAATAAAGCACAATTGGTCAAGTTATTTTTGGAACAGAATCCAGCAAGATTCAGCTCGAAATTAAGCTTGGAAGAGGCCCAAATCTGCATTAAAAAAGGAGGCTCAAGGCAGAATACATAGTATCAAAAATCACAAAAGAGTCATACACTTCCAAAGCAAACACTCAAATTTTCAGAGAGATCAATTGTGAGTTCCAGCTTTCAAGAAGCAAGTACTCGTGTTATTTTCCTTCCATTATGTCAAATCTAAGTTGTTGAAGTAGATTCTACAATCTGAGGGAGTCAGAAGGGGTAGCAGGTTACTTGGCAATTAGATTCATAGTGTTGAAATTTCTTCTACAATCTGGGATTGTCAGATTGGCTGAAGACAGGTGCTATATTCCTCAAGAGTTTAGGATTGTTAGACTGTTTGAGAAGACTAACATGGAGGGTCAGTAGAACGGTTGTAATTCAAGGTTTGAATTAGTGAAATCCTTCAAGGTGAAAGGACTGGACGTAGCCTCGTTAACGGTGAACCAGTATAAAAATTCTGTGTTTTATTTTTACTTTATATCCGCTACTAACTGTGTTTTTATTTTATCAAGTTTTGTTTTAAAAGTATAAAAACAGGAAAAGTAATCAAGTTAGTCAAACACAATTCAACCCCCCCTTCTCGTGTTTGCACCTTCAAAGGCTTATTCTAATGTAATTTCGTTCATAACGAACGTAGTTCATCCAATAAGTGTGTCATCGGATTAACAATTAGGTCGGTTTGTGCATCCCAATGCTTATTCTAATCCTCTTTCATTCTTAAGGAATGTAATTCATCCAAAAAGTGTGTTTGTGTCATTGCATTAATATTTACGTTATTTTTGCTTCCCATGGCTTCTTCCAATCCATTTTGGTTCTTTACAAATGTAGTTCATCCAATACGTGTGTTTGTGTCATTGGATTAATATTTACGTCATTTTGTGCATCCCAAGGCTTATTCTAATGCCATTTCGTTCATAACGAACGTAGTTCATCAAATAAGTGAGTTTGTGTCATTGGATTAACAATTAGGTCAATTTGTGATTCCCAAGGTTTATTCTAATCAGTTTTCGTTCTTAAGGAATACAGTTGATCCAATAAGTGTGTTTGTATCATTGGATTAACATTTACATCATTTTTTTCATCCCAAGGCTTATTCTAATGCCATTTCGTTCATAAGGAATATAGTTCATCTAATAAGTGTGTTTGTATCATTGGCTTAGCATTTAACTCAATTTATGCATCCCAAGGCTTATTCTTATCATTTTTCGTTTTTTAACTAATGTATTTTATCAAAAAAGTGTGTTTGTGACACTAGATTAACATTAAGTTCAATTTGTATATCCCAAGGCTTATGCTAATCTTTTTTCGTTCTTAAGGAATGTAGGTCATCCAGAAGTGCGTTTGTCTCATTGGATTAACATTTACGTTATTTTGTGCATCCCAAGGCTTATTCTAATCGACTTTTGTTCTTAACGAATGTCGTTCATCTAATAATTGCGTTTGTGTCATTGAATTAACATTTAGGTCATTCTATGCATCCCAAGGCTTATTCTAATCACTTTTTGTTCTTAAGGAATGTTGTTCATCCAATAAGTGCGTTTGTGTCATTGGATTAACATTTACATCATTTTGTGTATCCCAAGGCATATTCTAATCGATTTTGTTTCTTAACGAATGTTGTTCATCTAATAAATGCGTTTGTGTCATTGGATTAACATTTATGTTATTTTGTGCATCCCAAGTCTTATTCTAATGCCTTTTCGTTCATAACGAACGTAGTTGGATTAAGAATTAGGTCAGTTTGTGCTTCCCAATGCTTATTCTAATCCTCTTTCGTTCTTAAGGATTGTAGTTCATCCAAAAAGTGCCTTTTTGTCATTGCATTAACATTTACGTTATTTTTGCATCCCATGGCTTATTGTAATCCATTTTCGTTCTTTACAAATGAAGTTCATCCAATAATTGTACTTGTGTCATTGGATTAACATTTAGGCCATTTTGTACATCCCAAGGGTTATGCTAATCCATTTTCGTTCTAAACTTTTGTAGTTCATCTAATAAGTGCGTCTCTGTCATTGGATGAACATTTAGGTCATTTTGTGCACCCCAAGGCTTTTTCTGATCTGTTTTAGTTGTTAAGGAATGAAGTTCATCCAAAAAGTGTGTTTGTGTCATTGGATTAACTTTAACGTTATTTTCTGCATCCCAAGGCTTATTCTAATCCATTTCCATTCTTAAGGAATGTAGTTCATGTAATAAGTGAGTTTGTGTCATTGGTTTAACATTTACCTCATTTTGTGCTTCCCATGGCTTATTCTAATCGATTTTCGTTCTTAAGGAATTTATTTCATCCAATAAGTGCGTTTGTGTCATTGGATTAACTTGTACGTCATTTTTTGTATCCCAAGGCATATTCTAATCCATTTTATTTCTTAACAAATGTAGTTCATCCTGAAGTAGAAATGTCAATTTATAAGATAGTGGGTTTGAATTGTAAATTCGCCCTTTAAAACTCAAGATTGATCATTGAATTGTAAATTCCTGTTAAAAACTCAAGATTGATCATTGTTGTGAAAACAGAAAATGGAGAATGTTCTTGGTTTTGACATGAATACGTAGAAGGAATATATTACAAAAACGTAGAAGGAGCAATCTTGATTTTGACATGAATACGTGATTTGATCAATCTATGTTTTGACATGAATATGTAGAAGGATCAATCTTGGTTTTACACACCCTGTTTCAGATCAACTTTGATCTATTACAAAAACAAATCCTTTCCACCCAAAAAGGAGTTCAATCAAATCACCTATCAACCTTTAGATAGGATTTTATAGTTCACCTTTTAATCATAAAAGGATTTCCTACAAGCTTACTCAAAACTATACTTCACTCTATAAATTGAGTTTACAATTATATGCTTTAAAGTGTTTTGTCAGAATCTGAGAAGGCTCAAAACTTGTTTAAATTATGATTCTTTGGCAGAAAAATACACGAGAATGATTCTAAGAATCGAATAAGAAAAATCAGAACTGACTCAATGTATGTAAGTGAGATAAATTCAAGTATGATTGAAGTGAGTAATGAATTGCTTAGTACTTGAAGCTCAGATTTTGGGCAGAATCTCAGTATGCTCAATCCGTGTTTGAGATTAGATTCTTGACAAAAGAATTTAGTAGAATGATTCTGATATGAAGAAGAAGAACATAACTGAATCTTTCGTTTGTGATTGAGAATCATTCAAGTATGTAAGTGATGTATTGAGTTGAACTTCAAGCTATTGAATCTGATTAAGAATGATGAAATAATTGCTTTCGTGAGTTCAGATTATTGCCTTTATCTTGAGTTCTCTTTTATAGACTCAAAAAATGCTTATGACAGCTCATTTGCCCATTGGGAATAGACTGGTTGTCCTTTGTCAGTGATTAGGTGAGACCAGGCCAAAAAGCAAGAATGTTCTTCATTCTGCTTCTGATGTTCAAGAGCAAACTTCATTCTTCCTCTGTGTGGCAAATGAGGCTTGATTTTAGTGATGCGTATTCTTGGCTTTTAAATGTGTAGAGGGATCCTCTAGTGATATCCTCTTGAGGTATCCTCTGGTGATATCTACATGTATCCTCTAGAGGTATCTTCTCGAGGTATCCTCTGGTGATATCTTCTGGTATCCTTTGGAGGTATCTTCTAGAGGTATCCGCTGGTGATATCTTCTGGTATCCTCTAGAGGTATCCTCTTGTGTTATCTTCTGGTTTCCTCTGGTGACATATTCTGGTTGTATCTTCTGGAGGTATCCTCTAGTGACATCCTCTGGTGATATTCAGAATGTTGTCTAGAATGTTCTTGGATCTTTAGATTTGATCTTGCTTCTCTCAAATGGTCTTGTTTTTGATTTATAGCATAGTTTGATCATTGATTTGTTGCATGAATGTATTTGATCATCTTTCTTCATGAAGATGTTATCTTGATGATGTAATAATCATTCTATTGAATGATTTGATATATGATACATTCCTTTTGAGATTATTTCATTATTGAGTGGATACTCGTGCATTTTGATGAAGTGAATGGATTCTTGCTTGTTCACTTATGCATTCATGTTCCTTAAACAAAACTTAAGTGAAATCATTAGTAGACCACCATTCATAAAACTTAATCATTTATTTCACAAGGTTTGTTGTCATTAAAACATATATCAAAAAGATTTTTTCTTCAACAATCTCCCCCTTTTTGATGATGACAAACCTTTTGAATAAATCATAAGTTTTATGGATGGATATAAATAAAATGAAAGAATGTTCATAGATATGTAATTAAACTCCCCCCAAACACATGCAAGAGTTTAATTCTTAACATTCTAATTAAACTCCCCCTAAACATATGCAAGAGGTTAATTGTTAACATTCTTTATTAATTACTTTTCATCCTATATCCATCTATATTTCTCTCCCCCTTTTGGCATCTATCAAAAAGGTTGGGGAATACACAAAAAAGTAAAAAAAAATGGAGTAATAGCATGAGTGCACTGTACATAGAAATCATGTGGTTGACCAATGCATTCATATATCAAACTAGTTAAGTTTGCATTCAACATTAAAGAACATAGCATGTATGATGATCATATCATTGTAGTCAATATTGCAATCAAGATATGGATAATGATAACAACAACAATATGACATAATTGTAAGCATTTTAACGCACTTTGCAAAATAGTCAATGAATATATATTCTTCTCGTTTTTTAGAAAGAAAACAATGAGTAGACTTCATTTTAAGAAGAATAATATTTTCTAAAAACTCCCCCTGAATATTATGAAATTAACATTCTTTAATATTTCAAAGTTCCATAAAACAAGGAAAATGTCACTTTGCTCTTTGTTCTATTTCACAAGAGATCACCTTTCAATTTGAATATGATCAAGCTTATTGTTCGAAATAGATCCATTTTTCATTTTGAAAACTAGAGAGAATGAGCGCATACAAGGAAGCGAAATAAGATGGATGTGATATCATGTCAAATATAATTTCTCTCTTTAAAAAACATTCTTATGCTAAAAATGTTTGTATTTTTTCAAAAACTAATTTTTAAAAGGATAATAAAAAATATGCCAAAGGATTTGCTCACATGAAAGAAATGTTTTTCCCAAAGTTTTTTTGTAAACACACAAATAAACAATAAAGCATATGTTCAAGCTTACTTTCATGAGACTTTTTGGTTGTTGCTATTTTTATCTATCATGCATAAAATAAATTTAAACACTTGAGATCAATTTTCACAAAAGAAGTAAGCAACAAATAAGATTCATTTGCAGGCAAATATTAACATGCTTCAAAATGTTCACATATCAATTTTTGACTTTCATCCAATAAATGCTTCAAAATGTTCAAAAGATTCATTTGGAATAGTTTTGATGAAGACCAAACACATATTCTCTTGTTGAAATCCTTCAAAAATGAATCCAAAACAATGATATAAATTTAAAATATGTTGAAGAAGGATTTTTTTCGAAAGCCACAATAAAAGCCATATTAAAAAATTATACTCACTCATCAAGCAATGTATATGGTTTTTAACATATAAAAAATAATTGGAGAACATGATAAAAAATGCATTTAAGGAAATAAAGAGATGAAATTTCACAAATGATGTTAATTCATTTATCATGATAATTTGAATGATGTTATTATGCAAAGTAAAAAAAAACATTCAATGAATCATATTTGACAAAATAGCCCTTTGTCTAAAGACACTAATTTATTTTAAATGTCTTTATAACAGGAACAATAATGCTGAACATCAAACTAGATTTGCACACTTGTTTATATCATCATACAAAGTGTATGAACAAAGAGTGAAAACTTGTTGAATATAGAATAGAAATTAGGCTTATGCATGTACAAGTAATGACAAAGAGTGATGTAATCAATTTTAAAATTTAAAGTCATACTTGCAAAAAAGTAGTATGCATTCTTAATGTTAATGACACCCACTTAATCACATAATATCAAAAAAAATATTCCTTCTTATCATGATGCAAGTATCATAAGAATTGGGATTGAGTGTACCTCCTTTAGTGGTCTAGTTCAACGACGAGAGATCTTCGAATATTTTGGAGCTTTTCTTCATGCATATTCACTTATCTTGATTAATGGTTGCAATCCGACAATTGAAACACAAAATCTGGGATGGTCAACTGCTTTCGCGGTACATATCTAAAGAGTTGCAGACTTCTAATGACATATACGACATTCTTCGAAACCACATTATCGACAAGCAACTGTACACCTACTACTACAACTTTTAGTCCAATAGTTGGGTGAAGGGTATATATTACATGTAGGTTTTGTTGGTATTTCTGTCCAAGTCTTTTGTTGTAATCTTTTCATCCAACCAAGATCGGGTTGCAGTTGAAGAGATGCAGCAGAATGAAAGTAAACAATAGTATAAGGCTTATGTATTATTGGCTGAAACTCCTTCCTCACGTAAAGCACAAATCGCTCAAGATCAAAACATCTAAGAAAAAAGTGAGCCCCCACAACAACCATGAAGGGACGACTTTGTGTCATTGGATGAACATTTAGGTCATTTTGTGTATCCCAAGGCTTTTCTAATCTATTATCGTTCTTAAGGAATGTAGTTCATCCAAAAAGTGCGTTTGTGTCATTGGATTAACATTTACGTTATTTTGTGCATCCCAAGGCTTATTCTAATCGATTTACATTGTTAAGGAATGTAGTTCATCCAATAAGTGTGATTGTGTCATTTGATTAACATTTACGTCATTTTGTTCATCCCAAGGCTTATTCTAATGCCATTTCATTCATAAGGATCGTAGTTTATCCAATAAATGTGTTTGTATCAATGGATTAACATTTAGGTCAATTTGTGCATCCTAATGCTTATTCTAATCATTTCTGTTATCAACAAATGTATTTCATCAAAAAAGTGCGTTTGTGTCATTGGGTTAACATATAGGCAATTTAGTGTATCCCAAGGGTTATTCTAATCCATTTTCGTTTTTAACTTTTGTAGTTCATCCATCAAGTGCGTTTGTGTCATTGGATTAACATTTACGTCATTTTGTTCATCCCAAGGCTTATTCTAATGCAATTTCGTTTATAAGGAACGTAGTTTATAAAATAAGTGTGTTTGTCTCATTGGATTAACATTTAGGTCAATTTATGCTTCCCAAGGCTTATTCTAATCATTTTTCGTTATAAATGAATGTGTGCATCCCAAGGCTTATTCTAATCTTTTTTCGTTCTTAAGCAATGAAGTTCATCCAATAAATGCATTTGTGTCATTGGATTAAAACTCAGGTCATTTTGTGCATCCCAAAGCTTATTCTAATCATTTTTTGTTCTTAAGGAATCTAGTTCATTCAATAAGTGCATTTGTGTCTTTGGATTAACATTTAGGTCATTTTGTGCATCCCAAGGCTTATTCTAATCACTTTTCGTTCTTAAGTAATGTAGTTGATCATAATGAATGTAGTTCATCCAATAAGTGTGTTTGTGTCATGTGATTAGTATTTACGTTATTTTGTGAATCCCTAGGCTTATTCTAACCCATTTTCGATCATAAGGAATGCAATTCATCCAATTAGTGCGTGTATGTCATTGGATTAACATTTAGATCGTTTTGTGCATTCCAAGGCTTATTTTAATCACTTTTTGTTCTTAAGATATGTAGTTCATCCATTAAGTGCGTTTGTGAGGATGTATTCGAATACAGAGGCTAAAACTGTAAATTTAACACTCTGTATACGAATACACGTATGCTATACTCGAATACAGAGTATTAAATTTGCAGTTTTAGCCTCTAATGATAGTGTTTAAAACTTGATTTTCTGGAAAAACACGAATTTGTATTCGAATACAAGGAAGCTGTATTCGAATACAGATTCGTGTTTTTCCAGAAAATCAAGTTTTAAACACTGTCATGTGAACTTTAAAGTGTTGGGGAAGGTTTGAAACGATTTAAAATGGAATTTTTGTGATAGTTTGAAGTGGTGGTGATGAAGCTTTTGAGAATTCTACTGAAGTTGCGAGAATACTGATTTTTACACTGTGACAACCTCATTGGAATATCATTTACGAAATTTTATGCATCCCATGGCTTATTCTAATCCTTTTTCCTTCTTAACAAATATAATTCATCCAATAAGTTCGTTTGTGTCATTGGATTAACATTTAGGGCATTTTGTGTATCCCAAGGATTATTCTAATCCATTTTCGTTCTTAACAAATGTAGTTCATCCAGTAAGTGCGTTTGTGTCATTGGATTAACATTTACGTCATTTTGTTCATCCCTAGGCTTATTCTACTGCCATTTCGTTCATAAAGAACGTAGTTCATCCAATAAATGTGTTTGTATCATTGGATTAACATTTATGTCAATTTTTGCATCCCTAGGCTTATTCTAATCATTTTTGTTACTAACGAATGTAGTTCATCCAAAAAGTGCATTTGTGTCATTGGATGAACATTTAGGTCATTTTGTGCATTCCAATGCTTATTCTAATATTTTTTCGTTCTTATGGAATGTAGGGTTTAAGACAAAATGTCAATTAAAGTGTTTTGATGAAAACAAACAAGGATTAATTAAAGACTCTATTTTGATCAATATTCTATGGCATTATCTGAGGGGAGAAAGTAGTTTAGTTTTTATGGCTTTAATTTGAGAAGTTTCTTTTTGTAAATTGAAACTCTGCTAACTACTTGTAATCATCGCTTACATATTAATGAAATATCTCATATTTTGATCAATATTCTATGGCATAATCTTAGGGGGAGCTTTCAAGCTCTCTATAAATATCTTTTACATGTTAGAATCAAAATTAAAATCTAAAATTAAACTATGTTTTTCATCATAAAAATGGGGGAGAATGTTAAGTCAAGATCTCAATTAAAGTGTTTTGATGAAAACAAACAAGGATTAATTAAATACTCTTATTATGATTCTAAGTTAATTGCTTTTTAACATGTGTATTTGAGTGTATTAATCCAAGATAGGTACTAAGCAGAACCAGTTTAATGAACAAAGCTAAAAATGGACAGCCAAGAACCAAGAACGTTCTGGACGTTTTCTAGAAAAACCAAGAACGTTATTAAGGATGTTTTCACTTCATTAAGACTATTTGAACTTGATTTTTATGCAAGGAAAAAGCATGTTTATTTTAAACGGATTTCTAGTACATCCTCATGGGATATGAAGCTTTAAAGACAGCAAAAGAAACACTCTAAAAGATCTAAGGAGAAAAGATTTAGAGCAAGGCAAAACACAAGAAACAGTTGAAAATGATCATTCTCTAGTTTCTGTTATTATGCACCAGAACATTCTCCAGTTTCTGAACCAGACCAAGAACATTTTTGATTTGCCGTACAACATCACATTTTGACACGTAATCTCATGATCAAAGTGAACCTAAAATATGCACAGATCATATGGCAGAAAATAAACAAATATGAGAAAGTCATCAAGTCAACAAAGCAGAAAAGTGCAGTCAAAAGGATTAAAATAAGGACTGATTATTTTATTCTGCCCCTTGACCAAGGGATTCTCCTCAAATGGTAATATTGAGCCTACAAGGACTTCCTAAAATTCTATAAAAGGAACCTCACTACTGAAGGGAAAACAACACATTCAAGTGCAAAGAAAATCATCAATCACTCACATTCAGTAACCCTGTGTTTCAAATTCATTATCTTTAGTTTTCTAAAACTTCTTGTAAAGATTGTAATCTCAAACAAGAGTTGAGTCAAAATAGATTCTGTGATAAATCTTATCATTATCATATAACACTCAAGACTATAAGGCTTGTTTATTACTTGAGTGAGTTGTTTAGAAAAAATTCTTTTAAGGTTAAAAGGTGAGTTGTAAAAATCCTATCAAGGGTAGATAGGTGATCTGATTGAAACTCTTTCAAGGCGGAAAAAATTGACAACTGTGACAGATCAAGGTTGATATTTGTTAGGTGCTGTAAAACCAAGAAGGTTCTTTGTTTTTAAAACTTAGTGGAAAATCTCATTGGTGTGAGGACTGGACGTAGCCCATGTTGGGTGATCCAGGACAAATCTCTATGTGTTATCTCTTCTCTATCTCCATTTAAATTCAGCTCTTTACTTACTTAAGTTGAAAACAATGTTCTGTTTATTTAAAACAAACCAGAACGTTCTCTGTTTTCCAGAATGTTCTCCATTTTCTGCCTTTACTATTAAGATCGTTATGCCTTTTAAAACTAACCAAGAACGTTCTCCTTTTTCTGTTCCCAGAAACAAGAACGTTCTCCATTTTCTGTCTTATTAACCAAGATTATTCTTGAGTTATTTTTTAAGTGTTAACAGGAAAATTTTAAAAGGCAACTTTACAATTCAAACCCCCTTCCTTGTAAAGCAACATTTCTACTTCAATTGGCATCAGAGCATGGTTTCTAAGATTAAAACACCTAAACAGTGTTAGAGCAAATATCTAGAAGGAAATGTCAAAAGCCAAATACATAGTTGAAGGAGGATCTTCAAACAGACCACCATACTTTGATGGAACAGATTATTATATTTGGACAAACAAGATGAAGCTATTTATGAAATCTCAAGACACGGGAATGTGGCGTATCATAACTGATGGAGATTACATTGCAAGAATAAATCAAGATGATCCAACATCAGCTGAAAAAAGAGAAGCTGACTTGACAGCTCAATTATTCTTATCATGTGCCTTAAGTAGGGAAGAAAGCAAAAGAATTGACGAATGCAATAATGCTAAAGAAATATGGGACACATTGCAAACTCATCATGAAGGAACAAGCCATGTTAAAGAAACCAGAATTGACATATGCATAAGGAAATTCGAACTCTTTGAAATGAATGAAGGTGAGACCATTGATGAGATGTATGCAAGGTTTACAACTATTGTAAATGAGATGCGCTACTTAAGAAAATCTTACTCCGTGCAAGATAATGTCAGAAAAATCATGAGATGCCTTCCAACAATCTGGAGGCCAATGGTGACTACCATAAGGCAAGCCAAGAACCTTGATGTATTGGCACTAGAAGAGCTTATTGGAACATTAAGAGCAAATGAAGTGTTGCTACAAGAAGACAAACCAATCAAGAAGAATAAAGCAATAACATTAAAAGCAGCACAACAAAATTCACCATCACAAACAGAAGAGGACTTAGAAGAAACTGAAGATACTGATAAAGAAGTAGCTCTACTCACCAGAAAGATTCAAAGGATGATGAAAATAAGAGATTAGTTAAGAAGAGGATTCCCAAGCAAAGAGAAAATCCCAAGACAGAAGTGGATAAAAGTCAGATCACATGCTTTGGCTGCAACAAACTTGGACATTACAAAGCAGAATGTCCATTAAACAAGAAAACACCAAAAATATTTCCTTTCAAAAATAAATTAATGTTGGCCACATGGGATGATTCAGAAGAATCAGAAACAGAAGAAGAAGCCAACATATGTCTGATGGCAAGCACAAAAGAAAATGAGGTAAATGAAACTGAACCTTGCTCTCTATGTGAACAAATGGGAAATGAGTTTGATAATCTACTTAATGAGTCAAATTTTCTTATTAAAAACTGTAGCTCTTTTAAAGAAAAATTTTATAAAGAAAAAGAAGAGAAAGAGAAAGGTCAGACTGTGAATAATGAATTTAAGAAAATATTCAACAATTGAAACAATCTCAACTTGAAAATTATTAGACTGAAATTGAAATTTTGAAAAATGATTTATTACAATTCATCAAAGCAGGACTTGGTGTTGATAAAGCAGGACTTGGTGTTGATAAAGCAGGACTTGGTGTTGATAAAATACAAAAAATGAAATTATATAAAAATTTATTTGTTCCGGAAAGTAAAGAGAATAAATGCAAAACCAAGTGTTCATATTGTAATAAAATTGGACATCTAAAATTTGCATGTTATTTCAAAAAGAGGGATGATAAAATAAAAAACAAAAGAAATTTTATAAAGCTGAAACAATCTAGAATAAAAAAATAGTTTTCAAAACCAAAAAAAGGGAGAATGTTCTCCAGGCAACATGAAAAAGGGAGAACGTTCTTGACAGAAACATTCTCCAAAAATTTTAAAAGGAGAACATTATGGGATTTTACCAACACATATCAAACCTCAGCTTTACAGAAATTTTCAAACACTAAAATGTTCCCGTTGCTTTAAAAATGGTCACAATGAATCAGCCTGTTATATCAAAAGAAATCCAAACTTAAAACTAACTCTCAAGGACCCAAGACCAAGTGGGTACCTAAAGTTAATATTGTTGAGACAAAACCCCAACTTAAATAATTTTGATGATAAACAAAGATTAATTAAGAATTATAATTATGATTCTAAAGCATGTTTTTGTATCTAATAAGTGTGCTTAAGTATATTAATCAAGATAGGTACCAAGAAACTTAAACAGATCTATCAAAGAAGAAACAAGCTAAGTCAGCAAAACCAAGAACGTTCTGGTCATTTTTGAAGATAACAAAGAACGTTCTTGAGGTGCACCTGAAATTCTAAAAAGCAAATGCAGTTCTAGATTTAGTTTTTGTGCAGTTCCAATTCAGTCATCCTCTTTCAATCATGCTCTCTCAATCATGCTAAGAGCAAGTAAGTATTGGAAGATCCCTCTACAAATTTAAAAGCCAAGAAATCACATCACTAAGATCAAGACTCATTTGCCACCCAGAGGAAGAACCAAGTCTACTCCTGAACATCAGAAGCAGAATGAAGAACATTCTTGCTTTTTCACCTATTCTCACCTAATCACTAACAAAGGATAGCCAGTCTGTTCCCAACGGGAAAATGAGCTGTCATAAGCACTTTTTGAGTCTATAAAAGAGAACTCAAGATGAAGGCAATAATCAGAACTCACGAAAGCAATTATGTCATCATTCATAATCAGTTTCAACAGCTTCACCTTTTGACACACATTTTCTCAAGTTCTATCAAGTACTTAGAAACTGCATCATCCAATTACTATTGTGCTCTAAGATCACTCTGAGTTCCAAAGATCATAATCAAACACTCAAACACGAGTTAAGGATATTTAGATTCTATCAAACCCTTTATCATTGCATTGTAATCTCAACTTAAAGTGAGTAAAAACTAGTGTTGAGAAGTTTTAAAAATCCTTCTATGTTATAGAAAAGGTAGTGTGATTAATCCTTTGTAAAGATTGAAGGATAGATCAGTGAAAAACTCCTTGATGGATTGAAAGGTATTGGTTGTAACATATCATGATAGATCTGTAGAAAGTTTGTGTAAAAGTCAAGAGAGTTCATGCCTTGGAGCACTTAGTTGAAAATCTCACAGTTGTGAGGACTGGACGTAGCCCAAGTTGGGTGAACCAGGATATATCTGTGTGTTATATTCCTTCCTTTATCTATTTACTTTCAAGTATTTAAATATCAAGTTTAATAGATTAACTAAAACTGTCATTTTCAACTAACCAATAATGTTCTCCGTTTCTGGATCAGAACCAAGAATATTATCCGTTTTTCTAATTTACAACAAAGATCAATCTTGAGTTAAATTTTTTCAGGAATTTTGAAAAGGTTAATTTACAATTCAAACACCTTTTCTTGTAAGTTGCTACTCCAAATATAATACCTTATACAGGATGGATTTCAACTTGTCAAGAAAAAGCCATGGTTCTTGGACAGTGGTTGTTCAAGACATATGACAGGAGATAAAAATTGTTTCATGTCATTTGAAAAGAAAAAAGAAGGTTCAGTAACCTTTGGAAACAATAACCATGCTCAAATCAAAGGTAAAGGAACCATTGGTAAGAAACTCAGCTCAAATTTCTGATGTTCAATATATAGAAGGTCTGAAACATAATCTTTTAAGCATAAGTCAATTATGTGCAATGGCTTCGAGGTTATCTTCAAACGCAATTTCTGTGATGTTAAAAACAAAACTGGCGAACTTCTTTTTTTCTGGTATAAGAAAGAAAAATCATTATGTTTTATACCTTGAAGAACTGCCTGATGAATCCTGCCTCATGTCTATAAACAAAGATAAATGGATTTGGTACAAGAGGACAGGACACATCAGTATGAAAACAATTTCAAAGATTTCAAAATTAGAACTTGTGAGAGGATTACCAAAAATCAATTTTGACAAAGACAAAGTATGTGAAGCTTGTGCTAAAGGAAAACAAGTTAAAAGTAGTTTTCGTCCAAAGGATTTTATTTCATCAAACAGAATCCTTAAGCTACTTCACATTGATCTTTCTGGTCCTATTAAAACAACAAGTGTAGGTGG
Organism: Cicer cuneatum; assembly: GCA_037974295.1. NCBI lineage: Eukaryota > Viridiplantae > Streptophyta > Magnoliopsida > Fabales > Fabaceae > Cicer > Cicer cuneatum. The sequence continues at coordinate 41,501,428 of JBBPBO010001985.1, forward strand.
AATGAGATATGGTTTTGTTATTTTTTATGACTATTCACGATACACTTGGGTTTTATTTTTAAAACAAAAAAACGATGCATTTGATGCTTTTAAAAACTTTTGCAAAAAGGTACAAAATGAAAAAGATTCCAATATGATTTCTATAAGAAGTGATCATGGAGGAGAATTTATATATGCCTCTTTTAAAACCATCTTCGAAGAACTTGGCATTTCTCATAATCTATCTTTTGCAAGAACTCCTTAACAAAATGGAGTTGTTGAAAGAAAGAATAAACATTACAAGAAATGGCAAGAACAATCTTGGAAGAATCTAATGTTGAAAAATACTTTTGGGCTGAAGCTATCAACACTTCATGCTACATTTTAAACCGTGTGTCAATAAGAAAAATCATCAACAAAACACCATATGAAATCTGGAAAAACAGAAAGCCAAACATTTCATATTTTCACATTTTTGGTTGTTATTGTTACATTTTGAACAACAAAGAAAATTTTGGAAAGTTTGATGCTAAATCAGACAAAGCCAGACTTTTGGGTTATTTAGCCGAATCTAAAGGATATCTTGTGTTTAATCGCAAAACAAAGATTGTTGAAATTAGTATACATGTATTATTTGATGAATTTGATGATCTGGAAATAAGCAAGAAAAATGACGAAGAAGAAGAACATTCTGGACAACAGCTGCAGAATGTTCCCCAGGAAACCTAGATTGATAAACACTCTCCACTTCATTCTCCTCCCAAAAGCTGGAGAACAATCAATGATCATCCCCAAAATTAGATTATTGGAAATACAGCTGATGGGATTCGAACTAGAATGTCTTTCAAAGATGATGACAACAACAACATGGCAATGATCTCCCAAATCGAACCAAAGACAATCAAAGAAGCCATTGTTAATCAATCTTGGATAGATGCAATGAAAGAATAACTTCTTCAGTTTGAAAAAAATGAAATCTGGGATCTTGTTCCAGATCCTCAAAACCAAACCATCATAGGAACAAGATGGGTATTCAGAAACAAACTGGATGAAGAAGGTAATGTTGTTCGTAACAAAGCAAGGCTGGTTGCTGAAGGTTACAATCAACAAGCAGGCATAAATTATGATGAAACTTTTGCGCCAGTTGCAAGGTTAGAAGCTATACGAATCCTTCTTGCATATGCATCTCATAAACTCATAAAAAATTTACAAATGGATGTTAAAAGTGCATTTTTAAATGGATTTTTAAATGAGCAAGTTTATGTACGAAAACCTCCTAGTTTTGAAGATCAATCAAAACCAAATCATGTTTTCAAACTTACTAAAGCTCTTTATGGCCTAAAACAAGCACCAAGAGCTTGGTATGAAAGATTAAGCTCCTTCTTAATCAAGAATGGATTTTTTAGTGGAAGAATTGACACTACACATTTTAAGAAAAATGATAAAAATGACTTACTTATAGTTCAAGTGTATGTTGATGATATTATCTTTGGTTCAACAAATGAGAAAATGTGTGATGCTTTTTAAAAACTCATGCAAAGTGAATTGGAAATGAGCATGATGGGAGAGTTAAGATACATTCATGGTTTCCAAATCAAACAACATGATGATGGCATTTTTAATTGTCAAGAAAAATACACAAAAGATCTTTTAACAAAATATAATATGAATGAAGCCAAAATCATGACTACTCCCATGCATGCATCTTCTTCATTGGACAAAGATGAAAATGGAAAATCTATTTCTGAGAAAGAATATAGAGGCATGATAGGATCGTTGCTATACTTAACTGCCAGTAGACCTGACATAGTATTTGCAGTAGGATTATGTGCTAGATTTCAATCTGATCCTAAAGAATCACATTTAACTACTGTAAAAAGAATTTTTAGATATCTTGTCGGTACTATTGATCTTGGCCTTTGGTATAGAAAAGGCTGTCATTTTGATCTTGTAGCTTATTGCGATGCTGATTATGTTGGGAATAAAACTGAACGAAAAAGCACAAGTGGCTCATGCCAGTTCCTGGGAGAAGCCTTAATCAGCTGGTCGTGTAGGAAGCAAAACACAATTGCATTATCAACTACTGAAGCTGAATACGTATCAGCAGCAAATTGTTGCTCCTAAGTAATTTGGATAAAGAATCAACTTGAAGACTTCTCTGTAAGTTATTAAAATGTTCCAATTTACTGTGATAATACCAGCGCAATCAATTTGTCTAAAAATCCAATTCAGCATTCTAGATCTAAGCATATTGAAATTAAGCATCATTTTAATAAAAGGATGTTGAATTAATCTTTGTTGAAACTCAAAAATAACTTGCTGACATATTTGCAAAGCCTCTGGTAGAGGACAATTTTAATTTCAACAAAGAAAAAATAAAAATCATCAAAACTCCAAACTGAATGCATCTGAAATTTTTTTTCTGCAAAACCAAGAATTTTCTTGGTTTCGCGATCATTCTTTGTTTTACTTCTCCACTCAAAAATTGAAATCATGCTGCCTGCATTACATTTAATTCTCATGTATGGAATTTTTCAAAAGTAACTGACACATTGAACTTTGCGTCTCCACACTTTCACTCTTTTCAAATCAATCATCTCTTCAACCTCCATTCTTTTTTTGATAAAACTTCCCATCTTCCAACTACTCTCCATTCTTCCCTCTGTTTGTATCTGGTTCTTCAACCCTCCATTCCTTTTTCCCTCTGCAAAAAATTCACAAAAAATGGCCAGAACCAAAAGATCTGCTCGAAAAAACGCTTGCCCTAAATCACCACCATCACCATCTCGATCTTCTTCCTCGCCATTTCGAAATCGTTCACCATCACCACCACTCAGACCTTCACCTCTAAAAATTCCCTTTACACCTTCAAATTCTTCATCCTCATCCTCCAGAGAATCAAGTTTTATTCCTCTTCTGCTTCGACCTCTAGCCACTCTACTTCCTCCACTCTTATAGAGATCCTTTCCAAACCTTTCCCAACCCCCTCCTCACTTAAAGAAACCAAAAAAAAAACCCACCAAAACCCAAAGAGGCTCCACGCGCATACTCGCTGGGATTGGAACATAAAAAACAACGCCCCTCCTAAACAAATCATTTCTAACAATAATGAATCTAAAAACAATGCCCCTCCTAAACATACTCAAATAAAGATTCCTTCACACACATCTCCATCCTCAAAATTATCTCACAAAACCCCTCAAACTGCTCCTTCACAATCATCTAACCCGTCTCAAACAACACCTCCCAACCAAAAACAAAAATCCATTAATGAGATTTTCTCCTCCTCCAAACCTATGTCATCATCCTCTGTGAAAACGTTTGTGTCATTGAATTATCATTGACGTTATTTTGTGCATCCCAAGGCTTATTCAAATCCATTTTTGTTCATAAGGAATAATGTTCATCCAATAAGTTCATATGTGTCACTGAATTAACATTTAGGTCATTTTGTGCATCCCAAGGCTTATTCTACTCACTTTTCGTTCTTAAGGAATGTAGTTCATCCAATGTACGCATTTGTTTCATTGGATTAACATTTACGTCATTTTGGGCATCCCAAGGCTTATTCTAATCCATTTTCGTTCTTAAGAAATGTAGTTCATCCAAAAAGTGCGTTTGTGTCATTCGATTAACATTTACGTTATTTTGTGAATCCCAAGATATATTCTAATCCATTTTCCTTCTTTAAAAATTTAGTTCATCCAATAAGTGCCTTTGTGTAATTGGATTAACATTTTGGCCATTTATTTAGTAAATCCAATAAGTGCATTTCTGTCATTGGATTAACATTTACGTCATTTTGTGCTTCCCAAGACTTATTCCAATCCATTTTCGTTCTTAACGAATATAGTTTAATCAAAAAGTGTGTTTGTTCATTGGATTAACATTTACGTCAATTTGTGCATCCCAAGGCTTATTCTAATCATTTTTCGTTATTAACGAATGTAGTTCATTGAAAAAGTGTGTTTGTGTCATTGGATTAACATTTAGGCCATTTTGTGCATTCCAAGGCTTAATCTTATCATCTCAAGGCATATTCTAAACCATTTTTTTCTTAACGAATGTAGTTCATCCAATAAGTGCGTTTGTATCATTGGATTAACATTTACATCATTTTGTGCATCCCAAGGCTTATTCCAATCCATTTTGGTTCTTAACGAATATAGTTCATCCAAAAAGTGAGGTGGTGTCATTGGATTAACATTTATGTCATTTTGTCCATCCCAAGGCTTATACTCATCATTTTTCGTTCTTAAGGAATGTAGTTCAGCCAAAAAGTGCGTTTGGGTCATTGGATTAACATTTACGTCATTTTGTGCATAACTAGGCTTATTTTAATGGTATTTCGTTCATAGGGAATGTAGTTTGTAAGATCCTTAAATTTGAGAATTAATTTATGGAATTAATATTAAGTGTATTTTGGGGATATTTGTAAAATATGCAATATATGTATGTTTTGAGTGAATATATATATATATAAATATTTATTTTAGAAGATGAATTAAGATTATTGGATGAAGAATAAATTATTTTAATTACGAGTAATTAAATTATCGGACAGTTAATTAAGGGATTATCGGCTAATTGCGACGAGACTGATTAAGTGCTGAGGATCAGACAAGTGTAGGGTGAGGTGGCACCCACACAAGCCTATATATAGGAGTGAGAAGGAATGGCAAAGTCAGAAACCCATTCCTCCTCCCTTACTACATGTAACATTACTCACCTTCCTCCTTCTCCCATTCTGATTTCTGTTTCACGACCAAAAAAAAAAAAGGGAGTTCCTCAAAAGTGATATTACATGGAAATCCAAGCACCAAACCAGAAAACTCCCAGAACAAAAGTTGTTCTCCTCATCATTACGGAGCTAGAGAACCCATTTTCATAGCGGCGAACGCGAGCGGGAGTTTCGCCGATTTTTGACACAGAAACGTGAACAGGAGCAGAAACGCATCAAGGGTAAGGGGCACCTTCCACTTTCTAGTTTGCATTAGAGCTGTAAATGCATACTTGTTATGGCATTAATAATGTTTCATCATTGTTTGAAGAAAAACTGTTTTGCATGACATTTTGAAAGATGAAAAAAAAATGCATTCTGTTGAGGTTTTTAATAATTTGTGATGTGCTGTTTTGGTGGTTACCTCAATGTTGTTTTGTTTGTGTGGGAAAGCTTAAAAATGTCTTGCATGTTATTCTAAACACGATCAAAATGCATGTTATGAAACTGCTGTGCATGTTGTCATAAACTGTGAAAAATGCATTCTGTTGATGTATGATGATTCTGTGATGGTTGCTGTTGGCTGAATGCATTAATGTTGTTTTGGTTGTGTGAGAAAGCTGGAAATGCTTTGCATATTATTAGGGTGGTGTGAGAATACTGGAAACCACTTTACATGTTGTTTTGAGAAATGATCAAAATGTAAACATTGAAAAATGTCTGTTTTGTTGTGGTTGACTTTCTGTTTTCGGTGGTTCTGGTGTTGCTGTTGTTTTCAAAAGAAAAGGGATTTAAAATGATGAAAATGTTTTTTGCACAACTTGTTATTGATGAAAAATGCATGAGTTTTGTGGTTCAAAAGAATGGAGAAACTATTTTGGGGTTATGCTATTATTTTCAAAGGAAAAAGTTAGAAAATGTGTTGTAGTTTCAGGAAAATTTCACTGAATTCAAAGGTGTATTCGAATACAGTTTGAGTGTATTCGAATACAACTTGCCAAGCTTCTGTTTTATTCAATTTTTCGAACTTGTATTCGAATACGGGCCTCCTATATTCGAATACAGGATGCTGATTTTCACTATTTTTGCTTCTGTATTCGAATACAAGGGAGCTGTATTCCAATACAGAGTCGTGTTTTCCAGAAAATCAAGTTTCAGACATTGTTTTATAATTTCTAAGTGTTGGGAAACATTTGGAAGGATTGAAATGATTACAATGGAGTTTTTGAAATAGTTTTGAAGAAAAGATGATGAGGTTCTGGAAACCTTTAATGATGTTGGAGAAAATGCTGGGTTTACACTATTTTTGTCTTCTGCATTCAAATACAAGTATGCTGTATTCGAATAGAGAGTGTTGAATTTGCAGATTTAGCTTCTGTATTCGAATACAAGAGAGCTGTATTCGAATACATATTCGTGTTTTTTAGAAAATCAAGTTTTAAACATTGTTTTTATAAACCCTAATTGTTGGGGAATATTGGGAAGGAATGTGATGAATTAAATGGAATTTTTGTGATAGTTTGAAGTGGTGGTGATGAAGTTTTTGAGACTTTAGTGATGTAGTGAAAAATGTTGATTTGTGCACTGGGACTGCCTTTGTATTCGAATACCAGGGAGCTGTATTTGAATACAAAGTGTTAATTTATGCACTGTTTTGGCTTCTTTATTCGAATACAGAGAAGCTGTATTCGAATAGAAATTCGTATTTTCCAGGAATCTCAGTTTTAAACACTGTTTTATGAATTTTAAGAGTTGGGGAAAACAGAGGGAAGATTTTTGATTAATAAGAATGGAGTTTTAAGATGATGTGAAGTGGAAATGATGAGATGTTTGAATGTTTGATTTATGATGTGATGATAATGAAATTGGTTGTGTTGAGATGTTTTGAGAAATGATGGAAATGCATGAATTTTACTGATGTTGCATACTGTTTTCAGTGAAGAGAAAACACTGCATATTCATGCATTGCATAGTCAAGTGGTACCCGCGATGGGCCACAGAGTAATGCGTAAACGTGCTGATCTGTTGAGCAATTGCACGAGTGCTGGTCTGTTGAGCGACTGCACTGGTACTGGTCTGTTGAGCGACTGTACCCTGAAATGTGCAAAAACGTGTTGATCTGTTCATCGATTGCACGAGTGCTGGTCTATTGAGCGACTGCACTGGTACTTATCTGTTGAGCGACTGCACGAGTGTTGGTCTGTTGAGCGACTGCACTGGTGCTGATCTATTGAGCGATTGCACCTTGGTCTTGAGGGCCGTTAAAGTCAAACATATTTAAATTGTGCTGGTCTGTTGAGCGACTGCACCTTGGTGATTCCAAGAAGTTGAGTACATGAGCATATATATAATGCATCTGGGTGATTGACCGGTGGGTCACGATTTGGTTATCTGATGATGATTGGAAACTGATGTGTGTAAGTACATTATAAAATCTGAATTTCTGATGAATGTTTGTGATTGCTGAGGTGGTAGTTGTACTTACAATATGTTTCTATATTAATTGGTTGCTATTTGAAAAAAAAAAGCATATATATCGAGAAATTTCAAATGAGCATCCTTAATTTTATCATTGTTATATGAAATGCCATGGATATTTTTGTTAATTTCGATCGGTGACCCTTTACTATTATTGTGGAAATTGGGCTTTACCCTCAGATGATACCCGAACCCTTCCTACCGACGGTTACACTAACGACGGAGACGTCGTTAGTTTTCCTTGATCTTCATGCACGGCGTATTTAACGTAGAGGAGCGGACAGTTAGGTGAAGACGAGACTGGCAGAGGATGCGGTGTAAACCGTGCTACTGTAGCTTTAGTGCATGATCAGACTAGACTTTGGTATAGGGTCTTGAGTTTTGGGAATGTAATTGGTTATTTTGGGAATTATTGTATAACTTTTCCGCTAATATTTTCCGCACTCTAATAATATTTTGGTGGCTCCAGGATACAGCTGTTGGATGTATCTTGATTTTGTTTTGTTTTGAAGAATTAAATTCCCAAAAAATATTTACTTGATTAATTGTGATGTAATTATTTAATTACTTCTCTAATTTGGATTACGACGTCGAACAACTTTTAATTTGAATTGATTTTAATTCTTTTGAATTCATAATTTTGAAAAAGAAAATTTTTTCATTTATTTTAAAAAAGGAAAAAAAAATACACTCGCGCTGTGTTTTAAACTCGGGGTGTTACATAGTTTATCAAGTAAGTGCGTTTGTGTCATTGGATAAACATTTAGGTCATTTTGTGCATCGCAAGGCTTATTCGAATCTATTTTCGTTCTTAAGTAATGTAGTTCATCCAAAGAGTGCGTTTGTCTCATTGGATAAACCATTACGTTATTCTGTCCATCCCAAGGCTTATTCCAATCCATTTTCATTCTTAATGAATGTAGTTCATCCAATAAGTGCGTTTGTGTCGTTCGATTAATATTTAGGTCATTTTATGCATCCTAATGATTATTCTAATCACTTTTTGTTCATCAAAGGCTTATTCAAATGCCATTTCGTTCATAAGGACCGTAGTTCACCCAATAAGTGTGTTTGTGTCATTGGATTAATATTTAGGTCATTTTGTGCATCCCAAGGCTTATTCTAATCACTTTTTCGTTACTAAGGAATGTAGTTCATCCAATATGTGTGTATGTTTCATTGGACTAACATTTACGTCATTTTGTGCATCCTAAGGCTTATTTTAATCCATTTTCGTTCTTAAGGAATGTAGTTCATCCATAAACTGTGTTTGTGTAATTGGAATAAATTTACATTATTTTGTGTATCCCAAGGCTTACTCTAATCCATTTTTGTTCTTTGCAAATGTAGTTCATCCAATAAGTGTGTTTGTGTCATTAGTTTCACATTGAGGTCATTTTGTGCATCGCATTGCTTTTTCTAATCACTTTTCGTTCTTAAGGAATGTAGTCCATCCAATAAGTGCGTTTGTGTCATTGGATTAACATTTACGTCATTTTTTTTATCCCAAGGCTTATTCTAATTCACATTCGTTTTTAACGAATGTAGTTCATCCAATAAGTGCGTTTGTGTCATTCGATTAACATTTAGTTCATTTTGTGTGTCCCATATTCTAATCTTCTTTTGTTCTTAAGGAATGTAGTTCATCTAAAAAGTGTGTTTGTGTCATTGTATGAACATTTATGTTATTTTGTGCATCTCAAGGCTTATTCTAATCCATTTTTGTTCTTAAAGAATGTAGTTCATCCAATAAGTGCCTTTGAGTCATTGGAATAAAATTTAGATCATTTTGTGCATCCCAAGGCTTATTGTTCATTGGATTAATATTTACGATTTTTTGTTCATCCCAAGGCTTATTCTAATCTGTTTTCGTTCTTAAGGAATGTAGTTCATCCAAAAATTGCATTTGTGTCATTGTATTAATATTTAGATCATTTTGTGCATCTCAAGGCTTATTCTAATCCATTTTCGTTTTTAACGAATATAGTTCATCCGAAAAGTGTGTTTGTGTCTTTGGATGAACATTTAGGTCATTTTGTGGATCCCAAGGCTTATTCGAATCTATTCTCGTTCTTAAGGAATGTAGTTCATCTAATAAGTGTGTTTGTCTCAATGGATTAACATTTAGGTCATTTTGTGCATCCCAAGGCTTATTCTAATCACTTTTCGTTCCTAAGGAATGTAATTCATCCAATATGTGTGTCTATTTCATTGGATTAACATTTACGTCATTTTGTGCATCCCAAATCTTATTCTAATCTATTTTCGTTGTTAAGGAATGTAGGTCATCCATAAAGTGTGTTTGTGTCATTGGAATAACATTTAGGTCAATTTGCGAATCCCGAGGCATATTCTAATCATTTTTCGTTATTAACGACTGTAGTTCACCAAAAAGTGCGTTTGCATAATTAGTTTAACATTTACGTTATTTTGTGCATTCCAAGGCTTATTCTAATCCATTTTCTTTCTTAAGGAATGTAGTTCATGAAGGTGCAAACACGAGAAGGGGGGGTTGAATTGTGTTTGACTAACTTGAATACTTTTTCTATTTTTTGCGGTTTTAAAACAAAACTTGAAGGAATTCACTAATTCAAATCTTGAATTACAACATTTGCACTGACCCGTCAGTCTTCTCAAAAAATCTAACAATCCCAGACTCTTGAGGAATACAGCACCTTGACTTCCTAAGTCAAGTCTTCTCCTACCAATCTGACAACCCCAGATTGTAGAAGGAATTACAACGCCTTGAATCTAATTTCCAAGTAATCTACTACCCTTCTGACTCTCTCAGATTGTAGACTCTACTTCAATAACTTAGATCTAACACAAGGGAAAGAAAATAACACGAGTGCTTGCTTCTGGAAAGCTGGAACTCACAATTAACCTCACTGAAAACTTTAGTGTTTGCTTTGGAAGTTTATGACTCTTTTGTGATTTTCGATGCTAAGTATTCTACCTTGAGCCTCCTTTTATAGATGAGAATTAGGGTCTCTTCCAAGCTTAATTTTGAGCTGTATCTTGCTGGATTCTCTTGCAAAAATATCTTGACCAATCGGGCTTCACTTAAATAAAAAACATATCTTTTAAGCTTCAGATTTGCTTTCAAAAATAACTGGCCAATCATGTCTTTAGTTTCTTCCCGCCAACAACTTCTGAACTCCCACAAGACATCACTTTATTTTTGTAACAAATCCTTTTAATACATAGATCAAACTAAACTAAATCTCCACCGTTAATCCTCATGACTAAATCTTGACCGTTTGATCTTCTGCGCTAGTCCATATTTGGACCATATTAAGTGATCTACTGTGATCCTCTGATTTCGGCCAACCCTGGACCACACTTTCTGATCTTCTGATCTCGGCCAACCTCGTCTAGCAAACTGATCAGTTGTGATCCTCTAATCTCGGCCAATGCTGGACCACACATTTTGACCTTCTAATTTTGGCCAACACTGGGCCATGGTCTGATCTCCTGATCCCGGCCACCATTGGGCCATATACTTAAATCTGAACCATTGATCTTGATATCTTCCCTCTGATCTGGACCAACTCAGAAATGGGTCTGGATTGAACTGAAATTAAGTCTGGACAAATAATAATTCAGTTTGGACATTTTACCTTCTATTTTGGATCAGTTCTGGATCAAATCTGGAGATCATTTCTTCTGGTCTGGACTTAGTTTCATACCCTGAACCTTGCTATCTTCTAGTCTGGGTCAAATCTGGATTCATTCTCTTGTTCTGGACCCATTAACTTATCCTCTAATTAAGACTGGATCAAGTCTGGGCTGTTTATCATTTCACTGCCAGGCCATCTTCTGGTCAGAATAACTTCTGGACTAAGTCTGAATTATGATTCCTTCTGGTCTAGATCATGTCTTCCTCTGGCAGGCTTCCTTCTGGTCTGGTCCAGGTCTCCTTCTGACTTTGCTTCCTTCTGATCTGGGCCAGCAAAGATATCCTCTGGTAATTCCAGGATGCATCCTCTGGTACCTTCTGGATGCATTTACTGGTGTCTTCATCTTCTGCCTCTGGAAACTTCATTTTCTGGTGGCATTTAATGTAATAATTCAAGGTTCAATATAAGATTACATGGAGTGCTTTTGTAAACATCAAAATCCTAAGTACTTAGAACCAACTTGGTTCCAACAATCTCCCCCTTTTTGATGATGACAAAACCTTAACTTATATTGCTAGCTTGTAACTCGAAGACTTGAATTACTCCCCCTCAGACCAATCTCTCCCCCTAAGTCTGATACTCTCCTTTTCAACTCCTTCTCTTTTCACTCTTTCTTTTCTTCTCTTCTCCTCTCCATTTCAACTTCTTCTTTATTCGCTCTTTCTTTTCTCTCTTCACATTGCCTTTCCTTTTCAACTCCTTCTCTTTTCACTCTTTCTTTTTCTCTCTCTTTCAAGTGTTACTGTTTCCATAAATCATAGATGCATATTTACTTCTTTCCATTCCATTGGAAATAAAGTTTTGAAAAAATTGCTCATGCATATCAGATTCACAAACAGTTTTGGAAGTGGAACAAATATTACTTTTGAGAGTTTGGTTTTCAGATTTGAGTCTTGCAACTTCAGTTTTAAAATCCTTGTTTTCAGTTGCATACTCCGAATTTCGATTCTTTAAAACTTGGACTTCTTTGGTTAGATTTTTCTTGTCTTCCCTAAGAGTTTTCAGTTTTAAAGACATCTTATTGTTTGCATTTAAAAAGTCTTTTAAAGCCTCAATTAATTCAGATCTAGTGAGATCCGAAATTACCTCACTGTCTTCATCTTCTGATTGTTTTCCAGAGCCTGAGCCGTATGCAGAGCTTGAGTTGGTATGAGCCATCAGAGCCAGAATTGCTCCCTCTAATGTGCTTCCAGACTTGCTTGAATGATTGCTTCGATCATTCTTCCTTCTTCCTGCTTTCCTTCCTAAAATCGTGCCTTTGTGAAGTCCTAACACAAACCTGATGTGTGCCATCTTTGCTGTTTCTGCCACTTCTTCACCAGATGATTCTTCCTCTGATTCTGATGCATCCCAGGCTACCATCAAACCCTTCTTTCTGAATCTAGAATTCTTCTTGTGCTGTTTGCCTTTTTCCAGATTTGGACATTCTGACTTGATATGTCCAGGTTCATTGCATCCATAACAAACGATACTCTTCTTGTCAGATTCTTCCTTTTCTTTGTTGTTATGTTTCTTCTTGAAGCTTCTTCTCTTCCTGTTTTCCCAGATATTAACCATCTTTTTGGTTAAGTAAGCCATATCATCACAGTCACTGTCACTATCCTCTGATTTTGATGCTGCCCTTGCAGCTTTCTTCTGTTTTAACTTCAGGGCTAGATTCTTCTTCTTCTTTGGTTCATCTGCTTCTAGTTCTATTTCATGAAAACCTGAGTGAGCTGATCAGATCTTCAAGTTTTAAGTTGTTCAGATCTTTGGCTTGCTGAACTGCAGTAACCATTGGTCTCCACTTGGTTGGTAAGCTTCTTAGAATCTTTTTGACATGATCTGTTGTTGTGTAGCTTTTCTTCAAGACCTTCAGTCTTGATATCAGAGTATGGAATCTATAGAACATTCCATCAATGTCTTCATCATCTTCCATCTTGAACATCTCATACTTTTTGACCAGTATGTTAGCCCTTGCAACTTGAACCTGTTGGCTTCCTTCATAGGTCAGAACCAGACTGTCGAATATGTTCTTTGTTGTTTCTTTATCTGTGCATCTATCAAATTCTTTGAATGTGATGGCACTGATCATGATGTTTCTGGACTTGTGATCCAGCTTGTATAATTTGCTCTAGTCTGGTTTCATATCTTCCATGTCCAGTTCTTTAGTTGGATCTCCTGAAACAGTAGGTGTAGTGCATCCTTTGACTACCATCTTCCATAATTCAGGATCTTGAGATATAAAGAATCTTCTAATTCTGTCCTTCCAATACTCAAATCTTTCTCCATCAAATAGTGTTGGTCTGTTGATGTTGCCTCCCAAATCATCTCTGGATTCTGCCATGATGAACCCCTTGGACCTTTCCTCAAACACTGTTAAGTGCTCAGCCTTGAGACCGAGCTCTGATGCCAATTGAAGGTGCAAACACGAGAAAGGGGGGTTGAATTGTGTTTGACTAACTTGAATACTTTTTCTGTTTTTTGAAGTTTTAAAACAAAACTTGATGTATGAATAAAATAGAGTTAGCAGCGGATATAAAGTAAAAATAAAAACACACAATTTTATACTGGTTCACCGTTAACACCGCTACGTCCAGTTGCTTCACCTTGAAGGATTTCACTAATTCAATTCTTGAATTACAATAGTTCCACTGACCCTCAAAGTCAGTCTTCTAAAACAGCCTAACAATCCTAGACTCTTGAGGAATACAACACCTTCACTTCCTAAGTCAAGTCTTCTCCTACCAATCTGACAACCCTAGATTGTAGAAGGAATTACAACGCCTTGAATCTAATTGCCAAGTAATCTGCTACCCCTTCTGACTCCCTCAGATTGTAGACTCTACTTCAAAAACTTAGATCTAACATAAGGGAAAGAAAATAACACGAGTGCTTGCTTCTAAAAAGTTGGAACTCACAATTAACCTCACTGAAAACTTGAGTGTTTGCTTTGGAAGTGTATGACTCTTTTGTGATTTTCGATGCTAAGTATTCTGCCTTGAACCTCCTTTTGAAGATGCGAAATAGGGTCTCTTCCAAGCTTAATTTCGAGCTGTATCATGCTGGATTCTCTTGCAAAAATATCTTGACCAATCGGCCTTCACTTAAATAAAAAACATATCTTTTAAGCTTCAGATTTGCTTTCAAATATAACTGGCCAATCATGTCTTTAGTTTCTTCCCGCAAACAGCTTCTGAACTCCCATACGGCTTCACTTTATTTTTGTAACAAATCCTTTTAATACTTTGATCAAATTAAATTAAATCTTCACTGTTAATCCTCAAGATTAAATCTAGACCATTTGATCTTCTGTGCTAGTCCACATTTGGACCATACTAAGTGATCTGCTGTGATCCTCTGATTTTAGCCAACCCTGGACCACACTTTCTAATCTTCTGATCTTCTGATCTCGGCCAACCTGGTCTAGCAAACTGATTTGTTGTGATCCTCTGATCTCAACCAATGCTGGACCACACATTCTAACCTTCTGATTTCGGCCAACACTTGGCCATGGTCTGAAATTAAGTCTGGACAAATAATATTTCAGTCTGGACATTTTACCTTATGTTTTTTATCAGTTCTAGATCAAATCTGGAGATCATTTCTTCTGGTCTGGACTTAGTTTCATACCCTGAACCATGCTCTCTTCTAGTTTGGGTCAAATCTGGATTGATTCTCTTGTTCTGGACCCAATAAATTATCCTCTTATTAAGTGTGGGCTGTTTATCATTTCACTGCCAGCCCATCTTATGGTCAAGATAACTTCTGGACTAAGTCTGAATTATGACTCTTTCTGAACTGGATCAAGTCTCCCTCTGGCAGGCTTCCTTCTGGTTTGGTCCAGGTCTCCTTCTGACTTTGCTTCCTTCTGATCTGGGCCAGCAAAGATATCCTCTGGTAATTCCAAGATGCATCCTCCGGTACCTTCTAGACGCATTTTCTGGTGTCTTCACTTTCTGCCTCTGGAAACTTCATTTTCTAGTGGCATTTAATGTAATAATTTAAGGTTCAAAATAAGATTACATGGTGTGCTTTTGTAAACATCAAAATCCTAAGTACTTAGAACCAACTTGGTTCCAACAGTTCATTCAGTAAGTGTGTTTGTGTCATTGGATTAACATTTAGGTCATTTTTTGCAATCCAAGGCTTTTTCTAATCACTTTTCATTCTAAACCAATGTAGTTCATCCATTAACTTTGTTTGTGTCATTGGATTAACTTTTTTGTCATTTTGTGTTTCTCAAGGAATATTCTAATCCATTTTCTTTCTTAACGAATGTGGTTCATCCAGTAAGTGCATTTGTGTCATTGGATTCACATTTAGAATATTTAAGGCATCCCATGGCTTATTCCAATCCGTTTTCATTATTAACAAATATAGTTCATTTAAAAAGTGCGTTTGTGTCATTGGATGAACATTTAGGTCATTTTGTGCATCGAAAGGCTTATTCGAATCTTTTTTCGTTCTTAAGGAAGATAGTTCATCCAAAAAGTGCGTTTGTGTCATTGGGTAAATATTTACGTTATTCTGTCCATCCTAAGGCTTATTACAATCCTTTTTCATTCTTAATGAGTGTAGTTCATCCAATAACTGTGTTTGTGTTGTTCGATTAATATATTGGTCATTTTGTGCATCCTAATGCTTATTCTAATCACTTTTTGTTCATCCAACTCTTATTCAAATGCCATTTCGTTCATAAGGACTATAGATCACCCAATAAGTACGTTTGTGTCATTGGATTAATTGTTAGGTCATTTTGTGCATCCCAAGGCTTATTCTAATCACTTTTTGTTCCTAAGGAATGTAGTTCATCCAATATGTGTGTCTGTTTCATTGGATTAACATTTACGTCATTTTGTGCATCCTAAGGCTTATTCTATTCCATTTTCGTTCTTAAGGAGTGTAGTTCATCCATAAAGTGTGTTTGTGTCATTGGAATAACATTTACATTATTTTGTGCATCCCAAGGCTTATTCTAATCCATTTTTGTTCTTTACAAATTAGTTTATCCAATAAGTGTGTTTGTGTCATTAGATTCACATTTAGGTCATTTTGTGCATCGCATTGCTTTTGCTAATCACTTTTCGTTCTTAAGGAATATTGTCCATCCAATAAGTGCGTTTGTGTCATTGGATTAACATTGACCTCATTTTTTTTTATCCCAAGGCTGATTCTATTCCACTTTCGTTTTTAACGAATGTAGCTAATCCAATAAGTGCGTTTGTGTCATTGGATTAACATTTAGTTCATTTTGTGAGTCCCATATTCTAATCTTCTTTCGTTCTAAAGGAATGTAGTTCATCCAAAAAGTGCGTTTGTGTCATTGTATTAACATTTATGTTATTTTGTGCATCTCAAGGCTTATTCTAATCCATTTTTGTTCTTAAAGAATGTAGTTCATCAAATAAGGGCCTTTGAGTCATTGGAATAAAATTTAGGTCATTTTGTGCATCCCAAGGCTTATTCTAATCACTTTTCGTTCTTAAGGAATGTAGTTCATCCAATATAGGCATTTGTTTCATTGGATTAATATTTACGACATTTTGTTCATCCGAAGGCTTATTCTAATCCATTTTCGTTCTTAAGGAATGTAGTTCATCCAAAAATTGCATTTATGTCATTGTATTAACATTTACGTTATTTAGTGAATCTCAAGGCTTATTCGAATCCACTTTCGTTCTTAAAGAATGTAGTTCATCAAATAAGTGCCTTTGAGTCATTGGAATAAAATTTAGGTCATTTTGTGCATCCCAAGGCTTATTCTAATCACTTTTCGTTCTTAAGGAATGTAGTTCATCCAATATAAGCATTTGTTTCATTGGATTATATTTTTACGACATTTTGTTCATCCGAAGGCTTATTCTAATCCATTTTCGTTCTTAAGGAATGTAGTTCATCCAAAAATTGCATTTGTGTCATTGTATTAACATTTACGTTATTTAGTGAATCTCAAGGCTTATTCTAATCCACTTTCGTTCTTAAGGAATGTAGTTTATCTAATAAGTGCATTTGTGTCATTGTATTAACATTTAAGTCATTTTGTGAATCCCAAGGTTTATTCTAATGCATTTTCATTCTTAAGGGATGTAGTTCATCCAATAAGTGTGTTTGTGTCATTGGATTAACATTTAGGCCATTTTGTGCATCCCAAAGGTTATTCTAATCCATTTTCGTTTTTAACTAATGTAGTTCATCCCACAAGTGCATTTGTGTCATTGGATTAACATTTATGTCATTTTGTGGATCCCAAAGCTTATTCCTAGCCATTTTCGTTCTTAAGGAATATAGGTCATCAAATAAGTGTGTTGGTGTCATTGGATTAACATTTACGTCATATTGTGCATCCCAAGGCTTATTCTAATCATTTTTCGTTCTTAAGGAATGTATTTCATCCAAAAAGAGCACATGTGTCATTGGATTAACATTTACGTTATTTGGTCCTCCCCTATGCTTTTTCTAGTGCCATTTCGTCCATAAGGGAAGTAGTTCATCCAATAAGTGTGTTTGTGTCATTGGATTCACATTTATGTCATTTTGCTCATCCTAAGGCTTATTCAAATCTATTTTTGTTCTTAAGGAATTAGTTCATCCAAAATGTGCCTTTGTGTTATCGGATTAAAATTGACGTTAGTTATTGAATCCCAAGGCTTATTCTAATCCATTTTCGTTCTCAAGGAATGTAGTTCATCCAATAAGTGCGTTTGTGTCATTGGATTAATATTTAGGTCATTAGGTGCATACTAAGATTTATTCTAATCACTTTTCATTCTTAAGGAATGTAGTTCATCCAATAAGTATGTTTATGTCATTGGATTAATATTTAGGTCATTTTGTTCATCCCAAGGCTTATTCTAATGCCATTTCGTTCATATGGAACGTAGTTCATCCAATAAGTGTGTTTGTATCATTGGAATTACATTTAGGTCAATTTGTGCATCCCTAGGCTTATTGAAATCATTTTTTGTTAATAACGAATGTAGTTCATCCAAAATTTGAGTTTATGTCATTGGAATAACATTTATTCTAATCCATTCAATAAGTGTGTTTGTGTCATTGGATTAACATTTAGGTCATTTTGTGCAATCGAAGGCTTATTCTAATCACTTTTCGTTCTAAAGGAATATAGTTCATCCAATAACTTCGTTTATGTCATTGGATTAACCTTTTTGTCATTTTGTGAATCTCAAGGAATATTCTAATCCATTTTCTTTCTTAAAGAATGTAGTTTATCCAATAAGTGCGTTTGTGTCATTGGATTCACATTTAGATTATTTTAAGCATCCCATGGCTTATTCCAATCTGTTTTCATTATTAACGAATATAGTTCATCCAAAAAGTGCGTTTCTGTCATTGGATGAACATTTAGGTCATTTTGTGCATTGCAAGGCTTATTCGAATCTATTTTCGTTCTTAAGGAATGTAGTTCATTCAAAAAGTGTGTTTGTGTCATTGGAAAAAGATTTACGTTATTTTGTCCATCCCAAGGCTTATTCCATTCCATTTTCATTCTTAATGAATGTAGTTCACCCAATAAGTGCGTTTGTGTCGTTCGATTAATATTTAGGTCATTTTGTGCATGCTAATGCATATTATAATGACTTTTCGTTCTTAAGGAATGTAGTTCATCCAATAAGTGTGTTTGTGTCATATGAATAATATTTTGTCCATCCCAAGGCCTATTCTAATCTATTTTCTCTATAAATGCATGTAGTTCATCCAAAAAGTCCGTCTGTTTAATTGGGTGATCTTTTAGGTCATATTGTGCATCCTAAGGCTTATTCGAATCAATTTTCATTCTTAAGGAATTTTATTTATCTGAAATGTGCCTTTATGTCATTGGATTTAAATTTACGTTAGTTTGTGAATCCCAAGGCTTATTCTAATCCATTTTCGGTCTTAAGGAATGTAGTTCATCCAATAAGTGTGCTTGTATCCTTGGATTAACATTAGGTCATTTTGTGCATACCAAGGCTTATTCTAATCACTTTTCGTTCTTAAGGAATGTAGTTCATCCAATATATGCATTTGTTTCATTGGATTAATATTTACGTCATTTTGTGTATCTCAAAACTTGTTCTCATCCATTTTCATTCTAAAGGAATGTAGTTCATCCAAAAATTGCATCTGTGTCATTGGATTAAAATTTAGGTTATTTTGTGTATCCCAAGGCTTATTCTAATCCATTTTCTTTCTTAAGGAATGTGGTTCATGTAATAAGTGCATTTGTGTCATTGGATTAACATTTACGCCATTATGTGCATCGTAAGGCTTATTCTAATTCATTTACGTTCTGAACGAACGTAGTTCATCCAATAAGTGCGTTTGTGTCATTGGACTAAAATTTATGCTATTTTGGGCATCCCAAGGGTTATTCTAATCCATTTTCGTTCTTAACTAATGCAGTTCATCCAATAAGTGCGTTTTTGTCATTGGATTAACATTTACGTCATTTTGGGCATCCAAAAGCTTATTTCAATCCATTTTTGTTCTTAACGAATATAGTTCATGCAATATTTGTGTTTGTGTCATTGGATTAACATTTGCGACATATTGTGCATCTCAAAGCTTATTTTAATCATTTTTCGTTCTTAAGGAATGTAGTTCATCCAAAAAGTGCGTTTGTGTCATTGGATTAACATCTACGTTATTTTGTTCATCCGTAGCCTTATTCTAATGCCATTTCATTCATAAGGAACGTAGTTCATCCAATAAGTATGTTTGTGTCATTGGATTCACATTTAGGTTATTTTGTGTATCCCAAAGCTTATTCCAATCCCTTTCCGTTATTAACGCATGTAGTTCATGTTGGAACCAAGTTGGTTCTAAGTACTTAGGATTTTGATGTTTACAAAAGCACTCCATGTAATCTTATTTTGAACCTTGAATTATTAAATCAAATGTCACCAGAAGCTGAAGTAATAAAAGCAGAAGATCAAAGTGTTCCAAAGATTGAATATTGAAGGTACCAAAAGATACTCCAGGATGTCAAAACATCACCAATGATATCTTTGCTGGCCCATATCAGAAGGAAGCAAACTCAGAAGGAGACCTGGACCAGACAAGAAGGAAGCCTACCATAGGGAGAGTTGTTCCAGACCAGAATATGTCAAATGTCAGATTTATTCCTAAAGTTATTCTGACCAGAAGATGGCTTGGCAGTGAAATGATAAACAACCCAGACTTGATTCAGACTTAATCAGAGGGTAAATAAATGGGTCCAAAACAAAGGAATTAATCTAGATTTGACCCAGACCAGAAGATAGCATGGTTCAGGGTATGAAACTAAGTCCAGACCAGAACAAATGATCTATAGAATTGATCTAGAACTGATCCAAAACAGAAGGTAAAATGTCTAGACTCAAATATTATTTGTCCAGATTTAATTTCAGTTTAATCCATACCAAGTCCAGAATTGGTCCAGATCAGTGGGAAGATTTTCAGATCAATGGTTTAGATTTAAGTATTTGGCCCAGTGTTGGCCGAAATCAAAAGGTCAGGATGTGTGGTCCAGCAGTGGCCGAGATTAGAGGATCACAGCAGATCAGTTTGCTAGACCAGGATGGCCGAGATCAGAAGATCAGAAGGTTAGGAAGTGTGGTCCAGGGATGGCCGAAATCAGACGACCACAGCATATCACTTAGTATGGTCCAGATGTGGACTAGCGCAGAAGATCAAATGGTCCAGATTTAATGAGGAGGATTAAAGGTGGAGATTTTAATTTATTTTGATCAAAGTATTGAAAAGATTTGTTACAAAAATAAAATGAGGTATTGTGGAATTCAGGAGCTATTGGCGGGAAGAATCTAAAGACATGATTGGCCAGTTATTTTTGAAAGAAAATCTGAAGCTTAAAAAAGATATGTTTTTTATTTAAAGCCCAGTTGGTCAAGATATTTTTGCAAGAGAATCCAGCAAGATTCAGCTCAAAATTAAGCTTGGAAGAGGCCCTAATCTGCAACTATAAAAGAAGGCTCAAGGCAGAATACTTAGCATCGAAAATTACAAAAGAGTCATACACATCCAAAGCAAACACTCAAGTTTTCAGTGAGGTTAATTGTGAGTTCCAGCTTTCACGAAGCACGCACTCATGTTATTTTCTTTCCCTTGTCTTAGATCTAAGTTGTTGAAGTAGAGTCTACAATCTGAGGGAGTCAGAAGTGGTAGCAGATTACTTGGCAATTAGATTCAACGCGTTGTAATTCCTTCTACAATCTGGGGTTGTCAGATTGGCAGGAGAAGACTTGACATAGGAAGTCAAGGTGCTGTATTCCTCAAGAGTCTAGGATTGTTAGACTGTTAGAGAAGACAGATTTGGAGGGTCAGTGGAACTGTTGTAATTCAAGGTTTGAATTAGTGAAATCCTTCAAGGTGAAGGGACTGGACGTAGCCTCGTTAACGGTGAACCAGTATAAAAATTATGTGTTTTATTTTTACTTTATATATGCTGCTAACTCAGTTTTTATTCATACATTAAGATTTGTTTTAAAAGTGTAAAAAGAGGAAAAGTATTCAAGTTAGTCAAACACAATTCAACCCCCCATTCTCGTGTTTGCACCTTCACTTCATCCAAAAAGTGCGTTTGTGTAATTGGGTGAACTTTTTAGTCATTTTGTGCATCCTAAGGCTTATTCGAATCTATTTTCGTTTTTTAGGAATGTAGTTAATCCAAGATGTGCCTTTTTGTCATTGGATTTAAATTTACGGTAGTTTATAAATCCCAAGGCTTATTCTAATCCATTTTCGGTCTTAACGAATGTAGTTCATCCAATAAGTGTGTTTGTGTCATTGGATTAACTTTTAGTTCATTTTGTGCATCCCAAGGTTTATTTTAATCCATTTTGAGTCTTAACTAATGTAGTTCGGGAAGGTGCAAACACGAGAAGGGGGGGTTGAATTGTGTTTGACTAACTTTTTCTGTTTTATAACAAAACCTGATGTATGAATAAAACAGAGTTAGCAGCGGATATAAAGTAAATATAAAACACAAAATTTTATACTGGTTCACCGTTAACTAGGCTGCATCCAGTCCCTTCACTTTGAAGGATTTCACTAATTCAAAAACCTTGAATTACAGCAATACCGCTGACCCTCCAAGTCAGTCTTCTCAAACAGTCTAACAATCCTAGACTTTTGAGTAAAAGAACCTTGAATCTAATTGCTAAGTAATATGTTACTCCTTCTGACTCCTTCAGATTGTAGACTCTACCTCAACAACTTAGATCTAACACAAGGGAAAGAGACATTGAGAGTATTTGTTGCTTCTGGAAAGCGGATACTCACAATTGACCTCACTGAAAACTCAAGTATTTTGCTTTTGGAAGTGTATGACTCTCAAGTATTTTCGATAGTGAGTCTTCTGCCTTGAGCCTCCTTTTATAGATGAATAATTAGGGTTTCTTCCATGCTTAAGTTCGAGCTGTATCGTGGCAGATTCTGTTGCAAAAATAACTTGGCCAATCGGGTTTCACTTAAATAAAAAAACATATCTTTTTAGTTTCAGATTTCCATTCGAAAATAACTTTGGCCAATCCTGTTCTTGATTAATTCTGGACCTAATCTTTCATTCCGCCAATAGCTTCTGAATTCCCACAAGACTTAAATTTATTTTTGTATCAAATCCTCTTAATACTTTGATCAAATTTCTTTAAAAAATTAATTAAGTTTTATTCGAATTTAATCAAGTCTCCACTGATTATCATCATGATTAAATCTACACCGTATGATCTTCTGATTTCGACCACATCTGGAACATGCAATCTAATCTGTTGTGATCCTCTAATCTCGGCCAACACTGTACCACAAGTTCTGATCTTTTGATCTCGGCCAATCACTGGAGCATATGATCTGATCTGGACTATTTTATGATCTTCTGATCTCGGCCAACACTGGGCCATGATACTTAAGTCTGGACCATTTTACATTTATCCTCAGAAATTTATTATTTAATCTAGGCATGAATTTTACCTTTTGATCTTTACAATTATCCTCTAATCAAGATCAAGTCTGGATTAAATCAGGACAATCATTCTTCTGATCTGGACATAGTTTTATACTCTGGACCATGCTATCTTCTGGTCTAGACCAAATATGAACCAAGTCATTTGTACTGGACCAGTTATCTGAAGCTCTGATTAAGTCTGGACTAATTCTTATAATTACTACCAGGCTATCTTCTGGTCAGAATTAATTCTGGACCAAGTCTAACTTATGATTCCTTCTGGTCTGGACCAAGTCTCCCTCTAACAAGCTTCTTTCTGGTCTGCAACAGGATGCATCCTCTGGTGCCTTCAGGATGCATCCTCTGGTACCTTCTGGATGCATTATCTGGCCTAACCTTCAGGTGACATTTCAATCCTCTGGTTGCTTCCTCTGGATGTATCTTCTAGTGGTGTCATCTTCTACCTCTAGTGACGTCATCTTCTAGTGACATTTAATAAAATAATTCTAAGTACAAAATAAGATTACATGTAGTGCTTTTGTAAACAACAACATCCTAAGTACTTAGATACAACTTGGTTCCAACATGTAGTTCATCCAAAAATTACATTTGTGTCATTGGATTCAATTGACGTTATTTTGTGCATCCAAAGTGTTATTATAATCCATTTTCGTTCTTAAGGAATTTAGTTCATCTAATAAGTGCATTTGTGTTATTGGATTAACATTTACATCATTTTGTGCATCCCAAGGCTTAATCTAATCCATTTTCGTTATTAAGGAATGTAGTTCATCTAATAAGCGCATTTGTGTCATTGGATTAACATTTAGGCCATTTTGTGCATCTCAAGGGTTATTCTATTCCATTTTCGTTCTTAACGAATAGAGTTGATCCAATAAGTGTGTTTGTGTCATTGGATTAACATTTATGCCATTTGGTGCATCCCAAGGCTTATTCTAATCATGTTTTGTTCTTAAAGAATGTAGTTCATCCAATAAGTACGTTTGTGTCATTGGATTAATATTTAGGTCATTTTGTGTATCCCAAGACTTATTCTAATCCAATTTCGTTCTTTACAAATGTAGTTCATCCAATAAGTCCGTTTGTGTCATAGGATTAACATTTACGTCATTTTGTCCATCCCAAATTAAAAATTGAAAATTAAAATGCATAAAATAAAATTCCAAGAAAATTAAAAAAAACTCCTAACATGACTACTTGAGCTAGTTAGATATGGAGCTAATACTGAGATGCTTCTTGATGAACTCGAACCTATCTTCAGGTAGTGCTTTGGTGAAGATGTCAGCCCATTGATGATCAGTGTCCACAAACTGGATGCTTAAAGTCCCTTTTTGAACATGGTCCCTAATGAAATGGTGTTTTATTTCAATGTGTTTGGCTCTAGAGTGTAAGATAGGGTTCTTGGTTAGGTTTATGGCTGAAGTGTTGTCACAGAACAAAGGGATATTGGTTTCAAAGTTGTTGTAATCTTCAAGTTGGTGTTTCATCCAGATTAACTGTGAACTGCATCTTGTTGCTGATATATACTCAGCTTCAGCTGTTGATATGGCAATGGTGCTTTGTCTTTTGCTTGACCAAGAGATCAAATTATCACCTAAGAAAGTGCAGTTGCCACTTGTACTTTTCTTTTCCAGCTTGTCTCCAGCATAGTCGGAATCACAAAAACCTTTTAGTTTGTACGTGGGGGTTTTCTTGTATAAAAGGGTAAGGTTGGTGGTTCCTTTAAGGTATCTCCGAATTCGTTTGACAGTAGTTAAATGGGATTCCCTAGGGGCAGCTTGAAAACGGGCACAGACACAAACACTGAACAAAATGTCAGGTCTAGAAGTAGTTAAATAAAGAAGGGATCCAATCATACCTCTGTATGTTTTCTGGTCTACCTTTTGGCTGGTTTCATCTTTCTCAAGTGAGCAAGTTGGGTGCATGGGGGTGGCCATAGGCTTACATTCACTTATTTTGAACTTTTTAAGAAGTTCTTTAGTGTATTTAGATTGGTGAATGAGTATACCTGATTTACCTTGGTGAATCTGAATTCCCAGGAAGAACTTAAGTTCTCCTATCATGCTCATTTGGAACTCTTTCTGCATTAGGTCAGAAAAATCTTTGCACAAAGTGCCATTAGTCGATCCAAATATGATATCATCAACAAAAACTTGAATAATCAAAATATCATTTTTAATGGATTTCCTAAATAGAGTATTATCAATCTGGCCTCTATTAAATTCATTCTTAAGCAGAAAGTTACTAAGTCTGTCATACCATGCCCTTAGTGCTTGTTTTAAACCATATAAAGATTTCTTAAGTTTAAAAACATGGATTGGAAAATCTAGATTTTCAAATCCAGGGGGCTGTTTGGCATAGACTTCCTCACTTATATAGCCATTTAAGAATGCACTTTTAACATCCATTTGATACAGCATTATATCATGATTAGCAGCAAATGATAACAGAATGCTAATTGCTTGTAACCTGGCCACAAGAGCAAAAGTCTTAGTGTAATCTATACCTTCTTGTTGATTGTATCCTTGAGCTACTAATCTGGCTTTGTTCCTTACCACTTCACCTTTTTCATTGAGTTTATTCCTGAACACCCACTTGGTTCCAATAATGTTTTTGTTTGGTCTGGATACCAGATCCCAAATACCATTCCTTTGGAATTCATTCAGCTCTTCTTGCATTGCAAGTATCCAACCTTCCTCTGCCAAAGCCTAATCAACATTGCTTGGTTCAATTGTTGAGAGTAAACCAAAGAGACTAGTTTCTCTAGTTGATGATCTGGTCTTTAAAGGATCTGCTGCACTGCCAATAATAAGAGATTCTGGACGTGAAGACTTGTACTTCCATCCATTCTTTTCCTCTGTCTTGTCTTCAGAGTCAGCATGTTCTTCTTCATCTTGATCTCTCTCAGATTCTGCTGCTGGTCCAGCTTCTGGTTCCTATGCCTCTGGTTCACCTGCAATTTCCTCATCTTGCTTTGACTTATCAAAGTCAAGTTGTTTATAATCAAACTTAATGTGGATTGATTCTTCCACAATGTTAATTTCCTTGTTAAACACTCTATAAGCTTTTGATCTCTCAGAGTAGCCAATAAAGATACACTTTTGAGATCTAGAATCAAACATAGCTAGGTTATCTTTAGTGTTCAACATAAAACAGATGCAGCCAAATTGCTTAAAGTAGGAAATATTGGGTTTCATACCTTTCCACAGTTCATAGAGAGTTTTATTTAAGATGGACCTGATGTAGACTCTATTCTGAATGTAGAAGGCTGTGTTGATAGCTTCTGCTCAAAGGTAGGTGGCAACTTTCATATCATTCAGCATGGCTCTGGCCATCTCCTGCAGTGATCTGTTCTTCCTATCTACTACTCCATTCTGTTGAGGTGTTCTGGGGGATGAGATGTTGTGAGAGATGTCATTCTCATCACAGAATTCTTCAAAATACTTGTTCTCGAATTCACCTCCATGATCACTTCTGATGGTTATGATCTTAATACCCTGTTCATTCATAACTTGCTTACAAAAAGAAATAAATACTCTGTGATATTCATCTTTGTTCTTTAAAAATTTTACCCAAGTCCACCTTGAGTAACCATCAACAATTACAAAACCATATTTCTTACCACTGAGGGAAGCTGTTTGAACAGGTCCAAACAAATCTAAGTGAAGCAGTTCAAGTGGTTGAGAGGTAGAAACACATTTTTTAGTTTTAAAAGAGCTTTTAGTTTGTTTACCTCTTTGACATGCTTCACAGAGAATCTCAGTTTTGGAATTTACCTTGGGAAGCCCTCTTACCAACTGGAGTTTGCTCAACTCGGATATAAGTCTAGGGTTTGCATGCCTTAGCCTCTTGTGCCAAATCAGATTCTGCTCACTTACAGAAAATAGGTATTTAACATGTTGCTTAGCAAGACTAAACAGATCAATTTTATAAACATTATCCTTCCTAGTGCTAGTAAATAAAACAGTCCCATCAAGTTGACTAACAGCTTTGCAAGTTTTTTTATTAAAGATAACATCATAATTGCAATCACTTATGCTCAGAAGATTGTGTTTTAGCCCTTTAACTAACAGAACATTTTTAATAGAAAGGGAAGAAGAAGTGTTACCAACAGTTCCTGAACCAATAATCTGACCTTTCTGGTTTCCTCCAAAGGAAACTTTGCCTCCATTCTTCATAGTCAGATCCAGAAACATAGATTTGTCTCCTCTCATGTGCTTGGAGCAGCCACTATCAAGATACCAAGCTTTGTGTTGCTGATCAGACCTTGCTCTTTCTCTATCAGAATCAGAGTCAGACTCAGACTTAGCTTTTGTTCGAGCCATCAGAGCCAGTTCTACTTCTGGCCTATTTGAGCAGTTTCCTTGATTCTGCTTTGGTCGATAAACCATGTTCCTCTGATGATTCTGGAACATATTTTGGTTCTGGTAATTTTGGTGAATCCTATGATTCTGGTAAGCTTGATGAATCTGGTGATTCAGGTGATTTGGGTGAATCTGGTGGTTCTGATGAATCTGGTGATTCTGGTAAATCCCGTTCTGGTTCTGGTTCCAGTGTTGGTTCTGGTTCCAGTTTCTGTGCTTCTGATACAGGTTCCAGTTTCTGTGCTTCTGATACTTGTTCCAGTTCTAGTTCTGGTTTCAGTTCCTGTTCAAGTTCCAGTTTTGATTCTGGTTCCAGTTCTGGTTCTGATTCCGGTTCTGGTTGAGTTGACTAGACCTTTTTCCATCAGACTCAGATTGCCTTTGTCTTGTTGTGGCACGAACATAAACCTTCTGCTTGTGCATTGCCAACATCCATTGTCCAGGCACCATTGTTGGTGTCTCCTTCTGGTTGCTCAGAACATCTGCAACATAGACAATTTGATCTTTTGGTACCCAGAACTTATTGGGTCCAGGTTTGTTAGTCTTAACAGCTCTTTGATCTTGTTCAGATTTTACTATTGGACAAGATAGTTCAGAGTGGCCTTTCTTAGCACAAACAATGCAGAAAACATTAGAATGAACAGCTTTACTTTCAGTAATCATTTCTGTAAAACCAAGACCTCTCTTTCCAGTGTTAGTGTTTCCATAAATCATAGATGCAGATTTACTTCTTTCCATTCCATTAATAATAAAGTTTTGAAAAAATTGCCCATGCATATCATATTCACAAACAATTCTGGAAGTGGAACAAACATTACTTTTGAGAGTTTGATTTTCAGATTTGAGTCTTGTAACTTCAGGTTTAAAATCCTTGTTTTCAGTTGCATACTCACAATTTTGATTCTTTAAAACATGGACTTCTTTGGTCAGATTTTTCTTATCTTCCCTAAGAGTTTTCAGTTTTAAAGCCATCTTATTATTTGCATTTAAAAATTCTTTTGAAGCACGATTAACTCAGATTTAGAGAGATCAAAAAATACCTCATCGTCTTCATCTTTTGAATCTGTTCCAGAGCCTGAGCTGTATTTAGACTTGAGTTTGTATGAGCCATCAAAGCCAAATTGCTCCCTCTTATGTGCTTCCAGACTTGCTTGAATGACTGTGTCGATCATTCTTCCTTCTGCCTGCTTTCCTTCCTAAATTCTTGTCTTTATGAAGTCCAGAGGCAGACCTAATGTGTGCCATCTTTTCTGTTTCTGCCTCTTCTTCATCAAACGATTCTTCCTCTGATTCTGATACATCCCAGGCTGCCATCAGACCCTTCTTTCTGAATCTGGAACTCTTCTTGTGCTGTTTGCCTTTTTCCAGATTTGGACATTCTGACTTGATATGTCCAGGTTCATTGCATCCATAACAAACAGTACTCTTCGTGTCAGATTCTTCCTTTCCTTTGTTGTTATGTTTCTTCTTGAAGTTTCTTCTCTTCCTGTTTTCCTAGATCTTAACCATCTTTTTGGTTAAGTAAGCCATATCATCACAGTCACTGTCACTATCCTTTGATTCTGATGTTGCCCTTTCAGCTTTCTTCTGTTTTGACTTCAGGGCTAGATTCTTCTTCTTCTTTGGTTCATCTACTTCTAGTTCTAATTCATGAGACCAGAGTGAGCTGATTCAGATCTTCAAGTTTTAAGTTGTTCAGATCTTTGGCTTGCTGAACTGCAGTAACCATTGGTCTCCACTTGGTTGGTAAGCTTCTTAGAATCTTTTTGACATGATCTGTTGTTGTGTAGCTTTACTTCAAGACCTTCAGTCTTGATATCAGAGTATGGAATCTATAGAACATTCCATCAATGTCTTCATCATCTTCCATCTTGAACATCTCATACTTTTTGACCAGTATGTTAGCCCTTGCAACTTGAACCTGTTGGCTTCCTTCATAGGTCAGAACCAGACTGTCGAATATGTTCTTTGTTGTTTCTTTATCTGTGCATCTATCAAATTCTTTGAATATGATGGCACTGATCATGATGTTTCTGGATTTGTGATGAAGTTTGTATAATCTGCTCTGGTCTGGTTTCATATCATCCATGTCCAGTTCTTTAGTTGGATCATCTAGAACAGTAGCTGCAATACTCAAACCTTTCTCCATCAAATAGTGGTGGTCTATTGATGTTACCTCCCAATTCATCTTTGGATTCTGCCATGTTGAACCCCTTGGACCTTTCCTCAAACAGTGTTAAGTGCTCAGCCTTGAGGCCGAGCTCTGATGCCAATTGAAGGTGCAAACACGAGAAGGGGGGTTGAATTGTGTTTGACTAACTTGAATACTTTTTCTGTTTTTGCAGTTTTAGAACAAAACATGATGTATGAATAAAACAGAGTTAGCAGCGGATATAAAGTAAAAATAAAAACACAAAATTTTATATTTGTTCACCGTTAACGAGGCTACGTCCAGTCCCTTCACTTTGAAGGATTTCACTAATTCAAACCTTGAATTACAACAGTTCCACTGACCCTCCAAATCTGTCTTCTCTAACAGTTTGACAATCCTAGACTCTTGAGGAATACAGCACCTTGACTTCCTATGTCAAGTCTTCTCCTGCCAATCTAAGAACCCCAGATTGTAGAAGGAATTACAACGCGTTGAATCTAATTGCCAAGTAATCTGCTACCCCTTCTGACTCCCTCAGATTGTAGACTCTACTTCAACAACTTAGATCTAACACAAGGCAAAGAAAATAAGACGAGTGCTTGCTTCTAGATAGCTGGAACTCACAATTAACCTCACTGAAAACTTGAGTGTTTGCTTTGGAAGTGTATGACACTTTTGTGATTTTCGATGCTAAGTATTCTGCCTTGAACCTCCTTTTATAGATGCGAATTAGGGTCTCTTCCAAGCTTAATTTTGACCTGTATCTTGCTGGATTCTCTTGCAAAAATATCTTGACCAATCGGGCTTCACTTAAATAAAAAACATATCTTTTTAAGCTTCAGATTTGCTTTCAAAAATAACTGGCCAATCATGTCTTTAGTTTCTTCCCGCCAACAACTCCTGAACTTCCATACGACTTCACTTTAATTTTGTAACAAATCCTTTTAATACTCTGATCAAATTTAATTAAATCTCCACCGTTAATCCTCATGATTAAATCTGAAGCATTTGACCTTCTGCGCTAGTCCACATCTGGACCATACTAAGTGATCTGCTGTGATCCTCTGATTTCGGCAAACCCTGGACCACATTTTCTTATCTTCTGATCTTCTAATCTCGGCCAACACTGGGCCATGGTCTGATCTGCTGTGATTCTCTGATCTCGGCAATGCTGGACCACACTTTCTGACCTTCTGATTTGGCCAACACAGGCCCATGGTCTGATCTTCTGATCTCGGCCAACATTGGGCCAAATACTTAAATCTGAACCATTGATCTGAATATCTTCCCTCTGATTTGTAACAATTCTGGACTTGGTCTGGATTGAACTGAAATTAACTCTGGACAAATATTATTTTAGTCTGGACATTTTACCTTCTATTTTGGATTAGTTCTGGATCAAATCTGGAGATCATTTCTTCTGGTCTGGACTTAGTTTCAAACCCTGAACCATGCTATCTTCTGGTCTGGGTCAAATCTGAATTGATTCTATAGTTCTGGACCCATTAACCTATCCTCTGATTAAGCCTGCATCAAGTCTGGGCTATTTTATCATTTCACTGCCAGGCCATCTTCTGGTCAAAATAACTTCTGGAATAAGTCTGACTTATGACTTCTACTGGTCTGGATCAAGTCTCCCTCTAGCAGGCTTCCTTCTGGTCTAGTCCAGGTTTCCTTCTGACTTTGCTTCCTTCATATCTGGGCCAACTAAGATATCTTCAAGTGATGTTTTGACATCCTGGAGTATCTTCTGGTACCTTCAGGATTCAATCTCTGGAACCCTTTGATCTTCTGCTTCTGATTACTTCAGCTTCTGGTGGCATTTAATTTAATAATTCACAGTACAAAATAAGATTACATTGAGAGCTTTTGTAAACATCAAAATCCTAAGTACTTAGAACCAACTTGGTTCCAACATGTAGTTCATCCAATAAGTGTGTTTGTGTCATTGGATTAACATTTAGGCCATTTTGTGCATCCCAAGGGTTATTCTAATCCATTTTCGTTCTTAACTAATTAAGATTTTATCTTTCGACGTAATTGCGACTAGAGTAATTAGTTACTTGATGGTCAAGTTTAATTATTATATATATATATATATGAGGTGCCAAGAGTATGTGTCTATATATATGTTTGCATGTGAGAAGCAAGGAAAAAAAGGGGGGGGGGGGG
>JBBPBO010001985.1:41533112-41603443 GCA_037974295.1 Cicer cuneatum
GGGGGGAAATAAGAAAATCAAAATAAAAAAGAAAGAGAAAATAGTTTCTTTCGTTTCCATCACCTACTTGAGCTGCTTTTTCTTCTTCCTCTGTTCAGTTTTGTTTGTGTTGGTAGTGAGAAGGGATACTCAAAACTCAAATTACTTGGATATCCAAGTCTCGAATAAGAAAGTGTCGAGAATGAAAGTTATTCCTCTCATCTTTATGGTACTAGAGAACCAACTTTGGTAGCGATGACGCGAGCAGAAGTTTCTCCAATTTTAGTCGCGGTAACGTAAATGAACAAGAAAACATAACGAAGGTAAGGGGATCCTTCCAACTTGCTAGATTTCATATAGGGCTGTAAATACATGTTTGATGGATTGATTATTATGTTATGTTGTTAAAAACCGGGGATGATCATTGTTATGTTGTTGGAGTTAAGATGCATGCATGTTTGTGGGGACTGTTGTTGTTGTCTTGTTGCTGAGATATTGATGTCCTTGCATGTTGTTGTGGATGATCATTGTTATGTTGTTGAAGATTAAAGTGCATGTTGTACAGATGATGCATGTTGGATGCAGTTATTGTTGTTGTTCTGTTTTTTTGTTGTTGCTGTCATTGATGTTGTTGTCCTTGTTGTTTTTGTTGCTGACTTGGTTGATGCATTGATGATGCTTTTGTTATTGTGTTGATGAGTAAAATCATTACTGTTGTGTTGAGGACCTTCTTGGTTTCAGATTGCATTGCATTCTGTTTTCAGTGAAGAAAACATAGCATGTTCATGAATTACATAGCCAGGTGGTGACCACGATGGGCCACAGAGTTGATGCGGTGACCGTGATGGGCCGCGAAGTTAAGTAGTAACCGTGATAGGTTATATAGTAGTTTCGCGTGTATTAGATGGTCTATTCTATCCGGGTTTCAGAGTGGTTCCGCGTGTATTAGACGGTCCATTCTATCCGGACTACAAAGTGGTTTCGTGTGTATTAGACGGTCCATTCTATCCGTGTGTATTAGACGGTCCATTCTATCCGTGCGAGTATTTAACTTCTGTGTATTTGGCCTGTGAGAGGCAAATACACGTAAATGTAGTGATCGCGATGGGTTATAGAGTAGTTCTGTGTGTATTAGACGGTCATTCGATCTGTCAATCGTGCTGGTCTGTGAGAGACTGCACGTGTGCTGGTCCGTGAGAGACTGCACGTGTGCTGGTCCGTGTGAGACTGCACCTTGATAATTCCAAGAGTTGAGTACATTAACATATACATATTGCATTGGGATGGTTGACATGTGAGTCATGATTTGATATGAGCTGATGAGTGGAAATCGATGTGTGCAAGTATCTCATGAATTCTAAGTGCCAAATGAGTGTTGTGATTGTTGATTGTATCTGTACTTGCACCATGATTTATATGTGAAATTGGTTATTTTGCAAAGATGTAGACATTATACATTTTAATAAGTTAGCATACTTATTTATTATTGTTGTCTTAACATTAGAACATGCCATCAATGTATTTGTTATCTTTGACATAACTGCTATATGGTAATTGTTAATTTCGGTTGGTGACCCTTTACAATATTGTGGAAATTGGGCTTTGCCCTCAAATGATACCCAAACCCGTGCCACCGAGGGAGACGTTGTTAATTTTCCTTGATCTTCACGTACGGAGTATTTGTAGACAGCGCAGAGGGACGAACAGCTGGAGTGAAGACGAGACTTGTAGAGGATGCGGTGGAGACCGTGCTACTATAGTTTTAGTGCATGATCAGATCAGTTTAGTCTTGTTGTATAGGGCCTAGTGCTTGGTGGATGCATTTATTTGTTTTGGGATAATTGTATATCTATTTCACACTATGATAATGTTTAAGTCGGTCCGTGATCCGAATTTTTGAGGTATTATGATAGTGACTTTTGTTGATGTACGACCTTTTGATATATTAAAACTTAATTCCCAAAATTAAATTACTTTGCTATAATTATGATGTAATTATTTAACTATTTTTGTCTTTTTGGATTACGACGCCATATTATTTTGAAATGGTTTAATTTCAAATTATTCTAGTCATTTAATTATAATTTCTTTTAATTCTTTTGAATTAATTTTGAAAATTTCTTTTATTT
Organism: Cicer cuneatum; assembly: GCA_037974295.1. Lineage (NCBI taxonomy): Eukaryota > Viridiplantae > Streptophyta > Magnoliopsida > Fabales > Fabaceae > Cicer > Cicer cuneatum. The sequence goes on from JBBPBO010001985.1 coordinate 41,535,221, forward strand.
ATTTTGAACAAAAAAATACACGCGCAAAAAAAAAATTAATAATAATCGGGTTGTTACAATTAATATTTAGGTCATTTTGTGCATCCCAAGGTTTATTCTAATCCTTTTTCCCTCTTATGGAATGTAGTTCATCCGATAAGTGTGTTTGTGTCATTGGATTAACATTTAGGTCATTTTGTTCATCTAAGGGTTATTCAAATGTCATTTCGTTCATAAGGACCGTAGTTCATCCAATAAGTGTGTTTGTGTCATTGGATTAACATTTAGGTTATTTTGTGCTTCCCTAGGCTTAATCAAATCTGTTTTTGTTTTGAGACAATGTAGTTCATCCAATACGGGCGTTTGTGACATTAGATGAACATTTAGATCGATTTGTGCATCCCAAGGCTTATTCTACTCCAATTTCTGTCTTAAGGAGTGTAGTTCATCCAAAAAAAGCGTTTGTGTCATTGGATTAACATTTACGTTATTTTGTGCATCCCAAGGGTTACTCTAATCCAATTTCGTTCTTAACTAATGTAGTTCATCCAATAAGTGCGCTTGTGTCATTGGATTAACAGTTACGTCATTTTGTGCATCCCAAAGATTATTCCAATCCATTTTCGTTGTTAACTAATATAGTTCATGCAATAAGTGTGTTTGTGTCATTAGATTAACATTTACGTCATATTGTGCATCCCAAGGCTTATGCTAATCATTTTTTGTTCTTAAGGAATGTAGTTCGTCCAAAAAGTGCATTTGTGTCTGTTAGACCCTTCAATTTAAAAATTTAATTATCGATTTAATATTAAGTGTATTTTGAGGATATTTGTAAAATATTTAATATATGTATATTTTGTGTAAATATATACGTAAATATTTATTTTGGAGGTTGAATTAAAATTATTGGATGAAGGATAAATTAATTTAATTACGAGTAATTAAATTATCGGGTAGTTAATTAAGAGAGTATCTTTTAATTACAATGAGAGTGGCTAAGTACATGATGATCAATCAATTGTATAATAATGATGTGTTGGGTGAGGTGTGTAAGACCCTTAAATTTTAAAATTAAATTCAGATTTAATTTTTAAGTGTATTTGGGAATAATTGTAAAAGATTCAATATATGTATGTTTTGTGTAAATATATATATATATATAAACATTTGTTTTGGAGGTAGAATTAAAATTATTGGATAATGGATGAATCAATTTAATTTCGAGTAATTAAATTATCGGACCGTTAATTAAGATATTCTCTGCTAATTTCGACGGAAACGGGTTAAGTGCTGGAGGATCAAAAGATATTTTAATATAAGAGTTGGTGAGGTGGCGTAGATATTTGTGAAAAAGGAAACAATTCCTCTCTCCTCTGCTGTGTCAGTTGCATTTAAGTGGATACTTAAGTGAGAAGCTTTTCCTTCTTTCCTCTACGCGCCAGTTTCTGCTTTATTTTCTTCTTCTTCTAATTTTCTGAGTGTTGGTGAAGAAAAGTCATCGTTCTGGAAAATCTGAGTGTCAAATCAGAAAGTTTTGAGTACGAAAGTCATTCATCTGATCGTTACGGAGCTAAAGAACTAATTTTCGTAGCGGCGAACTCGAACGGGAGTATCGTCGGCTTTTTCGCAGAAGTGTATGAACTAAGGGAACGTAACTAAGGTAAGGGCACCTTCCAACTTTCTAGATTGCATTTAGGGCTTTAAATGCATGTGTGATGAATGATATTTGGTTTATGTTTGTGAAAAACATTGTATTATGTTTTGAAAGTCATTCTGTGAGTGTTGAATGATGATTCTGGTTCTGATTTTGTTTTGTTAAAAATCAGTGAGGTTATTCTTGTTTGAGAAATATGTGTTTTGCTGTGTTTTGTTAAACAATCTGGTGTTGATGATTGTTTCAAATAAAAAGGGATTTAAAATGGTGGAAGTATTTTTATGAAAAATCTGTTGTTGTTATTTGATGAAAAATGTTCTGAGTTGAGGTTTTAAAAGAGGGGAATTAAGATTCTGGTGTTGGGTTGGATTTTCAAAAGAAAAGGTTTTGAAAATGTGTTGAAGTTTCAGGAAAATTCACTGATTTCGAAGGTGTATTCGAATACGGCATTGAGTGTATTCGAATACAACCTGCAAAGCTTCCATTTTCCCTAAGTTTTCGAACTTGTATTCGACTACGAGGCCCTGTAGTCGAATTCAGATTTTCCAATTTTGCTACTGACTTAGCATCTGTATTCGACTACGACCCTCTGTAGCCGAATACAGATTTGCAATTTTTGCTTCTGTTTTAACCACTATATTCGACTACAACCCTCTGTAGCCGAATACAGATTTGCAACTTTTGCCACTGACTTCGCATCTGTATTCGACTACAAAGGCCTCGTATTCGAATACAGAATGCTGATTTTTCACTGTTTTAGCTTCTGTATTCGAATACAAGGTAGCTGTAGTCGAATACAGATTCGTGTTTTTCAGAAATTCAAGTTTTTAACATTGTTTTATAAACCTTAAGTGTTGGGGTACCTTAGGAAGGTTTGTGGTGATTAAAAATGGAAATTTGGTGATAGTTTGAAGTGGTGATGATGAAGTTTTTTTAGAATTTACTGAAGTTGTATAAATTCTGATTTTTGTACTGTGACAGCCCCTGTATTCGAATACAATGAAGCTGTATTCGAATACAGATTCGTATTTTTGCCAGAAACCTCAGTTTTAATCACAGTTTTGAATCTTAACAGTTGGGGAAAAACCTTTGTTAATAAAGAGTGGAACTTTGAGTTAATGCAAAGTGTAATGCTTGCTTGAATGGTTAATCTTTGAATGTGTTGAGATGTTTTGACAAATGAGGAAACTGCATGAATTTTACTAAGGTTGCATACTGTTTTCAATGAAGTGAAACAATGCATATTCATGCATGGCATAGTCAGGTGGTACCCGCGATGGTCACAGAGTAATGCGCATCCACGTGCTGATCTGTAGTGATTGCACTAGGTACTAATCTGTGATTGTACCTTGGTATATAAGTGTTGGTCAGATAAACGACTGCACTGGTACTGGACTGTAGTGTCTGTATCCTGAAATGCGCAGCCACGTGCTGATCTGTAGTGATTGCACTAGGTAGTGATCTGTAGTGATTGTACCTTGGTTTATGTCAAACGTGCTGGTTTGTAGTGACTGCACGAGTGCTGGTCTGTATGCGACTGCACTGGTGCTGATCTGTATGCGATTGCACCCTGGTCATGAGGGCCGTTAAATTGTGCTGGTCTGTAAGCGACTGCACCTTGGTGATTCCAAGAATTTATGAACATGAGCATATACATATTGCATCGGAGTGTTTGACCGGAGGGTCACGTTTGATTTTATGTTGATGGTGGAAAATTGTTGTGTGAGTAAGTATTTTTTTGAAAATCTGTAATTTCGGATGAATTGATGTTTGTGCTTACATCATGATTTTTATACTTACTTGGTTGTTGTTTTGTAAAGTACAAATGACATGTATTTCAAAATTTAGCATCCTTATTTATCATCATGTACTATGAATATGTTTGATATTCTTGATATAACTGCTATGTGGTAATTGTTATTTTCGGTCGGTGACCCTTTACAATTATTGTGGAAATTGGGCGTTGCCCTCAGATGAGATTCAGAACCGTACCCCTGATGGTCATACTAACGACAGGGAATGTCGTTAGTTTCCCTTGATCTTTACTTGTGGGCTATGCAAAGAGATGAGCAGCTGGGTGAAGAAAAGACTTGTGAATATTGTAATGCTACTGTAGCTTAGGGTATGATCAGAGTAGACTTATGTATAGGGTTTTGAACTCAATGGTTGTAAATATTCATTTTGGGAATTATTGTAAAACTCTTCCGCACTCTGATAAATATTTTGATGTATCTTTATTTTAGTATATTATAAAGATCAAATTCCCATAAATATCTCATTCGATTCAATTGTGATGTTGCTGTTTTAAAATTCCTTACTATTTTTAATTACGAAGTCGAATGATATTTATTTTGAATTGATTTTAATTTCCTTGGAACGCAATTCTGAAAACTCTTTTATTTATGTATTCGTTTTAAAAAAAAAATACACTCGCGCTGTGTTTTAAACTCGGGGTGTTACAAGGTGGCACCTATGTGTCTATATATAGAGGGGAGAGGCCAGAACAGAAAGGAAAAACAAACACATTTCCCTCCTCCCTTACTGCATGAAACAGTACCCTTCTCCTTCTTGTTCCCATTCAGTTTTCTGTTAACCGTAAAAAACAAAAGTTGTTCAAAAGTGAGATTACTTGGAAATCCAAGCACCGAACCACCAAGTTCCCAGAACAAAAGTTGTTCCTCTCCTCATTACGGAGCTAGAGAACTAACTTTGGTAGCGGCAAACGCAAACGGAAACTTCGCCAACTTTTGTCGCGGAAACGTGAACGGGAGCAGAAACGTAACAGAGGTAAGGGACACCTTCTACTTTCTAGTTTTCATTTTAGGGCTGTAAATGCAAGTTTGATGTGTGATCATATTTTAGTTTCTGGTTTGAAAAACGAAACTATTGTGCATGTTGTTATAAAATGCGAAAAATGCATTCTGTTGATGTTTTTGTGATTCTGTGATGTTTACTGCTTTGGCTGATACAACATTGTTGTTTTGGTTGTGTGGGAATACTGGAAAATGCTTTGCATGTTGTTTCGGTTGTGTAACAATACTGGAAAATACTTTGCATGTTGTTTTGAGAAATGATCAAAATGTAAACGTTTAAAAATGTCTGTTTTGTAGTGGTTGACATTCTGTTTTGGGTGGTTTAAGCAAAACTGTGAGGTTATTCTGGTGTTGGTAATTCTGTTTGTTGATATGTTGATAACAATCTGGTGTTGATGATGGTTTCAAAAGAAAAGGATTTTGTTGTTGATGAAATGGTGTTCTGAATTGGTGGAAGTGTTTTTCTGAAAAATCTGTTGTTGATGAAAAATGTTCTGAATTTTGTGGTTAAAGAAAAACAGTGAGGTTATTTTGGTGGTGTTGATTCTGCTTTCTGATTTTGTAGTTAAAAATATGTTGTTAATTAGGTTGATGGTGATTTTTAAAGGAGAAGGATTTAAATGGGTGAAGGTGTTTCTGGAAAATCTGTTGATGATGAAAAATGTTTTGGGTTTTGTGGTTTTCAAAAGAATGGTGATTTTGTTTTGGTGTTGTATTGGTTTTTCAAAGGAAAAAAGTTGAAAATGTGTTGAAGTTTCAGGAAAATTTCACTAAAATTTGAAGGTGTATTCGAATACAGCATGAGTGTATTCGAATACAGCCTGCAAAGCTTCTGTTTTATTTAAATTTTTGAAACTTCTATTCGAATACGGGCATCTGTATTCGACTTAGCATCTGTATTCGGCTACGACCCTGCGTATTCGAATACAGGATTGCCATTTTTGCCACTGTATTCGCATCTGTATTCACATACAACACCATCGTATTCGAATACAGAATGCTGATTTTTCACTATTTTAGCTTCTGTATCCGAATACAAGGGAGCTATATTCGAATACAGATTTGTTTTTTCAGAAATTCAAGTTTTAAACATGTGTTTATGAACTTTAAGAGTTGGGGAAACATTGGGAAGACTTGTGATGAATTAAAATGGAGTTTTTGAGATATTTTGAAGTGGTGATGATGAAGTTCTTGAGATCTTTATGGATGTTGTGAAAAATGCTGATTTTGCCCTATTTTGGCTTTTGTATTCGAATACAAGGAAGCTGTATTCGAATACAGATTCTTTTTTTCTTTAGAAAACTCAGTTTTAAACATGTGTTTATGAACTTTAAGAGTTGGGGAAACATTGGGAAGAGTTATGATGAATTAAAATGGAGTTTTTGAGATAGTGTGAAGTGGTAATGATGAGGTGCTTGAATATTTTTGTTGATGTGATGATAATGAAATTATTTGGGTTGAGGTGATTTTGGGAAATGATGGAAAGGCTGAATTTTGCTGATGTTTGCATACTGTTTTCAGTGAAGAGAAAACATTGCATGTCCATGCATTGCATAGTCAGGTGATGACCGCGATGGGCCACAGGGTAATGTGTAAAACGTGCTGGTCTGTGAGCGACTGCACGAGTGCTGGTCTGTGAGAGACTGCACTGGTACTGGTCTGTGAGCGATTTTACCTTGATATGCGCAAAACGTGCTGCTCTGTGAGCGACTGCACTGGTACTGGTATAGGGTCTTGATTCTGGTGGATGTAATCATTTATTTTGGGAATTATTGTATAACTTTTCCGCTAATCTCTTCCGTACTCTGATACTGTTTAGTGGGCTGCAGGCCGGGTGTTCTTTTTGAGATGATATGACACTGTTTTTTTGAAATGTATTAACGTTTTTTACTAATTCCCAAAGTTTAAGTACTTAGTGATGTTATGATGAAATTAATTAATTACGTTCATCGATGGAATTACGACGTACTATTTTACGAAACGACTTAATTAAAATTTTATTTTTATTCTTTCGAATTAATAATTTAAAAAAAATTCCTTTTATTTATTAATAACAAATACACTCGCACTGTGTTTTAAACTCGGGGTGTTACAGTGTCATTGGATTAACATTTACGTTATTTTTTCCATCCCTAGTATTATTCTAATGCCATTTCGTTCATAAGGAACGTAGTTCATGCAATAAGTGTGTTTGTGTAATTGGATTCACATTTAGGTTATTTTGTGCATCCCAAGACTTATTCCAATCCCTTTTTGTTATTAACGCATGTAGTTCATCCAAGTGCATTTGTGTAATTGGGTGAACATTTAAGTAATTTTCTGCATCCTAAGGCTTATTCGAATCTATTTTCGTTCATAAGGAATGTAGTTCATCCAATAAGTGCGTTTGTGCCATTGGATAAATATTTAGGTCATTTTGTGCATACCAAGGCGTATTCTAATGACTTTTCGTTCTTAAGGAGTGTAGTTCACCCAATAAGTGTGTTTGGGTCATTGGATTAACATTTTGGTCATTTTGTTCATCCAAGGGTTATTCAAATGTCATTTCGTTCATAAGGGTCGTAGTTCATCCAATAAGTGTGTTTGTGTCGTTGGATTAACATTTAGGTTATTTTGTGCTTCCCTAGGCTTAATCAAATCCGTTTTTGTTTTGAGACAATGTAGTTCATCCAACACGGGCGTTCGTGACATTAGATGAACATTTAGGTCGATTTGTGCATCCCAAGGCTTATTCTACTCCAATTTCGTTCTTAAGGAGTGTATTTCATTTAATAAGTGAGTGTGTGTCATTGGATTAAACTTTAGGTCATTTTGTGCATCCCAAGGTTTATTCTAATCCTTTTACCCTCTTAAGGAATGTAGTTAATCTCATAAGAGTGTTTTTGTTATTGGATTAACATTTACGTCATTTTGTGCATCCCAAGGCTTATTCAAATCCATTTTCGTTTTTGGACCATGTAGTTCATCCAAAAAGTGCGTTATTGTCATTAGATAAACATTTAGGTAATTTTGTGCATCGCAAGGCTTATTCTAATAATTTTTTGTTCTTAAGGGATATAGTTCATCCAATAAGTGTGTTTGTGTCATCGAATTAACATTTACGTCATTTTGTGCATCCCAAGGCATATTCTAATCCATTTATTTCTTAACGATTGTAGTTCATCTAATAAGAGTGTTTGTGTCACTGGATTAATAGTTACGACATATTGTGCATCCCAAGGCTTATTCTAATCATTTACGTTATTTAGTCCATCCCTAGGCTTATTTTAATGCCATTTCGTTCATAAGGAACGTAGTTCATCCAATAACTGTGTTTGTGTCATTGGCTTCACATTTAGGTAATTTAGTGCATCCCAAGGCTTATTCCAATCCCTTTTCGTTATTAACTTATGTAGTTCGTCCAAAAAGTGCATTTGTGTCATTGGGTGAACATTTACGTTAATTTGTGAATCTGAAGGCGTATTCTAATCCATTTACGTGCTTAACGAATGTAGTTCATCCAATAAGTGTGTTTGCGTCATTGGATCATTATTTAAGCCATTTTGTGCATCCCAAGGGTTATTCGAATCTATTTTCGTTCTTAACTAATGTAGTTCATCCAACAAATGCTTTCTGTCATTGGATTAACATTTACGTCATTTTGTGCATCCCAAAGCTTGTTCCAATCAATTTTTCGTTCTTAAGAAATGTAGTTCATCCAAAAACTGCAATTGTATGATTGGATCAACATTTACCTTATTTTGTGCTTCCCAAGGCTTATTCGAATGCATTTTCATTATTAACGCATGTAGTTCATCCAATAAGTGTGTTTGTGTCATTGGATTTAAATTTAGGTTAGTTTGTGAATCCCAAGGCTTATTCTAATCCATTTTCAGTCTTAAGTAATGTAGTTCATCTAATAAATGCGTTTGTGTCATTGGATTAATTTTTAGGTCATTTTGTGCATAGCAAGGCTTGTTCTAATAACTTTTCATTCTTAAGGAATGTAGTTCATCCAATATGTGCATTTGTTTCATGAATTAATATTTACGTCATCTTATGCATCCAAAGGCTTATTCTAATCCATTTTCGTTCTGAAGGAATGTAGTTCATCTTATAAGTGCGTTTGTGTAATTGGATTAATATTTACGTCATTTTATGCATCCCAAGGCTTATTCTAATCCATTTACATTCTTAACGAACATAGTTCATGCAATAAGTGTATTTTTATCATTGGATTAACATTTACTTCATATTGTGCATCCCAAGGCTTATTCTAATCATTTTTCGTTTTTAAAGAACGTAGTTGATCCAAAAAGTGCATTTGTGTCATTGGATTAACATTTATTTTATTTTGTCCATTCTTAGGCTTATTCTAATGCCATTTTGTTCATAAGGAATATAGTTCATCCAATAACTGCATTTGTCATTGGATTCACATTTAGATTGTTTTAGGCACCCCGAGGCTTGTTCCAATCCGTTTTCAATATTAACAAATATAGTTCATCCAAAAAGTGCGTTTGTGTCATTGGATGCACATTTAAGTCATTTTGTGCATCCCAAGGCTTATTCTAATCTATTTTCGTTCTTAAGGAATGTAGTTCATCCAAAAAGTGCGTTTGTGTCATTGGATTAACATTTACGTTATTTTGTGCATCTCATGGATTATTCTAGTCCATTTTCATTCTTAAGGAATGTAGTTCATCAAATAAGTATGTTTGTGTCATTGGATTAATATTTAGGTCATTTTGTGGATCCCAATGCTTATTCTAATCACTTTTCGTTCTTAAGGAATGTAGTCAATCCAATAAGTGTGTTTGTGTCATTGGATTAACATTTAGGTCATTTTGTCCATCCCTAGGCTTAATCAAATCCGTTTTGGTTTTGAGACAATGTAGTTCATCCAATACGGGCGTTTGTGACATTAGATGAACATTTAGGTTGATTTGTGCATGCCAAGGCTTATTATAATCCATTTTCGTTCTTAAGGAATGTATTTCATTTAATAAGTGAGTGTGTGTCATAAGATTAACATTTAGGTCATTTTGTCCATCCCATGGTTTATTCTAATCCTTTTACCCTCTTAAGGAATGTAGTTCATCTAATAAGTGCGTTTTTGTTATTGGATTAACATTTACGTCATTTTGTGCATCCGAAGGCTTATTCTAATCCATTTTCGTTCCTAAGGAATGTAGTTCATCTAATAAGTGCATTTGTGTCATTGGATTAACATTTACGTCATTTTCTGCATCCCAAACCTTATTATAATCCCTTTTCCATATTAAGGATTGTAGTTTATCCAATAAGTGCGTTTGTGTCATTGGATTGACGTTAAGTCATTTTGTGCATCCCAAGGTTATTTGAATTATTTTCGTTGATAACGAATGTATTTCATCCAATAAGCGGGGTTGTCTATTTGGGTTAACATGTACCTTAATTTGTGCATCATGAGGCTTATTCTAATCCAAATTAAGTTCTTTACAAATGTAGTTCATCCAATAACTGCATTTGTGTCATTGGATTCACATTTAGGTCATTTTGTATTTCCCAACGGTTGTTCTAATCCATTTTCAATTTTAACTAATGTAGTTCATCCAATTCGTGCGTTTTTGTCATTGGATTAACATTTAGGTCATTTTATGCATCCCAAGGCTTATTCTAATCAGTTTTCGTTCTTCAGAAATGTAGTTCATCCAATATGTGCTTTTGTGTCATTGGATTAACATTTAAGTCATTTTTTACATCCCAAGGCTTATTCTAATGCCATTTCATTCTTAAGAAATGTAGTTAATCGAAAGAGTGCGTTTGTGTCATTGGATTAACATTTACGTTATTTTTTGCATCCCAAGGCTTATTCTATTGCCATTTCATTCTTAAGGAATGTAGTATATCAAAAAAGTGCGTTTGTGTCCTTGGATTCACATTTACGTCATTTTGTGAATCCCAAGGCTTATTAAAATCCTTTTTCGTTATAAACAAATGTAGTTCATCCAATAAGTGCGTTTGTGTCATTGGATTAACATTTACGTCATGTTTTGAATTTCACAGCTTATTCTTATGTCATTTCGTTCTTAAGTAATGAAGTTCATCCAATAAGTGTGTATGTGTCATTGGATTAACATTTAGGTCATTTTTTGCATCCCAATGCTTATTCTTATCCATTTTCCTTCTTATGGAATGTATTTTGTCCAATAAGTGCGTTTGTGTCATTGCATGAACATTTAGGTCATTTTGTGCATTCCAAGGCTTATTCTAATCAATTTTCGTTCTTAAGTAATGTAGTTCATCCCAAAAGTGCGTTTGTGTCATTGGATTAACATTTATGTCATTTTGTGCATCCCAAGGCTTCTTCTAATCACATTTCGTTCTTAAGAAATGTAGTTCATCCAATAAGTGTGTTTTTGTCATTTTATTAGTATTTACGTGATTTTGTGCATGCTTAAGCTTATTCTAATCCATTTTCGTTCTTTACAAATGTAGTTCATCCAATAAGTGTGTTTGTGTCATTGGATTTATATTTACGAGATTTTGGGCATCTCAAGGATTATTCTAGTCCATTTTCATTCTTAAGGAATGTAGTTCATCAAATAAGTGTGTTTGTGTCATTGGATTAATATTTAGGTCATTTTGTGGATCCCAATGCTTATTTTAATCACTTTTCCTTCAACGAATATTTAGTTCAACGAATGAAGTTTATCCAATAAGTTCATTTGAGTCATTGGATTGACCTTTACGTCATTTTGTGCATCCCAAAGCTTATTCAAATCTTTTCGTTTATCATGAATGTAGTTCATCCAATAAGTGGGTTTGTCTATTTGGGTTAACATTTACGTCATTTACGTCATTTTACAAATGTAGTTCATCCAATAAGTGCATTTGTGTCATTGGATTCACATTTAGGTCATTTTGTATATCCCAAGGGTTGTTCTAATCCATTTTAAATCTTAACTAATGTAGTTCAACAAATACGTGCGTTTGTGTCATCCCAAGGCTTATTCTAATCAGTTTTCGTACTTCAGGAATGAAGTTTATCCAATAAGTAGGTTTGTGTCATTGGATTAACTTGGTTCCTATGAAGTTTGAAAACCTGCATAATACTATCAAGCTTCTTATTATCACAGTAACCATAAATATCAAACAATAATAGTATTTACAGCAAGATATAACCTCTATGTCAACAGTTTAAGTTTTACTCTGAAAATCCTCTTGATTCTGATTTTCAGATTCTGAAGCTGTATGTTCTGTGATTAGATGGTTTGGATGAAGGGCTTTGAATTCCCTTCCTGGTTTATAGTCTTGATGAATTTTATTGGAGTGTTTGAAGAACTCTCGTGATTTTGATTCTTCTCTTTCTGCTGATATATCAGGTTCCTCTGATAATTCTAGAACAGATGATAATTCTGTTTCTTCTGGTAGTTCCAGTTTTGTTGATATGTGTGCTTCCTCTATCTGTTTTGATATTTCATGTTCTTCATATAGTTTGGTTCTGATAGGCATTGTATTTACCAGTTCTTCTTCCACCAGAGTCCCTTTGCTTCTGCTTGGTAAGTGCTGGAACGTAGACCTTTTTCCCTTCATATATTGCCAGCATCCATTGACCAGGCACTATGACTGGTATTTCACTTTGGTTACTTAGAATTTCTGTAACATAAAAAAAATTTATCTTATGGTACCCAAATCTGGTTGGGTCCAGGTTTGTTAGTCTTGAAAGGTTTCTTGTCTTTCCTTGATTTTATCATGGGACAAGACAATTTGGAGTGACCTTTCTTAGCACAAACAGCACATAATACATCAGAGGGAATAAGTTTAGTTACAATTATAGATTCATCAAATCCTACGCCTCTTTTACCATTGTTACTAACTCCATAAATCATAGAAGCATATTTTCTTCTTTCCATACCATTAGCAATAAAATCTTCTAAAACTTGTTCGTGCATATCAGAATTACATATAGTATATTTACTTGATGTTGAATAAAGATTACTTTTTAGAGTTAGGTTTTTCGGACTTAAGCTCAACTTTATCAGTTTTAAGAGTTGCATTTTTTGTTTTACATACTGCATTTTGATTCTTTAAATCAATTTCTTTGGTTAGAGTGTTATTTTCTTCCCTCAGTGTTTTCAGTTTTAAAGACAATTTGTAATTGATATTTCAAATATCATTCATTGCAGTAATTAAATCTGAGCAAGTGAGTTCAGAAAATACCTCTTATTCATCTTCCGATGATTCACTTCCAGAATCAGATTATGTAACGGATCTAGAGGCAAAGCTTATGTGAGCCATCAGAGCCAGTTCTATTTCTGATTCACTTCAAAATTCAGAGTCTGGGTTGGATCCAAAGGCAGAATGAATATGAGCCATTAGTGCCAATTCTGCTTCTTCTGATTTACTTCAAGAGTTGGATTTAGAGGCAGAATGTATGTGAGCGATCAGTGCCAATTCTGCTTCTTCTGATTCACTTCCAGAGTTGGATCTTATGTTGGATCCAGAGGCAAAATTTATGTGAGCCATCATGGCTAATTCTGCTTCTTCATCTTCAGAAGATTCATAAAAACATCCCATGTTGCCATCAGATTCTTCTTCTTGGGTCTGGAGTCTTTCTTCTGATTTTTCCCTTTCTCCAGATTCTTACATTCTGACATGATGTGCCCTGGTTCATTGCATCCATAGCAGATGATACTCTTCTTGTCTTGTTCATCCTCTCCTATGTTGGAATGCTTGGAATACTTCTCGGGAACCTTCTTCCTTCTATTTTGCCACATCTTCAGAACTTTTTTGGTTATGAAGGCAATGTCTTCTTCTTATGGTCCTCAGAATCACTATCTTTTGACTCTGCTTCTGCTTCTAGTTTTAGAACTTTCTTCCATTTGGATTTTAAGGCTAGGGTTTTGTTCTTCTTCTTGGGTTCATCTTCTTCCAGCTCTATTTCATGTGACTTGAGGGAGCTGATTAATTCTTCAAGCTTCAGAGTGTTCAAGTCCTTTGCTTCCTGAATGGCAGTGACCTTTGGTCTCCACTTGGTTGGCAGACTTCTACGAATTTTCTTTACATTGTCAGCAGTGGTATAGCTCTTCTTGAGTACTCTTAATCCCGAAACTAGAGTATCAAATCTTGAAAACATTGCTTCAATGTCTTCATCTTCTTCCATCTTGGACAACTCGTATTTCTTGACTAGAATGTTGGCCAGTGCTTCTTGAACTTGCTTGCTGCCTTCGTAAGTCAGAACCAGACTATCATAGATGCTCTTTGCTGTTTCATTGTTAGTGCACTTGTCGAACTCCTTGAATGTGATTACATTGATCATAAATGTTCTGGATTTGTGATGCAACTTGAACATCTTCTTCTGGTCAGCATCCAAATTTTTCCAAGGAATTTTAACACTATCCGCATCTTCTGGAGCAGTATAGCCATCTTCTACCAAGTCCCAAAGTTCAGGATTTTGTGAAGAAAAAAAACTCTTCATTCTGTCCTTCCAGTACTCAAACCGTTCCCCATCAAACATAGGTGGTCTGTTGATATTTCCTCCAATAGCTTCTTCATTGAATCCAGACATGTTGAACCCGTGGATCTTTCCTCAAACACTGCAAAGTGCTCAGTCTTGAGTCCGAGCTCTGATACCAATTGAATGTGCAAACACGAGAAGGGGGGTTCAGTTGCGTTTGTCAAACTTGAATTCTTTTGTTGTTTTGTTGAATGTTGATGTGAATTATTTGATGAATAAATAATCAGACTTAGCAGCGGATAATAACAACATAAGAACACAACGATTTATCCTGGTTCACCATTAACTTGCCTACATCCAGTCCCTTCACTTCAAATTCTTTAATCCACTAATTCAAAATACTTTGAATTACAACACATGACCCTCCAAGTCAGTCTTCCCAAACAGTGTGACAACCCCAGACTTTTGAGGAACGATAACAACACCTTGACCATACAAGTCAAGTCTTCTCCTACCAATCTGACAACCCCATGTTGAACAAGGAATCTACACCTGTAACGGGTTTGATTACAAAGGTTTGGAACTCTGCAAAGTTGCTTCTAGAAAGATGATTGTTGCATTGTTTTTCACACTCTTTAGTTGCTTCTGGAAAAGCTGATTGTTGCACTATTTTTCTCTCTCGAAAACACTTAGAAAATATTGCTTTTGCACTCAAGTTATTCTCTCTTTTGAACTCTCGGGTTGCGTTGAATATGAAGCTTGAGTTCTTGTATTTTCGATGCATAATGCTGCTGCCTGAAGCCTCCTTTTATAGCTGCAAATAGGGCTTTGTCCAAGCTTAAATTCGAGATAAATCTTGCTCAGAATTCCTTTGAAATTTCTGTTGGCCAATCCTGTTTCACTTAATTTCAAACCGTATCTTTTTAGCTTCAGATTGCACTTGAAAAATCTAATGACCAATCTTGTTTCTCTTAATTTCAAACCATATCTTTTGAGCTTCAGATTACATTCGAATTTCCTTCAAGTCTTCAGCGATATTTGGATCAAATCCCCTTAATACATTGATCAAATTTCTATCAAAATTCAATCGAGTCTTCTATGAATTTTAATCAAGTCTTCACTAATTTGCATCATGATTTAAATTATGGACTGTATGATCTTCTGATCTCGACCAACTCTGGACCATGTGATCTGATCTGCACCATTTAGTAATCCTCTGATGTGGAACATTGATCTTCTAATCTGGACCATTTATCGTTTGATCTGAACCGTTGTTCTTCTGATCTGGAACATTGATCTTCTATTCTGGAACATTGATCTTCTATTCTGGAACATTGATCTTCTATTCTGGAACATTGATCTTCTATTCTGGAACATTGATCTTCTAATTTAGACCATTTATCTTCTGATCTTGACCAAGTATGGACCAAGTCTGGACTAAGTCTTATGATCTGGACCATGCCATCTTCTGGTCTGGACCAAGTCTGGCTTATGTTTCCTTTTGGTCTGGACCATTTCTCCCTCTGACAAGCTTCTTTCTGCTCTGGACCAAGTCTCCTTCTGGACTCTGCTTCCTTCTGATCTAGTCCAAGAAAAATATCCTCGAATGATGTTATTTTTTCTTCCCTTTGATGATATCCTCTGATTATGATATCCTCTGACGTTTGCCTTTGATAACATCCTCTAGTACTCTCTGGAGGTATCTTCTGGTATCCTCTGGCCGAAACTTCTGGTGGCATTTTTATCTACTGGTGACATCCTCTGGTGTATCCTTTGGTGGTGTCATCCTTTGATTTTTTATTCTAAGTTAAAATACGATTTACATAAAATACTTTTGTTAACATCAAAACTTTAATTTTAATAACCAACTTGGTTCCAACAATCTCCCCCTTTTTGATGATCACAAAACTTTGTATTTTTTATAAATATTTTTCTTTCTTTTGACTTTGACTCCCCCTAAGACTAAGCTTTACTTTGAATTTTTTCCCCCTCAGTCTAATGCCCCAGATACTTTATCAAATACATCTTCTCTCCATTTGTCATCAGACAAAAAGTATTGAAGGAAGAAAGGAGATCCTCTGATTTTTTTTTTTATATTTTTATTTTTTTATTTTTATTTTATTGTTTTTATTTTTATTTTATTTTTTAGAATAACATGAGTACACGAAAATAATAATAAGAAATAAAATACATTTAGCAAAAAACTTTAACTAAGCTATTTGGTTATGGATGAAGGTAAGGTTAAGGTTTTTGTTGATGAAGTCAAACCTATCTTCAAGTAAGGGATTGTTGAATATGTTAGCCCATTGATGGTCAGTGTCTACAAACTGGATGTTGAGTGTCCCTTTTTAAACATAATATCTGATGAAGTGGTGTTTGATCTTTATGTGTTTGGTTCTAGAATGAAGGATAGGGTTTTTGGTTAGGTTGACGGCTGAAGTGCTGTCACAATATCCACTAAGTTGATATGTAGGAGTTTTCTTGTAGAACAGGGTGAGATTGGTAGTGCCTTTTAGGTATCTCTGTAGGATTTTTGGCCTTAGTCAACCTTTTTCAAGTGAGCTGGTAGGGTGCATTGGGGTGGCCATAGGTATGTAATCACTCATCTTAAATTTCTTGAGAAGCTCTTTTGTATATTTTGTTTGATGAATGTATAGACCTTTTTTTTTACTTTGCTGAATTTGAATCCCTAGGAAGAACTTAAGTTCTCCTATCGTGCTCATTTGAAATTCCTGCAGCATCGATTTAAACAATTCTTGGCAGAGAGTGTCATTAGTAGATCCAAAGATAATATCATCAATATAAACACGAATGATCAAAATAACTTCTTCAATTGATTTTCTAAAAAATGTATTGTCTACTTGTCCTCTTTCAAAGTTATTTTTAAGTAAGAAGTAACTAAGTCTATCATACCATGTCCTAGGTGCTTGTTTTAAACCATTCAAATACTTTTTAAGTTTAAAAACATGGTTTGGAAATTCAGAACATTCAAAACCTGGAGGTTATTTAACATAGACTTCTTCACTGGTAAAACCATTTAAAAATGCAGTTTAAACATTTATGTAATTGGATTAACATTAAGGTCATTTTGCATAATTTGATTGTTTAACATAGACTTCTTCACTTAACATAGAATTCATTCAAAAAGTGTGTTTGTGTAATTGGATTAACCTTTATGTCATTTTGTGCATCCCAAGGCTTATTGTAAAGCCATTTCGTTCTTAAGGAATGTAGTTTAACCAAAAAGTACGTTTGTATCACTGGATTAACATTAAGGTCATTTTGTACATCCCAAGGCATATTCAAATCCATTTTCATTATTAACAAATGTAGTTCATCCAATAAGTGCGTTTCTAACATTTGATATACTTTAGGTCATTTTCTGCATCCCAAATGCCTATTCTAATCATTTTTCATTCATAACGAATGTAGTTCATCCAAAAAGTGTGTTTGTGTCAATAAAATTAAGGTTTGGGTTATTTGGTGTCTTCCAACGCTTATTCTAATAATTTTTTTTCATAAGGAATGTAGTTCATCCAATAAGTACGTTTGTGTAATTGGATTAACATTAGGTCATTTTGTGCATCCCAACGCTTATTCTAATCATTTTTTGTTCATAAGGAATGTAGTTCGTCCAATAAGTGTGTTTGTGTCATTGGATTCACGGTTAGCTCATTTTGTGCATCCCAACGCTTATTTTAAGCATTTTTTGTTCATAAGGAATGTAGTTTTTCCAATAAGTGTGTTTGTGTCATTGGATTAACCTATATGTCATTTTGTGCTTCCCAAGGCTTATTCTAATCACTTTTTGTTCTTATGGAATGTAGTTCATCCAATAAGTGCGTTTTTGTCATTGGATTAACATTTATGTCATTTTGTGCAACACAAGGCTTATTGTAATCACTTTTCGTTCTTAAGGAATGTAGTTCATTCAATAAGTGTGTTTGTGTAATTGGATTAACATTTATGTCATTTTGGGCATCCCAAGGATTATTCTAATCATTTTTTGTTCTTAAGGAATGTTATTTATCCAATAAGTGCGTTTGTGTCATTGGATGAACATTTAGGTTATTTTGTGCATTCCAAAGCTTATTCTAATCACTTTTAGTTCTTAAGGAATGAAGTTCATTCAACAAGTGGGTTTGTGTATTGGACTAACATTTATGTCATTTTGTGCAACACAAGGCTTGTTGTAAAGCAATTTCGTTCTTAAAGAATGTAGGTCAACCAAAAAGTGTGTTTGTGTAATTGGATTAACATTGAGGTCATTTTGTGGATCCCAAGGCTTATTCAAATCCATTTTCGTTATTAACGAATGCAGTTAATCCAATAAGTGTGTTTGTGTCATTGAATTGATGTTTAGGACATTTTGTGCATCCCAACGCTTATTCTAATCATTTTTCATTCATAAGGAATGTAGTTTATCCTATAAGTCCGTTTGTATCATTGGCTTAACGTTTAGGTCATTTTGTATATCCCAACGCTTATTCTAATCATTTTTCGTTGTTATGGAATTTAGTTCATCGAATAAGTGTGTTTGTGTCATTGGATGAACATTTAGGTCATTATGTGCATCCCAAGGCTTATTCTAATCCATTGTCGTTCTTTACAAATGTAGTTCATCCAATTAGTGCATTTTTCTTCATTGGATTACGATTTAGGTCATTTTGTGTATCCTAAGGCTTATTCTACTCCATTTTTTTTCTTAACTAATATAGTTCGTCCAAGAAGTGCGTTTGGGTCATTGGATTAACATTTTTGTCATTTTGTACATCCCAAGGTTTATTCTAATCCATTTTTGTTCTAATCCAATGTGGTTCATCCAATAAGTGTGTTTGTGCCATTGGATTAACATTTAGGTAATTTTGTGTATCCCAATGCTTATTCTAATCATTTTTTGTTCATAAGGAATGTAGTTCATCCAATAAGTGCGCTTGTGTCATTGGATGAACATTTAGATAATTTTGTGCATCCCACGGCTTATTCTAATCACATTTTGTTTTTAAGAAATGTAGTTCATTCAATAAGCGTGCTTGGGTCATTAGATTATCGTTGAGGTCATTTTGTTCATCCCAAGGCTTATTCAAATCAAATTTCGTTTTTAACGAATGTAGTTCATCCAAAAAGTGCGTTTGTATTATAGGATTAACATTTTGGTAATTTTGTGCATCCCAAGGCTTATTCTAATCACTTCTCGTTCTTAAGGAATGTAGTTCATCCAATAAATGCGTTTGTGTCATTCGATTAACATTTATGTCGTTTTGTGCATCCCAAGGCTTATTCTAATCACTTTTCGTTCTTAAGGAATGTAGTTCATCCAATAAGTGCGTTTGTGTCATTGTATTAACATTTAGTCCATTTTGTGCATCCCAAGGCTTAATGTATTCACTTTTCATTCTTAAGGAATGTAGTTCATCCAATAAGTGCGTTGTGTCATTGGATTAAAATTTAGGTCATTTTGGGCATCCCAAGGCTTATTCTAATCACTTTCCTTCTTAAGGAATGTAAATCATTCAATAAATGCGATGTGTCAATGGATTAACATTTATGTCATTTTTTGGATTCCAAGGTGTAAGACCGTTAAATTTAAAAATTAAATTATGAATTTAATATTAAGTGTATTTTGAAAATATTTGTAAAATATTTAATATATGTATATTTTGTGTAAATATATATATATAAGTATTTATTTTGGAGGTTGAATTAAAATTATTGGATGAAGGATAAAATAATTTATTTACGAGTAATTAAATTATCGGACTGTTAATTTAGAGAGTATCTGTTAGCAGAAAAAAAAAAAAAAAGAGTTGCTCAAAAGTGAGATTACTTGGAAATCCAAGCACCAAACCACCAAGTGCCCAGAACAAAAGTTGTTCCTCTCCTAATTACGGAGCTAGAGAACTAATTTTGGTAGCGACAAACGCAAATGGAAACTTCGCTGACTTTTGTCGCGGAAACGTGAACAAGAGCAGAAACGTAACGGAGGTAAAGGGCACCTTCCACTTTCTAGTTGCATTTTAGGGCTGTAAATGCATGATTGATGTGTGGTTATATTTGAGTTTCTGGTTTGAAAAACGAAACTGTTGTGCATGTTGTTATCAGATTAAAAAAAACGCATTCTGTTGATGTTTTAATGATTCTGTGATGTTTGCTGCTTTGGCTGATACAACATTGCTGTTTGGGTTGTGTGGGATTACTGGAAAATGATTTGCATGTTGTTTTGGTTGTGTAAGAATACTGGAAAATACTTTGCATGTTGTTTTGGGAATGATCAAAATGCAAACGTTTAAAAATGTCTGTTCTGTTTTGTGGTTGACTTTCTAATTTGGTGGTTTAAGCAAAACTGTGAGGTTACTCTAGTGTTGGTGATTCTCTTTTCTATTATGTTGATAACAATCTGGTGTTGATGATGGTTTCAAAAGAAAAGGATTTAAAATGGTGGAAGTGTTTTCTGGAAAATCTGTTATTGATGAAAAATGTTCTGAGTTTTGTGGTTAAAGAAAAACAGTGAGGTTATTCTGGTGGTGATGATTCTGCTTTTCTGATTGTGTTGTTCAAAATCTTTTTTTGATTGTGTTGATGGTGATTATTAAAGGAGAAGGATTTAAATGGGTGAAGGTGTTTCTGGAAAATCTGTTGATGATGAAAAATGTTTTGAGTTTTGTGGTTTCAAAAGAATGGTGATTTTGTTTTGGTGTTGTGTTGGTTTTTAAAAGAAAAGAATTTGAAAACGTGTTGAAGTTTTCGGTAAAATTTCACTGAATTCGAAGGTGTATTCGAATACGGCATGAGTGTATTCGAATACATCCTGCAAAGCTTCTGTTTTATTCAAATTTTTGAACTTGTATTCGATTACGGGCCTCTGTATTCGAATACAGATAAGGGATTTTTGCTTCTGACTTAGCATCTGTATTCGGCTACGACCCTGTCGTATTCGAATATAGGATTGCCATTTTTGCCACTGTATTCGCATCTGTATTCGAATACAACACCCTCGTATTCGAATACAGAATGCTGATTTTTCACTATTTTAGTTTCTGGATTCGAATACAAGGGAGCTGTATTCGAATACAGATTCGTTTTTTTCCAGAAATTCAAGTTTTAAACATTGTTTTATAAACTTTAAGAGTTGGGGAACATTGGGAAGGTTTGTGATGAATTAAAATGGAGTTTTTGAGATGGTTTGAGGTGGTGATGATGAGGTTCTTGAATTCCTTATTGATGTTGTGAAAAATGCTGATTTTGCACTGTTTTAGCTTCTGCATTCGAATACAAGAAAGCTATATTCGAATACAAAGTGTTGATTTTGCACTGTTTTCACTTATGTATTCGAATACAATAGAGCTATATTCGAGTACACACTGTTCTTTTTCAGAAATTCAAGTTTTAAACACTGTTATATGAACTCAAAGAGTTGGGAAATATTGGGAAGGCTTGTGATAAATTAAAATAGAGTTTTTGAGATAGTTTTGAAGTGGTGATGATGAGGTTCTTTAGATCTTTATTGATGTTGTGAAAAATGCTGATTTTGCACTTTGTTAGCTTCTGTATTTGAATACAACAAAGCTGTATTCGAATACAGAGTGTAGATTTTGCACTATTTTAGCTTCTGTATTCGAATACAAGGAAGCTGTATTTGAATACAGATTCGTTTTTTTCAGAAAATTCAGTTTTAAACATGTGTTTATGAACTTTAAGAGTTAGGGAAACATTGGGAAGACTTGTGATGAATTAAAAAGGACTTTTTGAGATAGTGTGAAGTGTTAATGATGAGGTGCTTGAATGTTTTTGTTGATGTGATGATAATGAAATTATTTGGGTTGAGATGGTTTTGGGGAAATGATGGAAAGGCTGAATTTTGCTGATGCTTGCATACTATTTTCAGTGAAGAGAAAACATTGCATGTTCATGCATTGCATAGTCAGGTGGTAACCGCGATGAGCCACAGAGTAATGCGTAAAACGTGCTAGTCTGTGAGCGACTGCACGAGTGCTGGTCTGTGAGTGACTGCACTAGTACTGGTCTGTGAGCGACTGTACCTTGATATGCGCAAAACGTGCTGGACTGTTGAGCGATTGCACGAGTGCTGGTCTTAGAGCGACTACACTTGTACTGGTTTGTGAGCGACTGTACCTTGATATACGTGAAACGTGCTGGTCTGTTGAGCGACTGCACGAGTGCTGGTCTGTGAGCGACTGCACTGGTGCTGATCTATGAGCGATTGCACCATGGTCATGTTGGCCATTAAAGTCTAACATATAAAAATCGTGCTGATTTGTGAATCATTAGTCAGACTTAGGCCAGAAGTTATTCTGACCAGAAGATGGCCTGGCAGTGATATGATAAACAGCCCAGACTTGATCTAGACGTAATCAGAGGATAAATTAATGGGTCAAGAACAAGAGATTCAATCCAGACCAGAAGATAGCATGGTTCAGTGTATGAAACTAAGTCCATACCAGAATACATGATGTCCAGATATGATCCAGACCTGACCCAAATCAGAAGGTAAAATGTCCAGACTGAAATATTATTTGTCCAAATTTAATTTCAGTTCAATCCAGACCCAGTTCAGAATTGGTCCAGATCATAGGGAAAAGGTTCAGATCAATGGTCAAGATTTAAGTATATGGCCCAGTGTTGGTCGATATCAGAAGATCAGACCATGGCCCAGTGTTGGCCTAAATCAGAGGATCAGAACGTGTGGTCCAGTATTGACCGAGATCAAAGGATCACAACAGATCAGTTTGCAAGTCCAGGTTGGCCGAGATCAGAAGATCAGAAAGTGTGGTCCAGGGTTGGCCGGAATTAGAGGATCACTGCAGATCACTTAGTATGGTCCAGATGTGGACTAGCGCAGAAGATCAAATGGTCCATAATTAATCATGATGATAATCGGTTGAGATTTAATTAAATTTGATCAAAATATTAAAAGGATTTGTTACCAAAATAAAGTGAAGTCGTATGGCAGTTTAGAAGCTATTGGCGGGAAGAAAGATTTGTTCCATAATTAATTAAAGGCAGGATTGGCCCAAGTTATTTATGAAAGCAAATCTGGAGCTAAAATGATATGTTTTTTAATTATATGAAACCCGATTGGTCAGAGTATTTTTGCAAGAGATTCCAGCAAGATACAACTCGAAATTAAGCTTGGAAGAGACCCTAATCTGCATCTATAAAAGAAGGCTCAACGCAGAATACTTAGCATCGAAAATCACAAAAGAGTCATAGACTTCCAAAAGCAAACACTCGAGTTTTCAGTGAGGTTAATTGTGAGTTCCAGCTTTCCATAAGCAAGCACTCGTGTTATTTTCTTTCCCTTATGTTAGATCTAAGTTGTTGAAGTAGAGTCTACAATTTGAGGGAGTCATAAGGGGTAGCAGATTACTTGACAATTAGATTCAAGGCATTGTAATTACTTCTACAATCTGGGGTTGTCAGATTGGTAGGAGAAGACTTGACTTAAGAAGTCAAGGTGCTGCATTCCTCAAAAGTCTAGGATTGTTAGACTGTTTGAGAATACTGACTTTGAGGGTCAGTGGTATTGTGGTAATTCAAGGTTTTGAATTAGTGAAATCCTTCAAGGTGAAGGGACTGGACGTAGCCTCGTTAACGCTGAACCAGTATAAAATTCTGTGTTTTTATTTTTACTTTATATCCGCTGCTAACTCTGTTTTTGTAACACCCCGAGTTTAAAACACAGCGCGAGTGTATTTTTTTTTCAATAAATAATTAAAATGAGTTTTCCAAAATTAATGTCAAGGGAATTAAAATAAAATTTTCATTAGTTCATTTCAAAAGAGAACACCCCGCCTGTGGCCACTAAACAGTATCAGAGTGCGGAATATACAGCGGAAAAGTCATACATTAATTCCCAAAATAAATTACATTTCCCAAAACTCAAGACCCTATACAAAAGTCTAGTCTGATCATGCACTAAGCTACAGTAGCACAGTCTCTACCGTATTCTCTATAAGTCTCGTCTCCAACCAGCTGTCCGTCCCTCTGCATTGTCCACGTAGACTCCATACGTAAAGATCAGGGGAAACTAACGACGTTTCCGTTGTTAGTGTATCCGTCGGTAGGACGGGTTTGGGTAACATATGAGGGCAAAGCCTAATTTCCACAATATAATGGCAAGGGTCACCGACCGAAATTAACAAATAATCACATAGCATATATTTCATAGCAACAAATATATACATGGCATATCGTGTAACAATGATGGAAATATTGATGCTCATTTGAAATTCAATGACATATATGCCTTTTCAAAAACAGTAGCCAATGAATATGAAAAATATGTGGTAAGTACAACCAACACTTCAGCAATCACAATCATTAATCAGAAATTCAGATTCTATAAAGTACTCACACATATTCAATTTCCACTCATCATCATAATCCAATCGTGACCCACCGGTCAACCCCTCGATGCAATATGTATATGCTCATGTATACAATTTCTTAGAATCACCAAGGTGCAGTCGCTCAACAGACCAGCACAATTTATATGTATGATAGACTTTAACGGCCCTCAAGACCATGGTGCAATTGCTCAACAGATCAACACCAGTGCAGTCGCTGAACAGACCAGCTCGTTTCACATATTTGAATGGACCACCACAAACACACGGCCATTCCGTAGCCCGGATAGAATGGACCACCACGAACACGCGGCCAATCTGAACCCAGATAGAATGGACCACCACGAACACGCGGCCACTCTACAACCCATCACGGTTACTACTTTCACGGGTATTAGCCTCTCACAGGCCAAATACACAGAAGTTAAATCCTTGCACGGATAGAATGGACCACCACGAACACGCGGCCATTCTGTAGCCCGAGTAGAATAGACCGTCTAATAGACGCGGAACTATTCTATAACCCATGGTTACTACTTAACTTCGCGGCCCATCACGGTCACCGCATCAACTCTGTGGCCCATCACGGTCACCACCTGACTATGCACTGCATGAATATGCAGTGTTTTCTCTTCACAGAAAACAGTATGCAAAATCATAAAAATTCATGCCATCCCACCATAATCAATATCATCATCAACACATCAATGATTAAACAGTCAAGCAATCATTAAAATTCACATTATCTCACAAATTCCATACTGAGTTTTCTGGAAAATACGAATCTGTATTCGAATACAGCCTCTCTGTATTCAAATACAGGAGCCAAAATAGTGCAGAATTAACACTCTGTATTCGACTACAGCCCCTTGGTAGTCGAATACAGAGGCAGTCTCAATGCACAAATCAACATTTTTCACTACATCAGTAAAGTCCCAAAAACATCATCACCACCACTTCAAAATATCACCAAAAGTCCCATTTTAATTCACCATAAACATTCCCAATATTCCCCAACACTTAGGGTTTATAAACACTGTTCAAAAACTTGAAATTTCTGAAAAGTCGAATCTGTATTCGAATACAGACCCCTTGTATTCGAATACAGAAGCATGAAACGGCAATTTTAACATTCTGTATTCGAATACAACATGCCTGTAGTCGAATACAGAAGACAAAACCAGAATGATCAACATCAGAACATTAGAAACAGAACCAGAATGATAAACATCAGGTTATCAGAAAACAGAACCATAATCAGAATGATTAACATCAGAACATCAAGAACAGAACCAAAATAAGAATGATTAACATCAGATCATCCAGAACAGAACTAGAATCAGAATCATCAACACCGGAATATCAGAAATAGAAGCAGAATCAAAATGATTAACATCAGAACATCATAAGCAAAACAGAATGATTCACACCAGAATCATCAAAAGCAAAACAGAATGATTCACACTAGAGTCATTAGAAGCAAAACAGAATGATTCACACCAGAATCATCAGAAGCAAAACAGAATGATTAACAATAGAATCATCAGAAGCAAAATAGAATGATTCACACCAGAATCATCAGAAGCAAAACAGAATGATTCACACCAGAATCATCAAAAGCAAAAAAGAATGATTCACACCAGAATCATCAGAAGCAAAACAGAATGATTCACACCATAATCATCAGAAGCAAAACAGAATGATTAACACCAGAATCATCAGAAGCAAAACAGAATGATTCACACCAGAATCATCAGAAGCAAAACAAAATGATTCACACCAGAATCATCAGAAGCAAAACAGAATGATTCACAACAGAATCATCAGAAGGAAAATAGAATGACTCACACCAGAATCATCAGAAGCAAAACAAAATGACTCACATCTGAATCATCAGAAGCAAAATAGAATGATTCACACCAGAATCATCAGAAGCAAAATAGAATGACTCACACCAGAATCATCAGAAGCAAAACAGAATGATTCACACCAGAATCATCAGAAGCGAAACAGAATGATTCACACCAGAATCATCAGAAGCAGAAACAGAATGATTAACATCAGAATCATCAAAAGCAGAAATAGAATGATTTACATCAGAATCATCGGAAGCAGAAACAGAATGATTAACATCAGAATTATCAGAAACATAGACAGAATGATTAACATCAAAATCATCAGAAGCAGAAATAGAATGATTAACATCAGAACCATCAGAAGCAGAAATAGGATTATTAACATCAGAATCATCAGAAGCAGAGACAAAATGATTAACATCAAAATCATCAGAAGCATAAACAGGACGATTAATATCAGAATCATCAGAAGTAGAAACATAATGAATAACATCAGAATCATCAGAAGCAGAAACAGGATGATTATCATTAGAATCATCAGAAGCAGAGACAAAATGATTAACATCAAAATCATCAGAAGCATAAACAGGACGATTAATATCAGAATCATCAGAAGCAGAAACATAATGAATAACATCAGAATCATCAGAAGCAGAAACAGGATGATTAACATCAGAATCATCAGAAGGAGAGACAGAATGATTAACATCAAAATCATCAGAAGCAGAAACAGGATGATTAACATCAGAATCATCAGAAGCAGAAATAGAATGAATAACATTAGAATCATCAGAAGCAAAAACAGGATGATTAACATCAGAATCATCAAAAGTAGAAACAGGATGAATTACATCAGAATCATAAGAAGCAAAAATCCTTCCTCTGTATTCGACTACAGGGCTCGTAGTCGAATACAAGTTTGAAAACTTAAGTAAAACAGAAGCTTGACAGGTTGTATTCGAATACACACATGTTATATTCGAATACACCTTCGAATTTAGTGAAATTTTACTGAGACTTCAACACATTTCAAACTGTTTCTTTTGAAAAATCAGCACAACTCCAAAACAGTTTTATCACTCTTTTAAACCACAAAACTCAGACTTTTACATCAAACCAGATTTTCCAAATGAAAACACTTTCATCAGTTTTAAACCCTTTTTCTTTTGAAATCATCAGCAACACCAGATTTTCATCAACAGAACAGCTTGCAAGCATTTCAGCTTTCTCAAACCATCAGAACATCATGCAAGCATTTCAGCTTTTTCAAACATCAGAACAACATGCAAAGCATTCAGCTTTTCTCAAACATCAGAACAACATCCAAAGCATTTCTGCTTTCTCAAACATCAGAACAACATACAAGCATTTCAGCTTTCTCAAACATCAGAACAATATTAACACATTCAGTCAAACAGCAAGCATCACATAGCAGCAAAATACTAACAGAATGCATTTTTGCAATATTCAAAACAGTTTTATGAATATGCTTTTTACTCCTCTTCAAAATAACATGCAATGCATTTTTTAGC
Source organism: Cicer cuneatum (assembly GCA_037974295.1). NCBI lineage: Eukaryota > Viridiplantae > Streptophyta > Magnoliopsida > Fabales > Fabaceae > Cicer > Cicer cuneatum. The sequence goes on from JBBPBO010001985.1 coordinate 41,562,843, forward strand.
TTTCCCCATAAACAACAATATTGGCATAATCACCCAAAACAGCATGTTGCAGATTTTTTTAAAACCTCAACAGAATGCATTTTCTTTCATCTTTCAAAATGTCATGTAAAACAGTTTCTTTTTCAAAACAGAAACTCAAATATAATCACACCTCAAACATACATTTACAGTCCTAGAATGCAACTAGAAAGTGGAAGGTGCCCTTACCCTTGTTGCGTTTTCTGCTACTGCTCATGTGTATGCGTCAAAAACGGCGAATCTCCCGCCTGCGTTTGCTGCTACGAAACTGGGTTCTTTAGCTCCGTAATGATGTGGGGAATAACTTTTGTACTGGGGGTTTGGTGTTTCGGTGCTTGGATTTCCAAGTAATGGCACTTTTGAGGAACTCCCTCTTTTCACTTTGAAATCGTGAAGTGGTAAGCAGAACAGAATGGGAGAGAAGGGTACTGTTACATGTAGTATGGAGTAGAGAAAGGTTTCCATCTTTGCTCTGTCCTTTGCAGTCCATAAATTAATATTAATTTTTAAGGGTCTTATAGTTTTATTCATACATCAAGTTTTGTTTTAAAACTACAAAAACAGAAAAAGTATTCAAATTAGTCAAACATAACCCCCCTTCTCGTGTTTGCACCTTCATGAAGTTCATCCAATAACTGCGTTTGTGTCATTCGACTAACGTTAAGGTCATTTTGTGCATCCCAACGCTTATTATAATCATTTTTTGTTCATAAGGAATTTAGTTCATAAAATAAGTTCGTTTGTGTCATTTGACTAACATTCAGGTCATTTTGTGCATCCCAACGCTAATTCTAATCATTTTATGTTCATAAGCAATGTAGTTCATCCAAGAAGTGTGTTTGTGTTATTCAATTAACATTTATGTCATTTTGTGCATCCCAAGGCTTATTCTAATCACTTTTCGTTCTTAAGGAACGTAGTTCATCCAATATATGCAATTGTGTCATTGGATTAACGTTTGGGTCATTTTGTGCATCATAAGGCTTAATCTATTATATTTTCGTTCTTTAGGAATGTAGTTCATCCAATAAGTGTGTTTGTGTCATTGGATTAAATTTTAGGTCATTTTGGGCATCCCAAGACTTATTCTAATCACTTTTCCTTCTTAAGGAATGTAATTCATTCAATAAGTGCGATTGTGTTATTGGATTTACATTTACGTCATTTTGTGCATCCCAAGGCAAATTGTAAACCCATTTCGTTCTTAAAGAATGTAGTTCAACCAAAAATTGTGTTTGTGTCATTGGATTAACATTGAGGTCATTTTGTGCATCGCAAGGCTTATTCAAGTCCTTTATCGTTATTAACGAATGTAGTTCATCCAATTAGTATGTTTGTGTCATTGGATGAACTTTAGATCATTTTGTGCATCCCAAGGGCTATTCTAATCATTTTTCTTTCTAAAGGAATGTAGTTCATCCTATAAGTGCGTTTGTGTCATTAAATTAACGTTTAGGTCATTTTGTGCATCCTAACGCTTTTTGTAATCATTTTTCGTTGTTAAGGAATGTAGTTCATTCAATAAGTGCGTTTGTGTCGTTGGATTAACATTTATGTAAAATATAGTTCAACAAAAAAGTGCGTTTGTGTCATTGGATTAACATTGGGGTCATTTTGCGCATCCCAAGGCATCATCAAATCCATTTTCGTTATTAAAGAATGTAGTTCATCCAATAAGTGCGGTTGTGTCGTTGGATGAACTTTAGATCATTCTGTGTATCCCTAGGCCTATTCTAATCATTTTTCATTCATAAGGAATGTAGTTATTGCTATAAGTGCGTTTGTGTCATTGGACTAACTTTTAGGTCATTTTGTGCATCCCAATACGTGCGTTATTGTCATTGGATTAGCATTTAGGTTATTTTGTGCATCCCAAGAGTTAATCTGATCATTTTTCGTTCTTAAAGATTGTAGTTCACCCAATAAGTGCGTTAGTTTCATTGGATTAAGATTTATGTCATTTTGTGCATCCCAAGGCTTTTACTAATCATTTTTCGTTCTTAAGGACTGTACTTCATCCAGTAAGTGTGTTAGTGTCATTGGATGAACATTTATGTCATTTTCTACATTCCAAGGTTTATTCTAATCACTTTTCGTTCTTAAGGAATGTAGATCATCCAATACGTGCGTTTGTTTCATTCGATTAACATTTATGTCATTTTGTGCATCCCAAGGCTTATTCTAAAGCCATTTCGTTCTAAAGGAATGTAGTTTATCCAAAAAAAGTGCATTTGTGTCAATGGATTAACATTTAGGTCATTTTGTGCATCCCAAGGCTTATTTTAATATATTTTCATTGTTAAGGAATGTAGGTCATCAAATAAGTGTATTTGTGTCATTGGATTAAAATTTAGTTCTTTTTGGGCATCCCAAGGCTTATTCTAATCACTTTTCCTTTTTAAGGAATGTAATTCATTCAATAAGTGCAATTATGTCATCGGATTAACATTTATGTCATTTTTTGCATCCCAAGGCATATTGTAAACCCATTTCGTTGTTAAGGAATATAGCTCAACCAAAAAGTGTGTTTGTGTCATTGGATTGACATTGAGGTCATTTTGTGAATCCAACGGCTTATTCAAGTCCTTTTTCGTTATTAACGAATGTAGTTCTTTCTATAAGTGTGTTTGTGTCATTGGATGAACTTTAGGTAATTTTGTGCATCCCAACCGCTATTCTAATCATTTTTCGTTCATAAGGAATATAGTTCATCCTATAAGTGTATTTGTTTCATTGGAGTAACGTTTAGGTAATTTTTTGCATCCCAACGCTTATTCTAATCATTTTTTGTTCATAAAGAACGTAGTTCAACAAATAAGTGTGTTTGTTTCGTTTGATTAACATATATGTCTTTTAGTGCATCCCAAGGCTAATTCTAATGCCATTTCGTTCTTAAGCAATGTAGTTTATCCAAAAAGTGCGTTTGTCTCAATGGATTAGAATATGCCTTTTTGGATAAACTACATTGGAATGTAGTACTTAAGGAATGTAGTTCATCCAATAAGTGCATTTGTGTCATTGGATGAACATTAACGTCATTTTGTGCATCCCAAGGCTTATTCTAATCACTTTTCGTACTTAAGGAATGTAGTTCATCCAATAAATGCATTTGTGTCGTTGGATAAACATTTATGTCATTTTGTGCATCCCAAGGCTTATTGTAATCACTTTTCGTACTTAAGAAATGTAGTTCATCAAATAAGTGAATTTGTGTCATTGGATGAACATTTAAGTCATTTTGTGCATCCCAAGGCATATTCTAATCACTTTTCGTACTTAAGGAATGTAGTTCATCCAATAAGTGCATTTGTGTCATTTGATGAACAATTACGTCATTTTGTGAATCCCAAGGCTTATTCTAATCAATTTTCGTACTTAAGGAATTTAGTTCATCCAACAAGAGCGTTTGTGTCATTAATTTAGCATTTACGTCATTTTGTGCATCCCAAGACTTATTCTAATAACTTTTCGGACTTAAGGGATGTAGTTCATCCAATAAGTGCATTTGTGTCATTCGATGAACATTAACGTCATTTTGTGCATCCCAAGGCTTATTCTAATCACTTTTCTTACTTAAGGAATGTAGTTCATCCAATAAGTGCATTTGTGTCATTGGATTAACATTTACGTCATTTTGTGCATCCCAAGGCTTATTCTAATCACTTTTCGTACTTAAGGAATGTAGTTCATCCAATAAGTGCATTTGTGTCATTGGATGAACATTTACGTCATTTTGTGCATCCCAAGGCTTATTCTAATCACTTTTCGTACTTAAGGAATGTAGTTCATCCAATAAGCACGTTCGTATCATTGGATGGACAATTACGTCATTTTGTGCCTCCCAAGGCTTATTCTAATCACTTTTCGTACTTAAGGAATGTAGTTCATCCAATAATCGCGTTTGTGTCATTGGATAAACATTTACGTCATTTTGTGCATCCCAAGGCTTATTCTAATCACTTTTCGAACTTAAGGAATGTAGTTCATCCAATAAGTACATTTGTGTCATTGGATGATCATTAACGTCATTTTGTGCATCCCAAGGCTTATTCTAATCACTTTTCGGACATAAGAATGTAGTTCATCCAATAAGTGCATTTGTGTCATTGGATGAACATTTACGTCATTTTGTGAATCCCAAGGCTTATTCTAATCACTTTTCGTACTTAAGGAATGTAGTTCATCCAATAAGTACATTTGTGTCATTGGATGATCATTAACGTCATTTTGTGCATCCCAAGGCTTATTCTAATTACATTTCGGACTTAAGAATGTAGTTCATCCAATAAGAGCGTTTGTGTCATTAATTTGACATTTACGTCATTTTGTATATCCCAAGACTTATTCTAATCACTTTTCGGACTTAAGGAATGTAGTTCATCCAATAAGTGCATTTGTGTCATTCGATGAACATTAACGTCATTTTGTGCATCCCAAGGCATATTCTAATCACTTTTCGTACTTAACGAATAAAGTTCATCCAATAAGTGCATTTGTGTCATTGGATTAACATTTACGTCATTTTGTGCATCCCAAGGCTTATTCTAATCACTTTTCTTACTTAAGGAATGTAGTTCATCCAAAAAGTGCATTTGTGTCATTGGATTAACATTTACGTCATTTTGTGCATCCCAAGGCTTATTGTAATCACTTTTCGTACTTAAGAAATGTAGTTCATCAAATAAGTGAATTTGTGTCATTGGATGAACATTTAATTCATTTTGTGCATCCCAAGGCATATTCTAATCACTTTTGGTACTTAAGGAATGTAGTTCATCCAATAAGTGCATTTCTGTCATTGGATGAACAATTACGTCATTTTGTGAATCCCAAGGCTTATTCTAATCAATTTTCGTACTTAAGGAATTTAGTTCATCCAATAAGAGCGTTTGTGTCATTAATTTAGCATTTACGTCATTTTGTGCATCCCAAGACTTATTCTAATCACTTTTCGGACTTAAGGAATGTAGTTCATCCAATAAGTGCATTTGTGTCATTCGATGAACATTAACGTCATTTTGTGCATCCCAAGGCTTATTCTAATCACTTTTCATACTTAACGAATGTTGTTCATCCAATAAGTGCATTTGTGTCATTGGATGAACATTTACGTCATTTTGTGCATCCCAATGCTTATTCTAATCACTTTTCTTACTTAAGGAATGTAGTTCATCCAATAAGTGCATTTGTGTCATTGGATCAACGTTTACGTCATTTTGTGCATCCCAAGGCTTATTCTAATCTCTTTTTGTACTTAAGGAATGTAGTTCATCCGATTAGCGCGTTTGTGTCATTGGATGAACATTTACGTCATTTTGTGCCTCCCAAGGCTTATTCTAATCACTTTTCATACTTAAGGAATGTAGTTCATCCAAGAAGAGTGTTTGAGTCATTAACTTAACATTTACGTCATTTTGTGAATCCCAAGGCTTATTCTAATCACTTTTCGGACTTAAGAATGTAGTTCATCCAATAAGTGCATTTGTGTCATTGGATGAACATTTACGTCATTTTGTGAATCCCAAGGCTTATTCTAATCACTTTTCGTACTTAAGGAATGTAGTTCATCCAATAAGTACATTTGTGTCATTGGATGATCATTAACGTCATTTTGTGCATCCCAAGGCTTATTCTAACTACATTTCGGACTTAAGAATGTAGTTCATCCAATAAGAGCGTTTGTGTCATTAATTTGACATTTACGTCATTTTGTATATCCCAAGACTTATTCTAATCACTTTTCGGACTTAAGGAATGTAGTTCATCCAATAAGTGCATTTGTGTCATTCGATGAACATTAACGTCATTTTGTGCATCCCAAGGCATATTCTAATCACTTTTCGTACTTAACGAATAAAGTTCATCCAATAAGTGCATTTGTGTCATTGGATGAACATTTACGTCATTTTGTGCATCCCAATGCTTATTCTAATCACTTTTCTTACTTAAGGAATGTAGTTCATCCAATAAGTGCATTTGTGTCATTGGATCAACGTTTACGTCATTTTGTGCATCCCAAGGCTTATTCTAATCTCTTTTTGTACTTAAGGAATGTAGTTCATCCGATTAGCGCGTTTGTGTCATTGGATGAACATTTACGTCATTTTGTGCCTCCCAAGGCTTATTCTAATCACTTTTCATACTTAAGGAATGTAGTTCATCCAAGAAGAGTGTTTGAGTCATTAACTTAACATTTACGTCATTTTGTGAATCCCAAGGCTTATTCTAATCACTTTTCGGACTTAAGAATGTAGTTCATCCAATAAGTGCATTTGTGTCATTGGATGAACATTTACGTCATTTTGTGAATCCCAAGGCTTATTCTAATCACTTTTCGTACTTAAGGAATGTAGTTCATCCAATAAGTACATTTGTGTCATTGGATGATCATTAACGTCATTTTGTGCATCCCAAGGCTTATTCTAACTACATTTCGGACTTAAGAATGTAGTTCATCCAATAAGAGCGTTTGTGTCATTAATTTGACATTTACGTCATTTTGTATATCCCAAGACTTATTCTAATCACTTTTCGGACTTAAGGAATGTAGTTCATCCAATAAGTGCATTTGTGTCATTCGATGAACATTAACGTCATTTTGTGCATCCCAAGGCATATTCTAATCACTTTTCGTACTTAACGAATAAAGTTCATCCAATAAGTGCATTTGTGTCATTGGATTAACATTTACGTCATTTTGTGCATCCCAAGGCTTATTCTAATCACTTTTCGTACTTAACGAATGTAGTTCATCCAATAAGTGCATTTGTGTCATTGGTTGAACATTTACGTCATTTTGTGCATCCCAAGGCTTATTCTAATCACTTTTCTTACTTAAAGAATGTAGTTCATCCAATAAGTGCATTTGTGTCATTGGATTAACATTTACGTCATTTTGTGCATCCCAAGGCTTATTCTAATCACTTTTCGTATTTAAGGAATGTAGTTCATCCAATAAGTGAATTTGTGTCATTGGATGAACATTTACGTCATTTTGTGCATCCCAAGGCATATTCTAATCACTTTTCATAGTTAAGGAATGTAGTTCATCCAATAAGTGCATTTGTGTCATTGGATGAACATTTACGACATTTTGTGCATCCCAAGGCTTATTCTAATCACTTTTTGTACTTACGGAATGTAGTTCATCCAATAATTTCATTTGTGTCATTGGATGAACATTTACGTCATTTTGTGCATCCCAGGGCTTATTCTAATCACTTTTCGTACTTAACCAACGTAGTTCATCCAATAAGTGCATTTGTATCATTGGATGAACATTTACGTCATATTGTGCATCTCAAGGCCTATTCTAATCAATATTCTTACTTAAGGAATGTAGTTCATCAATTAAGAGCGTTTGTGTCATTAATTTAACAGTTACATCATTTTGTGAATCCAAAGGCTTATTCTAATCACTTTTCGTACTTAAGGAATGTAGTTCATCCAATAAGTGCATTTGTATCATTGGATGAACATTAACGTCATTTTGTGCATCCCAAGGCTTATTCTAATCACTTTTCTTACTTAAGGAATGTAGTTCATCCAATAAGTACATTTGTGTCATTGGATGAACATTTACGTCATTTTGTGCATCCCAAGACTTATTCTAATCACTTTTCATACTTAAGGAATGTAGTTCATCCCATAAGAGCGTTTGAGTCATTAATTTAACATTTCCGTCATTTTGTGAATCCCAAGGCTTATTCTAATCACTTTTCGTACTTAAGGAATGTAGTTTATCCAATAAGTGCATTTGTGTCATTGCATTAACATTCACGTCATTTTGTGCATTCCAAGGCTTATTCTAATCACTCTTCGTACTTAAGGAATGTAGTTCATCCAATAAGCGCGTTTGTGTCATTGATGAACATTTACGTCATTTTGTGCATTCCAAGGCTTATTCTAATCACTTTTCGTACTTAAGGAATGTAGTTCATCCAATAAGTGCATTTGTGTCATTGGATGAACATTTACGACATTTTGTGCATCGCAAGGCTTATTCTAATCACTTTTTGTACTTACGGAATGTAGTTCATCCAATAATTTCATTTGTGTCATTGGATGAACATTTAAGTCATTTTGTGCATCCCAAGGCTTATTCTAATCACTCTTCGTACTTAAGGAATGTAGTTCATCCAATAAGTGAATATGTGTCATTGGATGAATACTTACGTCATTTTGTGCATCCCAAGGCTTATTCTAATCACTTTTCGTAGTTAAGAAATGTAGTTCATCCAATAAGAGCGTTTGAGTCATTAATTTAACATTTACGTCATTTTGTGAATCCCAAGGCTTATTCTAATCACATTTCGGACATAAGGAATGTAGTTCATCCAATAAGTGCATTTCTTTCATTCGATGAACATTAACTTCATTTTGTGTATCCCAAGGCGTTTTCAAATCACTTTTCGTACTTAACGAATGTAGTTCATCCAATAACTGCATTTGTGTCATTGGATGAACATTTACGTCATTTGGTGCATCCCAAGACTTATTCTAATCACTTTTCATACTTAAGGAATGTAGTTCATCCAATAAGTGAATTTGTGTCATTGGATGAACATTTACGTCATTTTGTGCATCCCAAGGCATATTCTAATCACTTTTCGTACTTAACGAATGTAGTTCATCCAATAAGTGCATTTGTGTCATTGGATTAACATTTACGTCATTTTGTGCATCCCAAGGCTTATTCTAATCACTTTTCTTACTTAAGGAATGTAGTTCATCAAAAAAGTGCATTTGTGTCATTGGATTAATATTTACGTCATTTTGTGCATCCCAAGGCTTATTGTAATCACTTTTCGTACTTAAGAAATGTAGTTCATCAAATAAGTGAATTTGTGTCATTGGATGAACATTTAAGTCATTTTGTGCATCCCAAGGCATATTCTAATCACTTTTCGTACTTAAGGAATGTAGTTCATCCAATAAGTGCATTTGTGTCATTGGATGAACAATTACGTCATTTTGTGAATCCCAAGGCTTATTCTAATCAATTTTCGTACTTAAGGAATTTAGTTCATCCAATAAGAGCGTTTGTGTCATTAATTTAGCATTTACGTCATTTTGTGCATCCCAAGACTTATTCTAATCACTTTTCGGACTTAAGGAATGTAGTTCATCCAATAAGAGCGTTTGTGTCATTAATTTAACATTTACGTCATTTTGTGCATCCCAAGGCTTATTCTAATCACTTTTCTTACTTAAAGAATGTAGTTCATCCAATAAGTGCATTTGTGTCATTGGATTAACATTTACGTCATTTTGTGCATCCCAAGACTTATTCTAATCACTTTTCGGACTTAAGGAATGTAGTTCATCCAATAAGTGCATTTGTGTCATTCGATGAACATTAACGTCATTTTGTGCATCCCAAGGCTTATTCTAATCACTTTTCGTACTTAACAAATGTAGTTCATCCAATAAGTGCATTTGTGTCATTGGATTAACATTTACGTCATTTTGTGCATCCCAAGGCTTATTCTAATCACTTTTCTTACTTAAGGAATGTATTTCATCCAATAAGTGCATTTGTGTCATTGGATTAATATTTACGTCATTTTGTGCATCCCAAGGCTGATTCTAATCAGTTTTCGTACTTAAGGAATGTAGTTCATCCAATAAGCGCATTTGTGTCATTGGATGAACATTTATGTCATGTCGTGCATTCCAAGGCTTATTCTAATCACTTTTTGTACTTAAGGAATGTAGTTCATCCAATAAGCGCGTTTGTGTCATTGGATGAACATTTACGTTATTTTGTGCCTCCCCAGGCTTATTCTGATCACTTTTCATACTGAAGGAATGTAGTTCATCCAATAAGAGCGTTTGAGTCATTAATTTAACATTTACGTCATTTTGTGAATCCCAAGGCTTATTCTAATCACTTTTCGTACTTAAGGAATGTAGTTCATCCAATAAGTGCATTTGTGTCATTGGATGAGCATTTACGTCATTTTGTGCATCCCAAGGCTTATTCTAATCACTTGTCGTACTTAAGGAATGTAGTTCATCCAATAAGCACGTTTGTATCATTGGATGAACAATTACGTCATTTTGTGCCTCCCAAGGCTTATTCTAATCACTTTTCGTACTTAAGGAATGTAGTTCATCCAATTATCGCGTTTGTGTCATTGGATAAACATTTACGTCATTTTGTGCATCCCAAGGCTTATTCTAATCACTTTTCGAACTTAAGGAATGTAGTTCATCCAATAAGTACATTTGTGTCATTGGATGATCATTAACGTCATTTTGTGCATCCCAAGGCTTATTCTAATCACTTTTCGGACTTAAGAATGTAGTTCATCCAATAAGTGCATTTTGTCATTGGATGAACATTTATGTCATTTTGTGAATTCCAAGGCTTATTCTAATCACTTTTCGGACTTAAGGAATGTAGTTCATCCAATAAGTGCATTTGTGTCATTCGATGAACATTAACGTCATTTTGTGCATCCCAAGGCATACTCTAATCACTTTTCGTACTTAATGAATGTAGTTCATCCAATAAGTGCATTTGTGTCATTGGATTAACATTTACGTCATTTTGTGCATCCCAAGGCTTATTCTAATCACTTTTCGTACTTAAGGAATGTAGTTCATCCAATAAGTGCATTTGTGTCATTGGATGAACATTTACGTCATTTTGTGCATCCCAAGGCTTATTCTCATCACTTTTCTTACTTACGGAATATAGTTCATCCAATAAGTGCATTTGTGTCATTGGATTAACATTTAAGTCATTTTGTGCATCCCAAGGCTAATTCTAATCCCTTTTCGTACTTAAGGAAGTAGTTCATCCAATAAGTGCATTTGTGTCATTGGATGATCATTAACGTCATTTTGTGAATCCCAAGGCTTATTCTAATCACTTTCCGTACTTAAGGAATGTAGTTCATCCAATAAGTGCATTTGTGTCATTGGATGAACATTTACGTCATTTTGTGCATCCCAAGGCTTATTCTAATCACTTTTCGGACATAAGGAATGTAGTTCATTCAATAAGTGCATTTGTGTCATTGGATGAACATTTACGTCATTTTGTGCATCCCAAGGCTTATTCTAATCACTTTTCATACTTAAGGAATGTAGTTCATCCAATAAGTGCATTTGTGTCATTAATTTAACATTTACATCATTTTGTGAATCCCAAGGCTTATTCTCATCACTTTTCATACTTAAGGAATGTAGTTCATCCAATAAGAGCGTTTGAGTCATTAATTTAACGTTTAGATCATTTTATGAATCCCAAGGCTTATTCTAATCACTATTCGTACTTAAGGAATGTAGTTCATCCAATAAGTGCATTTGTGTCATTGGATGAACATTTACGTCATTTTGTGCATCCCAAGGCTTATTCTAATCACTTTTCTTACTTAAGGAATGTAGTTCATCCAATAAGTGCATTTGTGTCATTCGATGAACATTAACGTCATTTTGTGCATCCCAAGGCTTATTCTAATCACTTTTCTTACTTAAGGAATGTAGTTCATCCAATAAGTGCATTTGTGTCATTGGATGAACATTTACGTCATTTTGTGCATCCCAAGGCATATTCTAATCACTTTTCGTACTTAAGGAATGTAGTTCATCCAATAAGTGCATTTGTGTCAATGGATGAACATTGACGTCATTTTGTGCATCCCAAGGCTTATTCTAGTCAACTTTCATACTTAAGGAATGTAGTTCATCCAATAAGAGCGTTTGTGTCATTAATTTAATATTTACGTCATTTTGTGCATCCCAAGACTTATTCTAATCACTTTTCGGACTTAAGGAATGTAGTTCAGCCAATAAGAGCGTTTGTGTCATTAATTTAACATTTACGTCATTTTGTGCATCCCAAGGCTTATTCTAATCACTTTTCTTACTTAAGGAATGTAGTTCATCCAATAAGTGCATTTGTGTCATTCGATGAACATTAACGTCATTTTGTGCATCCCAAGGCTTATTCTAATCACTTTTTGTACTTAACAAATGTAGTTCATCCAATAAGTGCATTTGTGTCATTGGATTAACATTTACGTCATTTTGTGCATCCCAAGACTTATTCTAATCACTTTTCGGACTTAAGGAATGTAGTTCATCCAATAAGTGCATTTGTGTCATTCGATGAACATTAACGTCATTTTGTGCATCCCAAGGCTTATTCTAATCACTTTTCGTACTTAACAAATGTAGTTCATCCAATAAGTGCATTTGTGTCATTGGATTAACATTTACGTCATTTTGTGCATCCCAAGGCTTATTCTAATCACTTTTCTTACTTAAGGAATGTATTTCATCCAATAAGTGCATTTGTGTCATTGGATTAATATTTACGTCATTTTGTGCATCCCAAGGCTGATTCTAATCAGTTTTCGTACTTAAGGAATGTAGTTCATCCAATAAGCGCATTTGTGTCATTGGATGAACATTTATGTCATGTCGTGCATTCCAAGGCTTATTCTTATCACTTTTTGTACTTAAGGAATGTAGTTCATCCAATAAGCGCGTTTGTGTCATTGGATGAACATTTACGTTATTTTGTGCCTCCCCAGGCTTATTCTGATCACTTTTCATACTGAAGGAATGTAGTTCATCCAATAAGAGCGTTTGAGTCATTAATTTAACATTTACGTCATTTTGTGAATCCCAAGGCTTATTCTAATCACTTTTCGTACTTAAGGAATGTAGTTCATCCAATAAGTGCATTTGTGTCATTGGATGAGCATTTACGTCATTTTGTGCATCCCAAGGCTTATTCTAATCACTTTTCGTACTTAAGGAATGTAGTTCATCCAATAAGCACGTTTGTATCATTGGATGAACAATTACGTCATTTTGTGCCTCCCAAGGCTTATTCTAATCACTTTTCGTACTTAAGGAATGTAGTTCATCCAATTATCGCGTTTGTGTCATTGGATAAACATTTACGTCATTTTGTGCATCCCAAGGCTTATTCTAATCACTTTTCGAACTTAAGGAATGTAGTTCATCCAATAAGTACATTTGTGTCATTGGATGATCATTAACGTCATTTTGTGCATCCCAAGGCTTATTCTAATCACTTTTCGGACTTAAGAATGTAGTTCATCCAATAAGTGCATTTTGTCATTGGATGAACATTTATGTCATTTTGTGAATTCCAAGGCTTATTCTAATCACTTTTCGGACTTAAGGAATGTAGTTCATCCAATAAGTGCATTTGTGTCATTCGATGAACATTAACGTCATTTTGTGCATCCCAAGGCATACTCTAATCACTTTTCGTACTTAATGAATGTAGTTCATCCAATAAGTGCATTTGTGTCATTGGATTAACATTTACGTCATTTTGTGCATCCCAAGGCTTATTCTAATCACTTTTCTTACTTAAGGAATGTAGTTCATCCAATAAGTGCATTTGTGTCATTCGATGAACATTAACGTCATTTTGTGCATCCTCAGGCTTATTCTAATCACTTTTCTTACTTAAGGAATGTAGTTCATCCAATAAGTGCATTTGTGTCATTGGATGAACATTTACGTCATTTTGTGCATCCCAAGGCATATTCTAATCACTTTTCGTACTTAAGGAATGTAGTTCATCCAATAAGTGCATTTGTGTCAATGGATGAACATTGACGTCATTTTGTGCATCCCAAGGCTTATTCTAGTCAACTTTCATACTTAAGGAATGTAGTTCATCCAATAAGAGCGTTTGTGTCATTAATTTAATATTTACGTCATTTTGTGCATCCCAAGACTTATTCTAATCACTTTTCGGACTTAAGGAATGTAGTTCAGCCAATAAGAGCGTTTGTGTCATTAATTTAACATTTACGTCATTTTGTGCATCCCAAGGCTTATTCTAATCACTTTTCTTACTTAAGGAATGTAGTTCATCCAATAAGTGCATTTGTGTCATTCGATGAACATTAACGTCATTTTGTGCATCCCAAGGCTTATTCTAATCACTTTTCTTACTTAAGGAATGTAGTTCATCCAATAAGTGCATTTGTGTCATTGGATTAACATTTACGTCATTTTGTGCATCCCAAGGCTTATTCTAATCACTTTTCGTACTTAAGGAATGTAGTTCATCCAATAAGTGCATTTGTGTCATTGGATGAACATTTACGTCATTTTGTGCATCCCAAGGCTTATTCTCATCACTTTTCTTACTTACGGAATATAGTTCATCCAATAAGTGCATTTGTGTCATTGGATTAACATTTAAGTCATTTTGTGCATCCCAAGGCTAATTCTAATCCCTTTTCGTACTTAAGGAAGTAGTTCATCCAATAAGTGCATTTGTGTCATTGGATGATCATTAACGTCATTTTGTGAATCCCAAGGCTTATTCTAATCACTTTCCGTACTTAAGGAATGTAGTTCATCCAATAAGTGCATTTGTGTCATTGGATGAACATTTACGTCATTTTGTGCATCCCAAGGCTTATTCTAATCACTTTTCGGACATAAGGAATGTAGTTCATTCAATAAGTGCATTTGTGTCATTGGATGAACATTTACGTCATTTTGTGCATCCCAAGGCTTATTCTAATCACTTTTCATACTTAAGGAATGTAGTTCATCCAATAAGTGCATTTGTGTCATTAATTTAACATTTACATCATTTTGTGAATCCCAAGGCTTATTCTCATCACTTTTCATACTTAAGGAATGTAGTTCATCCAATAAGAGCGTTTGAGTCATTAATTTAACGTTTAGATCATTTTATGAATCCCAAGGCTTATTCTAATCACTATTCGTACTTAAGGAATGTAGTTCATCCAATAAGTGCATTTGTGTCATTGGATGAACATTTACGTCATTTTGTGCATCCCAAGGCTTATTCTAATCACTTTTCTTACTTAAGGAATGTAGTTCATCCAATAAGTGCATTTGTGTCATTCGATGAACATTAACGTCATTTTGTGCATCCCAAGGCTTATTCTAATCACTTTTCTTACTTAAGGAATGTAGTTCATCCAATAAGTGCATTTGTGTCATTGGATGAACATTTACGTCATTTTGTGCATCCCAAGGCATATTCTAATCACTTTTCGTACTTAAGGAATGTAGTTCATCCAATAAGTGCATTTGTGTCAATGGATGAACATTGACGTCATTTTGTGCATCCCAAGGCTTATTCTAGTCAACTTTCATACTTAAGGAATGTAGTTCATCCAATAAGAGCGTTTGTGTCATTAATTTAATATTTACGTCATTTTGTGCATCCCAAGACTTATTCTAATCACTTTTCGGACTTAAGGAATGTAGTTCAGCCAATAAGAGCGTTTGTGTCATTAATTTAACATTTACATCATTTTGTGCATCCCAAGGCTTATTCTAATCACTTTTCTTACTTAAGGAATGTAGTTCATCCAATAAGTGCATTTGTGTCATTGGATTAACATTTACGTCATTTTGTGCATCCCAAGACTTATTCTAATCACTTTTCGGACTTAAGGAATGTAGTTCATCCAATAAGTGCATTTGTGTCATTCGATGAACATTAACGTCATTTTGTGCATCCCAAGGCTTATTCTAATCACTTTTTGTACTTAACAAATGTAGTTCATCCAATAAGTGCATTTGTGTCATTGGATTAACATTTACGTCATTTTGTGCATCCCAAGACTTATTCTAATCACTTTTCGGACTTAAGGAATGTAGTTCATCCAATAAGTGCATTTGTGTCATTCGATGAACATTAACGTCATTTTGTGCATCCCAAGGCTTATTCTAATCACTTTTCGTACTTAACAAATGTAGTTCATCCAATAAGTGCATTTGTGTCATTGGATTAACATTTACGTCATTTTGTGCATCCCAAGGCTTATTCTAATCACTTTTCTTACTTAAGGAATGTATTTCATCCAATAAGTGCATTTGTGTCATTGGATTAATATTTACGTCATTTTGTGCATCCCAAGGCTGATTCTAATCAGTTTTCGTACTTAAGGAATGTAGTTCATCCAATAAGCGCATTTGTGTCATTGGATGAACATTTATGTCATGTCGTGCATTCCAAGGCTTATTCTAATCACTTTTTGTACTTAAGGAATGTAGTTCATCCAATAAGCGCGTTTGTGTCATTGGATGAACATTTACGTTATTTTGTGCCTCCCCAGGCTTATTCTGATCACTTTTCATACTGAAGGAATGTAGTTCATCCAATAAGAGCGTTTGAGTCATTAATTTAACATTTACGTCATTTTGTGAATCCCAAGGCTTATTCTAATCACTTTTCGTACTTAAGGAATGTAGTTCATCCAATAAGTGCATTTGTGTCATTGGATGAGCATTTACGTCATTTTGTGCATCCCAAGGCTTATTCTAATCACTTGTCGTACTTAAGGAATGTAGTTCATCCAATAAGCACGTTTGTATCATTGGATGAACAATTACGTCATTTTGTGCCTCCCAAGGCTTATTCTAATCACTTTTCGTACTTAAGGAATGTAGTTCATCCAATTATCGCGTTTGTGTCATTGGATAAACATTTACGTCATTTTGTGCATCCCAAGGCTTATTCTAATCACTTTTCGAACTTAAGGAATGTAGTTCATCCAATAAGTACATTTGTGTCATTGGATGATCATTAACGTCATTTTGTGCATCCCAAGGCTTATTCTAATCACTTTTCGGACTTAAGAATGTAGTTCATCCAATAAGTGCATTTTGTCATTGGATGAACATTTATGTCATTTTGTGAATTCCAAGGCTTATTCTAATCACTTGTCGGACTTAAGGAATGTAGTTCATCCAATAAGTGCATTTGTGTCATTCGATGAACATTAACGTCATTTTGTGCATCCCAAGGCATACTCTAATCACTTTTCGTACTTAATGAATGTAGTTCATCCAATAAGTGCATTTGTGTCATTGGATTAACATTTACGTCATTTTGTGCATCCCAAGGCTTATTCTAATCACTTTTCTTACTTAAGGAATGTAGTTCATCCAATAAGTGCATTTGTGTCATTCGATGAACATTAACGTCATTTTGTGCATCCCAAGGCTTATTCTAATCACTTTTCTTACTTAAGGAATGTAGTTCATCCAATAAGTGCATTTGTGTCATTGGATGAACATTTACGTCATTTTGTGCATCCCAAGGCTTATTCTAATCACTTTTCGTACTTAAGGAATGTAGTTCATCCAATAAGTGCGTTTGTGTTATTAATTTAACATTTATGTCATTTTGTGCATCCCAAGGCTTATTCTAATCACTTTTCGTACTTAAAGAATGTAGTTCATCGAATAAATGCATTTGTGTCATTGGATGAACATTTACGTCATTTTGTGCATCCCACGGCTTATTCAAATCACTTTTCGTACTTAAGGAATGTAGTTTATTCAATAAGCGCGTTTGTGTCATTGACTGAACATTTACGTAATTTTGTGCATCCCAAGGCTTATTCTAATCACTTTTCTTACTTAAGGAATGTAGTTCATTCAATAAGCGCCTTTGTGTCATTAATTTAACATTTACGTCATTTTGTGCATCCCAAAGCTTATTCTAATCACTTTTCGTACTTAAGGAATGTAGTTCATCCAATAAGCGCGTTTGTGTTATTAATTTAACATTTATGTCATTTTGTGCATCCCAAGGCTTATTCTAATCACTTTTCGTACTTAAGGAATGTAGTTCATCCAATAAGTGCATTTGTGTCATTGGATGAACATTTACGTCATTTTGTGCATCCCAAGGCTTATTCTCATCACTTTTCTTACTTACGGAATATAGTTCATCCAATAAGTGCATTTGTGTCATTGGATTAACATTTAAGTCATTTTGTGCATCCCAAGGCTAATTCTAATCCCTTTTCGTACTTAAGGAAGTAGTTCATCCAATAAGTGCATTTGTGTCATTGGATGATCATTAACGTCATTTTGTGAATCCCAAGGCTTATTCTAATCACTTTCCGTACTTAAGGAATGTAGTTCATCCAATAAGTGCATTTGTGTCATTGGATGAACATTTACGTCATTTTGTGCATCCCAAGGCTTATTCTAATCACTTTTCGGACATAAGGAATGTAGTTCATTCAATAAGTGCATTTGTGTCATTGGATGAACATTTACGTCATTTTGTGCATCCCAAGGCTTATTCTAATCACTTTTCATACTTAAGGAATGTAGTTCATCCAATAAGTGCATTTGTGTCATTAATTTAACATTTACATCATTTTGTGAATCCCAAGGCTTATTCTCATCACTTTTCATACTTAAGGAATGTAGTTCATCCAATAAGAGCGTTTGAGTCATTAATTTAACGTTTAGATCATTTTATGAATCCCAAGGCTTATTCTAATCACTATTCGTACTTAAGGAATGTAGTTCATCCAATAAGTGCATTTGTGTCATTGGATGAACATTTACGTCATTTTGTGCATCCCAAGGCTTATTCTAATCACTTTTCTTACTTAAGGAATGTAGTTCATCCAATAAGTGCATTTGTGTCATTCGATGAACATTAACGTCATTTTGTGCATCCCAAGGCTTATTCTAATCACTTTTCTTACTTAAGGAATGTAGTTCATCCAATAAGTGCATTTGTGTCATTGGATGAACATTTACGTCATTTTGTGCATCCCAAGGCATATTCTAATCACTTTTCGTACTTAAGGAATGTAGTTCATCCAATAAGTGCATTTGTGTCAATGGATGAACATTTACGTCATTTTGTGCATCCCAAGGCTTATTCTAGTCAACTTTCATACTTAAGGAATGTAGTTCATCCAATAAGAGCGTTTGTGTCATTAATTTAATATTTACGTCATTTTGTGCATCCCAAGACTTATTCTAATCACTTTTCGGACTTAAGGAATGTAGTTCAGCCAATAAGAGCGTTTGTGTCATTAATTTAACATTTACGTCATTTTGTGCATCCCAAGGCATATTCTAATCACTTTTCTTACTTAAGGAATGTAGTTCATCCAATAAGTGCATTTGTGTCATTGGATTAACATTTACGTCATTTTGTGCATCCCAACACTTATTCTAATCACTTTTCGGACTTAAGGAATGTAGTTCATCCAATAAGTGCATTTGTGTCATTCGATGAACATTAACGTCATTTTGTGCATCCCAAGGCTTATTCTAATCACTTTTTGTACTTAACAAATGTAGTTCATCCAATAAGTGCATTTGTGTCATTGGATTAACATTTACGTCATTTTGTGCATCCCAAGGCTTATTCTAATCACTTTTCTTACTTAAGGAATGTATTTCATCCAATAAGTGCATTTGTGTCATTGGATTAACATTTACGTCATTTTGTGCATCCCAAGGCTGATTCTAATAACTTTTTGTACTTAAGGAATGTAGTTCATCCAATAAGCGCGTTTGTGTCATTGGATGAACATTTATGTCATGTCGTGCATTCCAAGGCTTATTCTAATCACTTTTTGTACTTAAGGAATGTTGTTCATCCAATAAGCGCGTTTGTGTCATTGGATGAACATTTACGTCATTTTGTGCCTCCCAAGGCTTATTCTAATCACTTTTCATACTCAAGGAATGTAGTTCATCCAATAAGAGCGTTTGAGTCATTAATTTAACATTTACGTCATTTTATGAATCCCAAGGCTTACTCTAATCACTTTTCGTACTTAATGAATGTAGTTCATCCAATAAGTGCATTTGTGTCATTGGATTAACATTTACGTCATTTTGTGCATCCCAAGGCTTATTCTAATCACTTTTCTTACTTAAGGAATGTAGTTCATCCAATAAGTGCATTTGTGTCATTCGATGAACATTAACGTCATTTTGTGCATCCCAAGGCTTATTCTAATCACTTTTCTTACTTAAGGAATGTAGTTCATCCAATAAGTGCATTTGTGTCATTGGATGAACATTTACGTCATTTTGTGCATCCCAAGGCATATTCTAATCACTTTTCGTACTTAAGGAATGTAGTTCATCCAATAAGTGCATTTGTGTCAATGGATGAACATTGACGTCATTTTGTGCATCCCAAGGCTTATTCTAGTCAACTTTCATACTTAAGGAATGTAGTTCATCCAATAAGAGCGTTTGTGTCATTAATTTAATATTTACGTCATTTTGTGCATCCCAAGACTTATTCTAATCACTTTTCGGACTTAAGGAATGTAGTTCAGCCAATAAGAGCGTTTGTGTCATTAATTTAACATTTACGTCATTTTGTGCATCCCAAGGCTTATTCTAATCACTTTTCTTACTTAAGGAATGTAGTTCATCCAATAAGTGCATTTGTGTCATTCGATGAACATTAACGTCATTTTGTGCATCCCAAGGCTTATTCTAATCACTTTTTGTACTTAACAAATGTAGTTCATCCAATAAGTGCATTTGTGTCATTGGATTAACATTTACGTCATTTTGTGCATCCCAAGACTTATTCTAATCACTTTTCGGACTTAAGGAATGTAGTTCATCCAATAAGTGCATTTGTGTCATTCGATGAACATTAACGTCATTTTGTGCATCCCAAGGCTTATTCTAATCACTTTTCGTACTTAAGGAATGTAGTTCATCCAATAAGTGCATTTGTGTCATTGGATGAACATTTACGTCATTTTGTGCATCCCAAGGCTTATTCTAATCACTTTTCTTACTTAAGGAATGTAGTTCATCCAATAAGTGCATTTGTGTCATTCGATGAACATTAACGTCATTTTGTGCATCCCAAGGCTTATTCTAATCACTTTTCTTACTTAAGGAATGTAGTTCATCCAATAAGTGCATTTGTGTCATTGGATGAACATTTACGTCATTTTGTGCATCCCAAGGCATATTCTAATCACTTTTCGTACTTAAGGAATGTAGTTCATCCAATAAGTGCATTTGTGTCAATGGATGAACATTGACGTCATTTTGTGCATCCCAAGGCTTATTCTAGTCAACTTTCATACTTAAGGAATGTAGTTCATCCAATAAGAGCGTTTGTGTCATTAATTTAATATTTACGTCATTTTGTGCATCCCAAGACTTATTCTAATCACTTTTCGGACTTAAGGAATGTAGTTCAGCCAATAAGAGCGTTTGTGTCATTAATTTAACATTTACGTCATTTTGTGCATCCCAAGGCTTATTCTAATCACTTTTCTTACTTAAGGAATGTAGTTCATCCAATAAGTGCATTTGTGTCATTCGATGAACATTAACGTCATTTTGTGCATCCCAAGGCTTATTCTAATCACTTTTCGTACTTAACAAATGTAGTTCATCCAATAAGTGCATTTGTGTCATTGGATTAACATTTACGTCATTTTGTGCATCCCAAGGCTTATTCTAATCACTTTTCTTACTTAAGGAATGTATTTCATCCAATAAGTGCATTTGTGTCATTGGATTAATATTTACGTCATTTTGTGCATCCCAAGGCTGATTCTAATCAGTTTTCGTACTTAAGGAATGTAGTTCATCCAATAAGCGCATTTGTGTCATTGGATGAACATTTATGTCATGTCGTGCATTCCAAGGCTTATTCTAATCACTTTTTGTACTTAAGGAATGTAGTTCATCCAATAAGCGCGTTTGTGTCATTGGATGAACATTTACGTTATTTTGTGCCTCCCCAGGCTTATTCTGATCACTTTTCATACTGAAGGAATGTAGTTCATCCAATAAGAGCGTTTGAGTCATTAATTTAACATTTACGTCATTTTGTGAATCCCAAGGCTTATTCTAATCACTTTTCGTACTTAAGGAATGTAGTTCATCCAATAAGTGCATTTGTGTCATTGGATGAGCATTTACGTCATTTTGTGCATCCCAAGGCTTATTCTAATCACTTGTCGTACTTAAGGAATGTAGTTCATCCAATAAGCACGTTTGTATCATTGGATGAACAATTACGTCATTTTGTGCCTCCCAAGGCTTATTCTAATCACTTTTCGTACTTAAGGAATGTAGTTCATCCAATTATCGCGTTTGTGTCATTGGATAAACATTTACGTCATTTTGTGCATCCCAAGGCTTATTCTAATCACTTTTCGAACTTAAGGAATGTAGTTCATCCAATAAGTACATTTGTGTCATTGGATGATCATTAACGTCATTTTGTGCATCCCAAGGCTTATTCTAATCACTTTTCGGACTTAAGAATGTAGTTCATCCAATAAGTGCATTTTGTCATTGGATGAACATTTATGTCATTTTGTGAATTCCAAGGCTTATTCTAATCACTTTTCGGACTTAAGGAATGTAGTTCATCCAATAAGTGCATTTGTGTCATTCGATGAACATTAACGTCATTTTGTGCATCCCAAGGCATACTCTAATCACTTTTCGTACTTAATGAATGTAGTTCATCCAATAAGTGCATTTGTGTCATTGGATTAACATTTACGTCATTTTGTGCATCCCAAGGCTTATTCTAATCACTTTTCTTACTTAAGGAATGTAGTTCATCCAATAAGTGCATTTGTGTCATTCGATGAACATTAACGTCATTTTGTGCATCCCAAGGCTTATTCTAATCACTTTTCTTACTTAAGGAATGTAGTTCATCCAATAAGTGCATTTGTGTCATTGGACTAACATTTACGTCATTTTGTGCATCCCAAGGCTTATTCTAATCACTTTTCGTACTTAAGGAATGTAGTTCATCCAATAAGTGAATTTGTGTCATTGGATGAACATTTACGTCATTTTGTGCATCCCAAGGCATATTCTAATCACTTTTCGTACTTAAGGAATGTAGTTCATCCAATAAGTGCATTTGTGTCAATGGATGAACATTTACGTCATTTTGTGCATCCCAAGGCTTATTCTAGTCAACTTTCATACTTAAGGAATGTAGTTCATCCAATAAGAGCGTTTGTGTCATTAATTTAATATTTACGTCATTTTGTGCATCCCAAGACTTATTCTAATCACTTTTCGGACTTAAGGAATGTAGTTCAGCCAATAAGAGCGTTTGTGTCATTAATTTAACATTTACGTCATTTTGTGCATCCCAAGGCATATTCTAATCACTTTTCTTACTTAAGGAATGTAGTTCATCCAATAAGTGCATTTGTGTCATTGGATTAACATTTACGTCATTTTGTGCATCCCAACACTTATTCTAATCACTTTTCGGACTTAAGGAATGTAGTTCATCCAATAAGTGCATTTGTGTCATTCGATGAACATTAACGTCATTTTGTGCATCCCAAGGCTTATTCTAATCACTTTTTGTACTTAACAAATGTAGTTCATCCAATAAGTGCATTTGTGTCATTGGATTAACATTTACGTCATTTTGTGCATCCCAAGGCTTATTCTAATCACTTTTCTTACTTAAGGAATGTATTTCATCCAATAAGTGCATTTGTGTCATTGGATTAACATTTACGTCATTTTGTGCATCCCAAGGCTGATTCTAATAACTTTTTGTACTTAAGGAATGTAGTTCATCCAATAAGCGCGTTTGTGTCATTGGATGAACATTTATGTCATGTCGTGCATTCCAAGGCTTATTCTAATCACTTTTTGTACTTAAGGAATGTTGTTCATCCAATAAGCGCGTTTGTGTCATTGGATGAACATTTACGTCATTTTGTGCCTCCCAAGGCTTATTCTAATCACTTTTCATACTCAAGGAATGTAGTTCATCCACTAAGAGCGTTTGAGTCATTAATTTAACATTTACGTCATTTTATGAATCCCAAGGCTTATTCTAATCACTTTTCGTACTTAAAGAATGTAGTTCATCCAATAAGTGCATTTGTGTCATTGGATGAACATTTACGTCATTTTGTGCATCCCAAGGCTTATTCTAATCACTTTTCGTACTTAAGGAATGTAGTTCATCCAATAAGCACGTTTGTATCATTGGATGAACAATTACGTCATTTTGTGCCTCCCAAGGCTTATTCTAATCACTTTTCGTACTTAAGGAATGTAGTTCATCCAATTATCGCGTTTGTGTCATTGGATAAACATTTACGTCATTTTGTGCATCCCAAGGCTTATTCTAATCACTTTTCGAACTTAAGGAATGTAGTTCATCCAATAAGTACATTTGTGTCATTGGATGATCATTAACGTCATTTTGTGCATCCCAAGGCTTATTCTAATCACTTTTCGGACTTAAGAATGTAGTTCATCCAATAAGTGCATTTTGTCATTGGATGAACATTTATGTCATTTTGTGAATTCCAAGGCTTATTCTAATCACTTTTCGGACTTAAGGAATGTAGTTCATCCAATAAGTGCATTTGTGTCATTCGATGAACATTAACGTCATTTTGTGCATCCCAAGGCATACTCTAATCACTTTTCGTACTTAATGAATGTAGTTCATCCAATAAGTGCATTTGTGTCATTGGATTAACATTTACGTCATTTTGTGCATCCCAAGGCTTATTCTAATCACTTTTCTTACTTAAGGAATGTAGTTCATCCAATAAGTGCATTTGTGTCATTCGATGAACATTAACGTCATTTTGTGCATCCCAAGGCTTATTCTAATCACTTTTCTTACTTAAGGAATGTAGTTCATCCAATAAGTGCATTTGTGTCATTGGATGAACATTTACGTCATTTTGTGCATCCCAAGGCTTATTCTAATCACTTTTCGTACTTAAGGAATGTAGTTCATCCAATAAGTGCGTTTGTGTTATTAATTTAACATTTATGTCATTTTGTGCATCCCAAGGCTTATTCTAATCACTTTTCGTACTTAAAGAATGTAGTTCATCGAATAAATGCATTTGTGTCATTGGATGAACATTTACGTCATTTTGTGCATCCCACGGCTTATTCAAATCACTTTTCGTACTTAAGGAATGTAGTTTATTCAATAAGCGCGTTTGTGTCATTGACTGAACATTTACGTAATTTTGTGCATCCCAAGGCTTATTCTAATCACTTTTCTTACTTAAGGAATGTAGTTCATTCAATAAGCGCCTTTGTGTCATTAATTTAACATTTACGTCATTTTGTGCATCCCAAAGCTTATTCTAATCACTTTTCGTACTTAAGGAATGTAGTTCATCCAATAAGCGCGTTTGTGTTATTAATTTAACATTTATGTCATTTTGTGCATCCCAAGGCTTATTCTAATCACTTTTCGTACTTAAGGAATGTAGTTCATCCAATAAGTGCATTTGTGTCATTGGATGAACATTTACGTCATTTTGTGCATCCCAAGGCTTATTCTCATCACTTTTCTTACTTACGGAATATAGTTCATCCAATAAGTGCATTTGTGTCATTGGATTAACATTTAAGTCATTTTGTGCATCCCAAGGCTAATTCTAATCCCTTTTCGTACTTAAGGAAGTAGTTCATCCAATAAGTGCATTTGTGTCATTGGATGATCATTAACGTCATTTTGTGAATCCCAAGGCTTATTCTAATCACTTTCCGTACTTAAGGAATGTAGTTCATCCAATAAGTGCATTTGTGTCATTGGATGAACATTTACGTCATTTTGTGCATCCCAAGGCTTATTCTAATCACTTTTCGGACATAAGGAATGTAGTTCATTCAATAAGTGCATTTGTGTCATTGGATGAACATTTACGTCATTTTGTGCATCCCAAGGCTTATTCTAATCACTTTTCATACTTAAGGAATGTAGTTCATCCAATAAGTGCATTTGTGTCATTAATTTAACATTTACATCATTTTGTGAATCCCAAGGCTTATTCTCATCACTTTTCATACTTAAGGAATGTAGTTCATCCAATAAGAGCGTTTGAGTCATTAATTTAACGTTTAGATCATTTTATGAATCCCAAGGCTTATTCTAATCACTATTCGTACTTAAGGAATGTAGTTCATCCAATAAGTGCATTTGTGTCATTGGATGAACATTTACGTCATTTTGTGCATCCCAAGGCTTATTCTAATCACTTTTCTTACTTAAGGAATGTAGTTCATCCAATAAGTGCATTTGTGTCATTCGATGAACATTAACGTCATTTTGTGCATCCCAAGGCTTATTCTAATCACTTTTCTTACTTAAGGAATGTAGTTCATCCAATAAGTGCATTTGTGTCATTGGATGAACATTTACGTCATTTTGTGCATCCCAAGGCATATTCTAATCACTTTTCGTACTTAAGGAATGTAGTTCATCCAATAAGTGCATTTGTGTCAATGGATGAACATTTACGTCATTTTGTGCATCCCAAGGCTTATTCTAGTCAACTTTCATACTTAAGGAATGTAGTTCATCCAATAAGAGCGTTTGTGTCATTAATTTAATATTTACGTCATTTTGTGCATCCCAAGACTTATTCTAATCACTTTTCGGACTTAAGGAATGTAGTTCAGCCAATAAGAGCGTTTGTGTCATTAATTTAACATTTACGTCATTTTGTGCATCCCAAGGCTTATTCTAATCACTTTTCTTACTTAAGGAATGTAGTTCATCCAATAAGTGCATTTGTGTCATTGGATTAACATTTACGTCATTTTGTGCATCCCAAGACTTATTCTAATCACTTTTCGGACTTAAGGAATGTAGTTCATCCAATAAGTGCATTTGTGTCATTCGATGAACATTAACGTCATTTTGTGCATCCCAAGGCTTATTCTAATCACTTTTTGTACTTAACAAATGTAGTTCATCCAATAAGTGCATTTGTGTCATTGGATTAACATTTACGTCATTTTGTGCATCCCAAGGCTTATTCTAATCACTTTTCGAACTTAAGGAATGTAGTTCATCCAATAACTACATTTGTGTCATTGGATGATCATTAACGTCATTTTGTGCATCCCAAGGCTTATTCTAATCACTTTTCGGACTTAAGAATGTAGTTCATCCAATAAGTGCATTTTGTCATTGGATGAACATTTACGTCATTTTGTGAATCCCAAGGCTTATTCTAATCACTTTTCGGACTTAAGGAATGTAGTTCATCCAATAAGTGCATTTGTGTCATTGGATTAACATTTACGTCATTTTGTGCATCCCAAGGCTTATTCTAATCACTTTTCTTACTTAAGGAATGTATTTCATCCAATAAGTGCATTTGTGTCATTGGATTAACATTTACGTCATTTTGTGCATCCCAAGGCTGATTCTAATAACTTTTTGTACTTAAGGAATGTAGTTCATCCAATAAGCGCGTTTGTGTCATTGGATGAACATTTATGTCATGTCGTGCATTCCAAGGCTTATTCTAATCACTTTTTGTACTTAAGGAATGTTGTTCATCCAATAAGCGCGTTTGTGTCATTGGATGAACATTTACGTCATTTTGTGCCTCCCAAGGCTTATTCTAATCACTTTTCATACTCAAGGAATGTAGTTCATCCAATAAGAGCGTTTGAGTCATTAATGTAACATTTACGTCATTTTATGAATCCCAAGGCTTATTCTAATCACTTTTCGTACTTAAAGAATGTAGTTCATCCAATAAGTGCATTTGTGTCATTGGATGAACATTTATGTCATTTTGTGCATCCCAAGGCTTATTCTAATCACTTTTCGTACTTAAGGAATGTAGTTCATCCAATAAGCACGTTAGTATCATTGGATGAACAATTACGTCATTTTGTGCCTCCCAAGGCTTATTCTAATCACTTTTTGTACTTAAGGAATGTAGTTCATCCAATAATCGCGTTTGTGTCATTGGATAAACATTTACGTCATTTTGTGCATCCCAAGGCTTATTCTAATCACTTTTCGAAGTTAAGGAATGTAGTTCATCCAATAAGTACATTTGTGTCATTGGATGATCATTAACGTCATTTTGTGCATCCCAAGGCTTATTTTAATCACTTTTCGGACTTAAGAATGTAGATCATCCAATAAGTGCATTTGTGTCATTGGATGAACATTTACGTCATTTTGTGAATCCCAAGGCTTATTCTAATCACTTTTCGTACTTAAGGAATGTAGTTCATCCAATAAGTACATTTGTGTCATTGGATGATCATTAACGTTATTTTGTGCATCCCAAGGCTTATTCTAATCACTTTTCGGACTTAAGAATGTAGTTCATCCAATAAGAGCGTTCGTGTCATTAATTTGACATTTACGTCATTTTGTGTATCCCAAGACTTATTCTAATCACTTTTCTTACTTAAGGAATGTAGTTCATCCAAAAAGTGCATTTGTGTCATTGGATTAACATTTACGTCATTTTGTGCATCCCAAGGCTTATTCTAATCAACTTTCATACTTAAGGAATGTAGTTCATCCAATAAGAGCGTTTGTGTCATTAATTTAATATTTACGTCATTTTGTGCATCCCAAGACTTATTGTAATCACTTTTTGGACTTAAGGAATGTAGTTCATCCAATAAGAGCGTTTGTGTCATTAATTTAACATTTACGTCATTTTGTGCATCCCAAGGCTTATTCTAATCACTTTTCTTACTTAAGGAATGTAGTTCATCCAAAAAGTGCATTTGTGTCATTGGATTAACATTTACGTCATTTTGTGCATCCCAAGGCTTATTCTAATCAACTTTCATACTTAAGGAATGTAGTTCATCCAATAAGAGCGTTTGTGTCATTAATTTAATATTTACGTCATTTTGTGCATCCCAAGACTTATTCTAATCACTTTTTGGACTTAAGGAATGTAGTTCATCCAATAAGAGCGTTTGTGTCATTAATTTAACATTTACGTCATTTTGTGCATCCCAAGGCTTATTCTAATCACTTTTCTTACTTAAGGAATGTAGTTCATCCAATAAGTGCATTTGTGTCATTGGATTAACATTTACGTCATTTTGTGCATCCCAAGGCTTATTGTAATCACTTTTCGTACTTAAGAAATGTAGTTCATCAAATAAGTGAATTTGTGTCATTGGATGAACATTTAAGTGATTTTGTGCATCCCAAGGCATATTTTAATAACTTTTCGTACTTAAGGAATGTAGTTCATCCAATAAGTGCATTTGTGACATTGGATGAACAATTACGTCATTTTGTGAATCCCAAGGCTTATTCTAATCAATTTTCGTACTTAAGGAATTTAGTTCATCCAATAAGAGCGTTTGTGTCATTAATTTAGCATTTACGTCATTTTGTGCATCCCAAGACTTATTCTAATCACTTTTCGGACTTAAGGAATGTAGTTCATCCAATAAGTGCATTTGTGTCATTCGATGAACATTAACGTCATTTTGTGCATCCCAAGGCTTATTCTAATCACTTTTCGTACTTAACGAATGTTGTTCATCCAATAAGTGCATTTGTGTCATTGGATGAACATTTACGTCATTTTGTGCATCCCAATGCTTATTCTAATCACTTTTCTTACTTAAGGAATGTAGTTCATCCAATAAGTGCATTTGTGTTATTGGATTAACATTTACGTCATTTTGTGCATCCCAAGGCTTATTCTAATCACTTTTCGTATTTAAGGAATGTAGTTCATCCAATAAGTGAATTTGTGTGGTTGGATGAACATTTACGTCATTTTGTGCATCCCAAGGCATATTCTAATCACTTTTCGTACTTAAGGAATGTAGTTCATCCAATAAGTGCATTTGTGTCATTGGATGAACATTTACGTCATTTTGGGCATCCCAAGGCTTATTCTAATCAACTTTCGTACTTAAGGAATGTAGTTCATCCAATAAGAGCGTTTGTGTCATTAATTTAACATTTACGTCATTTTGTGCATCCCAAGACTTTTTCTAATCACTTTTCGGACTTAAGGAATGTAGTTCATCCAATAAGTGCATTTGTGTCATTCGATGAACATTAACGTCATTTTGTGCATCCCAAGGCTTATTCTAATCACTTTTCTTACTTAAGGAATGTAGTTCATCCAATAAGTGCATTTGTGTCATTGGATTAACATTTACGTCATTCTGTGAATCCCAAGGCTTATTCTAATCACTTTTCGTACTTAAGAAATGTAGTTCATCCAATAAGTGCATTTGTGTCATTGGATTAACATTTACGTCATTCTGTGAATCCCAAGGCTTATTCTAATCATTTTTCGTACTTAAGGAATGTAGTTCATCCAATAAGTGGATTTGTGTCATTAGATGAACATTTACGTCATTTTGTGCATCCCAAGGCTTATTCTAATCAATTTTCTTACTTAAGGAATGTAGTTCATCCAATAAGTGCATTTGTGTCATTGGATGAACATTTACGTCATTTTGTGCATCCCAAGGCTTACTCTAATCACTTTTCTTACTTAAGGAATGTATTTCATCCAATAAGAGTGTTTGTGTCATTAATTTAACATTTACATCATTTTGTGAATCCAAAGGCTAATTCTAATCACTTTTCGTACTTAAGAATGTAGTTCATCCAATAAGTGCATTTGTGTCATTGGATGAACATTTACGTCATTTTGTGCTTCCGAAGGCTTATTCTAATCACTTTTCGTCCTTAAGGAATGTAGTTCATCCAATAAGACCGTTTGTGTCATTAATTTAACATTTACATCATTTTATGAATCTCAGTGCTTATTCTAATCACTTTAAATACTTAAGGAATGTAGTTCATCCAATAAGTGCATTTGTGTCATTGAATGAACATTTACGTCATTTTGTGCATCCCAAGGCTTATTCTAATCACTTTACGTACTTAAGGAATGTAGTTCATCCAATAAGTGCATTTGTGTCATAGGATGATCATTAACGTCATTTCGTGCATCCCAAGGCTTATTCTAATCACTTTTCGTACTTAACGAATGTAGTTCATCCAATAAGTGCATTTGTGTCATTGGATGAACATTTACGTCATTTTGTGCATCCCAAGGCTTATTCTAATCAATTTTCTTACTTAAGGAATGTAGTTCATCCAATAAGTGCATTTGTGTCATAGGATGAACATTTACGTCATTTTGTGCATCCCAAGGCTTATTCTAATCACTTTTCTTACTTAAGGAATGTATTCATCCAATAAGAGCGTTTGTGTCATTAATTTAACATTTACATCATTTTGTGAATCCAAAGGCTAATTCTAATCACTTTTCGTACTTAAGAATGTAGTTCATCCAATAAGTGCATTTGTGTCATTGGATGAACATTTACGTCATTTTGTGCTTCCGAAAGCTTATTCTAATCACTTTTCGTCCTTAAGGAATATAGTTCATCCAATAAGACCGTTTGTGTCATTAATTTAACATTTACATCATTTTATGAATCTCAGTGCTTATTCTAATCACTATACATACTTAAGGAATGTAGTTCATCCAATAAGTGCATTTGTGTCATTGGATGAACATTTACGTCATTTTGTGCATCCCAAGGCTTATTCTAATCACTTTACGTACTTAAGGAATGTAGTTCATGCAATAAGGGTGTTTGTGTCATTGGATGACCATTTACGTCAATTTGTGCATCCCAAGGCTTATTAAAATCACTTTTCGGACATAAGGAATGTAGTTCATCCAATAAGTGCATTTGTGTCATAGGATGATCATTAACGTCATTTCGTGCATCCCAAGGCTTATTCTAATCACTTTTCGTACTTAAGGAATGTAGTTCATCCAATAAGTGCATTTGTGTCATTGGATGAACATTTACGTCATTTTGTGCATCCCAAGGCTTATTCTAATCACTTTTCATACTTAAGGAATGTAGTTCATCCAATAAGAGCGTTTGTGTCATTAATTTAACATTTACATCATTTTGTGCATCCCATGGCTTATTCTAATCACTTTACGGACATAAGGAATGTAGTTCATCCAATAAGTGCATTTGTGTCATTGGATGATCATTAACGTCATTTTGTGAATCCCAAGGCTTATTCTAATCACTTTCCGTACTTAAGGAATGTAGTTCATCCAATAAGTGCATTTGTGTCATTGGATGAACATTTACGTCATTTTGTGCATCCCAAGGCTTATTCTAATCACTTTTCTTACTTAAGGAATGTTGTTCATCCAATAAGTGCATTTGTGTCATTGGATGAACATTTACGGCATTCTGTGCATCCCATGGCTTATTCTAATCACTTTTCGTACTTAAGGAATGTAGTTCATCCAATAATTGCATTTGTGTCATTGGATGATTATTTACGTCATTCTGTGCATCCCAAGGCTTATTGTAATCACTTTTCGTACTTAAGGAATGTAGTTCATCCAATAAGTGCATTTGTGTCATTGGATGAACATTTACGTCATTTTGTGCATCCCAAGGCTTATTCTAATCAATTTTCTTACTTAAGGAATGTAGTTCATCCAATAAGTGCATTTGTGTCATTGGATGAACATTTACGTCATTTTGTGCATTCCAAGGCTTATTCTAATCACTTTTCTTACTTAAGGAATGTAGTTCATCCAATAAGTGCATTTGTGTCATTGGATTATCATTTACGTCATTCTGTGAATCCCAAGGCTTATTCTAATCACTTTTCGTACTTAAGGAATGTAGTTCATCCAACAAGTGCATTTGTGTCATTGGATGAACATTAACGTCATTTTGTGCATCCCAAGGCATATTCTAATCACTTTTGGTACTTAAGGAATGTAGTTCATCCAATAAGTGCATTTGTGTCATTGGATGAACATTTACGTCATTTTGTGCATCCCAAGGCTTATTCTAATCAATTTTCTTACTTAAGGAATGTAGTTCATCCAATGAGAGCGTTTGTGTCATTAATTTAACATTTACATGATTTTTTGAATCCCAAGGCTTATTCTAATCACTTTTCGTACTTAAGGAATGTAGTTCATCCAATTAGTGCATTTGTGTCATTGGATGATCATTCACATCATTTTGTGCATCCCAAGGTTGATCCTAATCACTTTATTGTACTTAAGGAATGTAGTTCATCCAATAAGAGCGTTTGTGTCATTAATTTAACATTTACATCATTTTGTGCATCCCATGGCTTATTCTAATAACTTTACGGATTAAGGAATGTAGTTCATCCAATAAGTGCATTTGTGTCATTGGATGATCATTAACGTCATTTTGTGAATCCCAAGGCTTATTCTAATCACTTTCCGTACTTAAGGAATGTATTTCATCCAATAAGTGCATTTGTGTCATTGGATGAACATTTACGTCATTTTGTGCATCCCAAGGCTTATTCTAATCACTTTTCTTACTTAAGGAATGTTGTTCATCCAATAAGTGCATTTGTGTCATTGGATGAACATTTACGGCATTCTGTGCATCCCATGGCTTATTCTAATCACTTTTCGTACTTAAGGAATGTAGTTCATCCAATAAGTGCATTTGTGTCATTGGATGAACATTTACGTCATTTTGTGCATTCCAAGGCTTATTCTAATCACTTTCCGTACTTAAGGAATGTAGTTCATCCAATAAGTGCATTTGTGTCATAGGATGATCATTAACGTCATTTTGTGCATCCCAAGGTTGATCCTAATCACTTTTCTTACTTAAGGAATGTTGTTCATCCAATAAGTGCATTAGTGTCATTAATTTAACATTTACATCATTTTGTGCATCCCATGGCTTATTCTAATAACTTTACGGATTAAGGAATGTAGTTCATCCAATAAGTGCATTTGTGTCATTGGATGATCATTAACGTCATTTTGTGAATCCCAAGGCTTATTCTAATCACTTTCCGTACTTAAGGAATGTAGTTCATCCAATAAGTGCATTTGTGTCATTGGATGAACATTTACGTCATTTTGTGCATCCCAAGGCTTATTCTAATCAATTTTCTTACTTAAGGAATGTAGTTCATCCAATGAGAGCGTTTGTGTCATTAATTTAACATTTACATGATTTTTTGAATCCCAAGGCTTATTCTAATCACTTTTCGTACTTAAGGAATGTAGTTCATCCAATTAGTGCATTTGTGTCATTGGATGAACATTTACGACATTTTGTGCATCCCAAGGCTTATTCAAATCACTTTTCGTTCTTAAGGAATGTAGTTCATCCAATAAGAGCGTTTGTGTCATTAATTTAACATTTACATCATTTTGTGAATCCCAAGGCTTATTCTAATCACTTTTCGTACTTAAGGAATGTAATTGATCCAATGAGTGCATTTGTGTCATTGGATGCACATTTACGTCATTTTGTGCATTCCATGGATTATTCTAATCACTTTTCGTACTTAAGGAATGTAGTTCATCCAATAAGCGGATTTGTGTCATTAGATGAACATTTACGTCATTTTGTGCATCCCAAGGCATATTCTAATCACCTTTCGTACTTAAGGAATGTAGTTCATCCAATAAGTGCATTTGTGTCCTTGGATGAACATTTATGTCATTTTGTGCATCGCAAGACTTATTCTAATCAGTTTTCGTACTTAAGGAATGTAGTTTATTCAACAAGCGCGTTTGTGTCATTGAATGGACATTTACGTCATTTTGTGCATCCGACGGCCTATTGTAATCACTTTTCGTACTTAAGGAATGTAGTTCGTCCAATAAGTGAATTTGTGTCATTGGATGAACATTTACGTCATTTTGTGCTTCCGAAGGCTTATTCTAATCACTTTTCGTCCTTAAGGAATGTAGTTCATCCAATAAGACCGTTTGTGTCATTAATTTAACATTTACATCATTTTATGAATCTCAGTGCTTATTCTAATCACTTTAAATACTTAAGGAATGTAGTTCATCCAATAAGTGCATTTGTGTCATTGAATGAACATTTACGTCATTTTGTGCATCCCAAGGCTTATTCTAATCACTTTACGTACTTAAGGAATGTAGTTCATCCAATAAGTGCATTTGTGTCATAGGATGATCATTAACGTCATTTCGTGCATCCCAAGGCTTATTCTAATCACTTTTCGTACTTAACGAATGTAGTTCATCCAATAAGTGCATTTGTGTCATTGGATGAACATTTACGTCATTTTGTGCATCCCAAGGCTTATTCTAATCAATTTTCTTACTTAAGGAATGTAGTTCATCCAATAAGTGCATTTGTGTCATAGGATGAACATTTACGTCATTTTGTGCATCCCAAGGCTTATTCTAATCACTTTTCTTACTTAAGGAATGTATTCATCCAATAAGAGCGTTTGTGTCATTAATTTAACATTTACATCATTTTGTGAATCCAAAGGCTAATTCTAATCACTTTTCGTACTTAAGAATGTAGTTCATCCAATAAGTGCATTTGTGTCATTGGATGAACATTTACGTCATTTTGTGCTTCCGAAGGCTTATTCTAATCACTTTTCGTCCTTAAGGAATATAGTTCATCCAATAAGACCGTTTGTGTCATTAATTTAACATTTACATCATTTTATGAATCTCAGTGCTTATTCTAATCACTATACATACTTAAGGAGTGTAGTTCATCCAATAAGTGCATTTGTGTCATAGGATGATCATTAACGTCATTTCGTGCATCCCAAGGCTTATTCTAATCACTTTTCGTTCTTAAGGAATGTAGTTCATCCAATAAGTGCATTTGTGTCATTGGATGAACATTTACGTCATTTTGTGCATCCCAAGGCTTATTCTAATCAATTTTCTTACTTAAGGAATGTAGTTCATCCAATAAGTGCATTTGTGTCATTGGATGAACATTTACGTCATTTTGTGCATTCCAAGGCTTATTCTAATCACTTTCCGTACTTAAGGAATGTAGTTCATCCAATAAGTGCATTTGTGTCATAGGATGATCATTAACGTCATTTCGTGCATCCCAAGGCTTATTCTAATCACTTTTCGTACTTAACGAATGTAGTTCATCCAATAAGTGCATTTGTGTCATTGGATGAACATTTACGTCATTTTGTGCATCCCAAGGCTTATTCTAATCAATTTTCTTACTTAAGGAATGTAGTTCATCCAATAAGTGCATTTGTGTCATAGGATGAACATTTACGTCATTTTGTGCATCCCAAGGCTTATTCTAATCACTTTTCTTACTTAAGGAATGTATTCATCCAATAAGAGCGTTTGTGTCATTAATTTAACATTTACATCATTTTGTGAATCCAAAGGCTAATTCTAATCACTTTTCGTACTTAAGAATGTAGTTCATCCAATAAGTGCATTTGTGTCATTGGATGAACATTTACGGCATTCTGTGCATCCCATGGCTTATTCTAATCACTTTTCGTACTTAAGGAATGTAGTTCATCCAATAAGTGCATTTGTGTCATTGGATGAACATTTACGTCATTTTGTGCATCCCAAGGCTTATTCTAATCAATTTTCTTACTTAAGGAATGTAGTTCATCCAATAAGTGCATTTGTGTCATTGGATGAACATTTACGTCATTTTGTGCATTCCAAGGCTTATTCTAATCACTTTCCGTACTTAAGGAATGTAGTTCATCCAATAAGTGCATTTGTGTCATAGGATGATCATTAACGTCATTTTGTGCATCCCAAGGTTGATCCTAATCACTTTTCTTACTTAAGGAATGTTGTTCATCCAATAAGTGCATTTGTGTCATTAATTTAACATTTACATCATTTTGTGCATCCCATGGCTTATTCTAATAACTTTACGGATTATGGAATGTAGTTCATCCAATAAGTGTATTTGTGTCATTGGATGATCATTAACGTCATTTTGTGAATCCCAAGGCTTATTCTAATCACTTTCCGTACTTAAGGAATGTAGTTCATCCAATAAGTGCATTTGTGTCATTGGATGAACATTTACGTCATTTTGTGCATTCCAAGGCTTATTCTAATCACTTTCCGTACTTAAGGAATGTAGTTCATCCAATAAGTGCATTTGTGTCATAGGATGATCATTAACGTCATTTCGTGCATCCCAAGGCTTATTCTAATCACTTTTCGTACTTAACGAATGTAGTTCATCCAATAAGTGCATTTGTGTCATTGGATGAACATTTACGTCATTTTGTGCATCCCAAGGCTTATTCTAATCAATTTTCTTACTTAAGGAATGTAGTTCATCCAATAAGTGCATTTGTGTCATAGGATGAACATTTACGTCATTTTGTGCATCCCAAGGCTTATTCTAATCACTTTTCTTACTTAAGGAATGTATTCATCCAATAAGAGCGTTTGTGTCATTAATTTAACATTTACATCATTTTGTGAATCCAAAGGCTAATTCTAATCACTTTTCGTACTTAAGAATGTAGTTCATCCAATAAGTGCATTTGTGTCATTGGATGAACATTTACGTCATTTTGTGCTTCCGAAGGCTTATTCTAATCACTTTTCGTCCTTAAGGAATGTAGTTCATCCAATAAGACCGTTTGTGTCATTAATTTAACATTTACATCATTTTATGAATCTCAGTGCTTATTCTAATCACTTTAAATACTTAAGGAATGTAGTTCATCCAATAAGTGCATTTGTGTCATTGAATGAACATTTACGTCATTTTGTGCATCCCAAGGCTTATTCTAATCACTTTACGTACTTAAGGAATGTAGTTCATCCAATAAGTGCATTTGTGTCATAGGATGATCATTAACGTCATTTCGTGCATCCCAAGGCTTATTCTAATCACTTTTCGTACTTAACGAATGTAGTTCATCCAATAAGTGCATTTGTGTCATTGGATGAACATTTACGTCATTTTGTGCATCCCAAGGCTTATTCTAATCAATTTTCTTACTTAAGGAATGTAGTTCATCCAATAAGTGCATTTGTGTCATAGGATGAACATTTACGTCATTTTGTGCATCCCAAGGCTTATTCTAATCACTTTTCTTACTTAAGGAATGTATTCATCCAATAAGAGCGTTTGTGTCATTAATTTAACATTTACATCATTTTGTGAATCCAAAGGCTAATTCTAATCACTTTTCGTACTTAAGAATGTAGTTCATCCAATAAGTGCATTTGTGTCATTGGATGAACATTTACGGCATTCTGTGCATCCCATGGCTTATTCTAATCACTTTTCGTACTTAAGGAATGTAGTTCATCCAATAAGTGCATTTGTGTCATTGGATGAACATTTACGTCATTTTGTGCATCCCAAGGCTTATTCTAATCAATTTTCTTACTTAAGGAATGTAGTTCATCCAATAAGTGCATTTGTGTCATTGGATGAACATTTACGTCATTTTGTGCATTCCAAGGCTTATTCTAATCACTTTCCGTACTTAAGGAATGTAGTTCATCCAATAAGTGCATTTGTGTCATAGGATGATCATTAACGTCATTTTGTGCATCCCAAGGTTGATCCTAATCACTTTTCTTACTTAAGGAATGTTGTTCATCCAATAAGTGCATTTGTGTCATTAATTTAACATTTACATCATTTTGTGCATCCCATGGCTTATTCTAATAACTTTACGGATTATGGAATGTAGTTCATCCAATAAGTGTATTTGTGTCATTGGATGATCATTAACGTCATTTTGTGAATCCCAAGGCTTATTCTAATCACTTTCCGTACTTAAGGAATGTAGTTCATCCAATAAGTGCATTTGTGTCATTGGATGAACATTTACGTCATTTTGTGCATCCCAAGGCTTATTCTAATCACTTTTCTTACTTAAGGAATGTTGTTCATCCAATAAGTG
The DNA here is from genome assembly GCA_037974295.1 of Cicer cuneatum. Taxonomy (NCBI): domain Eukaryota; kingdom Viridiplantae; phylum Streptophyta; class Magnoliopsida; order Fabales; family Fabaceae; genus Cicer; species Cicer cuneatum. The sequence continues at coordinate 41,601,172 of JBBPBO010001985.1, forward strand.
CATTTGTGTCATTGGATGAACATTTACGGCATTCTGTGCATCCCATGGCTTATTCTAATCACTTTTCGTACTTAAGGAATGTAGTTCATCCAATAATTGCATTTGTGTCATTGGATGATTATTTACGTCATTCTGTGCATCCCAAGGCTTATTGTAATCACTTTTCGTACTTAAGGAATGTAGTTCATCCAATAAGTGCATTTGTGTCATTGGATGAACATTTACGTCATTTTGTGCATCCCAAGGCTTATTCTAATCAATTTTCTTACTTAAGGAATGTAGTTCATCCAATAAGTGCATTTGTGTCATTGGATGAACATTTACGTCATTTTGTGCATTCCAAGGCTTATTCTAATCACTTTTCTTACTTAAGGAATGTAGTTCATCCAATAAGTGCATTTGTGTCATTGGATTATCATTTACGTCATTCTGTGAATCCCAAGGCTTATTCTAATCACTTTTCGTACTTAAGGAATGTAGTTCATCCAACAAGTGCATTTGTGTCATTGGATGAACATTAACGTCATTTTGTGCATCCCAAGGCATATTCTAATCACTTTTGGTACTTAAGGAATGTAGTTCATCCAATAAGTGCATTTGTGTCATTGGATGAACATTTACGTCATTTTGTGCATCCCAAGGCTTATTCTAATCAATTTTCTTACTTAAGGAATGTAGTTCATCCAATAAGTGCATTTGTGTCATTGGATGAACATTTACGTCATTTTGTGCATTCCAAGGCTTATTCTAATCACTTTCCGTACTTAAGGAATGTAGTTCATCCAATAAGTGCATTTGTGTCATAGGATGATCATTAACGTCATTTTGTGCATCCCAAGGTTGATCCTAATCACTTTTCTTACTTAAGGAATGTTGTTCATCCAATAAGTGCATTTGTGTCATTAATTTAACATTTACATCATTTTGTGCATCCCATGGCTTATTCTAATAACTTTACGGATTATGGAATGTAGTTCATCCAATAAGTGTATTTGTGTCATTGGATGATCATTAACGTCATTTTGTGAATCCCAAGGCTTATTCTAATCACTTTCCGTACTTAAGGAATGTAGTTCATCCAATAAGTGCATTTGTGTCATTGGATGAACATTTACGTCATTTTGTGCATCCCAAGGCTTATTCTAATCACTTTTCTTACTTAAGGAATGTTGTTCATCCAATAAGTGCATTTGTGTCATTGGATGAACATTTACGGCATTCTGTGCATCCCATGGCTTATTCTAATCACTTTTCGTACTTAAGGAATGTAGTTCATCCAATAATTGCATTTGTGTCATTGGATGATTATTTACGTCATTCTGTGCATCCCAAGGCTTATTGTAATCACTTTTCGTACTTAAGGAATGTAGTTCATCCAATAAGTGCATTTGTGTCATTGGATGAACATTTACGTCATTTTGTGCATCCCAAGGCTTATTCTAATCAATTTTCTTACTTAAGGAATGTAGTTCATCCAATAAGAGCGTTTGTGTCATTAATTTAACATTTACATCATTTTTTGAATCCCAAGGCTTACTCTAATCACTTTTCGTACTTAAGGAATGTAGTTCATCCAATAAGTGAATTTGTGTCATTGGATGAACATTTACGTCATTTTGTGCATCCCAAGGCATATTTTAATCACCTTTCGTACTTAAGGAATGTAGTTCATCCAATAAGTGCATTTGTGCCATTGGATGAACATTTACGTCATTTTGTGCATCCCAAGGGTTATTCAAATCACTTTTCGTTCTTAAGGAATGTAGTTCATCCAATAAGAGCGTTTGTGTGATTAATTTAACATTTACATCATTTTGTGAATCCAAAGGCTTATTCTAATCACTTTTCGTACTTAAGAATGTAGTTCATCCAATAAGTGCATTTGTGTCATTGGATGAACATTTACGTCATTTTGTGCATCCGAAGGCTTATTCTAATCACTTTTCGTCCTTAAGGAATGTAGTTCATCCAATAAGACCGTTTGTGTCATTAATTTAACATTTACATCATTTTGTGAATCTCAATGCTTATTCTAATCACTTTTCGTACTTAAGGAATGTAGTTCATCCAATTAGTGCATTTGTGTCATTGGATGAACATTTACGACATTTTGTGCATCCCAAGGCTTATTCAAATCACTTTTCGTTCTTAAGGAATGTAGTTCATCCAATAAGAGCGTTTGTGTCATTAATTTAACATTTACATCATTTTGTGAATCCCAAGGCTTATTCTAATCACTTTTCGTACTTAAGGAATGTAATTGATCCAATGA